>CM034149.1:799876964-800601349 GCA_019776745.2 Taxus chinensis | reverse complement strand
TGATGACCCTACATGATACCTAGACCTATGACATCACCTAAGTGTGATGACCTGCCTGATGACGTGGAAAATGACTCACACCAACACCCTCCCCCCTTCATCGTAACTTAGGATGAGGCGGAAAGTTATAAAAGAGAAATGGGTCTCGACACAAAAGCATGATGAGGTACCCATGCACAACAAAGGACTCAAGAAATGGAGGAAAACTTAGTGGGAAAAACATCCACCACAAGAGAAAAACACACTCTCTAATCTAAGAAAGATGCCAGAGATGGGTCCATGCCATTGACGATCCTAATAAGGTACCCATGTACAAAGGTGTAATTTCTCGGAAAGAAGAAGAGAGAAGAAGAGGGAGGCGAGAGGAATGCAAAAGATGCCATGGACAGATCTGAACTCTGCAACTCTATGAGGTCTCCCAGAAGCATGTTGATGAAGTGGTCCTCTACCTTTGGACTGAAGAAGAATCACCCACATCGAACTATGTGTCTGCCCTTAGGAAGGAAAAAAATGAAGTGTTGGAAGTTTTCCCACTCCGCGAAGGAAAATTAAGATGGAAAATGAGCGCCAAAGAACCAAAGGTAATGTCAAGTGCGTAGAACCATTAGAGTGAAGAAGAGGAACACCCGCATAAAGGATGTCCAAGTGATGTGAAGGCAACATAACAACCCCCACAATAGAAAAAGGATCCACAAGCAAAGGTGGATCAATGAATGTCTCTTGAATTGTGGAAGTGATAAGAGTCCTAGAAGGGGCATTCCCAACAACGGAGATGCAGAACTTCTCCAAAACACCAAAAGAAGGATGAAGAACCTATAGTGCATCACAAGTGGACTCTACAAAAAGACAACTAAGGTCGGGGAGATACTCGTCCCAATGAGGAGGCTCAAAAAATAAAAGAGCGATGTCAAATAGGTATAAGTCATCCATGCATGAAGGAAAAGGAGTGGAAGGGGCCTCATACACTGAAGTGGGAAAGGAAGTCAATGCAATGATTGTATGAGGATGAGAAAGGGACTGCTCAATGTATGGTGAGATGTAGGAATTGTCAACACTCTCTGGAATGGTGAGAGGAGGAAAGGAGTCCTCAGTGGTACTTTTGGCATTAGAACTGGGAGCACAATTCTCATCATCAAAAGAAGAATCAAGCGAGTATGTGTCAGTAGAACTACCATCACCCGAAGAAGAAGGAGAAGACTGTTGCAAAGAGTTGCTGGTAGGCCAAGATGAAGCAACGTGGCACTCAACATAAGCAACACGTGTAGGGAGAGTGTCATCAACTGAACAATCAAGATGCGAGGGAGCACAAGGGGAAGTGGTCACATTTGTCTTAGAGAAAGGGTCTCCAATGGAACATGAGTGTGAGGAGTGAATGAAAGCATGAACATGGTCAACAATGAGCTCTGTAGTGGTAGCATGTGAAGGGTTTCTAAAAAAAGATTAGAAGATGCTCCAAATGTGGTGGGGAGGATTTGAGTCTACCACGTGAATGCGGAGAGGTCTAGTGACAGACGACATCAAGAGACCAAAAACATGTTTGAAAGTGTTAAGAAAGTCCTCAAGATGACTAAAATCAGTGGGTACGGGAATTGGCCCAAGTAAGAAGTGTGTAAGACCCTCATAAGGAAAGTAGCATTCCATACAAGCACGCCATGATGTATAGTTCTTTCTCCCAAGAAGAAGTGGCAGAGGCTATAACATGATCTTGCGACGCTCAAGTTTAGGAAGAACATCCTCCATGATGTGGAAGTCGAATCAATAAGTGCAAGGTGCACAACAAGAAGAGGGTGCAAGAATGCAAGACGTTGAACTCAACCAATAATGCGTCTACAAGCAATACGACACCCGAGAAGAACAATGACAACCCCCCTATTTGTGGCACTTTATAAGTAGTTCATGTGACGTTGGACAATTGACCACTCACCTTGTAGTAGGCAACGAGTCACGCGAGAGTGGAGGCCATAATGAAGTCCTAGTCGAAAGCATAGGAACACACGCAATAAAACACAAAAGTTGAAAAACAACATAAGGGTACACTACTCAACATGAGAGAAAAGGAATCTCACAATGCAAATGAGAAGGCTCTCTTGTCGCAAGGCTATGGTAGACACGTCCATTAGCCATAGACAAAGAGGAGCACTACAATACAATGAGCTAGAAAAAGTGGTCCAGAAAGCCCAATAATCCTATATACGGAGCCCATAAAAAATGCCACTATGTACAATGAATTTTTATTTGTTTTGCCTTGAATTGCCCATACAATTGTGAAAAAGAGGGAAAAACATCAAAAAATCCAAGAGAAGGAGGTCTAGAAGGGTCCCGGGGAGAAAAAGGGTGTAAGTAGGGTTGACCAACTTGAAGGCAGCTCGATGAGTTGGGTGGAAGAACTCATAGGGGTGAGATGGATGAAGGACTCAATGAGTGGGAGAGGGGGACTATTATCCATTTTTTACACCCCTACAAAATGGACAAATTAGCAGGATCGAGCACTGACAATTGATGGGAAAAGGGGGAAATGCTTTACAAGCTTCTGGGTAGCTCATGTTTTGGCTCAGCTGCAGCTTGTCGTGGTGAATGGTCAAGTTGGTGGTCGGGCTTATTGTGGAATCGACTGATTTCGAGGAAGTTGTACGGTTCATGGATAAATGCCCCGTCCAACCCCCTTGGTTGGATGGGTCGTTGGATGGATGGGTGGCTTGTTGGCACAACCATCCATGATCCAACCTCCCTAGTTGGATGGCTAGATTGGACGACAGTTCAACCCTCGGTATGACACATGACAAATGACCATCCAACCCCCCTTGGTTGGATTGAGAAATGGATGACCCACTAGAGACGTATGGAAGACATGGTTAGACGGCTGCGAGGATGGTCGGGTGGCAGGTGTGTGACCTAGGGTTGGATGGGCCGTCTAACCCCATTAGTTGTACGAGTAGAGATAGATGGCCATCCAAACCCCATGGTTGGACGACCCACGGTATCAGTATGGCGATCATTAAGTTGGGAAACTGCCACAAGGATGTATAACCTACATGTTAGATGACTTACTCACAATTTATATGGATCATGGTTAGACAACCGTCTAACCCAGATATAAAGGACATCTCATGGGCCAGTTAGTTGTTTGCTCGGAGAAATTTGTATGACCCATGAGGTTAGACGTCTGTCCAACCCAACATGGTTGGACAAGTCACATGCCAGGCGAAGGTAGTTGGGTGAATGATAGCTCAACAACTAGATTTAATGAGGTATGACGCCCATGACTTCCTGTGCAAGCAAAGTACCAAATTGTATGGCTCCCCATACCTCTTTAATGCATCTTGCCGGTTGGTGGCAAAATTTGCCTATATATTGTAAGATCCACCTCATTTTGAGGGGAGACTTTCTGTAATGCAAAGGAACTTTGTCAAAATTGTTCCAAAGCTATTGTGAGCTAAAGGCCTCAAATTTAGGCATTTTGTAAAGGATTCTTGCATTGTGCCTATATTGTAATGGATTGTGCATGTTTTTAAGCAATAAAATTGGTGTTTTGTGGGTTTTCTTGCCCTAACTCGAGTTGTATTACATCTTTTGCCTTCCATTATGTTTGCTGGTATATTGTGCGTATATCTATCTTTTGCAAGATCTTTAATTTGTCGTGCTTCATGAATATAGGGAATTGAATATTGTTTTGGATTATGGCGCCTCCATCTGCCTCTCCCACTTTGTTTACTCCCTATTTTCACTCACTCAGAATATCTCACCCCTTTCTTGGTGCATCACCTTACCTTAGAGTAGGTTTACTTTGTATGCATTCTTTTATCCCTGTCTCCTTGGAAAACATTAGGGTAGGATTAGTTTAGTTTGCCATTCTCTACTCTTTGGAGAAGTTGACACTAGGTTAGGAGAAGAAGCCGACTTTCTCCGGAGGATTATCCTACTTGCAAGGCCACACACTACAGGATAATCCCATGTTATGCAGATTACACTGATTTCCTCACACACAAATCACAAGCAATTAGGGGTGTTGTAATTTATTGATAACATGGACTAGCGAGGAATGCTCAGAGACATGGTGAGTCGGTGCTTAGGGTGTTGAGTTAGGTTGTTGTTAGAAGAAGTGATAGTGAGGTGGTCTTGTTGGGGCGAATGAGCTGAGAAATGCACCGGGCATTAAAAACTCCATGCGTCGGGTGCTATAGCGAGTCAGGCGTCGAGCCATGGGAGGTGGCCAATGTAGCACGAGGAAAGGTCAGAGACGCTGAGATGGTCGCGGTGGAGTTGGCGTGATAGGGCCAAACAATGAAGATCTTGACAAGCTCACTAGGGAGAGCAAGGCATGTAAAGGATCAAACAATGAACCAAGCGAGTCGAGGTAGAATCCAAGCATGGGAAAATGCATGATAACAATGATGATCACGAGTAGAGGGTACAAAGCGAACGGTGTACGTAGAGCTTGGGCAGAGCAGTGCGGGAGCTGAGCAAAATGCACACCAATGCAACGCTACGAGCAAGTCAACAGAGACGCAGACATCGTGAAGAGCAAGGAAAATGCGGAGCAAAGCCAGAAATCAAACAAGGGGAGCCAAATTATGAATGTGGAGGAGGGAGCTGGGAGCACAAACCAATGTAGGGTTTTAAACACGAGCAATAGTAGTGAAGAAAACCAACGCAGGTCACAAATCGAACGTAAAAAACATGGGCCAAACAAGGAACCACGTGGTCAAAGCACCACAAGAAAAACCCGATGTAGAACTAAACAAAACCAGGCTGAGCCAGCAAAGGGCGAGCTGATATAGTGCACAGGCAGTGAGCCGAGGTAGCCTGGTTCCCAACTCAGGCGAGCTGGGGCCGAGTTGGGCCTAATGAGAGCACTTCAATAACCTTAAAACACACAGAACCAACACCGAAAAGCCCTGAACTAAAACCCAAAAACTCCAATAACCTCCAGAACACACATGTAATGCTAAAAACCCTGGACTCTCGAAAAATGAACCACGAACAAAACCAAACAAGGATTTTAAAGCCCAAATCAATGCAAGTAGAGCACGTACAGAATATCCCATTATGACGAATGCTCAATAAACTTGTTTACGAAGAACTGAAAAATAAAAAAAAACATGAAAACCGAAGAGTTGCATGGATCCACACAATGTGCGCTCTGATACCATAAAAGAGTGTGTGAAAATGTGAAACACGAGGATCAAGAGGGATATCGTGAACATTGACAAAAGTGCAAATCGGCAACGTGACAAGGTCCCGTGAAGGAGCAAGCATCAACTAATGTGCATGCAAAAATTTGACAAAGGAACAAAACCTTGTTAAGTCAAAAATCTCCACTCTAATGTCAAATTTGAAGGGGGTGTACATATAGAGGGTGTTGTGTAACGCCCAGTTTTGTAATCACGACCTCTCAAGTGGAGAGGGGGAGTTACGTTCCCAGCATAGGAAGTAACTCCCATGACGCACTGATGGGCAAGGAAATCCAATGATGACCCTACATGACACATAGACCTATGACCTCACCTAAGTGAGATGACCTGCCTGACGATGTGGAAAATGACTCACTTGGTGAGGTGACAATACACCTAGTAAATAAATAAAAGGCAAAAAATACCACCTACACCAAAAATGTTTATTTAAAAAATTCTTCCTTATCAATAACATGGATATAAATATTCAATGAGTGGAGTGATTTTATAATCATATTAATCTGCCTATAAAAAAATGCACATAATCAAATTCCTTTGATTATGATGGATTTATATGATCCATGAGCATGTGTTTTAAATTTAGATTAAATATTTTGAAGTAGATAAGAGGGAGACGAATCTTTTCATATTATTTTTGTATTAATACTTTGTATAACGACCATTATTAGGCTTTCGTAAATTTGTGTGCACAAGGAATGGCTCCTCTCCCTTAATGTGTTGTGCTTGCAGGGGTTAAATTTGATGCCCTTTTGGACGTTTTCAAAGCTTTTTAACCATAAAATACGACCAAATTATATTTTGGACCATGTGAGAAGAAGGGTAAATTAATTTACAAACTGTCACATTGACGTTCACATTCTTAAATCAATCGTTCTAAAAAATTATATATACACACACACACACACACATTATAATGTATGTCTACAATCTTAATTGTAGCGATGTTAGGACAAAATTGGCCGTTGGAAACTGACCAATGGCATGTTGGCTGCTATATACATAGGATCCTAGGCTCTTACAATAGCCACTAGATAAGCTTGCAAAAGGAAAACAAAGCATAAATGATAGTTTTGTTGCCTGTAACAATCTTACGCATAGGATTCAATGCCAATGGGTAGTACCAAGTACAACTAGCAAGTGGAAACATTATAGTTTATAGATTTATAATATTTATGCTGTCGAATCGCTGATTTCAACATTAAATATTTGTTGTCTTCTAAAAATCTGAAAAGACTGAGTCTTGGGACATAAATGTATTTATTTGATTCAGTGACAAACTCGTGTCAAATTCAAATTCAATGTTCAACAACCCCAATCGCCAACGACGAATAAATCAAACTCAAATGAAATTGATCTAAATTAATTTAATATTTGTCATTGTAAATTATCAAGTCACATTTGGTTTTGGTGCAGGAGTGAGATGTTGATTCAATGCCAGGCTCCGATACAAGATGATCGGCAGTTTATATAGCTCAATCACCAAGTTGAATAAAGAGATATCAATTTCTTCCATTGCATAGATTTGGGAAAATCTTTGGTTCGGTTCCTCTTTCAATTTGTTATGAGTCTTACCTTTTTAATTTGCCCCAACTTTGTTATCATTTACACTCTTGAAATTTAAATTAAAACAATTTTTTTTTTTTCCGATTTCTTCTCAAATTTGAATGCGGTCTTTCTCTCAGACTTGACTGTTTAATAAGATGATCATATTTGTTATTTGCTCTATCAAAGTCTCAAAGAATTATTCTCTAAATATGTGAAGTGCTACTTTCCAAAGGTACCACCTCCAACATAATAACTCGAGAATATTATAAAAAATAGGAATTTTTAATTTATATAGTTGTTAAAAATGTTAATTTATGAAAGGTCTTTCTTTTGGAAGATCATGTCTTCTTGTAAGTGTCAGCCTAGTTTCATCCACATATCTCAATTTATAGCTTCCCTTTGCAAAAAGTTTTATTGTAATTTTGTAGATGCATTCATTAAAAAAATTCGAATTGGATGTCATTTATATAATAAGGTTTTTATTGTTATATTGTTCTATTATATAAAAATATAAATTTTTGTATTGATATAAAAATTATAACAGTCAGAACTTAAAAATAAACGTAGGAAACCGTCACCAAAAAAATCTTGACGGGTAAAGGCGACCGTCAAATTTAACTCATAAGTGCTTCTGCCCGACTTTCTTCTACTTTTTGGTGAAATTCTAAACTTCCGCTTCCGTCTATCCGGGTTTTATGTGCTTCCATTTCAGGTTAAATCTGTCAGTTGACCAGGGAGAATGCATGGCAAGGTAATTGCGAGCTCATAGTTTGTTCAGTTAGGGTTTATTAATTTGTTGTATATTGTCCTTCTCTGTTATCATTTTAGGATTTACTTGCTTGCACCTTTTAATCTATAAGGTGAACATTTTCATTGAGCATAAAAAAATTAGTTTGGGTTTGATCATTCGTTGTAAAATGGCTTTGTTTGGTTTCCAGTGTAGGGTTTTGCTTGCTTGTGATTTTAATCTATAAAATGATCAAGTATAATACACGCGCAGGTAATGATCCAGATGAAACTCAAACTGAAGATGGAGATGCCGTCGCAGATGCCGTAATGAAGAGGGGAATCCCTCACCATCGCATTTCCGGCAGGTATACAGTCGTGAACATGAACGCCGTTCCCCTGTTATGAGCTTCTGACCCTTCCATGATTGAAGCCCCACAAAGGAGGGGCAGATGAGAACGGCAGCAACAGCAGCTCTGACACGAATTTTTCTTTTGAAAACAATCAAACAGATAACTGACGCGTGTCAAAATCAGCACTGTTTGGATTGTTAATGCCGCAGCCGTTCGATGTTGGACGTTGATACGGCTGTCAGAACCAACTCCCGTTCGATATCTTGGAATACGCCTTCGGCTTAATAACTCATATATATTGACCATTCCACAGGGTCACTGCTTGAATTGCAGTCTTTGAAGTCAATACTCTCGATTTTCTTTCAATGGGGAAGAATGATTTTCTAACACCGAAGGCCATAGCGAACCGGATTAAAGCAAAGGGTCTACAGAAGCTCCGATGGTACTGCCAAATGTGCCAGAAGCAATGCAGAGACGAAAACGGCTTCAAATGCCATTGCATGTCGGAGGGCCACCAGCGCCAAATGCAGGTCTTCGGCCAAAACCCCGACAGATTCGTCGATGGCTATTCTGAAGAATTCGAGACCTCCTTTCTCGAGCATGTCAAGAGAACCCACCGATTCAGTCGCGTGGCCGCCACTGTTGTTTACAATGAATACATCGCCGATCGTCATCATGTCCACATGAATTCCACGGAGTGGGCTACTTTGACAGAATTCGTCAAATATTTGGGGCGTACTGGAAAATGCAAGGTTGATGAAACAGCTAAAGGGTGGTTTATTACTTACATTGACAGGGAGTCTGAGACGTTGTTGAAGGAGAAGCTGAAGAGTAAGAGGGCCAGGGCGGATTTGGCGGAGGAAGAACGGCACGAGAAGGAAATTCTCGACCAAATCGAGAGGGCGGAGAGAAAGACAGCCAAATTTAGCGAAGATGACACTCTACCGCCTGATTCAGCTAGGCCTGAAACCGTTGCAAACGGTAAGGTTGCGTTTTCTTTGTCAAAGCCGGCTTTTGCTGCCGATTCTGCCGAAAAGAGAAAATTTGAGTCAGTGTTTGAAAAAGATGGGGAAAGCTCTGCAAACCCTAGTTTTGAAGGTACAAACCCCGGAAAGACAAGTTTTAGTGGCGGAAACTCTGGAAACCCGAATTATAGAGGTCGAAACCCTGAAAACCCTAATTTTGGAGATCAAAATCCTAGAAACCCTAGATTTGAAGGTAAAAACTTCATGGATAAGAAAGAAAGTAATGTGGGCAAGGGTGGGGAAGGGGCTGCTGCTTTGGCGGAGCTGATTGAAGGAGCAGGAGCACGCCAAGGAGAAAATGAACAGGAAAGATTATTGGCTCTGTGAAGGAATTGTAGTGAAGGTCATGAGTAAGATTTTGGCCGAGAAGGGATACTATAAGCAGAAGGGCGTTGTGGTGAAGGTAATTGGAAAATATGTTGGGGAGATTAAGATGATGGAGAGTGGGCATGTTCTGAGGGTTGATCAGGCGGAGCTCGAGACAGTCATACCACAGATTGGGGGCGTTGTTAGGGTTGTCAATGGTGCATATCGGGGATGCAATGCTCGGTTGCTTGCTATTGACACTGACAATTTTTGCGCGAAGGTTCAGATTGAGAAAAGTATCTATGACGGGAGATTGCTGCCGGCAATTGAGTATGAGGATATATGTAAAGTTGCATGAATTCATAGAGGCGGTGTTCTGGAATTTCTCGTATATCCAGTTATCTTTTTTTTATGAAATGGCTTTTGGAAAGCTCTGTAATATATCCTCCTGATTCTTATTCTTGATTTTCATTTTGTGAGGCTCAAGGATGAAACACTAATCTACAATTATAGGACAAATTTGTCTAAGATTTATAAATTCTTTGGATTCGATGCTATTGAGATAGTCGTTCTTGTTGTTGCTTAGTGTTTGCTAGATTTGGGTATTTGTATAAAACAAGTTTACTTCTGTAACTTGTAATTGCAGTCATTGTACTGTGTAGCTTTGACAGCCATCCAATCACACACATTGAGTTGGCTGGAATAGCCACATACTTGCATTAGGGAGCTAGCCCCTGACATGGTTTTCTTTATTTTAATTATTTTTTAGATGGACTGATTTTGATTTTACATTAGCAATCCCTCAGAACCCCCTCACCCCACCTGTTCCCTCGGCTTCTGAATGGGTATGAATTTGATCCTGATCAAGGGCTAGATTGTCCTTGGAAATGTGCCGAATCCTTGGGAATCTCCTGGATTTTCTTTGAAATATTTTGGGTCCTTTGATTGTGTTTCTGGAAAGACCTGCTGGAGCTTTAAAAAAACTAAAGTGTAAGAGAAAAATTTAAAAAACACTAAAATATTAATGTAAAAAAACTACACATATGCACATAGCTCCAATCTTGAAACTGTACCTGATGTTGGCAGTTTTGGTTTATATAATTCATCATCAAAGCAAAAAGCGGCATTTTGATTTCATTGTTTTTTAACACTCATCTGTGTACCACCATTTAGTTTTCCCTTGTCATTAGTGATTTATGAAATGTAGTAATCAACTTGGGGTTAAGAATTGTCCCTTTGAGTGATATTTAGGACAGTTATGGATCTAGTGATAGATAGGAAAATAAATATTATAGTTATATAGTTCAGATTCCAAGCACAACGATTTTTTCTTTCCATTTACCCGCTGATATATTGTTGCTATATGAAATTTCCTGAAGTTATTCATCTTCCAAACATGAAAGCCCTGTTTATGCCATGATCCGTGTTTGTAGTTTTCTACCTTTATCATTAAGTTCACTAGAATTATTTGTTTCGTGGTACACCTTACCATCTGCTTAAATAATACATACATGATTTCAAAGAGGTGGTTGTGCGGGTAATGAATTCAACATTTTGGGCTCTGGCTAGAAAGTTGTCCAGTCATCAAGGTTGTCCTCCAATTGAAACAAAATCTGTTACTTATTACTTGATGTATTTAGAGAAATCAGTTTATATCTTCACTTTGCATCGAAATCATGAAACTACATTTCATTAACTACCGTGAATTTATCCTGCCAAGTATATCTGAACCCATCTGCTCCAATGTTTAATATTACAACTAGGTTACTGGTATGGCTATGGGGTTTTTCAGTTTTTGTGGGACCCCGAGTATGGTATGGCTTGGGTATGTTCATAAAAGAGAGGAAGAAATTATAGACAAAATAAACAAAATTTACAATGTTATGTAATGCATGCATAAAATAAGTAAAAAAATAACAAAATGCTTCTGATATTTGATAGTTCAAAATATCGAGTCTTGAAATGTGATGTCACATATATTATCTATTCAAAATAAGAAAATAGTCAATGGTCATAGTCAATTCAAGAACTAGTGAATGAATAAATCATCATATTGCTCTTCATCAAGAGCATCCAAATCAGCACTTGGTTAACTAGTTGTGCATAATTTTTATGTATTTAATGTGTTTTTTCTAAAATTTTCATCTTTGGTTTTTTGTTTTTATCATGTCTGTTGTACAAGGACCAGCACTGTTCATGTTTTTATTGAGACAGTAGGGTATAGAAGAACGTACGAGGGCCTCTGCAGCAGTAGCCAGTAATGTAACATTATGATCATAGTTACCAGATTTGACCCGATCTGCACAAAATCTGGTCAGATCTGGGTTTTTGTCTAGCCCTGAGAAGTTTAGTCCAGGTCAGTCTTGTTTTCTGATTTTTTTTAGTTAAAGTTTTTTGTAAAATATATAATATAATCTTTTTAATATATAAACATTTCATAAGTTCTATGTTTTATAGATAAGTTATCTATTTTTGCATAGTAAAACTACAATTACATTATGTTATTAATTATTTACATTATATTTGTCAATTTTGCATATTATGTTTATATATTAATTTTCCAAGCTTTTTCAAGACTTCCCTATTTTCAAATATTTTTTCCCTCTCAAATGGACCCGGATTTCCAGACGTGGTAAACTATGATTGCAATAGATGCCCTTAAAACTAAATTATATTTGAGATGTTGGAAAAAAGCCTAATTTTTATGGTGCATAGTTCATTTTTTGGTAAGGTGTGTGTGTGTGTGTGTGTGAAAGGGATACAGTCCCACATATGCACCATGAAATCAAGACTATATCTAACCAGAAAAACAAAGAAGCAAACACGGTCCTTTCTTTTTCCTACTCATATATGCTTTTCTAGTGCATGCATGCAAGCACAATTCTTGCTTTTACTTTATGTGTGCATGCTTTTGTAGTTTATTCAAGCACAGTTCTTGCTTTTTCGCATGCATTCATGCTTTTTCCATGCATGTCAAATTTTCCTCGCTTTTTCCTATGCAGGCAGACTTTACTATTCCTTCCTTTGTGCATGCAAGCCCTGGAGAAAATTTTCATTCCAAACATCAAAAGAGGATAAATATGGAACTTAAATAATTCACTTTTCTTGTCTCAACTAACAGATAAGGTGGCAGTTTCCTTCCCTGTTCCTCCCCACCTTGAATGTGGCGAAGCTTTTTTCTCAAATCAAGAACTTCTTCAAGCAGGGACTGAGAATCTGAGATCAACTCCATCCTGGGTTCCTTTCGAATTTTGACTCGAATATTGTTTTTTCCGCACTTGTACTTCTTTTTGGTTTTCTTCCCACTCATTGATTGATTCTTTCTTTCCTTTTCCTTCAAATTATCTCTGAAATTTTGACTTTTGTTGTTCTTGTTCATCCTCAATAACATCTGCCATGGCCCCCCCTTCTTCATTGCTATTTTGGATCGTATTGTTCACCATCTCTTCCTCATGTTCACGCTTTCAAATATCCTCGATCGTTTGTTTTTGATCACATCCTTTTAGCAGAATATCCTCAGTGTTTGCATCATTATCTAATTCATGTTGATTTTCTAGGAGAAATTCTTTCTTTGGATCCAAAAAGGCTATTCCTCCTTGACTCGACTTTTCTTGTTCAGAATCCTCTTTTATCCTCATGGGCCTTGTAGTCGTGAATTTCTTCTTCGGTATTTGAAGCTATCTGCTTTTGCTATGTTACCTGAGTTAGGTTTTGAGTCAATCCTTTGTTTTGGGGCTAAAGGACATTCTCTAACAAGGCCACCATATTAATGACAGCCAACTGCTAAATGAGATACATGTGTAATCTAATTCTTGTAGTCATTCTGAACGTTCAGAGTGGAGTGTGATGCTCCTTGGGAGAGACCTGTCTAGATCTGCCATCATGCATACCTTAGCATGCTTAGCAAGGCCGCAAACAACAGTCACCTTAGAAGTTCATAAAAGTTATCAAATAATATTTCCAATTCTCTCGACCAAATTGATTTCAGAACTCATGTGACAAGGCATGTATAGCCTAATCCAAACAGGGTCTGTCAGGGGTATCTCCTCTATGAATTTGAAGCCAACGTGCCAAAACCTCATGAAGCCTCATTTCGATAAAACCAGGGACACATTGAAAGATTGTCTCTTCTCTTCATTTGTAGTCCCAAGGATATGATCGTATCTTGAATTTCATGTTCTTCTTGGGTTTTAACTTATCCAATTCTTCTTGGCCCTGGCCCTGGCCTTACATATATAGATCATCAAGGGATGGTTGGATCCAAAGGAATTTCCAGATCATCCCTTGAGTAGCTAAGATCGATATGTTGTCTTATAAATTTTCTGGATCTTAATTAAGATTGAACTGTCCTCTGATGCCTCCAAACACTCATTTCGAACCTTCTGATTCACTTTAGCCTTTTTCTTTTTTGTTGTCTTAATTGCTGTTTACATAACATTGTTTGAAGACAAAAAGGTTTTCCTTAGTGTAAGGGCTTGACAAAAGAAAGATTGGCTTGGGGGAAGGGGGAAGGGAAAAGGGGAAAGCACCTCCCCTACCATTCTGATACGCTCTCGGATCAAATGTAGACATCCCACTAGCGCATTCCCGTATGATACATAGTCCATCATCTAAAAGTTCTCATTTAACTTTTCCTATTCCTATTCTACATATTTCCATTTCTTTGTGCCCAATTTCATGCAATGAATTTAATACTTGATCTGGCGAAAATGTACAAGACAGATCACAAACTACGGAAATGATTGTTTATAAGAAAAAATATCCTTTAGTGAAATTTCTAATTCTGGTATGTAGTTTTGTTGGCTTTATTGAATGCTGGCTGACCTTTCTTGTCTCATTCACTTGCTTTCTGGGAAGTTATTGACAGGATTAACTATTGGCAGCGAGCCATCTCTTATATTGTTCATTGTTGGCATTAGGCCTTTTGGTAATTTACTAATTTTCCATTCTATACCTTGGCTGGTAGGCTGTTTGCATGGCTATGGTCTGGGCAATATCTGACAGAAATTAGTCATATATCAATATGACTTTTTCATATTGTGAACATTTTAATCTCAGTCATTACATGCATGATTCTTCTGTCTCTTTCACATATGAGTGAGAGGTGGTCAACTATATAAGCTGTTGCTTTTTGCTGTCATATTTCCATAGCTTCTAAACACGCTAACAAGCAGTTTTTCTTTAGTATTCTTTTCTAACAATCTTGTTTGTACAGGCACTCACATATCATTCCAAAATCTCACTTTTCATCTTTAGAGGTCACTCCTCCAGCAGTAAGTTTCTTTAGCTTGCTTTACTTTCTTTCTGGATTTAAGTTTCTTTTGCTTGCTTATACAGTTTTACTTTATTTCTGAATTCAAGTTTCTTTTACTTGCTTTTACTTTCTTTCTGAATTTATTGCACAATTGTGCATATTTTTATCCGTGGTTGTAGCCAAAAGTAATCAATTGAACTTTTCTAGATAGTTCTGTTTTTGGGAAACCAGATGCAAACAAACATGTAGGACCAGATAATGCCTATAGTATAGGGAGTGATTTTTTTAATATTAATCCCTTTAAATGAACATAATCAATGAATGGAACTGTAAGCCCGTTGTGATATCAAGTGTTTTTAAGGATGCCTACAAGGCCACAGGTAAGAACTAAAATACATATTAATAAATAAAAAAATCGCTTTGTTTTAGAATAGGCTTTTGTTACACTAACTCACCCTAAGTCATCTTAACCATACAAATTCTATTGCAAAGATCATCTAATATTTTGATATGACAACAAAATTAACATTTATATTATAAAAAAAGATTAGGATAACGACATTGCATGATAAGGTAGAGGATGACTACTTGATAACACACAATCAGTTATAGAGAACTACACAAAGTGGAGGACCTTGGTGATCATTCTTCGCTTACACGAATCCTCGAATATATCTAGTTTTGCAGGAGACAAATCCTGTTGCAACAATCTGTGGCTTGTTGTCACACTTATGTGGGTTGAGGTTTGGCTAGAGTCAATTTTCAATTCTTTCATGTTGAATGTTTTGGATGTATCTCCCTAAATCACCAACATATTGTCATCCGCATGAGCAAAAAACAGAGAACACAACTACTAAGTTTTGTTCTTGGCTTGGCTTGGCTTGGTTTTGTGTTTGCTGGGTTCTTTAGATGGTTGTGCAGTATGGGTGATTAGCTTAAAGCCTATGCATTTTTCCCGCTTTGGGCTCTTTCTTAATAGTGTTGAGTTTAAAAGCTTGAGCTCTTGGTGGTTTTCTTTGTGTGCATTTAACTCCTCCCCATTTCTGATGTCTCTTGGGGTGAATTCCCCTGGCAAGGAAGATAAAGACAAAGCTTCCGCCAACCCACTGCCTTTCCTGAGCAGGAGGAACTTCAGGTACCACTAGACCCTTGATAGTACCATTAACAAATTAAGGATCTGCCTCGTGATGGATGGTGGTAGGTGAGACCAAGACATGTATCCTAATGCTACAAACCTTGCAAAATGATTCAGAATCACCTTCATAGCTTATTACAAAAAAATTCAGTCAAGGAATGGCTTAAGCATTGCATTAAGGTTGGAATGTATATTGACAAAGGAGGCATTACCATATCAGAAATAGTCAGTAGCCTGATGCAAATTGCCAGACCCTGAGCAAACTTTTCGAAGAATGTGTATGATGTTGCTCATAATCACTCAGTTATTTCCATGGTAGCTACTGCAGGTAGCTCCTATGAAACCAACTGTAGTTTTGTGGTATGTATGATGGGAACAACTCTTCAAACTGTGGTAAGACCAGAGACAAGGTCAAGGATGCGAATCTGAGAATGAAGCACCTGGAAAGTTGTGTGGATACAATGGCCAACGATCTAGGCATTCCTCTGCCTACTGCCCCAGGTTATAGAGTGGAATCTGAGGATGGAGATGGCAATGCTTCTGCCCCTGCAGACCACACTGATGTGGATTAAGTGGCAGCAGATTTTGTATGCTCGTAGATTGTTATAGATGCACCTTATAAAATTGAACTCTCTCGAGGCTGATTCTCCACCTAACTCTGGAAAGATTTTCAACAATCAAAGAAGACATATGTAATTCTCCGCATTAACTCTGTAAAGACTTTTCAACAATCAAAGAAGATATATGTAATTCTAAAACTTAAATATATATTTTTAGCTTCCTTTGTAGTATGAGTGGTTGATCTTTTATAAGATGAATGAGAGTGAGCTGAGTGGAGTGGAGTGTGAGGGCTATTAGTTGTTAGCTGCTCATTTTTTTTGATCCGTAAGCAAGGGTTGGTGGGTCCCTTTCCTGTTTATATTGCATAAACCAAAAATATACATAGGTAGCAGTTACATTTCAATATGGACTGCCTTCAATTTCAGTTCCAAGAACCATGCATTCCAAGAGGCCTATTCAGAAAGCTACTAAACTGGGAGGTAGACATACCCACCACTCCACAGACCATTACATATAGACAAAAAGGAGACATAACCCCCTATGGGGAGACATTGGCAGAACAGAGTTGAACACATATGAACAAAACATTGAGAATGCCCAGCAGGCATTACCAGAAGCCACAAACTAAGCAGGAGCAGCATCTCCTGACCCCTCTCCATCCAGACGAGTTGACAGACCATCCATGATCCAAGGATGAGCAGAGGGCAAAGGATTCATGCATCCACCGAGGGAGGCATCATTCCGAGTGAGACTCGCCATTCGTGCCATAAACTTGTGAGCCCTTGCAGCGCTTTTTCTTCAGAGCATCAATTCTTGTAGCCACAGGGAGGATGGGTGAGTGGAGGTAAGCCGAGTCAATTTGTGGGAGGATGCATCTTGTGGAAGCCTTGCTATGACAATGGTTCACCACTTTCTTAGCAAAATTAGCTAGCACATTGAACCGTTCCTCTAATTCATCAAAGGGCTCATAAGCCACCAACCTCTCCATAGGGTAACTGGCCCCAGAGAGAGGACCTAGAGAATGCAAGTTAAATGCTTCGACCAATGACCCAAGACCGACCCGGTGCGGCAGGTGAATGAAACGAACCGGAATGCCCATATCCACCTGCTTGTCGGGCAAAATTTGGAGCAGGTTATCAACAAAGATGGAAGCAATCTCTGAATTCACCAAATGGCAAGTGGAGAACTTTTCATACCTAGAAGTTAATACCATTTTAATGGTGTTTATCACTGGACCAAACTGATTCACAAAGATACGGTGCATCCTCTTGTCTGTCAGGGTTGAGAAAAAAGCCATTTCCCTCTTGGATCCAGACAAATGGAAACGCAGGAACACAGGGTCGCTCATTGTTGGTAGCCATAAGGGAAAGCAGAGCAAAACTAGAGCACTTGAGGTGAATGCAAATGCCCAAGGCTCTTGTGATAAAAGGAGTAGACGTGTGTGAGATGGCGCAGTGCCCCTAATGCTGAGTGATCGATGCCCCTTGTGGGAGAATTATTAAAATCAATCCATTGCCACTAAATGATTAACAATTTAACGCTATAGCGTTAGAGCCTTTGCTTGTTAATGATTGTTTGCTTGATTGGAGTGTGGGCAGGGTAATGTTTTTAATAATAACTCCCAAAGGCCACACCAAGGGTCTGTCAAATTATTAACCACCTTATCCATGTTTTGGGTGACCCCAAAGTTAGCTAAATGGTCTGCCAACATATTAACTTGCCGGTAGCAAAGCTGGATGTTCCATTCGGTGAAGTGGGAGAGAAGATGACGGGCTTGCTCTTCGATATTATTGATTCACCATGCCTTGGACTTGTTGGTCTTGATAGCGTTGGTGATGACCATAGAGTCCTTTTCAATACAAATCTGTTCAATACCCCAAATATGGACCAATTGAAGACCCTGAACCAATGCTGATGCTTCAGCTGCATTGCAAGAGCCATCTGGGAGATGAAAAGATCCACTCCTTGTTAAGGAGCCAGAGCAATCTCTGATGACACATCCTGCCCTTGAAGCCCCCAGATTGCCCTTTGATGCCCCGTCATAGTTTAGCTTGAAAAAACGTGAAAGAGGGGGGAGCCATTTAGCATTAAGCCTTCTTAGTTCGTTTTAAGATGGAATCAATACGCCTCTCCCCTTAATTGGAGATTAGCTGCTCATTTTAATATGCTGCCCTTTTTTGATGGTGGAGAGATATTGTTGTTGGGAGAGCTTATGTAATACTGTGAGCTAAGCCCCTCGTTTTTATGAGAGTGAGTTTTTGAATAGAATTCTCTGCTTGAATATAAGAGTGGTTATGGAGAGTTTCAATTTTTGTTTTGTGGAGTTGAAAACTCAAAACTTTGAAAGCTGGGCAGTGGTGATTCTGCTGTGAAAAAAGGAGATCAGGATTTATCTTTGTGTGTTAAGCAGAGGTGTCAAAGGGGTGAGCTGAGAGTCTGTAGATTTTGATTGGTTGTTATAGAGGATGGCGATGAATTTTCTTTTTGACCTATTTGATTTTGATTCTGCATGATGAGTGAGGCTTCTGTGCTTCAGCTTTCTTCCTTATTTCCTCACCCTGTTGAAGCAGTTGTATTGTGTCTAATTGTGGATTATGTGAAAGATCTGTGTCATACTGTAGGGGAGTGGTCTGTGAGCTCGAATTGAAAACCATTGCCTTTGGAATGATGGTGCAGTGATGCCTGAAACCTTCTTTCCTGCTCTGCTTTCTCTGGTTTCTTCAAGGGATTGTTTGGCTATACTGATAGTGTGATTCTTTTATTTATTTAGAAAGAAAAGAAAGGAATAAATTATGTTAATGTCTGTGAATGATTTTTTTTTTATTCTCCTGGTGTTTATGTGATTCTTCAGACTAAATTTGTTGCTTTTGGGTTATTTTGCCTCAGGCAGTAGAGTTTAACTTCTGCCTGAATTAAGCTATACTAGGTGAACTCGGCATTGAATGGATTTTGAGCCTTGGTCAGGCTCTAGAGTGCTATTTTTTCCTCTAATGTAGTTCTTTCTTGTTCTTCATTGACTCGGTGTGGTGAAGTAAATACGACCTAGGTATTGGCATCTTGCCAAGATTTTTGGGTCTAGGGTCGCTTAACCCGAGGTACCTATAGCAAAAAAAGATAAAAGAGATTGCAAGCCCTAGACCGTCAAGCTCAAAGGAAAGGTAGATGCAACACACATCTTGTGAAAAGCAACGTGAAGACCCTTGAAGACAATTTGTGTGAGGCAATCTTGAAGACACTTAATTTGTGTGAGGCAATCAAGAAGGTTTGGAATATTCTTGAGGAATGATAGTTACATAGTTGATAAGCTTTAATATAAAGAAACAAAAAGGACTACGAGTCTATCATTTAATTCTTTTAGACTTTCACATTGTTTTTGTGATCGTGTGCTTGTGGGGTCATTGTGTGTGTGTCTTATGATTATAGTAGAAGATTGAAACTTCTTACAGAATTGTGACACCTATAATGTGAGAAGGTACTGTGACATCTACAAGGTGAGAAGCTGCATTTTTGCAAAAAGATGTTGAACAATTTTATATAGCCCAAATTGAATTGTCAATGAATTCTGCCACGAGTGGTGTCCAATTTTTTTCCCCCAAAATATAAGAAGGCAGCAAGGGCTAGTAGAAGGAACAATCACATATGATGCCAACGTAAGAGCAAAACTTCAATACAGACGATGTAAATAGTTGGTACATTTTTATAAGATTGTTTGAAAATTGGGGTGAAGTGAAGAAACTGCTTTAGAAATGGTGTTGATCCAATGCTAAGGACAAGAGCTTGCCAAAACATACCGCCAAGATATTGAACTCGTTCTAGACCAAAGCACATTTGGCAGCCACAAATGTGACAACTGGTCAGGAAAAGGAGATAGAAGGTTACCCAAACATGCGTATAGAGTAGCAATGACTAAAGGAATCCATTAAGGCAATCTAGAAAAAATGAAAGCTGAGCACCTTTCTCATCTATACACACCAAAAAGGCACACACTGGATGCATGGGAAGCTGAAGAACATAGAGTGCCCAAAATCGAGATCAAACAGGAAAATGATGAGCTGAAAAGGCAAGAAGCTGAAATAAGGGAGCACAAACTAATTTTGGCACTCACAGTTGCCAATGGAAATGGGAACATTGTCAAGACTCAAGACTATTTAACTTGTGATGTGTTTAGAAGATGTTCCTGAACTGGTGTAATTAGGGTTTGTGCAATGAAGTTCTGTCCCAATGATGGCGATTTGATTATTTGAGGTGGTGGTGTTGCAAGTAATCTATAAAAAATAATGGGGGCAAGACTTACAAATTTGCTAGTGAATGGTAGCTCTGGCATGGATATACTCTTTGAAGATAGTTGAATGAAACTAAAGAAGCTGAAAATTTCGCTATTAAGATATTAAGAATTGCAAACCAATCCATCTTGTATCTTGATTGATCTGAAAATTGTCATCATAGGTAAAATATTCGAGGTAGTCTTTGTTTTCACTTTAATTCTAAAATAAATATTAGCTTCTGATGCATTTCTTGGGTGACCACATTTGAGATCCAAGGCACTTTTATCACCAGCAATAAGAAAAACTGAAGATGTGTCTGCGCACATGCTTAATCAGCTTGTTGAAGAATCATCGAGTTGAAGCTCTGAGAACACTTTTGAGAAAGAAAATTGTTACAAAAGTACAGAAGAAAGGCTCTTGGAGCCGATGAATTGGTGTGTTCATGTTGCATCTTGCTTGATGTTTTCAAGATGAGGTGTCCTATGACGAGGGATTTTTCCAATGGATATTTTTTAAGTCTTATTACCATGTTATATCATATAGGGTTTCAGTTAAGACCATAATTATAACAGAAACAATGATGGCTTATCTGGAGAAGACAGCCACAATTCAAGCAAGACAGAGAAGGAAGATGACCAGAAGGTCTGACTGCAAGACAAGGGTTTGATTAGCAATCATGCTTGTTAGATACAAATGCAGAGATGCTCAAGTAGGACTTGTTAGTTGCGTTTATCTTTATGTTACGCTGTATCATTGTTTTTTCCAATAACTGCAATGCAAGGCCATGCGGGATAAATTGATAACCAATCTTGCTGTTTATGTTATCTGTTGAATGTGGTTCCGAGTCCCATCTTTTCATAGTTCAAAAGTATGCTTCTATTCTTTAATTATTTAGGAAATAATTTACCTATTGCATGAATCTCTCCGTTTTTGACTTATGAAAAGCAACAAACTCTAGTTGGTTGTTGTTACCAAAATCTCTGGTTATCTGATACCTAATCCAATTCTTTCCAGTTTTCCGAATATCTTTTTTTATCAGGTTAGACAGCAGTGCTCAAAGCAAGAGTGGACTCGTAGAATGGTGTGCAGAACGTGAAACAGGATTAGCTACACTATGAAAAACATACTATTGCATGATTAAAAACATGTCTTGATCATATCACAGAAGAATGGGAGAATAACAGATTAGAGGTGTAAGATAGTACTTCAGATTAAAATTGTAACTAGCTAGCCTTTAACACTGATCATGAAATTATGCATATTAGCCAAGACAATGATCATGAAGTTATGCATATTAGCCATTAACAATGATCATGAAAATATTAGCCTATAGAGTGGTTATAAATAAGTTTGTCAATTATTGTCTAGGATGGGAAGGACAGGAGATGTGTTTATGAGACAATGTTTTTGGGAAACCATTTTCTAGGGGCCGACTATTAAAAGATAAGGTAAAATTAAAACATTTAGGAAATTTCAAGTATTCATATGATAACATTGATAAGGCATTCATCATATAAATTATAGAAGCTTAATACATGACATTAGAATTGAATTGAGATTTCACTTGAGAGTTAACACAAAAATTAGCAAAATAAAAAATTTCATTGCTTTCATTGTCAATGTGCATAAATATTATATAAAAATTACAACAATGACCAAAGGCTACAAGTTTTAACTACAAAACGACAAAAACATAAGAAAATTTGCCACTGCCCCTAATCTATGTCTTTTAACACAACATCAGAATTAGAGTTTGAGTCTGAGTCACTGCCACTATGAGGGATTACGTCATCCACTGGAACCCCAACTAATCCCTCGCGTGCATCCTCATGAACCTGTGTGGCAACTTCGGGATCAACATCCTAATGTGTGGATGGAGTTTGACGATACTCACGAGTCTGTCGATCCTAAAGTTGCAAGGCACTATGCACGGCCACCTACTTTGCTTGTTGATAGGTAAGCCTATTCCTCTTGTTTGACTGGATGAAGCTGCATACAAACCAATTTTTCGCTGCAATAGAAGAATTGGCAAGCTGTGAAAGGAGGTGAGTGGCAAATATCCTCAACTCTGGTGCATCCTTGCCATGCCATGTCCACGATCTTATAGGGTCGGTTTGAACTCATTTTTCTCTATTGATCCTCTCCTTTGGTTTGTTGAATGTTGGACAACAGAGATTGACAAAAGCTATCCACTGCATTCAAAGTAAAGTAGACTCGTCAATATAAATTTTTCAAAAGGCCTTCACGAGCCTTTCTTTCACCTCTTCATCATCAGATGGAGGCACCCACACAATGTTGCATACCATTTGGGATTTAGAGCATAGGATACCATATGAAACGAGGTTTTCATACCGTGACACTACTCCGTCATAATGGACTTGATATGTTTTTCATAAAATCCAAATTAGGATCCTTGCTATGAATGACTTGCTTCATCTGCCCAAGCACATTGTCAAATGTGTTGTAAACCTCACCATGACTGTGAGAGTCTGTATCAACATATCCTGTGACCCATACTACATATGAGATGAAGGAGCAAACATATCTACAAACAAGTCACAAAAATAACTTTTTACAAGAAGAGTAAGACTGAGATGACCAAAAGCGAATGATAGTACAAAGAATGAAAATAATTTACAAGCTACAAACTTTAGTAAATTAATAATTTAGTAATAAAAACAACAATTTCTTACCTCACTATGGACAACCAATCATTGTTAAGGATATTTTGTTTTACACTTTTGCCTTCAGCCATGTTTGCCTTTGACCATTGAACCCACTTTGGATCAATCTTTATTAATTGTAGAGCCTCTTGCTCCTCCAAACATCATCTCTAACAAAATAATGTAGCTGACAATGACATATCTAGTATCCACGGGCTTGAGGAATTCCTTACTTGTGAAAGTCCTGAATAGAGCAAGTGAGGTGTGATGGTTGTAAATGAACATCTATATGTCTCTAGCTTTGTCCCCCACTCCCTTCACCCAATCTATCTTCGTAGTGTTTTTCAATGTGTTGTTCAGTACATGAACACAACATGAGGTCCAGTAAATGTGCTTATAAGCACCCTCCACTATTAAGCTAGCTAACTTACATACATGGGCTAAATCAGTCACCACCTATACAATATTTGAGGGCCAATTTCCCTCCATGACATCTTTCCTCTTTCTTGAACAATCAATAGCTCTAAGAAAATAAGAGCCAACTGAGCATGTGACAATGATATTGACGAGTGGCCTATGTCTAATATTGGTCCACCCATCCATCTTGATAGAGCAACCTGCTCTTATCCAAGTTTTCCTTACGTCCCCCATCACCATGCTCACCTTAGAATACTCTCTATCAAGTAGGATGTTGTGAAGTTTATGTTCTCTAGGAGAAAATACGAGGTACCAACTATTACATCTTTGAACATTTGTTTAAAATAGGGAGAATGTGCCACATGAAATGGCATGACAAGGGAAAAGAAAATTTTGGCGATAGAAGACTTAACTACTTCACGTGATTGCATATTGAACATCCCTGCAACACTAGTAGATCTTCTCTTTCCCTTAGTAGAACCCTCTCCCCGTTAACTCTCAACATCCATGGTTTGGGTAGGCAATGGCATACTAGGTTGCATAGTCTCTATTGACATTTCCTTATTATTTTGCCTCATCCAGTCATCCTCCATGTACAACTTTGTCACCTTGGCCTTATCAGCTAGGATTATTTTTTCACAACCTTTTACCCTCTTTCCACTTATGCATAGAAGATGAGGATAAACTCTTGTGTAGGTGCCCCTATAATTCTTGTTGCACAACCGTATTTTTTTCTCCGTTGAGTTTTTTCTTCTTGTCTTTCTCTGTGGCTATTGCGAACTGTAAAAGGGTTTTTAAAGATAAAATGGGCCCTTTGAATAATTTTTGAGGAGTTCAGAAGGGCATTCAAATGGGTTATTTGAACTCCCAATCCTTGTAACACTCCCAATCCTAGAAGAATCCCTAGTAGTACACTTGTACAACCTCTTTGTTGAATCTAAACCTCTTCAACCTCACTACCCTCGTTGCTGCTTGTTTTTATGGTTGAAAACTAAAAACACAGTTGTAAGTGCAAACAGAAAACAAAAAACAAAGAAAGAATCCTCTCTAAGTGTTTCAAAATCTGAAAAAATAAAAAAGTGCAAAAGAATTTGTACAAATGGACAACAAATAGTGAATTTACCTCAAATGATATAGTTTGATGCTCTCTCGACTTATCACAGTCGTTCTTTTCTCTTTTCATAGTTCTCCTTCGTTGCCTTCTTCTTCACAAAATGTAAAATAGAAAAATGTCTTTGTTTTTGTTTTTAATTAGTGTGGCTGTTTTAGTTTTAGGGTTGGTGTAAAGGGGTGTGGGGGTCCCTGTGGGCTCCAACCACTTTTTTCAAATTTGTGTTTTTTTTGGGCTGGGTCATATTGGATGACTAGTTATATCCGATGGTGAGGGCATGTCCGTCCATCCCCTATTGTTTTCTGGAAAAATAAATCCATTGTGGGAAAATTTTACGATTCAGGTACGGGTGGAGGATGTTTTTGCCCAACCCCGCGTCCCCTTGGTACATGGGAAAGATAAAGAAAAATGGCCAGAGTAATAAAAACGTATCATATGGTAAACCACAAGACAACTACTTATGGTACCAGGCAAGTTTTTTTCCCTTGCACTACTAAAATTATATCATTGCCAATATCACACCCAAGGTACTAGGTCCATGCCAATGTCACACCCAAGGTACAAGTATGCGGCTCTTCTTTGGAAGCCCCAATGCTTTTACAATTTGAGCTCATTGTGAATTAATTTTAATTTGAAATGCAACATGTTTTTGATATTAAAATTTCAATTTGTACTTCGAAGTCATACATTGTCACCTGGAGATTAGAGATGGGGAAGCAAGTTGAGGGTGATACCATTCGGAATCAGTGTACGAGAACAAATGATTAAGGCTACAACTATAACTACAACTATAATATATTAATAAATACAGTCACCAGAAGATGTGGGTAGGATGATGGCTATATCATATATAATTAACTAATATAGTCACTAGAAGAAGTGGGCACAATGATGAGGTCATGGCAATATTATATAATAATGTAGACACCATAGGAAGTGGGCATGGTAGCGGTGTCCTTATCCCTACACGGGTGTTTCCTGATGATTGGCACTGTGGGGTTCGAGTGTGAATCAGAGGATGTGAATTGGTCTTGTTGGTTTCTCTGTCGAGGATAGTCATCGCGATCTGTGTTCTATGCTTGATGTGTAGTTTGTTGCGGATTTCGTGCCTTTTCATAAATTTTGATGTAGTCTTTGGCATACCATATCTAAGTTGTCTGTACCATGGTTTTCCTTTTGAGCAATGTGTGCAAAAGAATGCTTAACCATGACAAAGGTAATTCTGTAATCCGGATTTTCTAGGGTTTTTAATGCTAGTTTTGAGTATAAATCTTGGAAGGAGTGCTTCCTTTTTTTATTTTGAGGTGATCAAACACAAGCTTCAACCCTATACCCAAAGCCTAGTAAGTGTTGGTGATATATTGTGGCTTGGAGGCCAAGAACTGACATCTGAGAGTTTTCTGTTTATCTATGGGGTCCTTGTGATCCGTGGGGTTATCCAAAATTTCTTAGTATGCATACTTGGTGAGTACTCGCCATTTTTTCCCCTGGTTGAGTATTCGCACAAAAAACTTGCCAAAACCTGCACAACTGAGTTTTTGGTGAATATTTGCAAGTCTTTGGCGAATATTCGTGAATTCTTGCGAGTCTTTGGTGAATATTTGCAAATACTCGTGAGTTGTTGGCGAGTAAGTGTTGGTGATATATTGTGGCTTGGAGGCCAAGAACTGACATCTAAGAGTTTTCTGTGTATCTATGGGGTCCTTGTGATCCGTGGGGTTATCCAAAATTTCTAAGTATGCATACTTGGCGAGTACTCGCCATTTTTTCCCCTGGTTGAGTATTCGCACAAAAAACTCGCAAAAACCTGCACAACCGAGTTTTTGGTGAATACTCGCAAGTCTTTGGCGAATATTCGTGAATTCTTGTGAGTCTTTGGTGAATATTTGCAAATACTCGCGAGTTTTTTGGCGAGTATTCGCGAATACTTATGAGTTTTTAATAAGTATTTGCGAATACTCACGAGTTTTTGAAGAGTTTTTTTTAAAAATATTTTGCTTAAAATTTATGTTTTTTTAGAGAAATTTGCATATATTTTAAGTTGTCGAGTTTTTGCAGAGTCAATTTTTTTTGGGTCTGCCAAGTATTTGCCGAATACGAGTATGCGAATTATGATCCAAATCACATGTTAGATGTTGTCTGCCATGGTTTGCATGTAGAATTGCATGGATATGGATATGGATATGGATGTGGATACAAATTTGGTATCAAATACAGATACTTGTTTTTAAAGCCCCCTAAAATGGATATGACGTGTGTGTGTGTGTGTGTGTGTGTGTGTGTGTGTGTGTGTGTGTGTGTGTGTGTGTGTGTGTGTGTGTGTGTGTGTGTGTGCGTGCGGGCGTGCGTGCAAAATCTAGATTATAAATTAAAAATATATATCAATAACAATTATCAAATGTTTAAATTATAAACAAATTTATACATTAGATTGAAATTACACACTCCCAGCCCATGGGAAGGCACGAAGCTGGGTATTCAACATGGTTATGTGGGGACGTGTCCCCCCATTTTTGAGAAGTTCGGGACGTCCTAGGGACGTGGGGGAAATGTTTCCCCCACGTTTCCTACAGTGAGCACATGCCAGGAAACATCCTGGGGACGTCTGTAGAGAAGGAGAAACACTTCAGAAGTGTTGGAAATGCCTAGGGGATGTCAGGGACGTTTGAACGTCCCCGATGTCCCTTACGTCAATTACTGCCTTTTAAAAAAAAACACACTTTAAACACTCAAAACTATTTTTTTTAATATTGTAAATCATTTATAACATAAAACAACATTCCTAACCTAACCCTAACCCTAACCCTAAAAGTGCTATTTGCCTATGTTATAAATTAACAATATGGGCTCACTTTCATATTCACACTCAAGCAAGAGCAATTTTTTTTAGAGTGAGAGCAAGAGCATTTAGCAAGATAGAAGAGCAAGAGTCCTAGAGCACAAGATTTCTACACCTTAGCTCCATGCAGGCTGCACTTATCTATCGCCTAATCCACCACTCACATTATGGGCTCAGCTCATGACTCATCACTCAAGCAAGATTTGAGCTTTTTACCTGTTCTTGAGAGTCAAGGCAAACTGAGAGCAAGAGCTTGACCAAGAGCAAGAGGTATTTATAATTTTATTTGCTTACAATACTTGTTAAAGTCTTTTTTTTTAAAAATTTAGATTGTATTTGCATTTTTAGGGGCTCATTTTTTAGCATTTGCATCTACATTCACAATGGCATATCACTGCATATAGTTTGTAGGATTTAAAAAAATGCATATTGCACATAGCGTTTGGTTGTCAAAAAGGCCTTACGTTTTTTTTTTTAATTACATTTTTATTTCTAGTTTAAAATTTATATTATATTTGCATTTTTTAGGGGCTGTTTTTAGCATTTGCATCTACATTCACAATGTAATCTTGCATATAGTTTGTAACAAGGATTTAAAAAAATGCATATTGCATAGGGTTTGGTTGTAACTGATCACGTTTGCCTTCTTAATTGACATTTTTGATGTAAAGTCCAGTTTTAAAATTTCATAGAATATATGCATTTTAAAGGGGTGGTCCTCAAAGTTTTTGAATCTACATTCACAATGTGAACAGGCATATAATAAGTAGGCTTTTATGCACATGCATTTGAGGGACAAAGTTGAATTTTTTTACAGAAACTACATTTTGCGAGGCAAAGCGTGAGATTGATCTCATGGACATAAGCTGCATACTGAATAATACGCATATGGGCTTGGATGAAACTTGTGGTTGTCCACGTGGTTTAAAATTAAACTCAGCAATCTATGATCAGCATCCTTCCAAACTTTTTTTAAAACTAGGTAATGGAGTTACATCCAAATACATAATCAATCAATCATATAGTTATGGTTGTTTTTTTATTCATTGCAGCAATCATCACCATGAATTCTTCTTCTGAGTATGAGTATGAATTTAAGCACGAATCATGAGCAGGAGAGGGTTGAAGGGATCTTGAGATAGGTGGCCGTGGAAGAATGTTGGTGATGCCACAATGGGGGATAGTGCTTAGAACAGGACACAAAATGAAGTGGCATGCGGCAAGCTGGTAGTGCTACCAATTGCCCCTCTCAAATGTTGTCCAAATTTGCCATTGGACCATTTGATAAGAAGAAGCAATTGCAACAATTTGCCCTAGATAATTGAGAACCCCAAGTCTGGAGGGGGGAGCAAAGTATGGAAGTCATCAACATTTGTGCACTGACTTGGCATGGCAGCATCATTAGGACCAATGCACACTTGTTGCAATGGGCTTACATGAAGGGGGGGAATGGCACTTGTAAGGGCCTTTAACTAGAGCAGAGAGATTGAGATGGTGAGAATCTTCAATGGAAATACCACGGACAATGTGCTAGAAATTCGTGGTTCTACGGCAAATTTCTATTGAGCGCTGTATAGGACTGCCAAACATAGTAATACTGCTTGGTTGGTTCTAGTTTTGGAGTGTCAGAAGTGGAAAGCAGAGGGAAGAGAAAGGCCGTGGGGGCAACCCCCAATTCAGTTGTTGACATGTTTGATTCAAAGGCAAGGGAAGAGGCAGATGATGCTACTGGGAAATTTTTCTATGTTACTGGGATTCCATTTAATGTGCTCGCTCTCCTTATTACAAGGAGGCTATGGCTAAGGTTGCAAAAGCAGTTCAAGTTATGTGCCTCTTATAGACACAAAATTAAGGACAACAATCTTTGATAGAAACTATTCCAAGGTTAATCTGTTGATGGAGGAGATGATGGTGACATGGGTGTCACATGGATGCAGCATTATCATGGATGGGTAGACAGATATTAGACACCGTCCTCTCATCAATATCATTGTCTCTTGCAAAAATGGACCACATTTCTTGAGAAAGTAATTGATTGTTCTGGGAAGCAAAAGATGCTGAGTTCAGTATCAGATTTTGAAGGATGCCATTGATAAGGTTGGACCTTCAATATTTTGTCATGGGTTGTCACTCAGATAACAAGATTATGTGTGCAAAACAAACAAGGAAACTATTGCGGGAATACATATTTATTGGACTCCATGTTGTGTGCATCATGAACAATGCATTGAAAGACATAGGGAAGATTCAGTGGGTCCATCCAGATAGTGAGTGAGGCCAAACGTGCAAAAGTTCATATGTTTAATCACCACACATCATTGACACTGAAACATTTTTGAAGAAGGAATTTTCAATGAAACCAGTTGAAATACCCAATCTTTGCATCCTATTTTATTTTGTTGGAGAGGATGTAGTTGCAAGGAGCCCCTGCAAATTATGATATGATTATGACATAGGATTGAATAGATCTAGGTGGCAAAAAAGAGTCCAAGACAATGTAAAAGAGTGAAGGAAGTGGTGTTGCGGGAAACATTTTGGGTTGATATGAAATACATCAATCAATCAAATCATCATTGGTCACTAAATTGTTTGAAGCTCGTTGATCCCCGAGTTTTCTTAGCATTCCTGTATTTTGGGTGGATATGATTTTCATCATGTCGTAATCACCACACATCATTGGCACTCAGTTTTGAAAATTTTTCGAAGAAGGAATTCTGAAACCAAGTGACACCCGTTTTGCATCCTATTTTATTTTATTGGAAGGATGTTCTGAGTTTTACAAGAGCCCCTACAAAACATTATGATTTGCATGACAGATGATTGAGACTAGGTGGAACTGAGTCTTGAAGACAAATCAACAGGGAAATAGAGTGAAGGAAGTGGTGGTGAGGGAGACATTTTGGACCGATATGAAATACATCATATCAATTATATCTCCAGTTTTTAGAGTCATCAAATATGGGGATTCTAATAGCCCCAATCTTGGTGAGATGTATGAGTGCATTGACAAACATGCTTGGCCAAATGAAGGCAACTATTCGGGTGAGGTGACCCCACTTTGGAGTTCTATAATGAACATATTCAGCTCATAGATTCAACATGTAGATGGGAGAAGTTGAACACCCCACTTCATATGGTTGCATGCACTTAATCCCAAATATATATGTGGAGAGGCCAGGCATCAGAGTTATCCCATTGGAGGATGATGAGGTGAAGAAGGGATTTATGAAGGCCTTTAAAAAAATGTATAGTGCACATGAGGCTTCACAGATTAGCTGTTGGAGTGGCTCGACTTCATTGAACTTGATGGCTACAAAACATCAACAAAGGCGAACATGGTAACATTAGCACAGGAGAAGCCAATGAGTTGGTGGCAACTGTATGGGCTTCCAGACTATGCTGCAACCACTTGCCATTCGCCTCCTTTCCCAGGTTTTTAGTTCCTCTGTTGTCTGAGAGGAACTGGTCTACATATGGTTGGATTCACTTTGTTAAGAGGAATAGGCTTACCTTTGTGAGAGCGGAGAAACTTGTAGCTGTACACAATGCTTTGCGTCTTATAGATCGTAAGACACTGAGTACAAATAGACCCCAACATTACGGTGGGATGTAGATCCCGAGGAGCCGAGGCAAGTTGAAGAGGACAATATTGTGCAACGGGGATTGATTGGGCTTACCTTTGAGGATGAGGATGATAGTTCCAGCAAGGAGTTCATGGATATTGCTTTCAGATGTTGATTCTTATTTTTAGGCTGATAACTTGTACTTGTCCTATTTTTTTGTAATATTGACAATAAACAATTGTTGGTGTATTTGGATATGAAATTAATGATATGAATATCAGACTATTGTCACTTGATCAATCACAATTTAGAATGGTTTTATTTCAGCTTATTTCAGCTTGTCTCAAATTCAAATTCCTATGTATTATAAGTTTATGACATTAACATATTGATATTATGGTATTACTGCCTGGAATGTATTTGATGTTTTTGAGTTCAAGTTTCACCTTAAAACTTAAATCTCAAATGGTTTTAACCCAGCTTATTTATATAATTTTTTTCCAGTCCCCATTAAACGCCGATTTTTTTTGCCATCCTGGATATCTTAGGTAACTATAATTCAATGGATTTAAGACATTTAATGGCACGTAAGTGTAGGGCATCTGAAAATCTAGAGCTAAATGCACACATTGGTTTTGAAGAATTCATGGCTCTATTGTGTCAAAAGACTATGCGATCTCTCAGAAATACGGATGAAAGATCAACTTGGTTAAATTTGTTAAGAAAGGAAACTTTCAATAAATCGGCCTCATGCTCTGGAAACGTATCGCTTGCTAAAAGTGCATTTTGATGGAAATCTTTGGTTTCTTAGCATCTATGGCTTTTTGCCAGGGTTTTCTTGTTAGGTTCTTTACTTTTAAATCAAAGATGATGCTGAAGACTTCCCTACAAATAGGATCTAAGTGTATCAGATGCATGTCAAATTTACGGGTTGAAATCCTGAGACGGCCGGGTCGGTATCCGAGCTGCAGTCTTAGATGAATCTAACCAGATCAATGTGTGCCCTAACAGGAATTCATGTGGCCTATCCAACAGTGGATCTGTTTGCATGGTTTTTAAAATCTGACTGTACTCTGGTACATCGGCATCTTGTACAATTTTTCTGGTTGGTGAGTCAAATTGCTACCAGCTTCCTGTAGGAACTATTTTCTTTTGCCTTCAATGGTAAATCTGAGCGATAGTTTCGTTTGAAATTTATGCGAAGACGAGTCACCCTTTCATGAAGTATGATCGCCCATTTTTGCAAGGCGATAAATCGCGAACCGGGGATAAAATACATTCGAAAATCGTGTTAAAATTTTGTTCAATCGTTTAGTAATCCGGGTGCCCTTTGACCGGTTTTAGCCCAAATCGTGGCCAGTTCCACAATCCGGAGTTTGGGCGTAAAACCTTCACTTGCCATCCGGGTTTCATCCATTCTCCGGCCGAGTTTTGCATTTCTTTCCTTTTTTGGATATTTTGGTTTTTGAAAAAAATCACTCCTACAGAACAAAATGGTTGCCATTTTTGGAAAGGGTCCGGGAAGATGTAGCAGCAAAAACTTGCATGTGCCATAACTTTCATTCTGTGGCTCCGTTTCAGGTGTTGTTTTCTCTAAAAGTGCATATTTTCTCACAGCTCTATGCATTGATGGCAATCATTTTTAGTTATTGTTCATAAAATCTATTTTTGCACCTTTTTGGACCAGAGCAAGTTCAAGTGCAATCTGCTGAAAAATCCAGCTTTGATTGCTAAACTAGACAGATTCCACTAATTAAAAATACTGGATAGGTTTTCCACTACAAAGCTCTGCGAATCAACACCAATCAGACTAATCAACCCACCTACCATACTTGGTTCTTTCCCCATTGATCTCAAATTTTGACTAATATCAAGTTATCAACAGGAGCATAGGTTTTTCAACCTTTTGGTATTTTAATGAAAAAGTTTAGAGTTTCCTCGAGATAGCTTGCATCAGACACAAGAACGTCAACTATCGTTCCCAACAAATTAAGGAAAGCATTAATAGCAATGAAAGATGCAATAAGAAATACTCATGCTACTCAAATATCTACGACACTCATTTTAAAACAAATTTGAGTGCAAGTTGCTATTAAAAAACAACCCGAATTGTCTGAATGGTTGCCGAGTTTTGTTTTCTAGGTCTCCGAGTATTGTTCCGAGTTTGAGATTCCAACTATCACTATATACATGAGCAAACTTTGGTATTTTGTGTGTAATTGTTGGCATCATGGTTTCTAATTCAGATTTCAAATATATTTCTTTTTTTAAAAATGTAATTTTTATGTGTTTTTTAGTAAACCGGTTCATATGATTTGAACCGGTCCGGTTCTGGTTCAATTCCGGTCTGACCCTCGACCAGTTCCGAGTCCGGTTCCGATTTCTAAAACATTGGTATTGACGGTGCAAACTTGTAATCTGACCATAAGATGGGAATCATTCAGGATTTTAACATGTCAGATTATGCAGAGGATTGAACCTAGGTGTCCTGCTATAAAGCCCCTTTGATTATCACTTGAGTGTCATCCCATGGGCACACCAAAGAGTCCATGGTTGACGGCAACTGTATCAGTGACTTTCTTACTGGTGATGGTAAAAGTATGCAAACTGGAGCCGTTAATGTGAATTAATAGTCAACAACTTCCCTAGCTATGGATGTCCAAATTGAATTTGAGGAGCATGCCTTGTCTTCAAGAAAAGGTGTTTACATTGCCCCCATTATTGGCATACCACTTTGTACGGTTGAACTTCCTTTGGTTAGCGTTTGCCTATAGTTTTGAGCGAAAGGAATAACTTTTTCTAATGATGAAATGGTGTGTTCGAATTGTCCACGCTCTTAGTGTTACCAAGTTAAATGTGAAGTCCAGTCCAAAAATGTCTTGATATGTTAAATATGTTGCATTTGAACAATTAAACATTACAAGAGCAAAGGATCTGAGTATGCAGCACTATTGGTACGTGAACTGTTGGCTGGCTTACTATCATGGATTATTGGAGGAGTGTTGCACAGGGTTTGTAGCTTAGGCAAATGGTGAAGATTAACTGGATTTCTTTCTCTACTATATTGACAATTGGAGGAAGATATCTAGCATAGACTCGACACTTGACCCTACTGAAGTGGAGAAATATTTTGAAAAACTAGTCCACTGCACTATTCAAAGAAGCATTCAAATTCATCCTTGGTCCCAAACTCATAGCAGTTTCAAATATCAGTTGACTGGCTAAGAAGGTGCTCCTTAGCTGAAGGCATTATGTATCTGATTGGTGAAGTTCCTAGGTTGTGGTTAAAAATGAAGAAATTTGATTGTAACTCCCTTCATTGAGGTAAGGTATTCTCACTAAGGAATATTACTCTTCTTAGAAGAGAAAGTTTGTCCAGACGTGATTTGTAAAAAATAGAAAACTATGCTGCCAAGAATTGGGTACGGTTCCGAAATGCGGAAACGCTGATTTTTCAAACAGATTGGGTAGGAAATGTTATGGAAACATTTTGTAGCAATATATTATCATTAACTTGGATTTATATAATATGTATCATATAATCCGTTTATGTAACATGGTAGAAAAATATGTGGTCGTTAAAGGCATTACATACAGTATATGCAGGGATGTAAAAGACGTCATCTACAAGGATCCATTCATAAGAGGGACATTGATGATATGTACTCATTTTTAACAAGTCAATGGTCATGGGGGAACAAATGACATGCACTCAAAATATTTTGTATTCATTGAAATTCTAAAGATTCATCATTCACCATGGTTAGCAATTTCAATGTTTGCCCCAATATATACATGATTATAATCTAGTTTCTAGAATCTAAATCTAGATTTTTCCCATAATCATCTCCATGAATACGATGACAACTCCACTCCCATCAACTCCACTATCCATCTCTTGTGTAATCAACTTCCCGGATCTTCATCATCAATACCAAGTAGTGAAAGTTGGCCAAGAAAGGCAGGTACAGTAGAAGCATCAAAGTCATTGCCCTCAGGATCAATATCCCAACATTTGTTGGGACCTCTAATATAGCGTTCAGTCTTGTGTGATAGGATGCGCAAATTGAATGTACATACATTATATCCTCAACCTTCTTGGATGTTAACTTGTTCTGTTTGGTTAAGTGGATGAAGGTATATGTACTCCAATTCCGCTTTGCTGAAGAATTAGTAGCCACCTGTTATGAGCAAGTTAGAAATTTCCAATTAGTAATATATAATAATATTTATTTACTAAGAACATAAATTTTTAATCAATATAACAAAAAACTTTTGAATTCATTTTAATATTTTATACATGTGAGAGGATTTTAAATGCAACAGGTCGTAGGTACTTGGCATCATGGTCATGTACATACCACCACATGACTGGGGTCATGTTGTATTTGTCACATAATCCCTCCAATTCACCCATCCTACCATCAGACACAGAGACAAAGATCCCTATGCCTAGAGGACCACACTAAGCTAAAGTTGGATTAGGAAAAATGCCTCAAGAAATGCTACCTTGGTTCCATTTGCAACTTCAATGGTCATTATATGGTGGTTGCCTATCAGGCTAGCCCAAGTATTTCACAGCTACAATATTATGGGATTCAAGGCATACGTCAAGGAGATGCAATGGGGTGGTCATTTTATTCCACCTTTTCATGATCATGCTTTTAATTTGATTATAGAAGATTTTCTTTAGGATTTTGCTCTTTCTTTTGTATGATTTCAGACAAGTTTTTCAAGCATAGAGTCAATGCTATCATAGATTTCCCCTATGCAAGCGTGATTTTTGTATGCATATCTAATCATGGATAAAATAGGCTCAATAAAACTGAGCAAGTATTCAACCTTTGTCCACAACTCATCATCAAGTATCAATGATTTTATCTTGATGGCTCATTCTGTATTTCCTTGCCTCCACATGGCATCCAAATATCATCACTCACCATATTGCATAATTTTGTTTTAGCTTCACAAGTCGTCGCAAGACAAGCGCATGAGAGGAAAATCTTGTTTCAGCAGTCTATTAAAATAAATTAAAACAAGTTAATAAAATATAAAATTATATTTAAAAGAAATTCAATTGATAATTTCATAGAAAGTTAGAAAATAAAAATTAGAAATTAGTAAATTTTTCTCTTACCTTCAACAACTCCAACCTTGAGAACCTTCTAATGATAGCCTGGGATTCATGATGATTTTGACAAACATTTGAATCTCATTTGCCTCCGTATAAATCTCCTCTATTCATGGATTCTGCTAATCTTCTGCAACATCAAATTCAAAGAGTGTACTGCAAAAGGTTTCAAAAATGTGTTTATATCTCCCCTCTACAATCAACCCTGTCGCTTTAATTTTTTTTGCATTGTCCATGATGATTTAGACAACGTTTGGAGGGCCCACCGACTCAATAAAGCCTCAATCAAAATATTAGCAATAAATTGCACATCTTTCACTTCGCCCTCACAATCAACAGACCTTTAGGAACATTTCCCTTTTACACCGAAAATACAACATATATTGATCCCGGTTGGTCTACAATTTAAAGCAAATTTCTAATACATCTGCAATCGCATAATAGATAACCTTGAGTCCTTCCATGAATCTGAATTGGCTATGTGAAGAAGTGCAACTATGGTCCACTTAGCTTTAACAACCCATGTTCTAAATCTTCTCATGTCGACACTAGGGCAAATTGATACCCTGTATTTATAACTAGCTTCAAATATAGAACTATACCTCTCACCATTTGTGATATAAATATGCTGCAATCACAACACATTTAAAAAACCTTGTCTGTAGCCCACATGCAAAAATGTCATGTCTTTTTTTAGAGACTAGTGGAATTGAAGACCTTAACCTTTCCTCCCTGTGGTTTTAAAAAATGAAGCAAGGGGATATTGGAAACATTCTCTAAGTAGAAGAATACATCGTTACCCTAATGTATTCCTAAAAAGTAGGAAGCCAAGCACATCCAGGGCATCAAAGAAGCTCCATTTAATTAGAAAATAAAGTATTTTGATTCCCATGTAGGCTCCAATGATAGCAAATTAAATAATTAGACCTGGAATGATACTCATTACAAGGTCGGCCATATGTTAATGATTTAGCAACCCTGCTGGTTAAAATAGGAGAAATCTGTTAAGCCATTTGATAGAATTTCCGAATAGAAATTCCTCTCGGAAATTCTTTGGGAAGCATTTTCGTCCACTAGAGGGAAATACTAAGGGTTTTCGTCCTTAGATATTTTTGGTGCAAAAGCTAGGGAAGACTTCAACACAAAGTCTTGAACTCCTATCAAGTGAATATTTGAATGCCTCTCAAGCAAGTCTACTTCTCCTTTTAAAGGAAGAAGAGACCCAAAACAACCTTCAAGACCACCAATCAGCTTGAATGATTCTTTCACTGCATTTTCCACCCTCCATTTCTCTTAGGTGAGAATACAAAAGGTATTTATAATTATTTTCTTCTCTCCGAAGGCTGGTCGCTTTTTCCCTAGAGGGAATACAAAATAGAAATGTTTTATCCTTTCTAAGTTCCCATTTGAGATTCCCCCCCTAAGGCAAGTTCGCCATTTTCCCTAGAAAATACAAATTAAATAAGTGTTTTTCTAATTTATGGACTGTTTCTAGGTTCTATTTTAATGTCTCAAGTTTACTTAATTTATTATATGTTATTAAATTTATAATTTTTTGCACAATACAATAAAATTAATAAAACTTAAGTCACCCTTATATTTTTCCTTTGGCTGTCGGGTTGACAAAATAGGCCAAAGGTATATAATGATTGTCTGGTAAAGATTTTAAAGACTTAAAGTTAGTTGATTTCAAGGGTTTTGAGGGCACTAAAGTGGGTTTGAAACCCCAAAAAGGTTCGCTGCCCTTATAAGGGTGTTTGCTCAAAATAGTTAAGGGTTTTTTATATATTTATTTTAGTTTCTAACAACCTACTAAAAATGTGAAAAATGTTATTTGTCTTCAGCTTTGCATAGTTTTCTAAGAATCCCCAAAAATGGACATTACACATAAATGCATCGAGCAACCAACTCATTAGCAATTTCCCTTTTTCATTTGCAAATGCTTGATCTAATGGACCTTTTGTTCTCTTTCGTGAGAAGCTCTCTTCCTCTATGGTAGTTTTAACTTCAAGTGGTTGGGTTAGAGTTTGAATCAAATGATGGTTTGATGGGGTGGGTGGTTTTCTTGAACCCCTCCTTTGCAAAGGAACGGTTTTAGATCTAGCTCTTGCACCTTGCAAGTTAGCCTCGTCTTGCTCTTTCATGTATGGCAAAATATGTGTCTTTTCAACATTGGAACATTTTCTAATCTCCCTCTTGTTAGGCCCATTAAATGAGCTTTGAGTCGGGTATATGAGAACATGAAATGCATATTGTAATGATTGCATATGCAAGAGTAAGTGCCACTGCCAACAAGGTACTCCAACACTTGCACATATCTCCAAAGAGGAGCTTTAAGATCTTGTTTTGTGGGATCCACGCTGTCACTTTGGTGTAGTTCCCCATGCCCTCCCCCTGAAGCTCAATTGGATGCCAATTATGTTTTTATATGTCAAAGTTCAGACCTACAATGAAAAATAAAAACAAAAACTTAGAAAAAAATAAATAAAACTACACCCTATATATCCTATTCTGCTTTCGATCACCAGGTCCACCAAATAGGCGTAAGGTGAGAGCATACACAATGTTTGGATTTTTTAAATTTAAAAAAAGTAAAATAAACTTTTAAAAAATAACAAAAAGAATTAAACCCTACACATCCTATTCTACTTTTGATCACCAAGTTCACCATATAGGTGCGAGGTGAGAGCATATACGAGAGATCAAATTTTTTAATTAATTAATTTTTTTTAAATAAAGTAAAAAGTATCTATCCCTACGCATCCTATTCTGCTTTTGATAAAACCGAGTTCACCGTATAGGCGCGAGGTGAGAGCATACACAGAGTTCAAATTTTTTAATTTAAAAAAGCAACAAAAAAACTCTTCAAAATAGCAATAAAATGAAACCCTATGCATCTTATTCTGCTTTTGATCACCAAGTTCACTGTCTAGGCGTGAGGTGAGAGCATACACAAAGTTTGGATGATATTTTTAATTAAAAAAAACAACATATAGTTTTTAATTAAAAAAATGCAAAGGAAACGTTGTATTTTATTATTTTCTTTGCGTAGACATGAAAAATTATTAAATTAAAACTACATATTGATATCATGATCAATGATTATGAATGATGTGTGCATCATTCGTGATTATTGATCACATTAACATTTTCTTTAAAAAGAAGCTTGAAAAAATCTTATTTTTCCTCTTTGAAGTTGATCTCTCCTTCCAAATCTGCTTTTAAACTCCTCCTTGATTCTCTTAACTCTTAGTAACACCTCCCAAACTCTTCCTCCAAATTGCTCCTTGATGTCTCTTTGCTCATCACAATGATAATTGTTAGTTTAATAAAAATTGAATTTAGCAAAAGAAAAAAGAGAGTGTGATTTAGAATGGACCAAAGATGTCATTATATAGCTTTTAGGAAGTGTCTTTAGGAAGTTTGGGTGGGTAGACTAGGTTTAGGAACAATAAATGTTACAAATTATTTCTTGATTCTAATGTTTTTAGCTTTTAAGATTGAAAAACCAGCGGAAACGTGCCAGAAACATTCCTGGAAACGTCTTGGCATCCACGTTTTGTACCAATTTCTGTTTCGGAAACTTTTCTGGTAGGGTTCAGAATGGAGTCACGGAGTGTGATTTAGAATGGACCAAAGATGTCATTATATAGCTTTTAGGAAGTGTCTTTAGGAAGTTTGGGTTGGTAGATTAGGTTTAGGAACAATAAATGTTACAAATTATTTTTTTTTTCTATTGTTTTTAGCTTTTAAGATTGAAAAACTAGCGGAAACATGCCAGAAACGTTCCCGGAAACGTCTTGGCATCCACGTTTTATACCAGTTTCTATTGCGGAAACGTTTTTGGTAGGGTTCAGGTGGGAGGGAGCAGGGATGTTTCCTGGTAACATAGATAAAATATAGAACCAAATAGAATGGTCTGACTTTTTGGTTTGGGGTAGACATATTTGTTATAGCTTCTTTTGACTACGTAAATGGAGAAGTAAAATTATCAGGCAGAAAACTTGTCACCACCATTGGACTAAAGAATCATGGAACATGCAAGTATGGCAGCTGTATTAATGTAAGGGCTTAGGTTTTGAACCTGAGCTCATTGTTGCAGGAAATGGCCCCACCTTTCTACTAGACTAAAGCCTGACTAACACAACCATTGTTGAGAGATGCACTAATAATATTTTAGGTAGTGCACTATCTCAACACCTAAGTCACAAGGTTCGTGTTTGAGTTTGAGTTCAGCGAAGATAAAATTCGGATTAAATTCGGCAATGATAAAATTCAGGAAAAAAATTCGTGATTAAATTCGACTACTATAATTTACAATTTTTTAATATAATTAAATATTTAAATATAATTGATAAATAAAATAATATTATTACAAATTTAAATACATTATAATTAATTTGAAAATATTAAAAATATAACTAAGCTTTAAAAATTAAATTTAAATATGTAACTTTTAATTATTAAATGGTAAAAAATATAGAACCTTATAAAACATTGAAAACTTAAAAAGTTAAAACATTATTATAAGAATATGAAATGAAAAATTTAAAATAAAAATAAAATAATAATATTATTATTATTACAAAGCACTTTAAAGGTCGGGCAATCAAATATATATATTGGGACAATCAATGTCTCAATGAAAGTTCACGAAATCCTCCTCCTCGACGCTGCTCACTCAGTGCTGCGATGAATTCCTCCTCGACGCTGCTCACGCCCCTTGCCACGCCACACCACGACATGACAATGGTCAAATAGTCGCCCATGAAGACAGCTTTTAGGGCAGGAATTTGCAAAACATATTTCGACTGTGTACAATGAAAATCCGACTGTATTAGGGCACAAATTCGCAAAGCAAAATAATAACGTTTGATGCTGCTAGAGTTGATTTCCTTAGAAAAATCCAAAAACCCTAATCGAAATAACGTTTTTAAGATACATTGTAATTAAAAAAAAACCAAAGCCATTTTCCGTACGAATTTTAGGGCGAACTGCAACGATTTTTTGGGGTTTTCATTTAGATCGCCGGATTTTGAACTTTTCTCTTAAAGTTCGGCGAACCCTGTGACACAGCTCAGCACCATATGAAATTACACAGATTTATAAAAAGCACATGTAAATCAATCTCAACCCCGTGATGGCGCGTTTGTTGTTTTATTGTCTTTATTGCCAGTTATGTTCTCTAAGGCCTCCCATTAAAGGACAAACATTAGTAAAATTTCATTGTAAGCGATCAATAGACTATTAAATTACATGCATAAAAGTTATGTAAAAGTAGAATTTTGAGGACAGAATATCAAACAAGGGAAGATCTGATTACTGAGTTCTATGAAAACTGAATTCATCTGATGTTGGAGAACACCAACCAATATCCAAAAGTATTTTTGGCTTCCTAGGCTCCTACAGAAGATTCCTTCATGGATTTTAAAATATTGCACAACCCCTTTGTGAATTACTTGGAAAAATAGAGATTTTACTGAACAAACAAATAACAATGATCTTACAATCTCTTAAGAGTTGTTATAAGCTTCTATACCAAATCTACCCATCTCAGTTAAACAATTTACTGTTCATATGCCAATGGTCACGTCATGAGAGGAGCCCTCTCACAAAAAGTTATAGTAAGTGGAAAAATCGGGCTGATATCGAGTGTAGAAACCTTATATTTGATCAATAAGTACAAGCGGTAATATCTGCAATTTAGTCATAGAAACACTCTTAATAATAAAAATGTCAATTTATACACCAATTATCAAATGTTATTTTATTTTCCACCAAAAGGAAAACTCACAGTTATTGACAATATGTTATGAATTGAACCTGAAACTCGTTCTTCTGTAAACCCTGGGTAGAAACCCTAGATATGATATTTTTAGATCTGAACTGCAGAATTGAAATCTGAAAATTTTAATGTTCATGAAAAGAAAAATCTTTTCTTTCTGTTTTAAGACTGAAAAAAGCAGAATATTTGATGAAAGATCAAATTTGTATAAAATGGAAAAGCAACATAACTACAAATTTATAGTGATATCAATTTGTGCAGTAGAGAATTGAGATTAGAAATTTCCTAAGGAGGTGTGAACGCTTACTCATTCCAATGAAGTCACTAAGACTAATATGCTCACTATACTTGGCCAAGACAGTCTCCATGGAGTGGTTCACAAAATGTCAAAACCTTTTCCCAAAAATATCTTCCCTATTCTTAACACCCAAGAGCCTATTTATAGATAATTCTCCACTTAATCTCTCTTCTTTTACATGCGGGATAGTTTTTTTACCAAACTTGACCGATATGAACAAAAACTATAAATGCCTACGTGGTTCTAATGAACCCACAAAATTAGTGCTGAACTACTTAAAAACTCCTAATTAACATTAAACACACAAGGTACCAATAACTAGTACCGCAGTTGATCATCCCCGAGCATTGTAACAGATTCTATGTTGATTTACCAGGTATTTTAATATGTAATCAATAAAGTGAGTCATGGTAGGGTTAGCAGATAGCTTATAGCCTTATTCCTGTGCAACAGGTTCACTTTTCCAGTGGTAATGCATCTTGGGAAATCCCATGTTGTAGTAGATCAGTACCCAATATTTCTTTAGGTATGACCACGGAAGGGGTGGATAATGAGTTCTTAAATGTGTAAAGTGTTTCGAATTTCAGTTTTACCCAAATGATATGTTGGGATTATTTGGCTATGGTATCCTTCCAATTGCTCCGTTCCAAATGACTTGAGGGATACTATACAACAAAGTGAAATATTGAGTCATTTCAAGGTGAAGGAAATTCAACCATCACATTCTTAGGAGATCATATAGTTCGGGGAACAATTACAAGGAAGGTGATACCAACAAATCTTTGATTGCCTAGGTTGTTTTGGAGTGAGAAAGAATAGGTGAAAAGTAGTGACACTTGCTAGTGAATAGTGAAGACTCTTAAGAGGTACATTATACCACTACATCCCACGTTGCTGGGTTAGACCAAACTGGTTGTACAAATATATATCAGATTAAAGCATACAAGTAATAAACACGGAAATAACCAACAGAAGAAAATACACAAGATATAACGTGGTTCACCTAGTGTGGGCCACGTCCACCAAGAAGCAACCAATATATTATTCTAGAGGTTGTACAATTGAAGATCAACAATCTTCCACACCTTACACGATGTACAATACTTTTCCTCTCACAAACTTCTCTAAGCTCTCACCAAGAATTCCGTCTTACAATTCTCCCAATCTAACCTCTAACCCTAGTTTCCTAGCTTATATAAGCTTATACAAACTTAGGGCACATTAGCCATTCATTTGCAACCATTAGATCAACTTTATAACAAAGATGAGATCTAATTCCCATGACTGAAATATAAACAATCACGCATAGGTAATCGATGCCGGTTTGTCCCAACTGATGTCGGTTAGTATGCTGGGTGACCGATGTCGGCCAACGGACCGATGCCAGTTATTGTGTAAACTTGCAAGTTGTAAATAAGCTCCTTTGTGAAGCAATTCAGCTCCACAATCTCAATAATCTCCCACTTGGAGATAAATTGCGGCATTATCCTGCACAACTCCATCCTTGGTTCTTTTTCTGGCTTTGTTTCTTCCTTTTCAAGTCTCAAACTAGAAGACCAACAGAAGTAGAGTGTAGCTCCAACTTCTCCTTTGCCAACGACTTCGTTAGCATATCTGCAGGGTTCACATTCGTATGAATTTTCTCTAACTTCAGCTACCCATCCTTCAACACTTGCTGTATGAAGTGATATCTCAACTGAATGTGTTTCGTTCTTGAATGAAACACTGAGTTCTTTGCCAAATGAATTGCATTTTGACTATCATTGTACAATCTACAATCCTCTTGCTCCTTTCCCAACTCTTCCATGAACCTGTTCATCCATATCATCTCTTTGCTAGCCTCTATAGTTGCAACATACTCGGCCTCTGTAGTAGACAAGGCCACAACCTTTTGCAATCTCGAAATCCAGCTAACTGCCGTCCCACTTACTGTGAATACATATCTAGTGGTGCTTCTCCTACCATCCAAATCTCCAGCCATATCTGAATCAATATAGCCTCGTAAAGTAGTATCTGACCCTCCATAACATAATTGCATGTTGGATGTCCCTCTCAAATACTTGAGAATCCATTGGATTGCTTTCTAATACTCTTTACCTGGATTGGCCATAAATTTGCTCACAACTCCCATTGCCTGTGCAATGTTTGGTCTGGTACAAACCATAGCATAAATAAGACTTCCAACCGCTGAAGCATATGGAACTCGTGTCATGTATTCGACCCCTTCATGTGATGTAGGGCATTGATCTTTGTTCGATTTAAAGTGTTTAGCCATAGGTGTACTTACAGGTTTTGCATCTTGCATTTTAAATCTTTTCAACACCGTATTGATATAATCCTCTTGAGACAAATACAATATTCTGTTCTTCTTGTCTTCAAGAATTTGCATGCCAAGGATTTTCTTTGCAACTCCTAAATCCTTTATTGCAAATGTGTGAGCTAACTTTTCTTTAAGCTCACCAATGTCTTGCATACTAGATCCTGCAATAAGCATATCATCCACATATAATAAAAAAATAATATAACTCCTATTTTCAAGTTTCTTGAAATAAACACAATGGTTAGATTCACATTTCATATAACCATAATCATGCATAAAATTGTCAAACCTTATATACCATTGCCTTGGAGCTTGTTTGAGCCCATACAAGCTCTTTTCCAACCTGCACACATGTTTCTCCTTACCCTTGACTTCATGACCAAATGGTTGATTCATATAGATCTCATCCTCTAAATCACCATGAAGGAAAGTCGTCTCAACATCAAGCTGTTCTAAATTCAAATCTTCCATTGCAACTAAACTTAGAACAATACGGATGGGAGTCATTTTAACAACTGGAAAAAATATTTCACCAAAGTCAATACTTGCTTTTTGTGCAAATCCTTTTACCACAAGCCTTGCTTTATATCTCTTATTTCCACCTTATTCCTCCTTGATCTTGTAAACCCACTTGTTTTACAATGTCCTCTTACCTGCTGACAACTTGACTAAATCCCATGTCTGATTCTTTGTTAAGGAGTCCATCTCCTCATCTATGCTATGCTCCCACTGCATGTGGGTATCCTGTTGCATTGCTTCTTCAAAACACTCAGGTTCACCATTATCAGTCAATAATAAATAAGATAATGAAGGAGTAAATCTTTTTGGAGGTCTACTTACCCTTTGTGACCTTTTCACTGAGATTTGGGGTGCCCGAGGCTAATTCTGTGCTTGTTGCACATTCGTGTCAATCTCTAATAGTGACCGACGCTGGTCGCCTATAACCGATGTCGGTTCACCCAATCGACGCTGGTCGCCTGTAGCTGACGTTGGTTCACTCAAATTCGAGAATGCATCTTCGTCAGCAAACTCTTCACTCGGTTCATTTTTGGGTACCAAAATCTGATCCCTGTACATTCTCTTTTCATTTCAATCAATGTTGTGACTCCTAACAATCTTAGCATCTTCTAAATCCCAAAACCGGAATCCGAAATCACCAAAACCATAACTGATGAAAGTGCATTTCTTGAATTTAGCATCCAACTTCTTCCTATTTTCTTTATCAACATGTACAAAAGCTTCTGAACCAAATACTCTAAGAAAAGAAAGATCTACCTCTTTTCAGTCCATGCTTCTTCTGGTATTCCACCATTCAGTGCACTTGAGGGGCCACGATTGATCAAATATACCGCTGTATCTACTGTTTCTGCCCAAAACTGCAAGGGTAATCCAACATGTATCCTCATGTTTCTAGCACGTTTCAAAATAGTTCTGTTCATTTTTTCTGACACTCCATTCTCCCGTGGAGTTCTAGGAACCGTTATTTTTCTGCGTATTCCATTCACTGAACAATAATCGTTGAAAACCTTGCTGCAATACTTACCACCATTGTGAGATCAACTTCAAATTAATTTGATTTTTTATAAGGGTTTTCCATCTTTTAAATGTTTTAAAAACATCAAATTTACGTTTAATACAATAAACCCATACTTTTCTTGTGGCATCATCAATAAAAGTCACATAGTATTGAGATCCTCCATGAGAAGCTACTTGGGTTGGTCCCCACACATCTGAGTGCACAAACTCCAATTTCTGCCCCTTTGTTGACCCAACTTTAAGAAACCTCACTTTCTTTTGCTTTCTAAATATGCAATGCTCACAGAAATCAAGATCTACATCTTTCAAATCTGATAACTTATCCGTTGCCTTTAAGATCTGCATTCCCTTCTTACTCATATGGCCTAGCTGATTATGCCACATGCTTGCATCTGAATCTGAAGTAGATAAAACTGAAAAAAATCAGTAATACAAGTAGATAAATGCAATGTTCCTACCTTCTTGCCTCTTGCAACAACAAGAGCTCCTTTGGAAACTTTCCAAGAATCGGCTGTGAATGTAACCATGCATCCATCTTCGCCTAGTTGTCCTGTAGAAATTAGATTTCTCCTGAGGCTTGGCACATGCTTCACATCTTTCAATATCCATGTATTTCCATTCTGCAATTTAAGACGAACTTCACCTTTACCAGTAATCATGCATGGTTCATCATCTCCTAAATATACATGCCCAAAATTACCCTAGACATAATTTCTAAAACTCATGATTCAATTTTATTATCCAAGGAGAGAATAAGGGCATCTTGCATTACCTCTGATGCTACATTTGCCTCTTTACCTTTCTCTGGTATATTCTCTTTGTTTTCCTTGAACCAACAATTCTTCTTTGCATGTCCTTTCTTTCCACAATTCCAGCAGGTATTCCTCCACCTCTGGATTTAAATCTACCACTCTTAGACTTTGATTTGCCATTACTCTTGCTCTTGGATCTCTCCTTTTGCCTTTCTCTGCTTTCCACATTCAAAACATTTCCAGATGACAATTCTCCTGAACTTTTCCCTCGGATTTCTTCATTTAGAATTATACCAATCACATCATTAAACTTCAAATATTAGTAGCAGAAGCTGTATTACTAACAACCATTACCAAATTATCCTAACTATCTGGAAAAGAACACAAGAATAACAATGCTTTCACTTTATCCTCTAAAGGGATATTAACTAATTTTAATCGATTTATAATAGAACGGAAATCATTCAAATGATTAAACACAGATCCACCTTGCATTTTAGAATTAAACAATTTCTTCATCAAATAAACTTTATTCGATGCATTTGGTTTTTCGTATAAATTAGCTAAAACTTTCATTAATTCTACTGTGGTTGTTTCTGTTATATTCGAAGCCACAGATGCTGCCAGGCTTAGTCTTATAGATCCTAGAGCCTTTCTGTCAAGAATCTTCCATTCTTCATCAGTCATCTTTGTAGGCCTTGCCTTCTCATCCAACGGTAAATATAGATTTTTCTGATACAGGTAATCCTCTACCTGCATCTTCTATAGCTGATAATTATGGCCTTCAAATTTCTCTATTTTGTATTTACTATCTTTTGCCATTGCTGTGCTCTCACTCAATTAGAAATCCCTGTGAGTAAATCTGTCAACACACACAACCTTCAAACATGCTCTGATACTAGTTGTTGGGGTTAGACCAAACCGGTTGTACAGATATATATCAGATTAAAACAAATAAACAATAAACACGGAAATAACCAACAGAAGAAAATACACAAGATATAACGTGGTTCACCCAATGTGGGCTATGTCCACTAAAAAACAACCAATATATTATTTCAGACGACGTACAATTGAAGATATGCAATCTTCCACACCTTAAACGATGTATAATACTTTACCTCTCACAAACTTCTCTAAGCTCTCACCAAGAATTCCTTCTTCCAATTCTCTCAATCTAACCTCTAACCCTAGTTTCCTAGCTTATATAAGCCTATACAAACTTAGGGCACTTTAGCCATTCATTTACAACCATTAGATCAACTTTATAACAAAGATTAGATCAAATTCCTGTGACTTAAATAGAAACAATCATGCATAGGTAACCGATACCGGTTACCCTAACCGATGTCGGTTTGTCCCAACTGATGCCGGTTAGTATGCTAGTTGACCGACGCTGGCCAGCGGACCGATGCCGGTTACTGTGTAAACATGCAAGTTGTAAATAAGCTCCTTTGTGAAGCAATTTAGCCCCACAATCTCAATAGTTGTCATAATAGTTAGTTGAAATATGGGATTAGGATTTTGTTGGACCATACATCCATTTACCCAATGCTGCACTTGCAGGTATATCATTCTGGTTATTGGTTATTTGACAAAGAAGGCAGAAACCAAGGCCTTATGTTATAGTTCTGTGAGAAACTTGGCCATGTTTTTATATGATGATATATTGACTAAGTTTGGAAAGGTTCGTTCATAAAATATAAAAAATAACTGCACCAAGTTATTGACCAGTTTCTGTACAACCCTTTGAATATTTTCCAACTCAGAGGTGTGAGATTTTATGTCATCTTGCTTCAGTTTAATGTGAACCTTAGTCTTATTGATTTGACCGATGGCAATTAAAGTGTTATTAGTCAATGTGAAAATCCAATGAAGAACACTTTAGGGGAAAATGCAAAAAAGCAATACCAAATGAAATAGAGCAATCTACATGCTAAATCTTAGCCATGCGAAAGGTACGGGTCGTATGTACTTGTTTTGATTGATTTTGGATATTAAAACTAGTTCGCACCATGTAATCTCCACATTATTCTTTATGAAAGAAATTAGTTAAGAGAGACGAGGAAGGTAGAGCAACCCCAAAAGCAATGATTTCTCTTTCCAAGAGAGCAACATTTGAATATACAAAAAAAAAGTTTTTTATCCTCCAACAAGCGTGCATCACACAATTCTACTTCACTGAAACTTCTACTTCCCAACCCTCACACTTAATATTTTAATGCTATTTTCTTTTTTTAAACAAAATCATACAGTTCATTTGTTACATCGAAGGCGTTGTTACTATGGGAAACCTAGGCGGCCCTCTAACACTGGAACAATCACCATATCGACGACATATTAGTGTTTTATTGGGTCAGTGTCAGTTACTGTTTCTTGACTTTCCTCCTTGTTTTCCATACACAACTGCGGCCACATATATACTCTGCGTCCATTTTTTTAATTCCTTAACACACTGAAGGGGTAGCCCCAGTTAACTGTCACTCCACTCCAGCTTTAACCAGCACACTCACTTTTAACTTTCTATCATAATGGACATATTTAAATCTATCAATCTACAGGAAGCCCACACAACCGCCATTTTAAGGGAATTCGAATGAGAAAATGGGGGAAATGGGTGTCGGAAGTTCAAATGCCCAAATGCAGAACCAAGATTTGGTTGGGCTCTTATGACAACGCTGAGCAGGCAGCCCACGCTTACACAGCCGCTGTTTTCTGTCTCCGCGGACCTAATGCCAAATTCACTTTCCCGAAATCCATACCGGCAATCCCGTCTGCGTTGTCTCTTTCCCGTCAGCAAATTCAGGTTGCCGCAGGCATTTATGGAGTTTATACATACCATTATGATATCCATGTCGGATACAATCATTAGCTCTGGCTGAGCTTTTCCTCTCACTTTCTCTTCTGCCATTCTCAGAGCAGTGGGCTTAATCACAGTATTGTGTACAGTGATTGAAGAGGTCTTGGGCACATGTTCTCTCTGCTTTACAAACTCAACAGCACGGATAAATGAAAACTTTAACTCAGCGCCCTTTCTCGTATTGTTGCCCCTACACGTATATATGATTGATGGAGCAATGCAGTTCTTACTATTTCACTTAATTTTTTGCTTCGTTTTTAATTGACCGGGTGCAAAAGAAGCAAACATGTGGCTTGTGTGCTCATTACATGTTCTATGCACTAAACAATGTCAATGTTCTTAAGCACCAAATTTGATTGCACACAACAAAAAATGCAAATGCGGTGAACAAGGGATGTAAAGTGGCACTTACAGATGAACTCGCTTATAAATTGTACGTGACTTTGATGTTGATTGAGACTGCCATTGTGGAATTATGTTTTAGAGGTACTGCCTCCCTAGTATTTGATTCTCAAGAGGGGATGGATACACAACACAAGTGGAGCATGGATTTTAACAAAGGGCAAGAGGTGTCCATCTTGAAGTGTGGAGATAATATGGTGGCAAGGTTGAATGGAAGCAAAGCCATTATTAACTCCAACGTTGCATAAATTTCATGTGTACTGCATGCCAGTAATGCCACCTCAGCAGAAGGGTGTTGTTTATTGCGACGAAGGCCCACTCCAAATAATTATGCCGAAGGCGTTTTCACAACCGGAAACCTTGGGGTCCTTCTGACAATGCACAATTGATATCAACGTTTGTGGGTAGATTTTGTACATAGTCTTTGATCAGAAAAATCACGACGATCAGAAAAATCACGACCATCCGTGTAATTTCCTCTACTCCTGGTACAAGGAATGCAATTTTTTAATTCTGTGATTCGCAACGAGAAACAGGTAGGCTGGCCTCAAGGTGATGTTGTGTGTGAGAGTTCTTGGCAATATATGTAGCATGCAATCTTCTGCATAGGGGAACCTGCCATATCCAGGGTTCTCAAGGCGATCCCTACTTCATGGCCATGCTTATTAATGGACCAAAATAGTAACGACAATAACCACAACCATGCTCTTGATTGGCAGACAATTAGTATGAATAATAATAGTGATGGTTCCTTTCTGAGCGATTTGTCGCCTTAGAGCAGGGGAACTTGGGTGGATCTTGGCAATTACGGCCTCGGAAAAAGTCTACCACGATTTTTTTTCTCATATTTTATCATTGCATTGTGGGTTTGATTGGACAGGAAAATACTCAAAGCTGCTTACACTCCCAAATCACAGCAAAACCATTTACAACTTGGCTTGCGAGTTTATCGTGCTGGCCTCTAGAGGCAACGTTTATTGCGTGCGACTCGACTTTTGCCCCTCCTGCACCTGCCCTAACTTCCTCTGCGGCCACAACTACAAGCATACTCTCCTTATTAAACAATGCGTTCTCAAGCTACTACTTGTTGACCCACGTGTTTGGCCAAAGATACTGTTTGAATCCGAGCTTGATCATCTTCTTCACACGGGATACAAAGGGGGTTGCCTCGTGTGTAACTATTGATAATTGTGAAGAGATATAAGATATTTATGAAGGGATAAAATGAGAGGAAATTTTCAGACACAAATTCATAGCCATAAGTGATTCACAAGTGTTTTATTTTAATCTTTATATGGAGGCGGGTGGCTATTCTAAATGAATGATAAAATATTGGATTGAACGCATGGAAATTGAATGGGCTTTGTTTTATCGATAAGATTGGATGCAATGTCTTGTGCTCCTCGTTATATGTGCGTATTTCCATTAAATAATTATGTTGAGGTATATGGTCTCTCTCTGTACAAAGAATTTTGTGTTGTGTGTCCTTTGGTTGTGTGCTTATTTAGCATCCATAGTCTAACCAGGTTCTTCGTTGGATTTAATAACCTATAAGTTACGTCATTCAAATTTTAGTATCGAAACAAGTTGTGCCATGCAAGTGTATTGTAGAGCTATATTTTACTTATTTGTGTGGATAAATTTCCATAAATATGTTCGATAACTACACTTGATGCAAATGGTATCAAGTATATTTTAAATAATTTATGTGATGTCTCTTCTGTAGTTTACTATTTTAAATTTTTAATGATAACACATAATGATGTCATTGTTTCTTAACCATAGCTTTATTTCTAATATATTCATTTCTAGCCTCGTGATTTACATTATATGTCAAGTATGTATTTATTTGGTTTATTATTTAATTGATTTTTTTTGGGGCGTCCCTGTAATGGCAGGGAAGGTTGTAATGGAGTGCGTTGTTCACTTTTATTCTTGACATTTTATTTGACGTCCATTTAACCATCACATAACAGTTAATCCACAACTTTGACTTCTATTGGACTATCACTTCAATGGTTTTGTTTCTATTTTCTTGGAGAAATCAATAAAAAACATAAATATATTGGCCATGTAGTAAACCCCTTTTCAATGGCCTCTCATCCTCTCCCTCTTTTCCAATTTCTCAAATTTTAATTCTTCGCTCCATCCCCTTCGGCGTTTCCATCGTACACTCCACGTACGATTGCTAGTTTACCATCTGTTATGCTGTAAGGTTGCTATGTGTTTATTTGATTGCTAGAACTAGATGTTGGCGTGTGCATCCAATGCTCCCCATGAGTTTTGTGACATGGACTAACCGCCTCTCGTGGATCCTAACTCTGACGATTGTAGTGGAGATTAACGTCTGCGGGTTTTGGTCTAACGGCAATCGTGTTCCAACAAATGGTATTAGAGTGATATGTCTAGAGTTTGAAACTCACTTGGATAACGCTGGGGGGGAGATTGTTGGCATGTGCAACCAGCGCTCCATGTGAGTTTTGTGACATGGACAACTGCCTCTTGTGGATCCTAACTCTGGCGATTGTAGTGGAGATTAACGCTTGTAGGTTTTGGTCTAACGGCAATCGTGTTCCAACACTAGAATATTTTAGTCTCTATAACTTGATTAAAAAATACTTTTCTAGTAGTTTCCATGCTCTTGTTTTTTAGCCTTTCATAACCTATGCCAGAAACACAAGTACTAAAGTTTGGTAATTGTAGAACATTAAGGGATTGTCAAGCAAAAAATAGTGAAAATATGTCCCCATGACAGAAATCCAGGCCGATCACATGCTAAGATTAGCCACGCAAAGTCAGTAAATTACAAACTACAATCCAAAGGTGTAAATTTTTACTTAGACAAAAAAAGTGAATTTTCACACATTAGAATTGCTAGCAGCCCTGAAAAACTAGGCATCATTGTAAAACAACACTCTGAACAAGAGCATGTTAGTCTCCAAGGTAATCATTCGCCAGCCCGAGGCAAATTTTCCCATGTATGGTTTTAATGCAGTTTCAGGGTACTAGAATAAGGAACATAAAGTTGAAAGGTGCAAAAAGCAGAATAGTTGCTGAAGCAAAACAACTTTCCTTCATTAGACTACATAGGATGTAAAGATCTTTAGAATATAGTGATAGGTCACTGATAGTTTGCACTAAATACTTATTGATATAGTGACTATTTTTTCTTAGATTATTTACATATTATGAACATTCAGGACGAACTATACCCAAGGTTTTAAAAAATTTGCCTTTTACGGTACCTGTATCCAAAGTCACACGGTTCGAGTTCGAGTTTATGTTCGCCGATCATAAAGTTCAGTTCAAGTTTGCAAATGGATAAAGTTTAAAAAAATGTCTTTAAGTTTGAACAATTTTGTTTTTTTATCATTTCAATTTTTTTTAAAAATTGCATAAAAAATGTCAGAGAGAGAGAGTGAAGAGAGTTCCATCCTCTGCTTTGATTCGGTATATATAATATTTACAAACAAATGCAAAATCATATCAAAAACTTCCTATTTGAAAATAATGAATAAAGTTCGAGTTCATGTTCGGCAAGTATAAAGTTAAAAAAACTTTGAACTTTTTCCATGAAATTCAGTGTACCTTGTGACATAGCCTGTATCCATTTCCGGGTAACTTAGTTAATTTTCCCCGTTTTTGGAGGACAACTACAGCAGTCTCTGGAGACATATGAAGAAGTGTCAAAAGCTTTACAAAATACATTACAAGTCCATTTAATTACATCTTGAGGAAGCATTTTTGGGTGCAAGCACGTATAGTGCTTAACCTTGGGGAATGGTTGTGTAAAGAGCTTATATTCAAAGGGAATGCACATTACGTAGGAGAACTGATCTTATGAGAAGTGTGGGTGTGACTGCAGGTGCATGTTTGGGGTGTTGTAGGCTTGTCAAATTTGAGGAACAGGGATTTAACAATAAAGAATTTGTCCAAATTTGTTTTCAGAATCTTCAAACAGTTGACTGAGCAAATTTCATAAATCGAAAAAATCATTTGAATGTGAAAATTCAAATTCATAGCACATAGTGAAGCATATTTATAATTTAGTTAATGAGCTTTATACAAGCTGATAAACTGTTGAACTTACAAAAAAATGAGCTTTAGAAATCTCAAAATACAAATTTCAACACTCAACGCACATACTCTTTAGGTTATAACAAGCATCCAGACCACACTGTACATAATGGAGTGCTGCATTCCGATCTGAGCCCAACCTAATGTTTGCTGGTAAGTACCAGTAGTAGAACCAAAACCATTATCCAATGCAGTAGCATTAGCAATTAAGGCACTTTCCATACCCATCCCTCGTGAGATTCCATGCATTAAAGATGAAAACCTATTGCAAAAGTGATAGAAGGATGGCTCAACTTACTTGGCAATTAATGGAGATGAGTGATCAAGATCGAGTGAAGTTTAAAGCTAGGATTTTAATTTAGGTTCTTCAGACAATCTATTATTTCATATATTCTATTAGTTGCAATGTTGTTTCAACTCTGTTTCTTGTAGGGCTCATTATTAAGGTGCACTAGTTCAGCTGTTAGCGGTTTCCTTTAGCACTGGACTATGGATTCAATCCAAATACCTTTCTAGAGAGATATCGAATACTAAAATAATGCTTGCATGCATTGTCAGAACTGTTCTTCCCATGCATATACTCTACAAACATGTGAATTAATTTGGATGTTTGCTGCTTGAATCAATGGTTTTATGCTCACGTTGTGTCCTAAAAAATTCCCAATTAATTTCATAATATTTGTTTGTTCAATCTTCTCCAGAATTTTCAGAGTTTGAATTATATTTTGGGTACTTGTAAAAGTTCCCTCTGCCAGTATCTTCAAATCGTGGTTTGCATGTTGTGTACATATTGCATGCTCATTTTGGTTGAGATAACTTTTGGAATTACTAATGTTCTTTTACAGAAGAAATCAGTTTTACTTGAACCTTGTTGTTTGGATGTTTCATTAACAGCTTGTTTGAGGTTTCATTTAGCTTCAATAACAAATTTTGAGGTTGTATTTAGCTTCAATAACAAATTGTTTGATGTTATCTATATATTCCTGTATGATATCTGAATAAATCTTCCTTTGATTAACAGGCTAATGGCAATACAGTCAAGGAACTGATATGGTATCAGCTTTGACAAGAGTGATTGCTTACTACAAAGGTGGTCTGGAATCTCTTTGATAATGTGTTGTGGTGGTTTCAGGAATTGAGTTCATTATTTGTGTGTATCTGTATGATCAGGTTGAGTTAAACCCTCTTATGTCCCCAACGGTGCCTTGTTCAAATAAGTGTCTCCTTACATTTTGCATTGCACGTCGAAAAAGGTATTTGGTCAGTTCTTGAAGCTGGCTTGACATGAGAAATTGTTTACAACAGGAGGTAAAGCTATATTGTGGATGCTAGAATAAGTGCTTAAAAGAGGAACTATAAAAAACTCATAACATGTGCTGTATTAATTTTTAAGAAAATGTAGTGGCACCAGGGTTGTATCTGATGGCTTGGCGCTGTCCCCATTAGTTGGGTAAATCACACATCTTCAATTCCAGGTTTGGAAATCTGCTACAATGTTTCTAACGAATGTCCCAGTGGAGACACCCATCTGATTACAATCTATCCTGGATAATTGCAGTTGAGGACCTGGTTGTAGTTGGAGCGGATTGAGGACTACTTTCTCTGTTAATCCTTCATCATTATTTGTTGTCACTCTCGACCATGAAGTCCTTTAATGTGTTGTCTCAGTCGGGTGGCCTGTCTAGGTAGCATTCAGACCAAGATATTTAGTCTTGTCCATCCATCCATCTTATCCTTGTGCTTTCTTGGTTTCCTGTAAGTAATATATGTTTTGTTAATACTTGCTCTGCTTGTACTTCATGTTAATGAGTTTCTCTGTGATATGCCCATTCTAACTGTTGGTGTAGCCTCAGTTCGGTTTCATCAATCTTTTCTAGACTAGTTTGATTGTCATTTACTGGCTCCACATATCTTCTCTTAAGTAAGCATTAAGTTTGTTGAAGGGCACTGCTTTTATCGTGATTTCTTCCATCCCTTTGTATGTGGCAGGCATGGTGAGAGTGATACATTAGCAGAAAATGATCTATTGCGTTTGTTCTTTTTAGTTCTCCCTTGTGTCTTGGACACTCAGTTGCCAGTTTTTCCATTGCTTCATTGAATTTATCAGCAATATATTTTAAGGTGGCAACTTCTTATGTCTTGATTAATTGTATAATATATGCCTGTTATATATTCAAAAGTACAAACTAGTTCATTTCCTTCCTATTCATCAGTTCTGTTATTGCCATGGATTTCTCAAACTCTCAAAGTGCACCGGTAATGTGGTTTTCAGTTTGGTGACTTAAAAGGAAGTGAAAATGGCCTAAATATCCTTTGTTCAGTATGACTGAGCCACGAGACAATTAATGTGCCAAGAGTATAACCAAACTTGCATATAGGTTGTGGGCAAGACAGCCAAATGATATGCATGTTTTTAAACCGAGTCCAAGTTGAAACATGTTCACCCAAATTGGAAAAGGGACTTCACCTGGATTTATCTTTAAGCAGGGCATACAAAAAATGTAATATGGCCATCAAATTATCATTCAAGAATTGCAATTTTAGCTACCAAGTGTGTTCTCCCTCGTATTTTTTCGAAGTAATTATATTTCTTAGGAACGGACATCATTCTAAATGCCTTTTCCCCATAAAGCCAAGACCCCTAATCTCTAGTCAAGAATTTTTTTATGTGACAGGATCCACAAAATAGGTCTTCAATACACTCATTGATCGATACTCTTAGAAGCATAGTTATCAACCCAATTGTTCCTTGATTTGTGATCTCTAATTACCGAGACTGTAGAAGAAAGCCCTAGAATTTCAAGTCTAGTGACGAAAGTGTTGTAACCATTAGCTAATGGGCTTTGTGCTAAGATTATACTTAGGATGGATCGGTAAGTGGTAAGAAAGTGGCTATCCAACGTATTAAATGCATTGGAACATCATGATGTACATTGATGACCATACATGATCATTTTGCTAGCTGCCCTCCACGTTGCATGCAAACTTTGAAGATTAATTGTTGGAAAACACTCTAAAAACATTGTGTTTTTCAATACAAATTTTGCACTTATAATTTTTGCGACCAAAATCAGCAACCTCTTTATTGTGAGCACGAAGCTTTACCAACTAATCTGTACGTGTTCTTATTAATCTAATTCTAACACATTGTTGATATTTGAAAGCAAATTGTGTGTGGTGGTGGGGCCCAGTTGGCAAGACGAAATATATGATGGCATTGTACGGTGTGGCATGTTGATGCATGCTATATGTTAAATGGTAACTCATGTATTACCATTATACCCTAGATGGGTCGAGTCCAAAGGAGGTAGCTCAACAAATAGTTAGTGGGGTAGTGGGGCCTAAAAAAGGGTAGGGGAGAGGAGCCGGTCATTGTGCATTGGCCAGTAATCGTGACAAAAATTGTTAATTTAATAGTCAATAGTATAATATTCAAATCCCTAAACTCACATGAAAAGTTTCCAATAAATAGAAATAAAATGACACTTTCTTTTGTAATTAAATACTAGACAACAAAAAGTGTAAATTTTATTATATTAAGAATAAACATGATATTAAAAAGACACTAAATGATGCAAGTACTAATACATCTGTGTATTCAACATGTCTAGGCATATAAAAATTTAGTCTATATTTTAAAATGAGTAGTGAAGATAACTCTCATTATTACAAACATTTATTTAACTTTGAATATATTTTCAAACTGAAAAAGGCCATGTCATTTATAATCATACACACTTTCATTCACAAAATTGAAAGACTTCATTGTCACAATAGGACACAACTCCAATCAAATACCACATTAAATTAAACTTTTTCAAATAAAAAAGTGTCAAGTCATATCCATACTACCGCCTCTTTCCATCCCATCTACAAGCATTAATGGTAAACCTACAAAAAAAAACACAAATATGTAAGGCTCAAGAAACACTATGCATTTATTGAAGGGTGGAATTCAAACAAATATATCTCATCTAAAAATTCACCAAAATTCACCGTAGCCATTAGATTTATCATCTCCTCACTCTCAATCCACACTCTCCAATTTCAACCAATCACAAACAAACACATGGATCAAGCACCCAATAACACTTCAACAACTTCCTATATATACATTCCATTGTTCAACAATCAAGTTTCATAATTTTTCCCATAAAACTTGAAGCATCAACCGGATATACATATGGCAGTTCTTGATTTTGGTAAGAATTTCATTTCTTCCAATATTGAAACAAAATTATTTGCATTATTGGCTCAAGTGTTTTTCCATTTGTAGGAAATTATCTTTGAATATAGATATTCCAGTTTACTTATTCTACACAGAAACCCTACAAATAATATATATATATATGAAACATGCATAAAATAGTTTTTTATACTGGCAGAAAACTTGCAAAGGAAATTCCTAAATTCCCCAGCAGCTTGGAAAAGTAAATTACCAGCAGCTTAAAAAAAGGTAAATATAATATAAACAACTACCAGCAACATGATATTCATTAGCTAGTTCTGTATTATATACAAGTATAAAATAAGAAGATATATATATATATATATATATATACACACACACTCATTAATGGTGTGTATATAAAACTCAAATTGAGTTAATTTTTTTTTGGCATAACTTATTTGCAGGTTTTTTGTGTGTCTGGAAGCTTGAACTAGACCCATTTTATGCATGTTTCATATATATATCTTATTTATAGGTTTAGTGTGCCTGAACTAGAATATCTATATTTACACTAAGTCATTTTTCTATACACTAACAGATATATGTATACACATGCATACTACAGTTTTCAATACACAAAAAACTTGCACATAAGAAGGTAGTGAATTTATAAATCTATGTAATTTGAGCTTCATATACACACTGCAATTGACAACAGTAGTCTTTACAGCTGTATATAAAACTAGAGTAGATAATGAATATCGTGTTGCTGGTAATTATTCATAGTATATTTAACTTCTTTTTAGTTTTTGGTGCCCCACACATTTTCAATTTGGTATTCAATTTAAATGTTATTACATTTAATAGAAAAATTGAATGCAATATGTTATATATATATAACATATTGCATTCAAAATCACTAACCTTGTTTTATGGTAAGTGGTTAACAAATTCTCAGAAATATACATTGGAAGATAGATTGCATTTACACTGCTGTGATGAAGCCACAACCAACTGTTATGGAGTGACAAGTGTTGGTTGTTCATATTATTTCAAAATGCACTGATAATATTCCTTGTATTTTTTAGGTGTTATTATCTAACATGAGGAGAAAACGATCACTCAAAAGAGTCCGCCCTGCTAACGCCAAAACAAGAGGAGTCATATTTCCACCAACTGAACCAAACGAAGATGAGGTTGGCAACAATGGACCACAACTACAGGGTACAACTGTCCAAGTCACTGGAGGGGCAACAACAAAAAAAATCAGAATACGTGGAGATTGGGATGAGACTAATATGAATAATGCCATTAAAGAAGTCGAAGAATATGGTTCCTCAACACATGGTGCTGCAAGAAAGTGAGGCATACCTCCAAGCACACTTACTTCATGGTTGTTGGGGATAACCACTAAGAAAACAAAGGGACCACCCACAATTCTTACTAAAGAAGAAGAGCTTGAGTTGGTGCAATGGTGTCATGAAATCGCTGATATGGGACATGGGTTAGAAATCTCACAACTTAAAGCATATGTGGCACAAATATGTGAATCTAGATCCACCCCATTCACAGATGGTATACCTGAAAACTCATGGTGGGCAGGTTTTAAAAGAAGACACCCAGATTTAATTTTGAGGATAACAGAAGGCCTTGATAGAGATAGGGCAGTAAGTCTAAGACCATCTATTGTTAATTCTTTCTATCTAAATTTGTCCTCTGTTTATAAAGCTAACCTGTATGAGCCAAGAAAAACATGGAATTGTGATGAAATTGGATTACAAGCAAGAAGAAATTATGGTATGAGAGTGCTTGCTAGAAGAGGAAGTAGAAGTGTCCCATACATAATCCCAAAAAACAGAGAATGGATAACCATATTATGTTGTGTCAATGCTGCTGGACAAAGCATCTGTGGTTTCTATCTTTTCAAAGGGAAGAAACAATTGCAGAATTACATAGCAGGTTGTGAGCCTGGTGCTTGCATCGCAGCACAACCTCATGCATGGATGAAAAAGGAGTTATTTATGAAATGGTTGCATCATTTTGCTGCATGTGTGCCTGGTGGTGTGTCTCCAAGTAACAGGTATTTACTGATTTTTGATGGTCACGGTTCTCATGTGGCTCTAGGAACAATTGAAGAGGCGTGGAGTTTGGGGATAGATTTACTTACTTTACCAGCACACACTTCTCACAAATTACAACCACTGGATGTCAGTGTTTTTGCTCCATTCAAAAGTTACTTCAAAGAGGAGAGGCGTAAATGGCTATTTGAGAAACATGGGATAGATGTCAATAGGGCATAATTAGCTACATTGGGGAGTAGGGCTTTCCAAAAGGCTCTTTCCCCTGAAAATATTAAAGCAGGTTTCAAGAGGACATGTATATGGCCTCTTAATCCACATGCCTTGGATGAGGACATGGCACCTAGCAAAACATTTGACACAACTAGTCGAGATGAATCACACGCAGTAGAAAATATATTAAGGCTAGCTAGAGATAATTTAGAGGTGTCAAGCAGTGAGTTGTGTAGTGAAGATGTTGAGATTGTGCTCAACACACAAACAAGTAAAGAATGTGATGCTGAACATATTGAACAAAATACAATTGAATCTCTTCAACAACAAGCTTCAACTCAGACTAGAGGGAGTCAATTCAGTGAGTTGCTAGCACTACCTACCCAAGTTAGCTGCCCTGATTGGATGAAAGAAGCTGCTCTTAATCTTGGTGTCAATTTGAACAACATTGAAGAAGACACCTTATGTACTCCCTCAGAACCATCAGTACTTCATGAGTCAGATGTGGTCCACTACTTTGTCAACACTCTAGATGAGGAACAAATTGATGCAGTAGAGTCAGAGGAAGCATATATTAGAACAGAAAACTGTGAGAAAACTTTTAAGGAAAACATAGGACAAAGTTCCATTTCTAAATTTTTGAAACTTCCAATGGAAAGGGTGAAGGTTTCATCAAGGTCAAATTGCAATCATGGAATACGATTAAGTAGAGAATCCCAACTCATCACTACCGATCAATATATGGAGTTGCACAAGGAAAAAGAGAAGCAAAAGAAAGAAATTGAAGAGTTGAAGCAAAGAAAAAGGGTACAGATGCAAGAGAAGAAGGCAGAGAGAATTACTGGAAGGGAACGAAAGGAACAAGAGAAGATCGAAAAGGAAATTAGAAGGCAAGAAAAAGAACATCAGAAATCGATGCAGAGGCAAGAAAAAGAGATGAAGAAAGAGCAAGAAAGGATCCAAAGAGACCAAGAAAGGAAGGAGAAAGAGTTTGAGAAGGCAAGAAGGGAGTTGGGAAGGCAAAGGAGACTTAGTACTCCACAAAATCCTTTGCCTGAAGAACACCCATTATTGAGGGAATTAATTTCCATGCATTGTCCCCAGTTGATGTCAGTACATAATGTTCAACCTGGGGTAAGTGGTTCCTATCCATCCTTAACACTACCTTTGCAGGAAACCAACATTGGAACTCAACCACTAACATGCATCACATCAACTTCAAGCATGGTTACAGATTCACCACCACTATTTCCTGGTTTTTGGAAGCAGGTGCCATAGATAGTATAAAAAATTTTGGAGGCTTGTTAGGGCCATTCGAATAGTATATAATAGATATATTTTGATAATTTTGTGGGCCAAATATATTTCTAATCGTTGTAAGGCCATGGCTGTTTTTTATTGTTGTACTCGTAGCCACATATGATATCATAAGTAATAGATGACCACTATATGTTTTTATATGTACACTTGCTTGAAATATGTAATGAAAAACAATATAGTTTCATATTTTCTCTAAAACAACTCTGTTCCATAAAAGAGAATCAAACTGTGTTTCATATATTTTCTCTAAAACAACTCTGTTCCATAAAAGAGAATCAAACTGTGTTTCATATATATCTCTAAAACAACTCTGTTCCATAAAAGAGAATGAAACTGTGTTTCATATATATCTCTAAAACAACTTTGTTCCATAAAAGAGAATCAAACTGTGTTTCATATATATCTCTAAAACGAAATCATAATATATTTTCTATTTTCAACAAATTAGATGCAATATGATTGATAATATTTGATCCAAATTGAACACAACAATCATGCTCTGTTCCTATCATTGCCTTAGTGAGGGCAGTATCCTCACCGAATTTTCCAGTATCAATGAGGGTAGTACCAGTGAGGATGTTCATTCATTTGATTCCCTGCAAAAAAAAAGGATGCAAAAAAACAATTCATCATCAAATGGTTAGAAATATAGTTCTTCTTAAAATTTATATTTACATTGTAAGCAGGAACACAAAATTTCCCATGGTATTTTTTGTGTTCAAAAACACATTTCACCTGCAAGTTGAGGGCGATTTGAAGGCATAAGCAAACTGTGGCTTTCTGGTTTTCTGTGTTTCCACGACTGAATCTACACCATCCCACACCCGAATACAAGTTATTTTGAGCCATTCAAGTGTTTCCCGTTTCAAACATGTGACTAGTACAAGCTTTTGGTTGTATCACATAATCAATGGTTTTAACGGTGACACCAAGTATAGATATTCCACATTAACATGCAAGTAGAAACCATAGTCAGGTCACAAAATACTACAAAATGGGTAACAGTTTTGAATTCAAAAACAACACGTCTCCATTAAACTTTAGCTCTGGAAATAACTCTACATACACGGTACACCCTCTGTTAAAGACAACAAAACGGCATATATTCAACGAGTCCGTTGAAAGCTATTTATTCAGCTGGAGTCTACATTGAAACAATAGAATTTCCCATGAACGACATGGGAAATTTGCAGAGTCTCCAGATCACACGATATATGTGTCGTAACAGAAAAATATCATGATAAATGAACTGATGATACCTCGTGCCATAAATGAACTGAGTGACCATTTGATGAAGCATTTCCACGACTGGCTATTTGATGCAGTTTTTCCTGTACAGTGTATGTTGGCAATTATAAAAGTCATATTTGAAAGCATTGATAGAGAAACGATGAAAAAGGGCATTGTGGGGTTGCCTTTCTTTGAAATATATGAGCTTCGCCCCTGCTAGTATGGCCTTCTCTTCAGATGAAACGCTGAAACCAAACAATAAATAGCCTAGGTTAAACCAAACAACATTACTGTATTACATCTGTATAGATTAAACAATAAACAACTTAAACTCAATACCTTGAACAAAAGTAAAGCACCTGCAATACCGTAAGTGGAGGAAAAAAAGTGCCTGCAATACCTTGAACTTTTTACTTTAAACTACCTGCAATACCGTAAGTGGAGGAAAAAAAGTAAAGCCCCAATGGATTCCGTCGATACACAATTGTGTATTTTACTGTGCAGCGATGTCTGAAAACGGAGTAATGCATGCGATTACTGATAAAAACGAACCGAAGGCATGAAATGTGAATGATCCATCAAAGTGGACTTGCCACACGATGGACTCCTCAATATACATCATATATGCATTTGGAAGATATAGAATTAATGGTTCCATTTCTTGTAAGGGGAGCCTCAGCCAACTGATATGCTAATTATTTTTCTTTCAGAAACTTTTGGTTAACGAACTCAATGTCATATTCACTAAGGCGAATGATCTAATTATCCATTCCTCCCATAAGGGATGGTTTGGATAAGAGGTACTTGAGAGGGTCAACTTTGGATATTAAATTTGTTTTCTTGTTAAGGAGGCAATGGAAAAGTTTCTGGAAAGTAAAGACTAGTGTTAGACAAGACTTTTCAATCTGTGGATAGTTCAGCTCAAAGGCAATTAAGGTGCCGCTAAGCCAATAAACCACCCTTTCTTTATGGCCAAGGTCATTTTGGGAATGTAGTGTACTAATAGAAAAATGAGTGGCTGAAATATACAATTAGAGGGGTTATTTTGGGGTAGGAGACATGAGAATAGGTGGGTTAATCAGCTATTTCTTATGCAATTCAAATGCCTTTTGACAATTTGGTCCCAGTTGAAGGTAACTATTCATGCATAATAACAACACCCCTGAATGTCTACAACTCGATGGGTTGAAACTCTCAGTGTGATTGCATAACATGGATCTTTTCCCAAAGTGTGAGAATTTGCAATCGGGAAGGTTCTCCGGATGAAGGCCGGTATTCCTCTGTTCAGGTACACACATACAATTTATAGAGGATCTACTTTAAAATCTACTCTAATTTTCCAAGAAGATAGGGTTGAGAAGATGCATGAAAATAAACCTAAGTAATAGAGGTGATGCACCAAAGGAATGTTGAACACCTGCTTTGCAAATAAACACAAACCATTAAAAGCAATACAATCACCATGCACAATTAAACAAACTGTAATGAGAGATCAGGAGGATACAATGAACACAATAGAGGCTTGAAATCATCCACAGACTTATTTTATTGCTCCATAAATTTGATACAGTCCATTTCCATGGCCAAGAGGCACAAAATTGCATTATAATTTTGATGGGAGGTTTTAACTCCACAAGATCAATGACAAAAAGAGAAGAAGGGAGGGTAGAAAATCCAAAATGTCTAACCTTTTAGAAAATTCCCCTCCTTACAATATATAGGAAGAATGAGAGAAGGAGATGATAAGAATTCAAAATATTACCCCAACCAACCAGGAAATGCATTGAATTCTCTTGCAACAATGATGGGTTCTACTACAAAACCCACACCTCCATGTGTTGTTCCTTGTTGGGAAAGAAGGGAAGCCCATACTTACTATGGTTGTAGGTGAGAAACTTGGGACACATCCAAAAAATGACGAACTATATTTTTCAATTTTAAGAACTTAGTCCCACTAATTTAAAGATATCCATGTAGTTTAGTAGTATATGTCGAGAGATTTCCAAAAAGTCCTCTCTTGCTCAAGTCTGAGCATCTAGTCAAAAGATATGGCCATCTAAAGGTCGAGCTGTCATTCTGCAAAAATGACAGGTTCTTGATCTGTCCTTTTCGGAATCTGAAATGCATGTAACCTCTGCATGTCTGAAATTTGGAATTTCAGAAATTTTGGTTTCGGAGATTGAAACATTGTTCATTTCTCAAAATGATTTGAGAGTTCCGAAAGTGTGAAACCCAAAAACCTGAAAGTGTGAAATTTTAGACTTTTGGACTTCAGGATTATGGACATTTCCTTGTGATTTTTACGTTTTGGGGTTCAAGACTTCCGAAACTCTGAAGTCTGAAACCCCGAATGTCTGAAATGTGAAAGTTTGAAATTCTAAACTTTTAGGATTTCAGGCTTTTTGCTTGCCTCTATTTTTTTGGCACGATTCTAAAAATTACTGAAAACCTAAAAGTCTAAAATTTCAAGCTTTCAGACTTCAATATTTTTGTCTTTATCTGCCCATTTATAGCACAATTCCCGAGGTCCCCGAAACCGTGAAAACCTGAAAGTCTAAAATTTTGGACTTTCTGACTTTGGGATTTCAAACTTTTTCTGGTGATTTTCCAACTTTGCACCTGAGATTTCCGAAAGTCTGAAATTTTAGACTTTTAGAATTTCAGGTTTTGGACATTTTCTACCCATTTCTTGCCCTATTTTTTCTGAAGTTCCAAAAATGCAAAAAAATGAAAACCTCGAGCCTAAATTTCCAACCTTCTTCATCTTGAGCTCTGATCTCTTTCGACACCCTTAGCCATTCATTTTCCGACCTTACATCTCCATTGATGAGCCCTCCTGCAATTAGATTTTTTGGGATCGAATGTGAGCTTACACGACCAAACCAACTGCTTCCTCTCTCCTGTGTAAGATTTTGTTTGATCAATTTCTGCTGAGCAGCAACATTGGATAACAATAACATATTTGTTAGTAGATATGTAAAAGGATAACACTTATCAGGAAGCTTTTAAATAAATCGACGAATTTCCTAAATTTTTTCTTGTATAATTACTAGTTATGATGGTTACAACCTTAGTGGGATCTACCTTTATCCCTCTCTGCGAAAAAATGAAACCCAAGATTTTTCCTGATAATACGTCGAAGACACACTTTTTAGGATTCAGATGAACTTTATAATCTCATAGGCGTTGGAAGATACATCTCATCACTTCATGTTGCTCTTCTTTGGGTTTAGAATTTGCTAAGATATTGTCAACGTAATCTTCTATGATGTCATTCATCATGTCATGGAAGATGACCATCATTGCACGTTGATATGTGGCCCCAACATTTTTGAGTCTGAAAGGCACGACCTTATAAAAAAATGTTCTGTAAGGGGTGATGAAAGCAATCTTGAGTTGATCTTCCTCCACAATGTTGATTTGGTTATAACCTGAAAGGACATACATTAAGTATAACATTTCATAACCAACAATTGAGTCGACGATCATATCGATCTTAGGTAGAGGGAAGTCATCCTTGGGACATGATTTTTTGATGTCTTGGAAGTCGTTGTATATTTTGATACCGACCGACTTCTTTTGAACTGGGAATATATTAGATATCCAATCTGAATAGTCGATGGGTTTGATAAAATCTATTAATAATAACTTTTTCAGTTTTTCTTTAACAAGCAGTGCAATCTTGGGATGCATCTTTCTTAACTTCTAATTGTTGGGTTTGGCATCTACATGCACAACAAGATTGTGTATGACCAATTCAAGGTGCAAACCAGACATATCTGTATATGACCATACAAATATGTCTGCGTATTCTCATAATAAGGCCACGAAAACTTTTTATTCCTGTCCCGAGACTGAAGCTCCCAAATTTATCATTCTAGGCTCTTCTTCTGAACCAATATTAACACTAATTGTTTCTTCAATGAGCATCTTAGACGCATCTTCCATCCAGATAGGATAAGGAGGAAGAGTAAGATTGACCTCCACATGTGGTTCAAAGAGATCACCATTTTTGAATGGATACACCACTTTCTCTATAGCTTCTTCGGTTTGTTTATCCACTAATTCCTGAAAGAGGTTCTCACTATGGGACTTATGTTTGTTTTTCCCGTAAGGATTTTAAGAAGCACTTTTCCCTTGCTTACGATCTTTTTATTCGAGCGACCACACGTCTCTTCTTCTTCCCCATAGTATGCATAGGTATCCAATTTGATAGAGAAACCTTTCTTGTCATCTCTGTTTGGAATACTATCCCCGAGTCCCATGAATTTCATAAATGCCTCATCATTCTCAAAGAAATCAACTGGGAGGTGAAGTTGTTGATCTCTCAATCTATAAGTTTGGGATATATAAGGGTAGCTTGACAATTGGCTTGGGGATTGGATCCAGATAAGGTGAAGATAGCTGAATTTTGAAATAGGTTGGTGGAGGTAAGATCCTCATATAGGCTACACTGGGAATTTGTGTCATTGTCTAAACGAGATGAACTATCCTCATGTTTAGAATAAGTAGTGTCTATCTCAGAAGGTAGATTGTCATGAGGCTTGATACCAAGGATGCACTTATTTGATTTAAAGTGAGGAATAGAAACGGGTTCTAGCCGTCCTTGTGCTTTTATTCCGCATCCAAATCCATTATAACCCATAACATAGATCATGTGGTGACCTTTGACATATTGTGGAGCTTGATGACATGATGCCATAGTGCCTTCATGTATCCATTTGGTGGGTGTATCTGACATCTTCTCCTTGGATAAGAGGCCACTAGGAATAAACCTCTTAAATGGTTCAGGGAATCTATACTAAGTGATCTTGAACTGAAATTATGGTTTACCATGTGTCTTGGGTGACACTGAGAGATTTGATATTAAAAAGGCTTTTTGAAGAGTGAATTGATCATCGAACACGATGAAAAAGGAATACATTCATGCATATTCTCATTGGGGTCACTATATAGATAACTTTGACTCTAACTCACAATGTAAAATCTAGTCAAGTGGGTGTGCGGAGAACTTCCTGTTTCGTCCACAAGGTTACTCAGTGGTGGACTACTTAAGGGTTCCTAGAACCACCCCCATTGTTGTAGTTTAAGGCGTTATGCCAAAGAGGTTACGTGCTAGTTTAGTGGATAGGGACGTACCCTTGTTCGAACCTACAAATATAGTGTGGTGAATATGGTGTGTATTTTATCTTTTTAACTTAGTGTGGTTTTATGTAGCATACCTTTTGGCAACCTATATCAAACACGTTAGTATTGTTTTAGGCTTCAATCCTTTGACAATCAATTTTGGTCCTTTATTCAGATTAGTAATGTTCCAATAACATCATTTAAACAAGATAAGATGTTGCTTTTTATTTCCTAGATCGTCTTAAGACGCAAGGAAAAGAGCATACACAAGAATCTATCCTACTCAAACGTGCCAAGAAATGGAAAATATTTTAAACAATTCAAAAAAGAAAATCCTTTTAGCCAACTTTGAAATTTAATCCTTCATGAAACTTAAATTGAAGTGATTGGAAAGCAAAGAAAAGGTTTTTGAGACGTTTTTGATCCCCGAGATCACCTAGAAGGTGTTAGAGAAGAGTATACGCGCTTCAAAAGACCTCTATAAATGAAAAATGTAAACACTTAACTAAGTTTGGCTAAAATAAGATCAAAAGAACCTGCAAACCACTTCGCCTTATTGCTTTCAAATTTAATCACTTGGCCATATCCACTTGTTAATGGCACAAAAGTTATTTTCATATATGTATTTCTTTATGTTACTCAAAATTCCTATAGGCAATTTTTTTTGTTAATATCAATCTTATATTAAATCCTTTTATATATTTTTTAAGAAATAAATAAATTATAAATCTTTTATAAATTATTTTCTTACACACTTATTTAAAACAATATAAATATATCATTTATCATATCTAAATTTACAAAAATGTATGAAGTAACAAAGAGGATATTAGATTTGAGTACACAATAATTTTTTAAAAATTAATATGTCTCAATATTTAAAACCAAAGATAGTCCCCAATGGAAGAATACACGGGAACATTTATTTCCCAATTACTAAGGAAGATTATAGAATGATAAAAAGTAGTTATAAGTGATTCATTTGTTTTTCGTTTTGCAATAAACATGAAATATGCCACTCATGAAGTCTAAATCATGAGTAGGATACATCTCAAATCCAATGCATCTATCTATAAACAATTTACGAATGTTGAAGGCGTTATAGTTGTATGATAGAATATACAATAATTGTTATATTACTTATTGAGGTATACATTACTAAAAATACATGGGAAATAATAATGAGCGGGGTTAGACTTGACTAAAAATATTTTTAATAAAATGAGTATTTCTCAATCTTTAAAAGTAACAGATACTTGTTAATATGAAACACTAAACCCCAGACAACATTTGAAGGTTTACTCTACATTCATTTATGAAGAAGATTATAACATGGTTTGAAATAGTGACTAATTTGTTTTTTATTTCGATAATCATGATAAAATGGATTAATCGTGATATTTTAAATATTGTGACATGTAGATCATAAATGCAATACGTATATCAAATTTTGATACGTTTAATGTAATTAATAATTTTTCACATTTTAAGTACAAATAATATGATTTGAAATAGTAAATTCATTTTTTATGATTATTAAATTTATACTAATCAATTTTCTAAGTGAAATTTATCTAAACTTATTTCTTACATTTACATTAAAATGTAATGATTTATTACCTAATTTTTGGGATTTAAAAGGCATGCCTCTCCACTAAAATCTGTCAACACGATATATACACAAAGTATAATTAGTTTCTTTCCTCTTGCACAGCTAAAAATCTTAAACGAAAATCTGTCCAGGGAAGGAAAAAGGTTATAGTCACCATGATATTTGAATTGACTTATTTTTTTCTGATTACATTAAATAAAATGTGAAGCACCATAATCTCTCAACATTTGAAGGATTATATCTACCGCAGAAATTCCTAATTTGTCTAATCCTCGAACAGTACGGAAAAGATATCAAACGGGTTCTCTGGACTGCAATTGATCGCATCTCCATTAGCTGTAATCTTATGCAAGTCCAAATATGATCGTATAAGCTCTTCAGGTTGGAAAAAATTACAGAAGGCTAAAACTTACGTAATGTTAGGAAATCTATTATATCAAATTATGGTGGTAAATTTCAAGAAATATATATAAATTGATTGACACCCTAAAAAATGATTAAATGTGTGACACATTTATATGTTATAAGTGTGCTAGTAACAATTTGGTATCTGTTTTCCTAGTAGGATTTGTTATTTGTTTCGAAATTTTTTTGTAAACCAACAATAAGTTAGAGTAGAAATGTCCTCGAGCATCACTAAATGATAAAAAAAAATCTTAACCATATATTTGATCTAAGTGGGGAAGTTATAAATTTGTATTATCCATTTCATAAACATATTCCAAAAATAATTAATTTGTTTTACAATCTATCTCTCTAATGCTATATTGTAATGGTATTTCCATATACATTGTTGTTAATTATACCATTTGGTTTCAAATGTCTTAAACTTCCAAATAATCAATAGGTCCATTTTTCTAATAATATTTTTACAAGCTATACAGTTGCTAGAGGTGCTTAATGTAATTGAATTCATTTAGTAATTTAATACGTTTATTTCAAATAATTTAAAATAAAAATTATAAATAACACAAAAATATGTATATAAATGACCACTACACGTATAAAATACATAGTCATTTTAAAAAACAAATTTCACTCCCATAGATTCATTTTTATCAAAATGTATGTTAATAATATCCATAACAAGATAACAAAGGCGTGGGTGATAAATAGAAGATGTAGATTTATTGAAGCAAGGTTGCACCTTATAAACTATGCAGATGTCACACTTTTTGTAATAAGGCCCAAATATAGTAATGCATTAACATATATTAATGAACCGTTTTATCTTGTTCTCAGGAATATTTTCTGACCAGGAGCTAAAATGTGTTTTGGATCGAACATCTTTTTTCTGTGAAGAAATTGATTCCACTTTTTTCCAAAATGTTGAATCCAGTGTGCTTGCGAATCTTGAATTCCAATATATTTCTTTACTTTAATACCGGCACTTTTGCAATAATCAAGGATCTTCTTGTTCTGAGCTAACAAGGTGGTTGTTGCAGGACCATCCGGATATGGCTTGTTAAAATATAGGAGTGATACAGTGTAGAAAATATCATTCCCATCCTCTAGAATAACAACAGATGTACCAAAATTCCACCTAAACAAACAAATGATATATTATATTCACCATATATAATAAAAGTGAAAAATAAATTTAGTAAACTATTATTATACTCTTTTAATTGTAAAAAAAAAAAAGTTAAAAAAATGCTCTGAGTATTGTAAAAATTTGATTATCTAAGTTTTGCATGCTTACACAAAATTCATCATATATCATTAACATTGATCTAAAATGTTTACAAACATTTTTGTCCCTTAATTTTATTTTTTTTAATGAAAATGAATAGTATTGAATAATAAATAAGTATTATATATTAACGAATTTTTAAATAAACATTATAACATATATTAGAAAATATATTAATGTTTAAGCGACCTCCTCTTCTTTTTAGTGAAGCTCGCTCAATGATCTTCAAGTTGGTCCTTCGATAGCCTATGCAAAACAAATGCACATCAAATAGTGTGAAAATAGTTTTTGATATCATTATATGAGGATGTATATTTTGTTTACAAAATGATTAATAAAATAAGTTTTAAAATATATAATTGAATAAAATATATAGAATAGATGTTCATCTTATTTTTTTTTATCTAAGTTAGTGCATTTGATAGATTTTATAAATTAATTGTCTTATTAAATTGAAAAATCAAAATAAATGATAAAATTCATTAAAATTAAATTAATAGATCAGTATATTCTTTGCATATGTGTTTTTTTTGAAAGGAAATTTAGATTTTTTTAATGAGGATAAATAATGTAAGAAATATCAATCAAAATTTATTTTTAGTTTTATATACAGTTTATCTACTTGTATCATGTTTTATAAATAATGTAGACGTATTTTAAAGAGATGCAGAGACTTACAAACTTTTTTGCATAGGATAACATATGATGACTCCCTCTATCCCTTTCTTGAGGACATCGTTAAAAATGATGTTGTTGAATTCAGCCATTGAAGATTTTGGGATGAAAAGATTGAGCCAAGGATGAGAGGCATACCAGATACCATTAGCTCTATCCATTACCTCTTTCGAGTGAACTCGATACAAAAAATCAAAATAAGAGCTATCACGGTTGAATTGCAAACCCCTTACAAAGCCAAGTTTTGTTATAATAACATCTACTATCTGCAATCAAATACCCAAACAAATATTAAAACAATTAGAATATAATAATTACATGGAAAAAAAATTATTGAAAAAATTACCAAAATAAAGTGAAAATATATATTTTTAAATTATATTAATAGTATTAATTTAGAGACATAAAGATTACCTATTATGCCAAGTTACTGATATGATTAGAAGGAAATCACACATTGTTAACTACCTGTATTACATAATTTAAAATTTTATATTTTCCCATTAAATAATTTTATATACTATTTATAATAATTAAAATTGACATGCATATGAATTAAAAAATAATAATTATATATTATTCATATATAAATTGAGAGACAACCTGATTAGGGTTTGTTCCAGGATTATAATAGAGGGTGGCCTCAATTACATAAAGCATGAAACCTGCCGCAGAAGGAATTAGACTTGAATTAAACATAACACCTTGTGAAAAAGGTAAGGAAGGCCAACCATCCTTATCATTGGTTGCAATGAACCCTTCCACATAATCAAAAGCTTCTTCATGTGGAAGAGAAATAAGAAGCTCTTGATCATGCATAAAATCTGTGAAATTCCAATAAACAAATCTCCATTGACTAGCCTGCAAGTTACAACCAATATAAATTCATTAGATAGGTTATCTACACCATATCAAATATAACAAGGTATTTATAGGATAGTTATACGATAATCACGAAAAAGGACTAATAAAAAATATATGTATAACTTTGTTGAAAATAAATTACTTAATGATTTGTCTGAATTGTTGAATAGCCTTAATGATTTATTTTTGACACATTAATTAAGCAAACAATTAGTGTATTTATCCTCTTTCTACTCCATACTCTACTCTCCACCAGGCTTGAAGATTGACAGGCTTTAGGCCGTTTTTCATGATTTTAACCGTATATTACAACTGAATTTTTTTTAGAAACCGTAAATAATGATAGGCTGAAAATTTTAAAACCGTTTATTTTTAAAAGTAATTTATATAAAAATATAATACCTATTTATATAAATATGAACAGATTATAGAAATATCTATAAAATATTTTGGAATTTACAGCCACTTGAAAGAGCTAAACTGTCACAAAATTTCTTTTTGTCAGGCAGGGGTGACCGTCAAATCCCAGACCTGCTCTCCACCTCTAACAAAATTAATTTTTTCATTATGTCATTGTCTCAAGTTTTTTTTCATGAATTATTGTAAAGATAAAAAACTAAAATTATATTAACTCGAAAGAGTCAAATAAATTTTTCTTTTAAATTATTCAAATTTCAAATAAATTTTGTTCCTTCATAATTAATAAATTTTATAATAGTCCTTGAAAATTTCTTGTATACATTGTTTAAACAATAAATAAACTATTACCCGTTTATCCATTTTTACCCTAAAAATTATAGGAAATTAAAAACATTATATAAATATTAAAGAGTTCGTAGTTCCTCATATACTATTAAATAATGGTTGTCATTTAGTAGAATATAAATCTTAAATAAATAAAAATACAAAATAAAATATAAATGTGATATAGATTTCATAAAATAACTTATAAAAATACTTCTCAACCCTTAACATTAAAGTGAAAAAGACACCCGAATATATATTTTCTAATCATTAAAAACATTATAAATGGATATAAATTAGTCAGTAAAATACTACGAGGGATTCATTTATTTTACGAATAAATTATAGATCGGAAATCTAATGCATGCATCTATAAACCTTGACATCTTTAATTTTATTAATCATGCAAACTGCATGTTCTACCCTTTTTCTGTCGTCGATATTTACGTGGAACGGTTTTCTCGCGTGATTAGGTCGCGTCTTACCACTTTTTAGTATTGTAGATGGCGTGTCAATTTTATGTCTAACGTGTAAATGTAATTATTGTATACTGTAATTCTATGGATAGATAAGGCCTGCCTCGCTACTGATCTTTGCGGACACAATATATACGTCAAGCATGATTTCTTTCTAGCCTCCTGCACGGCTAGGACTGTTCCAAAAATAAAATGTGTCGGGAGGTCAGAGAAAAATTATCGTGGTGAAAACAATTTGAGTAGGTGTAAGCACAGATCATGTTCACACACAGGACAATGTTTGGTTGCAACTTGCGACAAGACAAAATACTGTACGTTTTCTCTATGATGAGAAGGACGTGACTATATTCTTGGATTTTGTAACGACAAGATAGTCCTACACAGTCATGGAATTTAATGAAATTGGAAGAAATAAAACGTGGACTGTCATACCCTTTCATATGTCCTCTCAAGGATGATTTCTGCCGCAGTGATGATTCCAAATTGGCCTAATCCTCCAAGTGTGCCGAAAAAGAGATCAGACTGGTTATCTGAACTGCAGTTAATCACATCTCCATTACCTGCAAATTCATATAAGCTCATATATAATCTTAAAAGCTCTGCAAGGTTCAAAAATCGACATATGATTCACATTTACGAACCATAAAGTGTTAGGGAATGGACTCTATTTTAATATGTGGCAAACTCCCATAAATATAAAAAGTGGCAGACATCGTAAATAAATTATTGAGTTTTTTTAAAAAAGAAAATTTGGGGAACTGGTTTTTAATCTCAATTTCATGCATATAAACTTTAAAAGTAATCAGTCGTCAATCTAAAAGGAGATGAACAGATACGAAGAGAATAAGAGGTTAGTATTGAATTAGGGAACCTGTGACCACTTCCAACTGCAATACATTGCTGATCTGAGGTCCATATCTATGTGCCTGGCCACTTATTCCAGCATTAGACAGAGTCCCTCCGATAGAAAGATCAATATAGTCAGTCCATGATCTTGGTGAAAGTCCCAAAGCTTGTGTTGTTCTCAGAACATCTACCCAAAATTCACCCGCCTTAACATTCACATAAGATTGATGGTCACTCTTGTTGAACACATTGATTCCTTTCAATGATGTCATATTCACCACAATTCCATTCAAAGCCAGAGCTTGGCCAGCCACGGAATGGCCATTCCCTCTAGCAGCTATGGTCAAAGTGGGCGATGCATTTGCAATTTTAATGAGCTTGCTGATGTCCTCCACAAAGGCAGGTGAGAGGACAGCAGCAGGCTTCCTCTTAACTATGCCTCCAAAATCACCAGATGCTTCTGTTATCGAAGGCCCAGAGGTAAACACCATTGAGCCCTCGAACTTGGCTTCTGCAATCTGTTTGCAGGTATTCTTGTCAATTATAGGAGAGGATATGCATTCTCCATATATTTCTCCGCTTGTTCTCACAATAAATATAATAATGAGGAGGCACAGCAAGGCCATTACACCACTGTCATACCCCATTTCCCTTCGAAATAAACGTAACCACAATACTTCATGAATGGTTCCCTTCAATGGTATTTATATTGAATTCTAACGCTGATAACAACTCGCATACGTCATAAAATTCTTAACTCGAGTTAGCACTTGGATCGGACGCTGAAGTTTCAACCAATATATGTAGATGGAAGAGTCGGCGGGGACCGGGCTGAATACAGGTCGACTAACATTAAATTGTTTGTGTCTATATACTCTTAGTTGGTGTATTCAGTTCAATACCATGAATACCATTAGTATTCACGAATGCCGTTTAATGTAAATACTTGCTTCAGATGGTAATCATTGCGGTAGTAAATAAATGTATAGATACTAATGGTTATAGAATTATTAGTATACAAATTAATATTATGTAATTTATAAATATTTATTACCCTTTTGTGATATTATGTGTGTTATATTGACATTTCATTATATATTTTATTCATTAACTTTAATTGTATTTCAAATACACAAATTTCAAATTAATACTTAAAAATCACTAACATTTAAATTAATATTAAATAATTTATGGATACTTATTAAACTTTTGTGGTAATAAGTGATTTATACCAACATTTCATTATAATATAATCAAATTAAATACTAATCTTTATATTAATATAACAAAAAATATACTTATTAAAAAGAATATTAATACTTCAAGTATAAATAGTTATTAGTTCTTAAATAATTTAAAGTTTAAATTTTATATCATAGTCATTATTAATAATTTTTTTTTATTCTTATACATGTTGATATAAATTTGAATATTTTTCTTCAAGTATAAATATAGTAATTAATTGTTTTTTATAATAACAATTCATTTAAGATATAAAATTATAAATTATTTATTTTTATGTTTAAACTGAAATTGGATATTTATTTAATATTCATAAAATAATATTAATTTTAAAATATATATCTATTTAGTTGTTATATACAATGATTTCAACTTGATTCATGAAGTTAAAGGAAAAACAATAATATCTCTATTATAATGAGGAGCTCAAAGCTATATTTTAGGAGAAAGTTATTTTAGTCACACTAAGTGACATATATAGATAGATGTTCTTTCACAACAATAAATAGAAATTGACAGAAAATGTAACATAATTAATATGTTATGTAAAAAAAAGTCAATAAGTAACTTTCTCACTAATAATGTTTCTTTCTACCTAAAGAGTTCAATTCTTATCAAGTGTAATCATCATAGTATTAAAACATATAAAATTAATATCATCTCACAATGAATTTTCTAGAAGGATTAGATGAAATATTTTTTAAGCTAACTAATCTTTCTAACTATTGTAGCTAATAGAAGAATTTTTTTATGCTAATTAATAAAAACTATAAAACTAATCTTTTATACAAATAAATTATACTAATTATAAATACTTTAAACAACATAATTTTTATATCATTTTTTTAATTTGTAAATGTTTAACTTAAAACAATTTTATACTTTATCATATTTAAAAATTCAAATTATATATACATAAATAAATAAGACTATAAAGAAATAATAACTTATGAACCTCTATAATTTTTTCTTAAATGTAAACCCTTTTTCACTTTGTAGATTTTATAAAGTTTACTTACATATCGGATTCATGTTTTCTTACACTTATTTAATTTAAATTAATAATTTATTTTTTTATTAATATTGAAATCAATTATTAAAATAAAATAAAATGGAACTACGAGTAGAATTCAATCCATAATCCTTTTTTCATCCATAATCCATAATTACTTGGTTTTTTTATTACACTTGACTTGGGAATTTCAAGTTTCTTAGTAAGCGAAGGTCAAAGTCAAAGTCCCTATTTGGATTGAATTTCAAGGAATGCCTTTACCCCTTTGGGGTTTTATTGGGGATTTAGTTAAACCTTTGGGACGTCTCATCTGCAATGAAGAACCCAAGATTTTTCATGCTCATCCTCAACGTTGTGTTTGCGTTGAAATCAATTAGTAAATAAATTTAAAAGAAACCATTGATATTCAGATTGGGGATACCCATTTTTCTCAAAGGTTTATTTATTGTAACTTACTGAATACTTATTTTTGATGTCAGTCATCTGAGCACATGATTCGTGACTGTTCTCTTATGCTCGACTCTCATCCGGATCTCGCTGATAAACTTGAGACACACCCTAAAGCTACTTTTCCATCTGATGGTTGGACCACTATACCTAATAAGAAGGGTGCTTCCTAGGGCCCTTAATAAATTCCATCCTCCACTTATTGTCCTGTCACTACATTGGTGCTACTGCTTCCACAACACACATGAAACAAGATGAGCTTGCTAAACCCAAACCTCTGTAGTCCTACACACCTCTAGACACCTCTATTGTTTCTCGTGTTTCTCTTCCTTCGATTTTATCCATGGTTCTTATGCCTTTACCTGAGTCCCAATTTGTGGATGACTCATCTCAGTCACGCAAGACTCAGTTAGCCCGCTCTCGTATCCCATATCCCTCAAAGGATGTCGTGTATGTGCAAGATAAATGCCACCCTTCGAATTTAGGAGAAATAACTTCATTTATTACCCAGTTGTCTTCTTCTCATAACCCATTTTCTACCCTTTCTAATACGGACGTTGAAGGGAACATGTACTTAAACCCTTGTCAATGATTGTTTACTCTTGGAATATATGTGGGCATATTGAACCGACTTCGAGATATCTAGTTAGGGACAATTGTCTTCATTTTAGTCACATGAAAATTTTGTGTTTGCAAGAAGTCAATCTAGCTTGCTTTTTACTAAACTCTGTAGCATGTACTATCTAGTCCCATGCCATTTGTCATACCCCTAATCATGACTGTGGACATGGAAGAGTCATGACCTTGGTTGCTCCTGACATTTCCCAACATGTGATTTCTTGGGGCTACAACTCCACACATCGAGTGTTGTGGTCCCTTTTCAATTTTGACTAGTGTATTTTTGGGTTAGTCAACATCTACGCTTAGAATGATGTAGGAAAGTGGCATTGTTCTGGCATTGTCTCGTTGAATCCTTACCAGAGGTCCTATCCATTATTTTAAAAGACATTAACATCATTGAAATCCCTAAAGATAAATAGGGTCATCTTCCAATGCATTGGTGTGCGGGTGATCGGGAGGCTTGGTACTATTTTAGGAAAAAGCTTGGAATATTTACCCCAATCTTTCCTTTCATCATAAATCATATTTTGTCCAATTTATTTTGTGTAATTTTAGAGAAGGACGAGATCGATTTGTTTAGCTATTGAACGTATCCCTCATGACAAGTCAATATTTTTTTCCTTTCCCTCGTTCTGGTTCGTCATGTTGTTGTTGGTGACACCGCTTTCATTTTCGATCTTTCCCCATTTTATTCAACATTTCGTGGTTTGTTCCTACAAAAACTAATCATGTTAATTATCGATTTTACCTTAATACTAGTCACCTTAAACATGGTCAAACTATGTCACACATACAACATCTTTGGAATCTGGTGGATTGTCATTCTGATGGGTCTGGCTAGATCACTTGGTGGAATGATGTCATTAAATGCACCACAACCTAATTCCATATATATGGGAAGCAAGATTCAATTTTTAAACAATATGCACGTGAAGCCTCACATCATGAGCTCTCTATAATCTCACAAGGGCTCAATGCCTAACCTTTCAATCGTGTTTTGCAAACCATGATGCATACTAGACCCATACTAATAAATTTTTTAAAGCCTACCGATCACGGTGAGCTCATCTTCGAGCTTTCCTACATTACCTTAGTATTGGGGACCGAGGTTGCTAGGAATTCTTTTCCATGCTACGTTCCAAGTAATACTCAAACAAGATCAAAGACATATCTCATGGAAATTCTTGAATCCTACATACCACCTTACCTGATATTCTCAAATTTTTTTTTGTTCATTATCATAAGGTTTTTGTTTCTCAACTTGCCACTCCAACTCAGGAAGCACCACTTTTAAAATGTATCATCCTGGTGCCTTGAAAAGTTTATCAAACCCAATGGGTGGCCTATGATAGGCCTATATCTCTTTCTAATCTTAAAGAGGATTTCATTCAAATGAATTCAAACAAAGCTCTTGTATTTGATGGTTTCCCAACTGATTTTTTTCAAAGTTTGTGGGACAATGTTGGTTCTAATCGCCATAATGTCTACTTGGAAGATTTGGAATCTAACTCTTTGGTTGATGTGATGAATCAAGGAAATATAAAATATATTCCCAAATCAGGAGACCCTAAAAAAATTTCCAATTGGCACCCCATGACATTTCTTAACATGTCATACAATATTATTGTTAAAGATTTGGACAACAGGATCTCTAATCTTCTGCCCTTAATTATTCACAGTGAGAAAAACAGATTTATTAAGAATAGGTATATTCTTGATAACATTATAACTATTTGGGAAGGTATGGAATGGGCTCATCTTTTCTCTCTCATCAGGAACTATTTATCAAGATTGGTTTTTCTAAATCATATGACATAATTGAATGGTCTTTGAATTTATCTATGCTCTAAGCCATATGGGTTGGTTCTTGCTTCGTTCAGACTGTAAAATTCTCTTTGAAAATGTTGGAACCTTTATTACAATCAATGGTGTCCATTCTTCCAGGTTTGGATTGTTTAGATAAACTAGAAAAGGTTACCCCTTAGCCATTTCCTTTAATGTGTTGGCTTTTGAAGGATTTCACTATTTTTTAGCTCATAGGACTTCAATAGGACTATTAAAAGGTATTTCTTTACATTCTTATACTCAACAAATTATTAATGCTCACTTCTCCGATGATTATTTTATCACACTTTTTGAGGAGGAGTAACCTGTACATCATGCTTTGGATTGTCTCGAAAATTTTTGTATGGATTCGGGCTTTGCTATTTAATGGGAGAAAACTCAATATTAGCTGCAATCTTAGACTCCCATTCTTGTTTGGTTTGGTGATATGTAATAGAGATGGATCCATATTAAGGTGTAGTTAAAGTTTCTTGGGATCCCTTTCACCATTCAAGCTACTTATGCTCATCTCTTCTCTTATGTGGCCAAAATAGTTGAATGCAAGATCTCTTATTAGATCACCAATCCTCTTTCTCTTGCAGGGAAATTTTAGATTTTCTCTAAGGTTTTGGCTGCCATACATGTGTACTACTCCTCATGTTGGGCTCCATCCAATTCTAGTGACGCCAAAATTGAGAACATTTGTCATGATTTACTTCAGGCCAACATTGAAGGGAAAAAAAGGTTACACAAGGTTGTTTGGGATTTTTCTGGAGGCCTAAAGAAACTGTTGGTCTAGGATTAAGTGATGTAAAACAAAAGAGGTAGACTCTTTGTGCTAAATGGATTTTGTGTAGTCTGGAATGGAACAAATATTGGAAAATTCTCCTTCATCATGTTATTTTTCAGGGTGTTCCTCTCAGCAAAAAGGCTTGGAAGGGTCTTAACTTTCAATCCCTTCTTCTCTATTCTATTCTAGTCAAGACTAAGGGCACTGTTATTTTGTAAGTTATTTGGAAGGGAAAGCAATCTCTCAAACCACACCTTATCTGGGTTCACAATGGTTTTAGATCTAGAATTTATCTCAATTTAGTTTTTCTCTGGCGGTTCACTCTCTTTTCTTACCATGATTCACCTTTGTCTTTGGCTCCTTTGGCTAAAGCCCTTTATTTAAAAAAAGGGAATTAATTTTTTTGGGGATTTTTTCTACAATAAATCTCATTCTTATCTTTCTTCGGATACTTTAGCTAACAATACATCTTCTTCTCGCAAATTCTTCTCCTATTTGACAATTAATTACATGCATTCCTAAATATTATTTGATCAAGATAGGGCTTACCTCGAGAGTTCCTTGGTGGCGAACTAGAATTGACGTACTAGTACCCCATTTCACATATATTAACCTTCCCTTGGTTATTCTCTTTTGGTTCCTCATTTGGTTGACAGTGACACACTCAATAGGCATTGGTCTCTTTCATCCTCGGCCTCAGTGCGGTCTCGTCGCTTCTAGAGGGTTTGGTCTACCAATGTTGAGCCTAAGAAATCTTATTTCCTTTGGTTCCTTCTTTACCAAGGTCTCCATGCTGGTTTCTATCTTAAACATTTTGGGGTTAACCCCATGTGTTTGTGCTACAAGCAGCTGAAGTCTATCAAAGACAATATTTGGTTTTTCCCCCATGCTCAGATGGCTTGGAGATGGATTCAAACCCTTTTTAAACTCTTTTCCCAAGTTATTATATTGGAAATTGGTTCTCTTGGGGGATTCGACCATCTTACCTGTAATTTACAACAAAAATTTGGCACATTTTAAGAAGTCAAATTGTGTTCCGTTATGGAAAGATAGAAATAATTTTATTTTTAAAAATTATCATCTCGATTATAATTTCTCTGTTACTAATAAGGTGGTCGTGATTTCTACTTTTATGCTTCAAATTCAAAATCAAGCTAAAAAAGTTCATTTGGAGGTGGAGCATCTCCAGTGCCTCCTGAACCATTAGGATTCGGCCCCCTGTGCTGTCAGTTAGGTGCCCCCAGATGCATCTTTGTGCCTTTGCTTGCCACCTCAGAACCATTGTTCACGTCTACCTTCTTGTGTTTAGGGAGGTCCACCCATCGGCGGATCCCTCCACCTCCATCGAGATAGTGATACAGTGGGTCGAGTCCTCCTTTTCCTATGTCTTCTCCTCTTGGTGGTTTGAGGTGGCTTCACGTGCCTCAAGGGAAATTCCTTCGACTGGTTATCGAAATTTCTCCTACAAGGCTTGATGATGGTACTGATGATGAGTAGAAGAATGATTTTGGTTGGGATGCATGGGATCTTGTATCCTATGAGCCTCACACCTTTGGTTTGGATTGGGGTGATGAGCTTGATAGTCCATCTCCTCCTCTGCCACATGTTGCTATGTTTGTTGGTGTTGTTTGATCTTTATCTTCTCTTCTCTTTTTATAGACAATCAAACTATGTGGTTTTTTATGCTGGATTTTTGAGGTGACCTGACCTATCTCAAGGCCTTTTCGGCTCAATTTGATGTAACTCTTGGCACTCTGGGGTGTAATGTTTTTCACCCATTGTTTTCTGATTAATATTGTATATCCTTATTATTAATATAAAAGTGTGTTTTTCAATTAAAAATAATAAATTATTACATTTTTGTTTGAATTATTTAGTCTCAATTGTGTTATCTATGAGTATATACCAATGTTGATTAGCCAAAATACCTCTCAATTTACATGATCGCTTGTTAGTGTACCTTTTAAATTAATAATATTTTATCAATTTATTATTAAAATATTATTTTACATATCATGTGATGCCGTATTATTATTTAAACTGTCACATATATATTCAAGAGAAGATTTATTTTTAATTTTGATAGCCCCCGAGAATTTTTTTTGGCAATATTAGTTCAGTTTCAAAAATTAAATATTTATTAATTTTTAATTACGCCGAAGGCGTTCCCTCTATGGGAAAGGCACTTGCGGACGTTTCTGCGACTGCCTTAAATTTGACAGTTTGACGGCTGTCTGGACGTTTTTGCTGTTTAACAATTTTTTGGGACGTTTTTACTTTTTAATATTTTTTAAATAGGTCGACTAACTCCAAGATTCAAATCCCTAACCAAACTGGAAAATTCAGCTGCCAGATTATTATTTCCATCAGCAGAAGAAGAAGAAGCAGAGTCTGATCTGATCGCTTCCCCGCGCTTGAAACAGAAATATTGTGTACCGTGTTCAGTAACAAATGAAATTTCACTAGTATATTTTTCGAAAGAGACTTTGTCAACTGCAAGTAGGGGCTTCTCGACAGATTTACAGAAACAAATGCGGTAAAATTCAGGAAAATGTCCAGAGAATTTGCTCACAACAATGCCGTCGATCAATTGTGTAACGGTAGTAACGACTCTTTCCACGGCTTCTCTGGAATCGCCGCGAATTTGAAAATCTCCAGAGGGCAGCAGCCTTGCTGAAGAGATCCCTTGAGATTGTTGAAATTTTTTGATGGTTCTCCCTCCTTCCCCTATCACTAGTCCTCTTGCTTCTTCCGGAACCTCGAATTCAATTTGAAAACTCCGTACATAGCTCATCTTGCAGCTTTGCAATACGAACGACCAAAGTATTTTCGACAAATGCTGCTTCCTATTCTCTGTCACACTCGTATCTCAGCTCTTAAGAAACGTCCTTGAATTTTATGTATTTTTAATTATAAATATAAAGTATGACCTTTGATTCTGTAATAGGAAATTCGGAGAACTTTTCATTCTCCAAACATTTCACTTGTATTTTTGTTGTTTAAGAAAGGTTTATATTTGTTTTTTAATTGTAAAAATAGATTATATAAAATGGTTTGCTTACAACATATAAATAGAAAAAGTTAAACGACCTATAAATATAGTAGCGGTAATGGGAACATTGTAATAGTCAACTTTTAAAATATTCTTCTCTCTTTCACGTACTCCTCTTCATAACTATTTTTAACTGACATCGTGTGTTTGTAAACCCAATTGATGTCAATGCCTCTTCCCATTTCCAATCATTTTTTTTCTGTGTTAATATATAGATGAGCACCATTAATTATCAAATTTAACTTATATGCGCTCTATAATCAATGTGTACTTATATAGTTATAATTGAAAGTTTTAATTTATTTTAAGTAGCAATAAAAGTCATAGATGTTTGTGGAGGATTGGTAAAGGTATGTTTATTAATTTCAAATGAGTAACCAAAAAATACATAAATTTATTGCTTAATATTTATTGTCTTAGAAAATTAAAAATCATGAGCTCTCCTCTTGACATATCGTGTAACCCTAACCCTAAACATGTTGATGCCGACAATGTTAATGGGTTGGTCATTTGTGGGATGTGCGGGAGGCCTCTTGCAGGTTTGCATGGAACAGTTAATGGAACCATGGCGACTTACGATGGAGGCCATGTTAATGACTTTGGATCCCCTTCTCTTGACCACGGTTTTGTTATGGTGGTGGAGGTTTCTTATTTGGACATGTCTGGTAAGCAAGTCCCTTGTTTGGGGATGGATCAAGAAAAATTACTCATCGTAATGGTGTGCGCAGAGGCTATATTTCACATCCTGGCACTAAGTCTTCAACTTCCCCTATTTTGGGAGTGATGGGTTCTCGAAAAGTGGTTGTGTTGTAGAATGATACGGTTGTAAACTAGGAGGTCACCCCTATTTCTAGTGGATAGAAGGAGGTAAAACAGAGCTTTGCTGTAGTTACCAAATCCTCTACCCAAAAACCTGCTAAACCCATGGAATTTTCAAATAATCCTCTTGTTGTTTTCTTTGGTGCAGAAGTTCTAAAATATGAAGCTTACTTCAAGCAAAATAGGCTCATTTGTAGGTTCAATGTTTTTTTCCCTGGTCTCCTAATGTTGCATGAATGGATTTAAAATCATTGCAGGCCTCTCAAGATAGGTAAACTGAACATCTACCCTATATCTAGAGGTTTTTTCATTGTTGTGTTTGTTTAAACCCCTAAGAAAGACCTAAATTTTGGAAAAGTTTTGGAGATTAAGTCCCACTTTTTTCTTATGAAACCATGGTTCCATCTGTTTAATCCATTAACCAAAACCTTCTTTGTCAAACCTGTTTGGGTTTTGTTTCCTAATTTTCCCCTCCATCTTTGGAGTTATAACTACTTGCATTCAATTGGGAATACCTTGGGTGAATTCCATGCTATTGACCCAAAGACATTATCCTATGACTATACCAGTACATACGCCCACTTATTGGTTGATATGAATATTTTTGTTGATTCTCCTACATCTATTGAGCTCAAAGTGGAGGAAAAAACTTGGAATCAATATTTAGACTATGAAAGGTTCCCCTTCAGATGTAGAACTTGTTTCTCTCTTGGTCACTTAGCTTATGAGGGTCAAGTTATGATAAAATTTGTTAAGAGTAGACCCTCTTGGTGGAAGAATTCAAATTCTTGTCAATTGTTTGTTAAAGATTCCTTGGATAGTGAGATCATTTTGATGTATTTGAAAAGATTTATTGTTTTGTTAAGAACATCATTTTGTGTGTATCCAATGGATTTATAATTCCAACATCCTCATTTCTTTGAGTTTTTTATTTTAAATAAACATGTATCGTGAGACTATATTTCCTTGAAAGAATTTAGTTGTTGTTTGATAAAATCATTTTGAGTATATGCGAAAGGAATAAAATTCCAATATCCCGTTCTCTTTGCAACATTTTCCTAAATACCTAACATGGCCCAATATGTGCTTCTACATTACACTAAAATCTCTATTCTAAATCCCATGGTTTTGCATAAGTTTTAACCTGAATCTAGTAAGGCTTGTAGAATCTAGATTTATATTTGGTAATTATATTTTCTTAAACATTCAAAAGTCTTATAAACATATATAATGCCATTATCAACATAAAACTTATACACAATTTATAATTTTGACATGAATTTTCAGAAAATGATCTAATTTTATGATATATTAATCTAACATCACCAAGCCTCTTTTAACGTAAAGTAGTGATTAAATGAAAATTATGAAGATAACTCAAAAAAGGAAAAATATCTAACAAGTATATTTGAATTTTTAATGTTAAACCAAACTTTTTCATATTACGTGTATATCCATTGTTATATTTACTAAAACTAGCAATTGTACGTGAAGTGTACGATGGAAACGCTGAAGGGGATGAAGTGAAGAATTAAAAAATGAGAAAGTGAAATAGATGGAAAGGATGAGGGGTGATCAAGAAGGGGTTCAATGGAAGGGGAGGAAATTGAGTTATAATTTAGCGAGTGAAACTATTCATTGAAAAAGAAAATCATAGAGATTGAAATATTATTGCATTTATATGGGTTATTTCCAGTTTACATGATTTCTATCTTGAAAGGTTTTGAATCACAGAATAATGTTAACACCACGTGGATTTTGATCAGAAATGGAGAATAAAGGTTCAAGTGATTTTTAATCGTGATGTACAAATTGCACCAGGAATTGCTTTAGAATTCATGGCAAATAGAAATAGGAAGATAGATTTGATGGATGTTCCTATTTCTTAAAAGTCATTGTTATTGTAGAATCACAACACCCCTAGAATATGTAACTTGATGGGTTAAGATCCTTAGTGTGACTTCACAACATGAGCATTTCTCAAAGTGTGGGAATTTGCGAGTCGAGAGAGGTCTCTGGATGAAAGATGACTCCTATTCGTCACTTTAGGTTCACACATTCAGATTGCAGAGGGTCTATCCTAAATCCTATTCTAATTTGCTAAGGAGATAGAGTTAAAGGGATGCAAGAATTAAAACCTAATCTAATAGAGGTGATGCACTGAAGGAATGCTGAACATTTACATTTCCTTTAAAAACAAACCATTAAAATGTGAAACAATATCCATGTACATATGACCAAGATTGTAATGAGGGATAAGAAAGAAGAAAATAAACATAATAGAGGGTTGAAATCATCCACGAACTTATTCTATTGCTCCAATAATTGATACAGTACATTATAATAGCCAAGAGGCAAAAATTGCATTACAATTTGGATGGAAGCGTTTGAGACTCCACGAATTCACCTGCAGAGAAGAGAAAAGGGAGGGCATAAAGCAAGAATGTCCAACCCCTTGAAATTTTCCCTCTTGTGTAATATATAGGAAGAATGAGAGAGAGAAAAGGAGGGAAAAATCTAACCATGTTCCAACCGCCCCTGAAGGAGCATTGAATTCTCCTACCACAATGATGGGTCTCGCTGCAAAACCATGCCCCCATCGCTGTTCCTTGCTAGGAAAGAAGGGAAAATAAGATTATATAATATAATTAAATGTGAGATACTCTTAAGTTTTTAAATTTATTTAGTTGTGAATGAAAAAATAAGGTACGAGAATTATAAAGGAAAAGGTGAGATGAACCACGCCTGGAATGATCAACAATAGAAGATAAGTGGTTTTGGGGTTCCATGATCTAGTTGTAGTTGCTAGAGGGGTTTCAAAGTCTTTTTTACCAAGTCCATCTCCTCTATCCTAATTAATCCTCCATAATGCAATAAGTGTCCAAATTTGATGTAACGATCTTCATAGGTCAAGAAGTTTTTGAAATTTTTTACCACAACCTCACCTTTATTTTAAAAATTCTAACACAATAGAAGTGGATAAATTCTAGTACCTTATCTATTTCTAAATGATTTTGACACCCCTTTATAAAACATACTCAACCACTTTGACATCCTTATTTTTAACATTCCCCAATCTTTTCACTTAGAGGGCATCGTCAATATTAAATTCTTAGTAATGTCTTCCAGATACATTCTAGTTTTTTTGCTCCTATTTCATAAGAAATCTGAATCTTTGAATCCATTTGTTTCTCTCAAACCTTTCCATAGATGCCACTTCAAGATGATTCCCGCCCATATGCTACTAGTGAGAAACTAAATACTTAGGAGAATAATATGGCCATACATGATCCCAGCTATGTAAATATTTTGAACAACATATGAACATCTGTGATCCCAGTTCTATGCCACTTAATCATGCTAGCGCATTACAAGGCATTGTATTAGCCTGTCCATAAAAAATCAAAGTGCACCCTCTAAGAATTCACATTTATCATATAAGAGAATTAACACAACAAAAAAATGACTCTAGTACTAATTTTATAGTTTAAAAGGCATGAGTTTGCTTCTCAAAATCCATTAGCCTTGAACGTGCACTCAGAACATTGGCAAGAGTAAAATTTTTCGACATCACATTCTCATATAGCACTTGAGTAAATAGTCAGAGGGCCTCTTTGTCACCATATCTCACAATCATTGGAGTCTGTGTTTACTAGAGCATTTGCAACTAAAACATCTGACAAAACTCCTCTATCTTTTATGCTTTCATGGATACAAAAATCCTACTGCAAAGATAACATTTTGATACATGATGGGAGGATGCTAGGAAGGGTCATGGAAGCTAGATTTACACATGCTAGTAGTGTTTTCTTGAAATTTTATAAGCATTTTCAACAAACCCATTTTGTGCATATCCACCAGTGATTGCATTCTACGAGGCCACATTTCTTGTAGGCATTCAATCAAACTATTCACATGCCAAGTGCATACTTCCACACTTGCATACATATCTATAAGAGAACTTGTAACTACAAAATCTAATAAAATTCCTCTATCTTTTATGCTTATATGGAAGTCCTTACCCTATTCTAGAGATCACATTTTTCACAGTCCATGCACATTTTTGCTGTAACTATCAAATATCTACTAAATTGACAATGTGAATTGGGCTTCTATTGACCAAAATAAGCTCACACTTATTTTGGGTCAACTAACACCATTCTTCCCCCTCTTGTTCTTCAATCTGAATTTTTACATATTTTAAGCACTTAAGCCCCCCTAAAAACATTCCCATTAGATAGAAAATTTCTTCCCCTTTCTAGAGATATAAATAAGTCCTTCTAACTCCTCATATTTCGCAAGTTATGGGCCGACGGGAATTGGAAGGATTTTCTTCCAAAAGCGGGCTGACATGCATAGGAAATATTTTTTAGCCAATGGAAATTGCGGACCGGTGGGGTGACGGGAGATACTTTGTATTTTTCACACTTTTCACAAAAGGAAGAAGTAGAAAGTACAGGGCAGCAGGCCCGAAGATTTCTTTTTGCCCAAGTGGAAAATGCGGGCCGGCGAGCCCGGGAATGACTCAAGTGTAAAAGTGGGTCTAGGAGGCCGCAAAGTAAATTTTGCAGAAGTGTGAATGTGAGCCCGCGGGTCTGTGGGGGACTTTGAAACTTTTTAAATTTTTACAAAATGGTGCAGTTTTCAAGCACGGGCCCGCGAGCCCAAGGGGTCTCATTTGCCGTTGAAAATTCATAGACCTGTAGAGGGTGCCACAAGCCTCATCAGCGTAACTTCAAAGATTGGATCCAAAACAGAGACCCCAAACAAGCGATAAGCTTCCACGTTTCCCAAGTTTGAAAAGGGACATAATTGATAGTTGAAAAATCAAAAGGGGGTAGAGCCAGTAGAAAGTGCCACATGTCGACTTGAGATAACTTCAAAGATCAACTCCGAAGTTGGTTCCCCAAACAAGTGCAGGCTCACCACATGGTCATAGTAAAAAAAGGGGACAAAGCGGGCCTAAATCGATTAAGTATAAGAATTCCACCACATGTCAACTTGGTGCAAATTGAAAGGTATAATCCGAAAGCAGCCCCCAAATGAGCATAGGCTTGCCACGTGTCCAAAGCCAAAAAAGGTAGAAGTGGTAATTGAAAAGTCTAAAGAAGGAAGAGCAAGTGGAAGGTGCCACATGTCGATTTGGCACAACTTCAAAAGAAAATTTTGGAGTGGGTTCCCAAATGTACACAAAGCCACTATGTGTCCAAGGTTAGACATATGGCCCCGCCAAGAAAAAGTGACTTAACCAAAACACAAAGAAACATAACAGGCCGGTAGAAGGAGGCACATGTCTCTCCGGTGCACTTTTAAAGGTGTGTTCCAAAAGGAAGTCCCCAAATAAGCACCAACCTGCCACGTGGTCAGAGTCCAAAAAGGTAAGGTTGGTCATTGAAAATTCTAAAATCTTGTGGAGGCCTCCACGTATCTTGTCTATGCAACTTTAAATGCAAAATCTGGGGGTTTTTCCTAAACAAGCACGAAGCCTCCACATGTCTCAGGTTAGGCACAATGTCTCCGCCAACAAGAGAGATGCAAGTAGAATCTAAAGGAAACCAAGGAGCCCATGGAAGCCACTACGTGTCAATCTGGTGTAATTTTAAGAGTGATAAGAAGGGGATAAATCTTCATGACACATGAGGCTACCACGTGGACCCTATATGGAAAGACTCTTTTAAAAATTATGCACCTGTAACCTTGATCTTCAGACAACCATATATTTCAACTAGAAACTTAGATTTGTGTAGGAAAGGAATTTTTGGAGAGATCTCGGTGCCAACGTCTCACCTACCACCATTAATGTCTTGGCCCGCCATTTTCAGGGGCTATCAAGTCTCCTAACTTCCACCATGATAAATAATGGGCCTCTTTCTTGCCCAATAAGGGACAATGATGGAGGTATGGGTGTTGTAGTAAATATCTTCATTATGGTAGGTGGATTCAATGCATTACAAGGGTGGTTAGATCAAAGTTTGATTTTCCCTCTCTCTTTCTCTCTTAATCTTCTGTATATTATAAAGGAGGGGAATTTTCAAACGGTTGGTCATTTTTTCTCTCCTCCCCCCCTCTCTCTTTCTTCCTTAGGGTAAAATGTGTAGTCTAAGCCTCCTTTCATGGCTCTGTAATGGCATTTTATTTCCCCTTTCCCATTGATGATGTACCATGCAACTTCTGGAGTAATAAAATATGTTTCGTGATGCGTATGTCCATCCTTGCTTGTTTTGTTGTCTCTTCTTGCCTTTCGTCATTGCACGGTATACTGTGCATACTATTATGTTTATTACAGGTTTTAGGAGCTATGCTTAATGGGTTTTGAAGTGGTGTTCTATGTGAAATTCATCTTTGGTTTGTGGTGTATCTTTTCCACCCCTTCCTCTGCTCACCTCTCTCCACTTTAGGCAGTTTGGATCTGTGATCAACCACTTGCTTTTCTGGTGTATCACTGCTTAGTAGGCTCTCTTTCCCTCTCTCTTTGTCTCCTTGGAATGGTAGATTAGTATTAGATAGGTTCTTCCTGCACTGGAGTAGCTTGTGGCAGGGAGATTAGGATGCAGGAACCAACCTTCTCTAGAGGTCCATCTCAAGTCCGCAAGTCCCACAACTTGAGAGATGGTCCAATGTTGTGCAATCACACTGAATGCTCCATTTCAAATGCAGGACATGTTGTATATATCTCCCTCCTTGGGTAAATATAGAAAAATAGAAGAATATGGAAATCAAAGAAACTCAAAACCTGACATTTATTCATGGAAAAAGTTGCACCCTGGCGCAGGTTGGAGGGCGCAGATTAGAAGGTGTCGACATGGAAAAAGTTGCACCCTAGTGCAGGTTGGAGGGCAAAGATAAGAAGGCGTCAACATGGAAAAAGTCACGCCCTGGCACAGGTTGAAGGGCACAGATCAAAAGGTGTCAACATGGAAAAAGTCATCCCCTGGCGCAGGTTGGAGGATGCAGATCAGAAGGTGTTGACATGGAAAAATTTGTGCCCTAGCGTAGGTTGGAGGGCGTAGATCAGAAGGTGTCGACATGGAAAAATTCGCACCCTGGCACAGGTTTGAGGGTGCAGATCAGAAGGTGTTGACATGGAAAAAGTCGCGCCCTGGCATAGGTTGGAGGGCATAGATCAGAAGGTGTCGACATGGAAAAAGTCACGCCCTGGCGTAGGTTGGAGGGTGCAGATTAGAAGGTGTCAACATGGAAAAAGTCACGCCCTGGCATAGGTTGGAGGCATAGGTTGAAAGGTGTCAACACCACATTTTCAGTGCCTATGGCACACTTAAGAGTATGTTTACGTGAGGATAGATGCGCCAAGGCGCACCTTCAGGAGGCACAACATTTTGAGCATTGACACCCCCCGAACCTGACAGGAAGCAAACCATGACCTAGATATTCAAATGGCCATAAATTTTCATAGGGAGCTTGGATTCACGCAAGGTTGGACTTTTTGGGTGAGAACAAGTTCTTCAAAAATGTAAAAAAAAATTCACCATTTTTTGGATTTGCTAGGGTTCTCACCTACCGCCATAATGAGATGAATTAAAATACAATCTGGAGATGGTTGGGGTAGATTTGGAATTCCTCTTTCTTTCCTCTCTCATTCTTCCTATAAATTGTAAGGAGGGGCTTCTTTCTAAAGGTTGGACATTCTTGTTTTTCCCCTCCCTTCTTCTCTTTGGTAGGTGAATTTGTGGAGTTCAAACCTCCCATCTAAAACTGTAATGTAGCTTTGCCTCTTGGCATTTTCTAGTGTATTGTATCAATATTTGGAGAAAATAATGCATGTCTGTGGATGATTCTCAACCCTCTCTGTGTTCATTTGCATCCTCCTAATCTTTCACTGCAAATTCGGTTATCTGTGCATGATCTTGCATTGCATTTTAATGGTTTGTGTTTATTGGCAAGACAGGCGTTCTTCATTCCTCGGTGCATCACCTTTGTTAGTTTAGGTTTATTTTTATGCATCTTCTTACCCTGTCTCCTTGGAAAGTTAGATTAGGTTTTTGAGTAAACCCTCTGCATTTTTATGTGTGCATCTGAACAGAGGAATAGGAACCGGCCTTCATCCGGAGAGCTTTCCCGATTCGCAAGGTCCCACACTTGGGAAAAGCTCCATGTTATGCAATTGCACTGAGAGTCTCAACCCATCGAGTTGCAGACATTTAGGGGTGCTGTGATTTGCCATCAATAGGACATTCGAGGGTGCTATGATTCTACACTAATAGTTTTGGCATGCCGGGTGAGACACTAAGGTTAGATTCTCTCATCTTTCTGAGGTGTCTCATTATAAACCAAAAATATTAAGCCACCATACGACCACAAATAGTTTTTACATGCCTGGTGGGAGAGGTCCAAAGCACCTTACCACTTCATCTTAGCAGGTTGGTGTGTTACTATTAAGATTAAGTTTTTTGAGGCACATGCAAAGCACATCTGGTGGCTCCATCTAGTCAACGACCCATTATTTGAGTTGTAGACCTTTTCCATCCATTTCCACCCATCTTCATTCATATTTCTTTCCACATATTTCATATTCTTCCATTTATGAATTTGTGCAATCATGACTTCATTTCCTGCTTCAAACTCACACTTGAAGAAAAAACAGTGCAGTCCACCTCCAATGTATTTCTCAACTCCTCCAGATCAACATTATGATCAAATCTAGAACCATTATGCTTACCCATATGAGCAGGGTCAAAACCAGTTTGTCCATGGATCTTATCAAGAACAAGGGGACGCATACAACGGTGAAAAATTCATGGAAAATGTTGATCTACTGGAGAATATTCAAGGGATGGAGGAACGCATGGTGTAGTCCAGGACTACAACATAGATGAAGGCATTCATAATTTTCTATAGGGCACCTTGTCCATTGGCCGACCCTATGCCAAGACATTACAACCATCAGGTGAAGCTTTACTTCATGGTTGAAGTGCTGCCTCAACTTACACAGTGGATTGAGGATATTGAGGCATATGAGAAAAGTGCAAGAAAGCCTTGTCAATGGATAGGTTAGTCACCAGTTCCTTATCCTCCATTTTCTCTTTCTCAAGCTTTACCATTTCAGTTGTACCAAGATTCAAGCCCCTCACTTGCTTCCCCAAGTGTTGAATTCCCTTCTCCATCTCCTAACCTTCCATCTCATTTCAATTTTCTGTTGTTTTCCTTCCCAAGAAGTCATTCCCTCCAAACAAACAAGAAGTTCCACCTCCCTCTCCCCCACAAACAATAACAAAACTAGTTGAGTCCCAACCTACCACTCTCTCACTTTCCCAAGTCCATGTTGGGAAGATACTCAAGAATCCATTCAAGGAGAACAACAACAAGAAGAACTCAAAAAAGAAGAAATGATAGAAAATATAAACAGTTGGGCTACCAGATTTGGGTTTACAAAGACCCCCTTGATGGTTAAGCCAATAGAGGATGTCAAGGTTGAAGAGCTAGTGGTGGCTGAGGCTGAGTTTGTAGTAGAACAAGAACAAGAACAAGAAGGAGAAGATCAACAATCTATTTGATCTGAATGTAGTGTCCATAATAGGACTCTGTCTGAAGATGATGTGGATCTCACCTAAGCTACATCACCAGTTAAGGAGGAAGAACAACCAACTGGAAGTCCCATTGAAGAGGAGCAGCTGGGAGAGATCAAATCAGAGTTGAGGCCACTTATTGAATAAATCATTATTAAAGATTTTTTTCTTTAATTTGAAGGGTTTGATTTGATTTATGAACCCATGACGGAGGACGACCATACAGTTTCAGAGGCTCAAGTATGGAGTAGGCCATAGAAGAACATTCAGTTCTTCCTCCCACTTCATCATCTTCAAGCTCTAATGTTGAAGAAGATTTTGATCTTTCAAACTTCATGTTTGAGGATGAAGGGAACTATAATGAGAAAGTTGTATATTAGGAGGACACCATGGAGGAGGTCGAGCAAATGCAGTAGGAAAACAAAGAGGCAGACTATCTGTCAGACTTGGAGGATTGTTTTGGTGGAGAGGAGCCCGAGGAGATAACATCATTTTCTCCTTGATCATCCACCTTCCAAGAACATGAGCCTTCTACCATGAACAAGAGAATTCAAGTACAACAACCTACACTTTATAACAGCCATCTGGAACCAAGGTTGGAAGATATGAATCTTCCATGTTCTTCATAGGAGAAGGAAGGGAAGGAGCAAGAGGATGTCATCATCTCTTCCACGCCATCCACCCAGGATGGTCAATAAGAAGAATCCATTCTTGGAGTTGAAGTTTAGAGCAATGGGAACATACATCATACCAAACCATGCCCTATCAGGTACTTGGATTCATTAGAGCCAAGGGAGAATCCAAAAACCATTCATGCTCACTTCAGGGCATAAGGATGAGCTCCAAAGTACCAAGGATCAACTGCAATGCCTCTTCATCCCAAATAAAGAACAACTAAAATATCCATTGGTATTGTTTCAAGTTGAAACCTTGATGATTTGGGTGGAGGATTGGCTTATAGTTAGTTTTTCACTCATCCAAGCATCCATATTCAATTTCAAATCATTTGCATGGCTGCCCCTCTTGAGGAAGGGAAGCTACTTCTCCTTGCCAGTTGAGTCCCCTTTCTCTCTGGTTAGCGTAGAGTAGGAGTAGATTTTCTTTTAGCAGAAGAAGTGCTTGTGCACACTCTACATGTTCCACTTAGAGCATGTATGATTTCTAGTTTTGTACATAGTGTGTTGTGGTATTTTGTTGCTCATTCATAGTGCATTGAACATGGCATCTGTTGAGGTCTGCTCCAGTTCTAGTAGTTTCCAAGTGGCTCAGGGATCAGATTTTCAAATCTTAGATCATATTTGTGTTTACCAGGAAGACTCCATGCCTAATGGATGCTTCAAGGCCACTGATCATTTCACCTAGTAGGCAAGTGATTCCCATGAGTTGCCAAATTGTTGACCAAAATAAGCTCACACTTATTTTGGGTCAACTGACACCATTCCCCCCCTTTGTGCTTCAATCTAATTTTTTACATATTTTAAGCACTTAAGGCCCTCTAAAAGCATTTCCATTAGATAGGAAATTTCTTCCCCTTTCCAGAGATATAAAGAATTCCTTCTAACTACTCATATTTCGCAAGTTATGAGCGAACGGACCTTGGAAGGATTTTTTGCCAAAAGCGGGCCGACAGGCCTAGGGAAGATTTTTTGCCAATGGAAATTGTGGACCGGTGGGGCGGCAGGAGATACTTTGCATTTTTTGTAGTTTTTCACAAAAATCCCAAGTAGAAAATACGGGTCGGTGGGCCCAGAGATGTCTTTTTGCCCAAGTGGAAAATGTGGGCCGATAGGCATGAGGATGACTCAAGTGTAAAAGTGGGTTTGCGGAGGAATTTTTTCCCAAGTGTGAATATGGGCCGACAGGTCTATGAGGGACTTTGAAAATTTTGCACTTTTCACAAAATGGCGCAGTTTTCAAGTGCGGGCCCGTGAGCCCACAAGGTCTCATTGGCCATTAAAAAGTCAAAGACCCAAAGAGGGTGCCACGTGCCTCATCAACGCAACTCAAAAGATAGAATAAAAAATGGAGACCCCAAAAAAGTGCTAAGCCTCCATGTGTCCCACGTCTGAAAAGGGATAGAGTCAATAGTTGAAAATTCAAAATGGGACAGAGCGAGTGGAAAGTGCCACATGTTGACTTGGTGTAACTTCAAAGGTCAACTCCGAAGGAAGTTCCCCAAACAAACGTAATCTTGCAACATGGTCATAGTAAAAAAAATGGACAGAGCGGGCCTAAATCCACTAAGTACAAGAAGACCCGTGGAAGTCGCCATGTGTCAACTCGGTGTAACTTCAAGGGTAAAATCCAGAGGAATCCCCCAAAGGAACGCATGCTCACCACATGTCCAAAGACTGAAAAGGCTAAAGTAGTGATTGAAAAGTCTAAATAGGGTAGTGCCAAAAGAAGGTGCCACGTGTCGATTCAACACAACTTCAAAAGAAAAATTTGGAGTGGGTTTCCAAATGTGCACTAAGCCTTCACGTGTCTAGGGTAAGACATATGGCCCCACCAAGCAAAATGGACTTAGCCAAAACACAAAGAAATAGAACAGGCTGGTGGAAGAAGCCATGTGTCTCTCCAATGCACTTTCAAAGGTGTTGCCCAAAAGGCAGTCCCCAAACGAGCACCAACCTACCATGTGGTCAGAGTCTGAAAAGTTAAGATCGGCCATTGAAAATTCCAAAAGCCTATGGAGGCCTCCACGTGTCTTGTCCATGCAACTTCAAAACCATAATCTAGGGGCAATTTAAATACAAGCGCAAATCCTCCGCATGTCTCGGTTTAGGCACTGTGTCTCCACCAAAAGAAGAGACTCAGGAAGAATACAAAGGAAATGAAGTAGCCCACAGAATCCACCACGTGTCAATCCGACATGATTTTAAGAGTGAAAGGAAGGGGCTAAATCTTCATGATTTGCAAGGCTGTCATGTGGACCCTTTACGAAAAGACTCTTTTAAATATTGTGCGCCCGCGACCTTGATCTACAGACAACCATATATTTTGACTGAAAACTTAGATTTTAGTGGGAGATTAATTTTTGGAGGGATCTCGACACCGGATTCTCGCCTTCCACCATTAATTTCTTGGCCTACCATTTTTGGGGGCTTTCAAGTCTCCTACCTGCCACGATGCTGAAGAATGGGCCTCTTTCTTGCCCAGTAAGGGATAACTACGGAGGTATTGGTGTTGCAATAATGCTCTTCATTGTGGTAGGTGGATTCAATGCAATGCAGGGGTGGTTGGAACAGAGTTCAATTTTCCCTCTCTCTTTCTCTCTCATTATTCTATATATTGGAAAGGACGGGAATTTTCAAACGGTTGGTCATTGTTTCTATCCTGCCCCCCTCTCTTTCTTCTTTATGGTAGAATGTGGATTCTAACCCTCCTCTAATGGCTATGTAATGGCATGTTCTTTCCCCTTACCTAATGATGATGTATCATGTAACTTAGCAATAAAATATGTTTCGTGATGCTTCTGTCCATCGTTGCTTGTTTTCTTGTCTCATATTGTCTCTCGTCATTGCAGGGTATATTATGCATACAATGATGTTTATTGCAGGTTTTGGAAGCTGTGCTTAATGGGTTTTGAAGTGGTGTTCCATGTGAACTTCATCTTTGGTTTGTGGTGCATCTTGTCCACCCCCTCCTCTGCTCACCTCTCTCCACTTCAGGAAGTTTGGATCTATGATCAGCTACTTCCTTTTTTGGTGTATCACCACTTAGTTTAGTCTATCTTTCCCTCTCTCTCTCTCTCCATGTCTCCTTGGAATGGTTATATTAGGATTAGATAGGTTCCTCGTGTAATAGAGTAGCTTGTGGAAGGTAGATTAGGAAGTAGGAACCAACCTTCTCTAGAGGTCCATCTCAAGTCCGCAAGTCCCACAACCTGAGAGATGGTCCAATGTTGTGTAATCACACTGAATGCTCCATTTTACACTCAGGACATTCATGGGTGTTGTGATTTTGCACTAACAGTTTCACCATGGTAAGTTCCTATGGATCTAAAAATAAAGTTCTTGTATTATTATTCAAGGAAATGACGGGTCTCACTGGACGTTGAGGAGGACCATGTGTGGTGTGATCCCACCTGCCACACGCATATTCCTTCCACATTCCACCAAGACAAAAACTTCATATGCAACTGCCCTCCATCATGCCTCCATTAAATTCTTTAATGTTTTATTTTATTTTTGTGTGTGGCAATACAAATTAAAATTGAAAACTTTATTAAAAGAGATTTTTTTTCGGCATAAAATTAAAATAAACAATTTAAAATAATTTAAACTGACAAAACCATGTGGAGCTCTTATTGCTTCTTTCTATTAATTTATTATATTTGCAAGATTAATTTTTCAATTAGTTTTAAATGTATGTATAGAGTTATGGGATGCATCCACATTCTTTATATGTCTTTAGAACTATTAGAAAACAAAAATTCAATCCACAAAAGAAATAAATATTCTAAAAATACACTAAATCCAAAAAATTTTTAGAGACATATTATGTTAACAAAATCTCATAATTTACTTTGATTTTCCTAATTATTGGATTAATATTTTTAATTAATGAAAAAATGATGTCATGTCAAAACTAGAGGTTCTTTTTTGCATGACAAAAAATTGAAAATGCACCCAAAATAACCTCCTTTGACTTTTACCTCAAACGAGAAAATGAAACCTAAAGGAGCTATGTGTAATCTGCAATTATACAAATGTTGGTGGATATAACAAATGTTATCAACAATAATAACACTAAATATTAGGGGATTCTATGGATCCTCACTAGGTCATAACATACAAGTGAGTCCCATTTGGTGGCCAAAAAATTTATTAAATCTGAGTAGTAAATAAATATTTAAAAATACTATAATTTTTTTTTTAACAAATATTGTAATTTCTGGATGCCCTACAACTTGGTATATTTAAGCTCTTAAAAAAACATGTTTTGTCATTATATATGTGTTTGGTTATGGGAGATATTTTTTTGAAGCTACAAAAACTTTGAAAAAGTGGGACACAATTATTTAGTTTGAATTTAATATCCAATAACATGCCCCCTAAAAAATTCTTAATAGTGTTAAATGTTTAGAGCTTCATTGATATGTTAAGGATGAACTCATGTATCCCCAAATTTCTTAATTGAATCAAATATCTAACTACTTATTAAAAATTAAATTATTACAGTGAATAATACATAAAATGTGTTAATCATATGTACTTTCCTAGATAGACCTAGAAGTAAAATTACCTTCACCTCTTAAAATAAAGAAATAATATTTTAGTGGAATAAATCCATATTTTTTTTATTGATAATTCTTGGAAAGACTCTAAGGGCCAATACATAAACTTGATACAATGAAGCTCATAATGAACTAAAAAAAAAATGATAAATTACCAAGTAAAATGGGCTTGAGCAACAAAATGAAAGAGGATAACAAACTTCTAAAAATGAACAAAATGCATCCTAAAGAAGATGAGTGAGATTTTAATGTTATTTGCGTTGGAGCTGAAATTTGATTCGAAGAAATTCTTTCCTTATTCTAAAATAATGTTAATTCTACCTTTTAAAAATTGTCTACATCTGGTCCACACAGGAGAACAACATCGAACGAAGAAATATGATGATACATCAATTTGGGAGGAGAAGAAGGATCCCTCTCCTTAACCATCTCTTCTGAAACTAGTGGATTTTATTTCAAAGAACCATGCTGAGGCTCTAGAGAATATTTCTTAACTTCAGGAGTATATTCAACCCTTGAAAATATCTTCTGAGAAGATGAATCTTCCTCAGAATCTAAAGGGTATATTTTTTGAAGAATCAACTTAAGAGGATTCCACTACGTAGTGTGATGGAAGAGACCCCTTCCACCATCCCTTATTAGACCCATTTTTTATCTTGGATCACTCATAATCCTTGATCAAATGACATGTTTCATAGCACCAATGACAATGAAAATCAAGGTTTTCATAATCCAATATTTGAATCAAAACCCTTTCACAAATATGTAAGTTAATCTTCTCATGAAGATCATAAAATACATCCAAATCCACCAAAATACGAGTATAAGAGGTATGTGTTATCCCAAATTCAGCCCCCATGGTGATTTGGATAACTTGGACAAATTCTTTAGTCCTAAGCCAGTAGAATTGATTCAAGGCCAAAAATTGTGTTTTTGGGGTGCTCTTGGCTTCTCTCTAACTTCCCCATCTAGGAAAAAACACAAGAAGTTAGAGAAAATTGGAAAAAATCTGAAAAATGGGCTCATTCTGGTGTTTTACGGAAAAATCAGACACTTTTGTCCCAGGTGATCTGTGGGACATCTGGAACATAGGTACGTGCGATATGAAAAAAGCTAATTTTTCCACAAGTCAGTGCATTACGGGCGGCGCGGAGAAATGTGTCCAGGACAGTCGCGACGTCGGGACGTGAAAAGCTAATTTTTGCAAGTCAGTGCATTGCGGGTGGTAGGGAGAAATGTTTCCAAGACAATCACGACGTCTGGACACACGAGACGTGAAATGGCAAAATCACCGCACAAGGTGCCAAGCTAAATGGGATGCGGCGAATGCGGAAGTCGACAACCCTCATGGCCCTGTCAATGGTGGATGCATAAGGTCAGAGAATCCAAAATTGGGAGATGAAAAAGAATGTTTTTGGGACCTCCAGGGCATGCGGACCCGATTTTTCCGAAATAGCCGCAGTGAAGAGAAAAAAATTAAATGTTTGACCTCCCAATGGCCATAACTTTTGACTCCGAGCTCCGATTTTCATAAAATTAGACTTTATGGAACGAGCACGATGTCCTCTGCATCAAAAAAACTAGATGTAATAATATTTATGAGGATAGATATATAAAAATAAAAGAAAAATATCTATCGCTGGTAAATTAAATGCTTAGTCCTGTCAAATGACAGAAAATTCCTGGTAGACCCAAAATAGCTTCCCGCACTACGAAGGTCATAACTTTTTAATTTATCAACGAAATTGCATGAAATTGGTACTGTTGGAATCATGTTTCAAATTTCAACATACATAAATCAATAAATTTAGGATTTGATGAAGGATCGATAATGATTTTGTAGAAAACGTGGCCGGGTTTAGAATAGTGATTTAATTAGTAGTTGGGAGTGAAAATTAAGAGGCATAGTCATCATTCTTTCTCTGCTGCAACACGTGGGACAACATGGGGAGATTTTTTCAAGAAATATAAAATCATTTCACTCCATTTAATACCTCCTACAAGTGGTTGAAGGATATATTTTAGGATTTCCATTTTCCCTCTCTCTCTCTATCTTCTTATTTTTCTATAGATTGGAGTGTTGGGTTCATTGTAAAAGGGAGGTAGTTTTTTTATAGCACAAATATTTCAAAATTGATTTGTGAAGCCAATGTGCTTCAGGCCCTTGTAGTGCACTCCTTACATGGTGATCCTAGCCCTTATCTTGTAATAGACTGAACTATGCATATCATGAAGCAATAAAATACAAGTTTGTGGATGCATCTTCCCCTACTGTGTTTTTTTGCACCCTTTTTACCCTTTCAACCTTCATTACAAGAATACTGTGTCTATTTTTATGCTCTTGCAAGGACTCATTATTATTGTGCATGTATGAAATATTGTTGTGAATGCATTTTCCATATTGTGGAGAACTGTTATGACCCTTTCTAGTGTACACTTTGCTTATTTATCTCACACATAAGAATACTACCCTCACTCCCTCCTTCTCTGGTGTATCACCATTGTAGTGTAGGATTTCATTTTTTATGCACTCTCTCACCTTGGTCCCTTAGAAAGTTAGATTAGGACAGTTAGTTTTCCTACATTAGATTAGATTGTGGCAGGTAGTTTAGGAGCAAGAACTAGATTTCTCTAGAGGTCTATCTCAAGTATCAAGTCCCACAACTTAGAGATAGTACCCATGTTATCCAATCACACCGTGAACTCAAGTATATGAACTTCTGTAAACATAAGGGTGTTGTTATTTGGTGATAACAGTATGCAGATACATTTAAATGGAAGCACCAAATCTAAACAAATTATCCAAATGTATTTCCAATGGCTTCAAAATAAGGGTCAAACCTTAGTTGTAAAGGTAGACCTCGTAATCTTACATATATTTACATCCAATCTACATATAAATTCATAAAAATTGAAGGTTCTAAAATTTCAATTATATCCTCATCGTTTTAATTATATATGTCTATGATGACATGTAGGATGATGATTGGTCAATTGGTAACAAATTATTCTTGAAAATTCACAAACAACCTCTATATTTGTCTTCATGTAAATAATATACCTTTTTAAAGGTTCTAGCTCGCCTTTAATAATTCCTATTGTATTCTTGGATGAAGATATGTCTCAAAAATTAAAAAATAACTCTCATATGGATAAACACACATCCTTTGAAGAGTTGGAGTTGTAGAAATTTGAATTATTTTTGAACTAACTTCTTCTCTTGCTTTCTTCCTTATTCTTTTGGTCATCGTAATGGAATCTTCGATAATATTGAAAGGGTGATTAGCTAGAGATAAGTTGATTTTTCATTTCTTTGGAACACCCATAACATCCTCATTTATTCCGATAAATATTTCTTGTCCTTATGTACTCACTTTTCTAGTAATTACTTTTTGTAACTTTTAATATTTATATTATAATATAAGGAGACCTCTTGAGGATAATATGCCAGTGTTTGATATATATATATATATATATATATAAAACCGTATTTTATTGTTTCTAATGGTTTTTTGGATAACTCATCTTTTTCTTTGGGTCCATCTAAAGTCTCTCTAGTAGTAAATGTAATGACAATAGAAAAGATATATTAATATACCATAGGAACAATGGTAGAAGAATCTTGAATAAATGTGAAAAATCACATGAAGGCTTGACCCATATGAGGAGTGAAAATAAGTTTATTCATTGGAATTCAAATGGGATGACACATACAAACTTGTAGCGGAAATTGAGGGATTTAGAATATAGGGATGAAAGGAATAAAGGGCCTAGATTGGGGAGTCAATGATAGTGAAAAATCCATATCTGTGTTATTCCCTTTTTATGTCACCATCTCTATAAAAGAGACGGGTTGTTGTAGAATAATTCTTGGTGAAATTTTGATGATGGATGTTGAGATGATATTTGGTGATATAAGAGATATTTGTAAGGTGAAGAAGTATGATAATTTGTAGAGGAAATATTGGTTAAGTTGAAATGAGAGAAGAAGGAGGTGGTATGGGGAAAAATGGAGAAAAGGTGGGAGAAGGGGAAAAATCAAGAAAAAACATTAGGATAACTACTATAATTTATCGTAATATGGGTAGTTTTTATAGAAATAACCATAGGAAGTGTAAAATCCATGGTCCCATGAGTTTTCACTTGATCCATAGGAGAGGATCTTGTTATGCTTGGACTAGTTAAGATAATATAAACCTCTTATTTCATGGAATTACCTCTTTAAGTAGGGACTTTATATCCTTGAATTGATGGTATCATGATTAGAGGTATTGAAAATTATGGATATGATGTCTTCTCATACACCTAACCATTTGTCTGATATTAATATAGGCTAAATCCTCCCATGTTATTCTTGTTGTTAGAGAAGGGGGTGAGGGAAAATACTTAATATACTCATGTTTAAATACTTAAATGTACTATATAAAGGGATCCCATAGGTATTTTAACGTGAAAATTTTATGGGACTTTTAGAAACCCTACAACATTGAGTTTACCCACTACGCCATCCATAGTGTATTAGTTTACAGGCATAATAGTCCTCTTTACTAGTATAATGGTCATATGAATGAGGATATCTATAACTCAGAGTCATGAACTGTATAATTTCTCTTCCCGAGTGTCCAATTTTATACAAAAACTTACTACCAAATGATCATTAGGCATATGTATCCGTGAAAAGATCAATATAGTAGTGTCAGTATTAAATTTGTGAAAATGAATTGCAATGTCTCACAATTACATTCTCATATCAAGTGGAGCCACTTCAACTACAACCTATATTCTTGGATCTTGCATTTTTAATGAAACAATTTAGTTTACTCCAGTTCTAATGAGGGTAAACATCCTATAATAACAATATGTCCTAATAATTTTTGTAGAATCTTGTAATTCAAGGATAATTTTATGTCTCCGTACTCCATCAATCATGTAGTAAACAATTAGATAAATTTATTCACAAATATTTTATATTATTGGGCCATTATTAGGGTTTTATAACATCGAGAATACCGCATGAACTAAGGAAGTGGATGTGGGAATATGATTGGAACATGGGGTAGTAGATTCTTGGAAAGAAAAAAGGCCATGAAGTAAGATAAAATTTTAAATTTCCTCTAGCTGCAACTTGATCCTAAGATATTTTGAAGATGAACTCTAGAAGCACTAAAATATTCGTCTTCTTATCGTAAAGAATCATAGCCAATAAGTGCACCTGTGCGTGATTGATATGGTTATACTTATCATCTCCATATCTTCTATATAGTGAAAAAATAATCATTTATACCCCTTACCTAAACAATGTAATAGGTAGGACAAAGATTTGTCTTTGTTATTTTGTGAGTTATGTAATATTTTAAATTATTCAATTATATCCTTTTAGTACATCCAATCCTTTATATTATCTTAATTAGAAGACAAAGAAGGAACATCCATATTGTAAATATAATTAATTTTGTCTCCTATTGCAAGGGAAATGATTAAGAGTCAATAGAAACAATTTTCCAATCTTTTAGAGTGCATGTTCAATGATCACATATCTTAATAAGTTTTCATTTGGGAAATCCTCATATCTTAAAATATGTTTTGAATATAAGACTCCCTAATATACTTAATGTATTCAAAATATATCTTGTCATATTATGATAGATATTTTCCTCCATAGACCTTATCGCAATAATTAATTCATTTTTTTTAATTACTTATTCTAGATGTAGGAGATTTAGCTTACCAAGTATCACTATGCTCTCGGACTTGAGTTGAAGTAGAGTCATCCTTCTTGGGTTTAATAAAAAAAAATCATGATTACATACTTATTTTCATAATACCTTTTTGATCCTTGTGCTAATGGAACTTAACAAATAGGTCTCTATAAATAAAATAAAAAATGACTCAAACTCATTTACATGAAGATATTATACTAAAACAAATTGTAATTCACTATGTCATTTTTTTTATGTTTTCATTTTGCAATCAAATTTCATTCATTTAGTTATTTTTAGATAAGTCAATAAAGAATATTTTGAAGGGATCGCGAACCCTGTACAACGGAAAGATAGATCATCAAAGTAGAAAAGTGAGACATCAAGGATCAACACCTCATAGGCCAAAGGTGAAACATCCAAACAACCCAAAATAAACAAGACGTAGGAAAAACCCAAAATGAGAAAGGGCTCCACAAAGAAGGCCAATCAAAATAGCTTGAACATCTACACAAGGGCCTACTCTAACTACCATGGTCTTTCCTCTTGTGAGATCTAAGGCTCATCTTGAGATGAGAATTTCTAGTTTTTACTTTCTTCTATTTGTTCACTACCTTCCATCCATCACCCATTAGGATCCACGTTCTAATCTGGATGGACAGGTAGATAGATTTAAAGAACCTCCTTGTTTTTAGGATTATGGATCCACATAGATCTAGGGGGCCACTATAAAGAAGCATCCCCTTTCCTACATGCTCCTTTGAATCAATAACTGATCTAGAGGGAGAGGAAATAATCTCACCCTTCTTCTCTTCGTCACTATCCCTAAGACTAAATGAATCATCTTCTCTATCACTGTCCTCAAGAGTAGGTACCACTAAATTATCTGAATTAAAATCCTTCCACCATGATAGTTGTCCCTTTATCTATTTATTTATGATGGGATAATAAAATTTTAGATGTCCTAGAGGAAAACAAGTTCTACATCTAAAAGGAAAACCCTCATAATCCAAGTTTTGTGTCCATATTGTATCCTTGACTTTAAGATCCATAACAACTGAAACATCAATAAACATATATATGGCCTCCAAAATCTTGGCTTATGTGGTATGGTGATAAGATACAGTATTGGGATCTATAACTACAACTTTTCCCAAAGCATAACCCATAGCCTTAAAGCAGACATCACTCCACAAGTGCAAAGGAAAGTAGTGTAGCCTTATCTACATAGGTTTGATATTAAATGTTTCAGTCAATAGATTAAAGTGAGGGAACCAGGGCTTCTTGAAAATAAGATGTAACTAGTATGCCAAAAATTTCCCTAAAATAACCTCCTTATCTAAGGAATTTTCAAACCGTGATATCAAAATTCCACGGGAAGAAGAAATATATAGTGACTTTAGCTTCAATGAGGGGACACCATTACTCAGAAATCAAGTTGTACAAAACATGAAGGCCACGGAAGAAACCATTGAACCTAAAAATCAGACCCGTGTTATGGTAGAACTCAAATTATTCTCAAACCTCCACCCCAAAGGAAAGAATATGCATCATTTTACCATAGGCCATGGGTTTAGAGGGGGGAAAACTCTCATACTTGGCATAAACTATTAGTGTAGCAGCTAGCTAACATGATGAGATCCGTCTCGACCATCAGTTTGAGGTTTTGGTGTGATAGAAAATTGTACATGGTATCAGAGCTAGAAAGTTAAGCACGCCTGATCGGTAAAAGTACTGGGATTGGTGACCTCTCGGGAAATCCCAGTCTCATTACCTCCTAATGTCATTGGGCCTAATTAGGTTAATATGTGGTGGGCCCAGAGCTCACATGGTTTCATCCATTTCTATCCTGCGAGGATGTCTTGGGGTAGTAGTTGGTTAACACAATAAGTTTCCTCTCCACCATCAGTTTGAGATTTTGGTGTGATGAAAATTTGTACAACAGAAAGGAAGGAGACAACCCCATTACGACCCAACACAGGTCCATCATTTCCCCTGTTAGAAGCCTCAATCGGCATGGTGAATTTTTTTCCAGTGACTACCCTATCACCATCACTACTCCTAACCTTGAAACTTCCCAGATCCACAGCCACAAATTCCAGTAAACTTTGTCTCTGACTCACCCCATATGAAACCACTTCACAGTTTAGGGAAAGTTTGAACTACACCATGGAAACTGCTAGAGGCTAAAAAACCATCTTACAAACCATCCTCACATTGTTCACACATTTATTCCATTGCAACAACAATTTTTTCTCCATCACTCTTAAGATTAGGGTTAGGATTTGAGCACCGCAGAGCTTCCAAGGGCGTAGCAATGTTTCCCCTGAGCACTCCCTCATCAATACCTCTTCCAAATCAAGTCGATCTATAGTTTATTGAGATCAATATCACAGTAGGAAGCTACAAAAGATCACCCCCACCTCTAGAGCTACAAAAAATCCGCCATCACAATAGATATTAGGGTTAGGGATAAAATCGGGAGCCATCACTATTAAGAGTGAATTAGCATCTGTTATTAACACTAAATTCAAAAGAATCATTTATTATCTTTCAAAAATATTGACGTATGAATTTAGTGACATTTCTCTATGATTAAATGCTCTATCCTTGTTCTTATTTTATGAGAAACCCCATCTCTTACTGATCATTTAAAGTTGGTGAGGATTGTTGGTACAAATTAGCATCAATGGATTTGTGATGCATGGATTAGATTTCCCTTTGATCATGTAGAATATTGAGAATGGAAAAATGGTGAACATTAGTATTACTATGTATGGTAAAATTCTATTCTTAGACTCATGTGTGCATCTTATTGGAATGAGTGACATATGTTCACTAAAACTATAATAAACTTTAGGAGTTGGAGAGCTCTATTGTGATGTATTTTTTATGGTTGGTGGGAACGTTTGTCAATAATTCTTATAAAAATTTGATCCTAATTTTAAAAAGGATTGGCGGAATGCTTAATGGATATCAAGCACATGTTTTAATCATTCTCATTAAACTAAATACTGATACATTTAAACATAGATCTTCATGTTGGCTTAGGATTTAGAGAATTGAAATCACTGGCACTCATCACTTATAGAGGTCCTACATTCTTTGAAATATATAAACCATTAGAATTGTATATAAAAAAAATTTGTATTCTAAGTAACGAAACATGTATAAAATCAATGCACATTTAGTCCTTGACAAGGATTTCCCTTTGAATTAAAATGGAAAACTTCATCATAATCAAAAGATAAGGTATTTGAATGTCAACTTAAAATTTAGAAGAACTAATGTTTTAGAAAACACAAATAATTTTCAAATCCTTTTACCTTCTTTTTCCAAATAACTTATCACTCCAACATACCCATGAAAATATGTTTAATAGATAAAGTAATTTGAAGCATTAAAATCATAATAAATAAATAATATTATAAACTTAGAATATTTAATAGATGGATATCTAGTTTTACACCTTACCTACCAAATTTAGACATTTTTGGATCAGATATATCTTCACTTCCATTATGAATACAATATTTCTCTTCCCTTCTCAAAGAGGAATTCAAGGAGAAGTGATGGAATTTATTGAAAGGACCATACCATGTGTTATTATATGCAAAAATAGAATCACCACTGCCATGTATGATACCCCGTAAGTGTTCAAATATACTACTTCAACCACCTCCTTAAAAATGATAGGATGGATGAGAACAATGGCCATAACTTTGGTGTCATCTATTTTATTGGCTATGGTGAAGAATGCAAACATAACAATAAGCGGTAAACATCAATGCAATTATTATAATGGTTGCCCATTGAATATACATGACACATTTTATGAATGGTCAATTATGAGATTTTGCATATGTTCCATTTATAAGAAGAATTTATTTTCCTAAACCTAGATATAATGGAACATATTTACAACAAAAAAAAACTTTATTAAATATAGAAAGAACATTATTCATTTTCATTAATCTAAAAAGAGGATTATTTCTATCTTTCCATATTTGAAAAACAATGTAATCTATGTAAACTTACAAAATTTAGTTGGAATTTATATGTATCGTGGATGATTTTCATATTAAGACCATTTTATAAGAAGATAAATCTAGAAGAAAATGTTGAAACATGGAATGTATCTATTTCCAGACAGATTGGGAAAGAGGGAAAAAATTGAATAATTTTTTAATATTCTTAGGTTGGTTACATTCTATGATAACATTATTGGAAACACCTATAAGGTAAATTAATTCCCCAAATGGGATTCTATTTTGAAATATAAACTAGATAATGTGGGTCTTCTTATGATCTGTGGGAATTATCCAAATTCTTTCAAACCACCTCACCCATACATGTTGTGAAGAATCAATGTTTCATTAGTAGTTTATTGAATCCATGGATATATCTTCTTCCATAATAATTAACCAATCTTTTGTGTGTACCACGAGAAAGGTGTGGAACTTGCCAATTCCTATAATACAAAAAATTACCTTGAGAAAAAAAAACCAATTTTGTGAAGGTGATCCTACAAAAATGAATTTTCAAAATGAATTATTTAAATGGAATTAACATTATTGAGTATAAGTTTTTCAATGAAAATTTTCCAATATTGGATCCAATTTTTTGTTTTCTTATAATAATAGTTAGTACAATTTTCAATACAATAATTGAAAAGTAAAAGGAAATTGAGACTAGTTATCATCCCTTAAAAACATTCTTTATTCGAAATATTGATGACCCACAAATGGAATGAGAGTTGATGGAGAGACAATTTTTGAAATCATTCCCAACCCACAAAACATGGGGTTTGAGTGTCTCCCCATATTGGAAAATAATTTTAGAAATGAAATTACCTCTAATTTTGAAGTCCATATGTGTCATAATAAATTAAGGGTATAATCTTAGAGTAACATGATAATGTTCAAATGGGTTTCCCTCTAAAATACATTTGAGGAGTAGAAATTTTCAAGCTTCATACTCCTCCAAATATTTTAAAATCCAATTGGAACTTAGGACATGACATGGAGTTTGACATCAATAATCCCTAGCCCCCTACCTTCTTTAGGTATATAATACATGTCGCAATAAAATCTATGAAATCCAATTCTTTCGTACAAAATGGCACATATTAACTGGCTCAATAATTTTTAAAGTTTACTATAGATAGATTTGGAAGGTGTTAAACAAGAGGAATACTAACTTTGTGTAGCAACAAAAAAATTAGATCATATATTGATATTTTATTATAGATAGAGGGGCTTAGATATCTAGATTTTAATATTTTTCTCCACCCTCTCACTGACATAGGAAAAAATATCAGCTAGAGAAGCTTTAAAGTTGAAGAGGATATAAACAATCTTAAATTGAATCCTAGCTAGATCCAATGTCATTTGAAATTATCGTTCTAAACTAGGGGAGGCGATATGGGTTATCTATTTCACTTGTTTTAATCCATTAAATAGAAGAGATAGAAGCTAAAGAAAATATTGCAAAGCATTACATTTTATTATAGAAAAATTAGTACTCCTACAATAATATTAGAAAAAATCATCAACAAAGTGTCCATTAATTATTGATTGGTTATTGTGAGGAGAGGATTTACCTTTAAAAAATACCCTTGAATAAACATTTTCTTTCGAGATATTCAAAAAATTTAGCAACTACCACATATAAAGAAGGATCAAGAAGGTTGTCATGAAAAATTTATCTAAAAATCTCAGATTCATGGGATTGAATTCCATTAAAGGTCATAAAAGGTTAAATATTCTCAAATGTCATAGTGAAATTGTGAATAAATATGGGGCCAAATCCTAAGCCTTGTAGCATGTGTATGATCATAAAGGGACATTCAATCATATGATAATAATTTTTATATCCATTTTGGAGAGAAGTGTTTTTAATTAGATAGCATATCTGATTGCATACCTTCTTTAAATATACGTAAATTATAAATAATGTATATATGTTGAATTTAAGCGAGTATGTTATCTTACGAAAATTATAAGAAGAATATCCCTTAGTCTAAGTCAAAGAGATTTTGAAATGAAATTATAGGATACATTCAGTAAAGTAATACATATGAAGTTATTAATAAGCTTGGGATCTCCTACCATAGGAATGTCTTGATATTTATCTTTTTGATAAGATTTTCAAAAGTGTTAGATTGTATGGATTATAGATAAAATTTGTAGTGATCATACACAACCATGTACTAAAGGGTTTGATAAAATTCACTTGGAATGTTCTCAATACAAATATATTTGTCATTTTCAAACTACATGGTATCTTCCTTTAAATTATTGATACCAAGAAGAATCTCACAAGCCAATATTTGGTCTTCTAAGATCTTGTATACATCAATAAACCATGCCATCTATAGCAGGAGAGGAATGCTATTAAAAATAAAAACGTAATAATGATGGATAACGAAACTTATAATGTCTAGTAAATTATTATTTCTAAGCACTTGAATATCAAATCTGTTCAATTCAATTGGCATCCTACTTAGAGAAAATAAGACAAAAATTAAAAAAATAAAATAAATAAGGTAACTCCATTAATGAAAGAAATAGGGAGGCCCTTATTGTAAGAGACTATTTAAAAAATGATCTTCTTAGGCCAATAACACATTATCTAATCTATTAATGGGCATTTGTTATCCTTTTCTTAAATTGGTGCAGGCAAACTACAATGAAGAAGAATATTATCGTTGTCGATTATGATAAAAATACAAAGATTTTACACATATAAAATAAGACATACCTTTGAATGACACACTAATTCATTTGAAGATGACCTTCTTTGTCCTCAGTTTCTTCAACTATTTTGATAGCCACACAATTAACCTTTTAAAAAAAGGGAGCAAGCATGAAGACCATCTCCATATTGACGTGCACTCCAAAACATACTTGGAACCATAAAGGTTGGAAAACCAAAGAATATGGTTTTTGAAATCAAATACGGTTCACAATACCCAATACATAGAGTATAAACACCATGAAATAATAATCAAAGAGATATTTAAATCATATACAAATGTTGGTGCAATACAACCTAGAAAATTTTTCACACACATTTACATTGTAGTTATGATGCTTATTATTTACCATATGGTAAAATAACCATGAGAACACTAATTTCCTATCATTCCCCCTAGTGTGCAAATGGGGTAAGAACCAATGAAAACATAATCACATGTCATCAGATACTTTTAGGTCTACATATAATTGTCTAGATATTGTTGTCTAGATCTTGCTACACATGATCTCCAATATATGAGAATTTATCTCGCTTTCACTTCTATCTGAGCGTATTCACCAACTAACCTTATTCTAATTAACTACAATACTCAAAGGATATTTGTATTCATAGGATCTCTATAATCATCTTCCCTCGTACACAATTTTAATACTCTCAAACCTTCCACAACATTATATCAAAAGATATCAAAGAAAAATAATTGAATAACACTCATGTGAGAAGGAAAAAACTTATGTTCTTATTCAGAAACAAACAAGTGAAAAGAAATATTTCACCACAGCTAAATATAGCCCCATCATTGGTGACCGACGAGAGGCGTTAATCTTCCTCCTTCCTCCATTACCAGTGTTGTTCAATTTCAATTGAATTTATATAATACAAAATATATTCAACAATAGGGATAGATACTTCTTCATCATTTGAATAATTATTCACTATTAGTTTATTAAGCTAAGTAGGCATTTTGATCTAGTTTATCATCCCAAAAGATCTTGTGCCCTCTTCTTACATTTCGTAATTAAATGTCATTTTTCTTTACATTAGTAAGCATTTGATTTTTTCTTTTGGAGTAACAAGATTTGAGTTTTACTTGCCCTTTTTTTGAAAATTTACTTTCCTTGTTTTGGACATATAATACCTCTTGTAGTTCAAACCTTTCAATTTTCTTTCCCTCATGGAGTAAAGTGGAGATAAATCGATGTAAGATAATGTTCATCTTGCTTAAAGTAAATACCATAATAGAAACTCTCCTGGGAAGGATATTTAGAAGTATTGCTTTGGCATCATCATATTTTACTTTTCTTTTATACCTGCTAAATAATTTAGAATGGAATGGAAATTAAATTATACGTTCTACTATTTGTCCATCTTCCTCCATCTTTGACCCATACAATCACTAGTTCAATGATGTATCTTGTCTTTCTTCTTCAGATCTGAACAATTTATTTAAAGAGTCCTAAATCTCTTTATTTATTTGTGAGAATTCCACATGGTCCAAACATGATTTTTATAAAAAAAGACAAATATTTCCCAAGGCTTTTTTATCCCTCATAGTCCACTTTGTGAGATCAGTTACATTCATTGGTGTTAACACATTTGGTTTGAAAACATCCCATAGATAATTTTCAATCAAGGTCAGTTGCATCTGTATATGCCATGTATGAAAATATCTAACTTTAAAATTTTCAATTAATTTCAACTTTTCGTTATAACTTTAGCATATATTTTATTTTCAGTATCAATAAAACAAATAATGTATCCATGATATAATTATTAACTCACACTTTTTTCTTGTATATGATCTTTTTGAAAAACCTATTCACGTGAATTAAAAAATTATTTCACCATTCTTCTGCAGCGTATATGAAAGTAATGAAAACTAAAATGTTTTTCTTCATTTTATTACTTTTCCAGGATAAAAAATAATCACCTTAATCTGAAACTTATGCTATGTTCATTTTAATGATTGTTTATTGAAAAAAGTTTCTTTTGTATTTCTTCAATTGATATAATTTATGTAATATATAATTTAATCTCACATTACCAGAGACAACCATGACTTTGGACACCTTCTCTTGCTCTAGTACCAAATGAAAACTAATGCTTCTATATATATTCTACTAATTGAAAATGTGGGATAACTTGCTTTGGACAGGATTTTATATATAGGAGGTTCTGTAATGCCCGGAAAAAAAAGGATATAATAAAAATAAATAAATAAATAAATGTGCATAGGCACGTGGGCAAGTGGGTGAGTGTGGTAGGTGACCCCTCCCAACGTGAAGGCACATGTGAACCCATAATAACAAGGCATATCTTTCATTTCCTTGAGAAAAAAAAAGAGTTTGATTAAATTTGAGATATAGGAGCTTAGACCACGCACAAACCCATGGAAATGTTACAAATTTAGTTGTGTTTGGAAGGTTACAGTGCTGGCTGAATGTAGAGGGGACCATAGTTTCCTCAGAGACATTCACACTAGTTCTAAATACAACAAATGGGTCTCCAACCTGATCAGTTCACATTTTCTACATACTCCCAGCTTGCGCCAAAATGTTATCTCCAGAACAAGGTATGGACACCAATCTACACATAAAGAATGGAGTAATTTTTCCAGATGTTGTAGTTTCTCATGCTCTAGCAGATGCATATGCAAATGTGAAACCTTGCGCAAGGGGATAATGAACTGTTTCCCATAATGAATATTTTTTTAAAAATGTGGTTCATGGACATCATTAACTATTGGATATGCACAAAATGGGTTTGTTGAAAAGGATTAGAAAAATTCAAGACAATCTGATTTAAAATTTAAAATGAATAGATATCGGGGATGTGCAGATACTGTACCAAAGTAAATGTGTAATGATCCATTGCCAATAGTTACAGAAGGTATTTTGTTCCTGGAGAAGCTGTGAAAATATCTAAGAGGACCATTGAAGTCAAGATAAAAAATACAAACTTTATGGAAAAAGGAGTTTCAGATGGATTAATAGTATGTACAGTTCGAGAAATAACAACATGGGCAACTGCGATAATTGTTATTCCTGGGCAGGTGACATTAATAGTGGATATTTGTGTAAAAGTATTCATTATATGCGAAGTTATAATTTTTGAGTTGATTAAATATATTTATAAATTTGGTGGCAAGCGATTTGTTTCATGCTACATTGAAAAGAATGTGCAGACGTTTATTTTTTTTGGATGTTTGCCATAGATGTGTAAAGGTTTGTATGTAATTAGAGATCTCCTAACTGGTGAAATTAACATAGAAGAAGGATGTACAAAGGAATAAGTATATTTTCCAATTACAAATGGTCAAATCCTATCCCTGAAACAAAAAAAACAAAGACAAAGAGGATGCCTCAGGGAGACACGCCATTTCGATATGCACACACGGGTATCTCTTTGTCTGAAAAATTAAACCAGGTGGTAAATATGGGACTGCGTGAATAAATAGTGCATGGTATATAGATAGGAGTTTACGGAGGTGTTAAAATGTTTCAGGAACTTCAATCAATTGGAAGTGGAAAATGCAAAACAAAGATCCTAAATCTGTAGCAACATTTCCTAGTTTCTGCCAAGAGGAAAGCTTTGAAATGGGTATGTACAAATCAAAGCATAACATATAGTGGGTTTCTTAGTTGTAGTAGTTGTCTATACCTTATTAGAAGTGTTGGTAAAGGATATAAATGAATACAAAATTTAAAAATAAGAGTTTTCGAATGCACACAATTGGTTTGAGGAAATGTTAAAAGACATTCAATGCCTTCTGGAATGTGCTTGACCCGCAATAGACTGCAGATGCTAGTATTTCTAGGCATGGTTAATCCCTCCCTATCTTTCATAATTTTTGTTCTTTAGTTGCTCTTTTACAGAGAAATAATGTTTAAATGTAGCATTATTATAGAATTAATAGTTTTAAACAAGTTTTCAAAACAAAAGATGTCATACCCTAGTTCACGCAATAAAAATATTTCTTAGTAGACAAGTATAAACTAAAACCCTAATTTTGAGATGATCTAACAAACTTTATGACTATTCAAGATTGCTACAGTACCCCTTTCTTATTGACAAGTTTAAGTTGAGCACCCTGTAAATATGTTGACCACTTTCTTGTTAAAATAGATAAATCATGATTTTTAGAGACTTGCAAACCAACCTTCATAGGTCTAGAAAGGAGATGTCAAGTTTCCTACGTGTAACTTGTTATGTGAGGAGTCACTTCAATCCTTGGATCAACCTCAATTTACTATCTACGATATTTTTGATGCCTTTCTAATAGCCCTGTTACACCATTTTATAACTGTAGGAAGCTATTAAAAGTGAAAAATTGGGTTTCATTTTGGCTTGCCATTTGAACGTTGAGCAACAAAATGCTTATCTGCCTTTACAAACCTCTAGTATTTTTACTAGACAATTGCTTGAAACTTTGGGTGCTGAAAAATCACATTCTTGATTTGTTTGGAAAAGGGGTTTTGTAGGCCTCCGATCATAGTTTGACTAGGTCAAACTGTACCAATTACGACCGGTGGCTCCAGAAAACCCGTTGCCATTTGAAACCCATTTGTCAGTTCTCAGTTCCATCGGCTCTGATGAATTATCCATATATAAGGGAACTTCTTAGAAATTTCTCATTTCTCACCCATCCATTGAACATTATTTGTGGATTTGGTTTTTGATCCCTTGAGCTTTTGATTGTTTACAACTAGGCTAGTTATGACTAATGGCCTCAGAAAACTAAACGCCAAACGTAAACCATTCATGGGTTCTTAATTCCGTGAGTTCCTATGAACTCTTGGTATATATGTGGAAACGAAGGATTTCTCTCATCATGAATTTACTTATCAGAAGATATTTTTTGAGCACCCTTTTTTGGCCTCCAACCCTAAATTGAACATTTTTGCAACTAGCAGGAGAACATAAAAAGAAAGTTTTAGGACCCTTGTCAGGTTACCAAATGACTTTGGAAACATGTGGACACTTGTAAATAAATGTTTGAAACCCTATCATGTGAACTTTTGTGTAAAAATGAACTTTTGGAAAAATAATGTTTCTCTCTTTCCTTTCTCTTTCTCTATCCTTGGTTACGAAATGAAGTGAAATGAATACATGTTTCTAAAACTTTTCTTTCAAATGAAAATTATATTTTTTATTATATGTAAATTGAAAAACTAAATACATTAATTATTTTAGAATTGGGTGGATGCCATGCCAACGTTTTATCACTGATTTCATGTTCGTTCACGTAGTTTTGTAGGATACAAGAAATATGGTGAAAAGCCGATGTGTAATTCATTATTTATTATTGTAATTTAAATAGGTCATTGTAAAATGAATATATGAGTAATGTAGTCCCATGTTACATAAAATTTATATTTTAAATTTTCTAATATGTATGAGATGCTAGTTTTAGGGATACCTTGGGAAATGTTCTAAATGAATTTGAATTTAATATCTTGTAGTGTGTTTGTAGTGTGCAATAGACGATTAAATAATTGGTCTTGTGTTTATTACCTTGAAAATGTAATAAAGGAATCTAACCACAACAGTCAAGCCTAGTGTAATATTCATACATAATTTGTCTTCACATGTGATCCTTGTAAGCGTAGAAGAATTTGAAACCGCAGAATGAACTTAAACCTTGTATTCGATGGAACCTCCTAGTTTAGGTAAATAATACACCTAGTTTGAGTTTAGCGTCATAATATGTATGTTTAGTGTCATTTTCGTGAACCTATTGTTTAGGAACGACATGGTCCAGATTTATCCAGAGTATGTGGTTTCCATCTAGTTTGGTAACCATGTGTGGGGTAAGGAGAATGTCTTCTCTTCAGGTCCAACACCGTGTGAGTGATGAAGACCACCTTGGGATTCACCTTAAGATTCCTTGTTCAAAGTAATGACTATGTGGTGTACCCTTACCATTTATTGTGTAAGTATAGCTATTACTCCCTTACTATCCTAGTGGAGTATAAAGTATTACAAAGTAGTTCTATAATTTTTCTTGTCATCGAATGAGTTCCTTGTGGGCAGAAATTGTATAGAACCCTTAAAGAATGCTATTGTATTAATATAAGTTGACTTTAGAGAAATGTTGAAACAAAAAAGGGGGGTCTCATTACCCCATGTGTTCAGTTGCCCTTTTATACTATAGTGAGTGGTCCAAAACAAAACATAGGTAGTTTTCATATGATATTACTATGATTGATCTCATGGTGTGATTAAATTACACAAGTGGATGTCTTGGTTGCAACATGCATAACACTACAATGTATAAGAGAAAGGAATTGAGTTATCTCATGCTAGGTTACACTCCTTGTAGTAGTGAATCCTTTATTTAAACTTATATGTTATTTTGTTTACAAATGTGATAAAATGATGCTAATAATGAGACTATAGTGCAATGTAAGAGTAAATCATATAAGAGTAAAATGATATTTGTGGTTACGAATAATGTCACTCTTGGAATCCTTATAACTCAATTAGACATTTCCTTATGTTAAAAAGAATATGAATTTCCTTGGTCAGAAAAAACTTTGAGAAAATAAAGATATACTTCTTCAAGATGTTAGACTACTACTTTCGTAACTCTTCATGTTATAAAATTTCACCAAAAAGAGACCTAAGAAACAATGTCAATGAAATGAAGAAAAAAAGTTTTCGTGATAATGGTTTAGGAACAAATTATCATGTGATTTCCTTATGGTTGATTTAAGATTTGAATTTTTGTTAAGAATTGAAACAAATTGTTCTTGGTGGGACTAGGCATTTGAGCCAATATAGAGACCACTAAAAATAAAACAAAACAAAATTATGTTATGTAAATGCTTAATTGAATCAAACTAAATTTGTAACTAAAAAAACCATAGTATGAGAACAATTGTGCTTCTAATGTAAGTAATTTTATAGGAAAGGGAAACTTTAACCTTCACGTTCTTGGAATAGTATTATTATTTTTCCCTCGAAAACTTATGGTTGGTACCCTTGCATAATGAGGGTAAAATTAAGCGTCAACTAAATATATTTTAAGAAACAAACCTTTAGCATAAGAATGAGAGAATTAGGAAATTTGTATGTAATTTGAAATATGGAAAATAATAATTTAAGTTATGAAGATTGTTAGAAGGGATAAAGATAAAAATTAGATGGTCGAACTGTAAGTTGAACGTGAAATGAACTTATGAATGTGTAGGTGGAAAAAAAAACAGAGAGAAAATTATACTTACATAATAATGTTATTGGAAGATTAATCGTAACGAAGATGTAATCATGGTAATGATGTGTTGTGGTGTTGCCAATCCTTGAGTCCTTTTTCTTAGGATTGGGTTATTGCTTGCATTCGTTCATTGGGGAAAGTGTGGCATGGACATGCATATGGTGTTGTCATGTGTCTATGTGAGTTAATGACTTATGTAAGTGGCGTATGAGTTGTTGATTTTTATTTACATGGAGCCCTTGTGGTGTGGTGTACTGAAAAAATGTAAGTCAAAAAAACATTATCCTGGTATTTTTACTGTTGTATTTGTGTGTGTAAAAATGTGGGCATTACACTCAGTATCAAAGCATAGGTTCATGCTCTTGAACCTCTGGGGCAGATTGGAGTTGTGGTGGTTTTTCATAGTGGCGGTAGAGATTGGAAGAGTAATGTGATATAAGCGTGATGTGAACTATGTCGTAATTGTGATTTGGGAATGCACATGTTGTGTATGTCACTTAGTGCATATTTTTTTATCATGTTTATGTGCTTGTGATGATAGTATTCTCTCTCCTTTTCATGGATTCTATGAAGATTCCACATGTGACGTACCAACTTATTGTGTGTGAAAAGTTATGTTATTTTGGATTGTGGAGTGTTGGAGCATTTTACGTTATGTGATATGAAGGTGTGTTCATGTGTTGCATAAATTTTTTTAAAAAATGGTATATGGTGAATCAAATTGTATCATGATGTCATCACCATATTGTGATGAGTGGTGTGCATCACTTTGTTTTATTTCAAATGACTATATGTTGTAAGGTTAGACATTGTATTCCTTATACATTTAATTCATGTAATATGTGATGGTTCATTTCGTGATTTAGGGGCATATGGTGAGTGTATGATCCCTAGTGTACATTGTTGCACTTTGGGTGCATAATGTGGCAATGTGATGTATCATAACTTGTGAAAGTAATGATTGTGTTATACCATGTATGTATACCATGTGTAACACGCTATTGTTAATATGTGTGAATCACCATTGTGTTAGTGATGTAGTTATATGTTATGTTCTGAACCCTACACTAACCGACCCTAAGGGAAATTGGTAAAATGTGTATGTTTGGAGTGAGGAAATATGTACTGTTGACCAGTCACTCGATCCGAGTATGAGATAGGAAGTGGAGCCTTACATGGGCTGAAAACCCACTTTTTTTCATTTGGTATGTGTGGCAATTGCTCAACAGGTGTCATGCATATTGTGTTTCATGGACACCTTAGGCTTAGTTGATGATGACTTGTACTCCTTTCTCTCTCCTGATATGGTTATTGTATGGATTCAACCTATGTGATTTTGACTATGTTGAGCCTTGTTGAAGTGGTGGTGGGATGATTCAGATAGAGATGATGACAGTTTTATTATTGATATGATATTTTACGAGTTGAGGCTTGATGTTTCAAGTGCCAAAAATGTGTTGAGTACCCCCGTTGTTGGTCGTATAAGACCACATAGTTATTGTAATGTGTAATTCTTATAAATGTATTTTATTCGTAAATTGAACATTTCTTTTCTTTTCTTGCAAGAACCAACAATTTTCTTGATTGAAATGTTCTTATATTTTGGGAATTTATTTGGTTGTTGCACTAACATGTAGATTTTTTCACTAACTATGGCTAATTAGCCATTTTCTTTTCATAGTCTTAAATTTGTGTATCAAGTTTAAAATTTTTATAGCCTAGCCCAAGGCTAGATTTTTTTGCCACTTGGCATTTGAAATGGATTGTTATGTTGGTTCTAATGTCCTAATGTGTAAGAATAGGGTCATGGGATTCACCATGGAGTGGTGTGACCTATGGACACGTTTCATTGTATAGGGGTATGCCATAAAGAGTTCCATATAACTAGTGGGTTGTTGAACAACAAGTTATTATGTCACTTGGGTTAGAATTATCTGGACTCTATGCACTTATGGCCATAGGGTAACCGACCTCTTTTGGGGAGCAAAAATGAAAAATTATCTTTATTTTATTTTCTTGAGAGAGGAATAAGACACTTGAGGGAGACATAAGAGAACTGAGGGAGGCATAAGAGACTTGAGGGAGACATAAGAGAATTGAGGGAGGCACAAGAGACTTTAGGGAGGCATAAGAGACTTGAGGGAGGCATAAAAGATTTGTGTGGGTGTGATTGATGCTGTGGGAGGTATATGGAGTTATTATGTGGTTCTTGGGAGGTATATGTATTTGTTTAGTGATGCTTTGCGAGATATATGGAGATTGTTTTGTGATGTCTTGTGATGTGTGGAGCTGATATAGTGAATATGTGTGGATTTGTGAGTCTGGGCTATGTGTTGTGATATTTTTTCCATCTTGACACTATGTCGCTATAAAAATGGTCTAGAGTTTTGTGAAACCTTCATATGTGTACAGGTTAGGAATTCCATGTTGTTGTAGTATGCTTATGTTACAAGTACTATTGTGTCGAGGGCATGTGCAATAATCACTATGTTGTGTTGATTGTGTATGTACCTTCCATGGTTTGGTTGATTTCTTGTGATGTGATACAGTTGTGAAACTAAGTAGCAAGGTTTATCATGGGTTGTTTGTGTTGTGTTAAGTTTTGTGTGACATATTGAGGCCAATTACTATTGGACACCCATGAAAATAAATAAAGTGAAATGTTGAAAGAATGAAATATTAAGAGCTTCAGAATAAGGAATAAAGTAAAGGAAAAGACTAACTAATTGATATAATAAAAGAGAACTTCCAATCTTCACAAAATATTAAAAGTTTAAGAATTTTTAAATCTTTATTGACCTGATTGTGGTCATGTTCTAATGAGAAAGATATTATCCCTAGACGAAACTTGTCATCATTAGCTTCGTTCGTTTCTTATTACTTCTTCTATGTTGGTGTTATGTTGCATTGAGGATGATGCTCTTATAAGGGGAGGGAAATGTAATGCCCAGAAAAAAAATGATATAATATAAAATAAATAAATAACGGTACATATGCAGGTGGGCAAGTGGGTGAGTGTGGTACGTGACCCCCCAAGTAAAGGCACATGGGCACCCATAATAACAAGGTAGATCTATCATTTCCCTAGAAAAGGGTTTGACTAAATTTGAGGTCCAGGAGCTTATACCACACACAAACCAATGGAAACTTTGTAAATTTAGTGGTTTTTAGAAGGTTACAGCGTTAGCTGAATGTAATAAACAGTACTCCAACCTAGTTCCTCAGAGACATTCAAACTAGTTCTCAATGCAACAAACAGTACTCTAACCTAATCAGTTCACATTTTCTACATACTCCCAGCCTACACCAAAATGTTAGCTCTGGAACAAGGTATGGACACGAATCTATGCATAAATAATGGAGAATATTTTCCAGATGTTGCAGCTGTTAATGATTTGGAAGATGCATATGGAAATGTGGAGCCTTGCGCAAGGGGAAAATGAATTGTTTCACTTAATGATTATTTAAAAAAAACATGGTGCATGGACATCATTAACTGTTGGATATGTGTAAAATGGGTTTGTTGAAAAGGATTAGAAAATTTCAAGAAAATTTGATTTAAAAGTTATAATGAACGGATCTCAGGGACGTGCAGATACTGTACCAATGTCAATATATAAGAGGACCACTTAAGTCAAGATAGAAAATACAAATTTTATGGAAATAGGAGTTTCAGATGGATTAATAGTATGTACTGTTTGAGAAATATCAATGTGGCCAACTGTGAGCAATGGTATTCCTGGGCAAGGGAAATTTATAGTGGATATTTGTGCAAAAGTGGTCAGTATATGAGAAGTTTAATTTTTGAGTTGACTGAAAATATTAAAAATTTGTGGATAGTAAGTTTATTGTCATGCTACATTGAAAAGAATGTGTAGAGTTTATTTTTTTGTGGATGTTTCCAGTAGATGTGTAAAGGTTTGTATGCAATTAGAGATCTCCAAATGGTAGAAATGATGCATAGAAGAAGGATGTCCAAAGGAATAAGTATTTTTTTCATTTACAAATGGTCAAATCATATGTCTAAAACAACAGAAACAAAGCCAAGGAGGATACGTCAGGGAGACATGCCATTTCGATATACACACAGGGGTATCTCTTTGACTGACAAAGTAAACTAGGTGGTAAATATGGGACTTCGTGAAGAAATAGTGCATGGTATATAGATAGGAGTGTATGGTGGCGTTAAAATGTTTCGGTAACTTCAACAAAATGGCAAATGCAAAACAAATATCCTAAATCTCTAACAATATTTCCTAATTTTTGCCAAGAGGAAAGCTTTGAAATCCGTATGTACCCATCAAAGCATAACAGAAAATGGGTTTCTTAGTTGTAGAAATTGGCTATACCTTGGTAGAAATGTTGGTAATATATATAAATGCATACAAAATTCAAATAGAGGAGTTTCCGAATGCACACAATCAGTTTGACGAAATGCTAAAAGACATTCAACGCCTTCTGGAATGTGCTTGAACCCGCCATAGACTGCATACATTATTATTTCCAAGCATGGTTCATCTCTCTCTATCTTTCATACTTTTTGTTCTTTAGTTTTTCTTTTGCAGTAAAATATAATTTTAAATGTAGCATTATCATAGAATTAATAGTTTTAAATAAACTGGTTTTCAAAATAAAAGACATCATACTTTAGCTTGTGCAATTAAAATATCCTTGGTAGATAAATATAAAACTCAAAACCCTCATTTTGAGTTGATCTAATAAAATTTCTAACTAAAACCATATTTATTCTACAGTACCCCTTTCTTATTGACAAGTTTAAGTTGAGCACCCTGTAAATATGTTAACTGCTCTCTTGTTAAAAACAGTAAATCATGATTTTCAGAGACTGACAAACCAAACCTTCATAGCTTTGGAAGGTGGATGTCAAGTATCCAACGTGTACCTTGTTAAATGAGGATTCACTTCAATCCTTGGATCAACCTCAAATTTACTTATCTACTATATTTTTGACACCCTTTTAAGAGCCCTGTTACACCATTTTACAGCTATAGAAGTTGTTAAAAGTGAAAAGTTGGGTTTGATTTTGGCTCGCCGTTTGAACGTTGAGAAAAAAAATTCTTATCTACCTTTGCAAACCTTTAGTATTTTTACTAGAAAATTTCTTAAAACCTTCGGTTTAGAAAAAGCACATTCCTGGTTAGTTTAGAAAAGAGGTTTTGTAGGCCTCCGATCGTAGTTTGACTAAGTCAAACAATACCAACTATGATTGGTGGCTCTAGAAAACTGGTTGCCATTTGAAACCCATTCGTTAGTTCTTAGTTTCGTCGAATATGATGAATTATCCATATATAAGGGAACTTTTAGGAAATTTCTCATTGCTCACCCATCCATCAAACATTATTTTTGGATGTGGTTTCTGATCCCTCGAGATTTTGATTATTTGCAACTACGCTAGGTACGACCAATGGCCTTGGGAAAAGTAACAGCCAATCGTAAACTGTTCACGAGTTCTGAATTCCTTAAGTTCCTGTGAACTCTTGGTATATATGTGGACATGTAGGATTTCTCTCATTATGAATTTACTTAGTAGAAGATAGTTTTTGAATGCACTTTCTTAGCTTCCATCCCTAAATTGAACGTTTTTGCAACTAGGAGGAGAATATAAAAAGAAAGTTTTAGGACCCCCGTCGGGTTACCAAACGATCATGGAAACATGTGGACACTTGTAAATAACTGTTTGAAACCCTATCATGTGAATTTTTATGTAAAAAAGAACTTTTGGAAAAATAATGTTTCTCTCTTTCCTTTCTCCTTCCCTCTCCTTGGTTATGAAATGAAGTGAAATGAAATGAAATGAATACATGTTTCTAAAGCTTTTCTTTCAAATGAAAATTATAATTACTATTATATGCAAATTGGAAAACTAAAGACATTAATTATGTTAGAATTGATGGATAACCATGCCAACCATTTTATATCGCTGATTTCATGTTCACAGGCAGTTTTGTAGGATGCAAGAAATATGGTGAAAAGGTGATGTGTAATTCATTATTTATTATTGTAATTTATATAGGTCATTGTAAAATGAATATATATGAATAATGTAGTCCCATGTTACATAAAATTTATATTTAAAATTTGCTAATATGTATGAGAGGCTAGTTTTAATGGATACCTTGGGAAATGTGCATTTAATCATAGGTGTAATTTTGATTCATAATTATGTATAGTAAAAAAAAATGGATTGATATATATATATATATATATCTATATATATATATATATATATATATATATATATATAGATATATATATAGATATATATATATATAATATATATAATATATATAGCTATATCTATATGCTAATAATTTGAATTAATATCTGATAGTGCATTTGTAGTGTGCCATAGACGATTAACTAATTGGTGTTGTGTTTCTTACCTTGAAAATCTATAAAGGAATCTAACCACAAGAGTCAACCCTATATAATATTCATACATAATTTTTCTTCATGTGTGATCCTTCTAAGCGTAGAAAAATTTGAAACCACAGAATGAACTTAAACCTTGTATTTGATGGAGCCTCTTCGTTTAGGTAAATAATACCTCTAGTTTGAGTTTAGCGTCATAATCTGTATGTTTAGCATAATTTTCATGAACCCATCCTTTAGGAACGACATGGTCCATATTTATCTAGAGTATGTGGTTTCCTTCTAGTTTAGTAACCATGCGTAGGGTAAGGAGAATGTCTTCTCTTTAGGTCTGACACCATGTTGAGCAATGAAGACTGCCTTGGGAGTCACCTTAAGAGTCCTTGTTTGAAGTAACGACTATGCGGTGTAACCTTACCATTTATTGTTTAAGTAGAGATATTAATCCCTTAGTATCCTAGTGGAGTACCAAGTGTTACAAAGTAGATCTAGAATTTTACTTGTCATCGAATGAGTTCCTTGCGAGTGGAAATTGTACATAACCCTTAGAAAATTCTATTGTATTAAAATAAGTTGACTTAAAGAAGTGTTGAAAAAAAAGGGGGGGGGTCTCAGTTACCCCATGTGTCCCAGCTGCCCTTTCGTACCCTAGTGAGTGGCCCAAAACCAAACATAGGTAGTTTTACTATGATATTCCTATGATTTCTCTCATGGTGTGATTAAATTACACAAGTGAATGTCTTGGTTGCAGTATGAGTACACTACATTGTATAAGAGAAAGGAATTAGTTCTCTCATGCTAGGTTACACTCCTTGTAAGTAGTGAATCCATTAGTGAAAAGTATGTGTTATTTTGTTTACAAATGTGATAAAACGAAGCTAATAATGAGACATAGTGCAATGTAAGAGTAAATCATATAATTGTAAAATGATATTTGAGTTAGGATAATGTCACTCTTGGAATCCTTATAACTCAATTAGACATTTCCTTATGTTAAAAAGATTATGAATTTCCATGGTCAGAGTAAACTTTGAGAAAAAAAAAGATATACTTCTTCGAGATGTTAGACTAGTAATTTCGTGACTCTTTATGTTATAAAGTGACGCCAAAAATAGACCTAAGAAACAATGTCAATGAAATGAGGAAAAAAATTATATGTGATAATGGTATAGGAAAAAATTATCACGGTGAAGTCCTTATGGTTGATTTAGCTTGGAATTTTTTTTAAGAGTGGATACAAATTGTTCTTGGTGGGACTAGGCATTTGAGCCAATATAGAGACCACTAAAAAATAAAATAAAATAAAATTATGGCATGTAAATGCTTAATTGAATCAAACTAATTTGGAACTAAAACAACCATATTACGAGAACAAGTGTGCTTCTAATGTAAGTAAGTTTATAGGTAAGGGAAACTTTAAACCTTCACCTTCTTGGAATAGTATTATTTTTTTCTCTCGAAAACTATGGTTGGTCCCTTGCATAATGAGAGGGTAAATTAAAATGTCACTAAACATATTTTAAGAAACAAACCTTTATTATAAGAAGAAATCATTATGAACTTTGTATGCAATTTGAAAGTTGGAAAATATAATTTAAGTTTATGAGAATTGTCACAAGAGATAAAGAGGAAAGTTAGATTGGTCAAACTGTACGTTCAATGTGGAATAAACTTATGAATATTTAGATATCAAAAAAAAGAATTATACTTAGATAATAATGTTATTGGTACTAATGTTATTGGAAAATTAAGTCTACAGATGTATCATGTAATGATGTGTTGGGGGTTGCCATCCTTGAGCTCCCCTTTTATTTTGTTGGGTTATTGCTAGCATTCGTTCATTGGGAAGTGGTGGCATGGAGCTATGTATGTGTTTTGTCATGTGTCCTATGTTTCATCAATGCTTATGTAAGTTCTTATGCATTGTTGAGAGTTTCTTTACTTGGAGCCCTTTGTTTTTTGTGTAGTAAGCATGTAAGTCAAAAAAGGAATTATTCTGTATTTTTGTAATTGTTGTAAATTTGTGGTGAAAAATGTGGGCGTAAAGATTCATTTTCCCAAGTATAGGAATTGGCTATAAAACCAATCATATAAAACTCATAAGTATTAGACATTGTTTGAACACCTCCCTAGCGTAAAACCATATAATAAACATTATTTTTTATAAAACAATAATGTCCCACTTAATTTTGTGTGGGTTTGCTAAATCGAACACTCACAACATTTACATTGTATTAACACCAATAAATTAAAACCATGAGAACACTAATTTCGTCATATAATGTTTATATAGCGAACCTCTCTGGAATGGTGATTTTCTCCTATACCTAAATACAATGTTTCCCTTTAGTTTTGTAACAATTTCCTCATAAATCCTCTGTTTTGGGAAGTAACTAGACTTAGGTTATTACCATTTCAAATAAAGGAACGTATGGTTTGGATAATACTTCTCAATTTAAACTCTAGAGAGATGTTGTAATGCCTCTAAATCCAACAAAACGAGTATTTTGAGCTTATCTTTCCTTTGAACTACTTGATAGTTCATGTAGGAAGGGAAAAACACAACTATGGTTTTCCATTACCATGACAACATTTAATGGCTTTTCCAATTCCAAGGTTATAAATGGAAGAAGAAGGCATGTTTAATTATTTTTGGGGACACCTTTCCTAGCAATGTTGTGTTGCCACTGGTTGTCAATCCTTGTTTAGCATAACAATCCATGGTATTTTCGTTGCTGACTGATGTTTCTGCTACTGTCAACTTATGGTATAAGATTCCATTCGACACTAACTTGGAAATATTTTACATGTGACATCGATCACCAATGAGATTTTTGCACGAATTTTAGGACATGGGCGTACAAAGTAGAGCATGTAAAGGTATTGCGAAACTATTTACCACGAAATTTTGGAAAGGTGGCAGAGGGACATTCCAAATATTGGTGAGCCAGGGTTAGGTGAACTATGAAACTTACAAAAAGAGGGAAATTCAGGAGAAGGTTCAAGAGTTTATTTTGTGTGGATGTTTTTCCATCGATGTGTACAGTTTGTATGCAATTAGGATCTCCTAAATGGTGAAATTAAGCATAGAAGAAGGATGGTCCAAAGGAATAGTATTGTTTTCATTTACAAAAATGGTCAAATCTACGCTAAAACAACAGAAACAAAGCCAAGGAGGATACGTCCGGGAGCATCCATTTCGATAAATACACACTGGGTATCATCTTTGACTGACAAGTAACTAGGTGGTAATATGGGACTGTCGTGAAGAATAGTGCATGGTAAGAGATAAGGAGTGTAATGTGGCCGTTAAAAATGTTTCGGTACTTCACAAAATGGCAAATGCAAAACAACTATCCCTAAATCTCCTAAACAATATTCTAATTGTTTGCCAAGAGGAAAGCTTTGAAATTCCGATGTACCCATCAAAGCATAAAAAAAAAAACCAGAAAAAGGGGTTCTTATTTAGAAATTGGCTATACCTTGGTAGAAATGTTGGTAATCTAATATAAAGCATACAAATTCAAATAAGGAAGTTTCCGATGCACACAATCAGTTTGACGAAAACTAACAACATTCAACGCCTTCCTGGGAATGTGCTTGGAACCCGCCTATACTGCATACATTATTATTTTTTCTCCAAGCATGGTTCTCGCTCTCTATCTTCATCTTTTTTTCTTTAGTTTTTCTTTTGCAGTAAATATAATTTTAAATGATAGCATTATCATCGAAGTAATAGTTTTAAATAAACTTGGTTTTCAAAATAAAGACATCAGACTTTAGCTTGTGCAATTAAAATATTCCGTGGTAAGATAAATATAAACTCAAACCTCATTTTGGAGTTGATCTAATACTTTCCTAACTAACCAACCCCCAAGATTTCTACAGTACCCCGTTCTTATTGAGCAATTTAAGTTGAGCACCCTGTACATATCACGGCTCTCATTGTTTAAGAAAACAAATCAATGATTTCAGAGACTTGCCAACCAACCTTCATAGTTTGGAAAGGTGATGTCAAGTATCAAAACGATACCTTGTTAAATGAGGATCACTTCAATCCTTTGGTCCACCCTCAATTCCTATCTACTATATTTTTGACAACCCTTTTAAGACCCTGTTACAGAAACCATTTTACAGCTATAGGAAGTTGTAAATAAAAGTGAAAGTTGGGGTTTGATTCTTGGCTCGCCGTTTTGAACCGTTGAAAAAAAAAATTCTTATCTACCTTTGGCAAACCTTTAGTATTTTTTTTATCTAGAAAATTTCTTAAAACCTTCGGTTTAAGAAAAGCACATTCCTGGTATAGTTTTAGAAAAGAGTTTTTGTAGGCCATCCGCTCGGAGCTTGACTAAGTCAAACATACCAACTATATTGGTGGCTCTAGAAAACGGTTGCCATTTGAAACCCATTCGTTAGTTTCTTAGTTTCGCGAATTAGAGAATTATCCTATATAAGGTAACTTGTTAGGAAATTTCTCCTTTCTCCACGCCTCCCTCAAACATTATTTGTGGAATGTGGGTTTCTGATCTCGAGATTTTGATTATTTGCAACTACGCTAGTACGACCAATGCCTTGGAAAAGTACAGCCACATCGTAAACTTCCCGAGTGGCGGAATTCCTTAAGTTTCTGTGACTCCTTGTATAATATGTGGACATGTAGGATTTCTCTCATGAGAAGTTTACTTAGTAAAGATAGTTTTTGATGCACTCTTACTTCCACACTAAATGGAACGTTTTTGGCACTAAGGAGGAGAATATAAAAAGAAAAGTTTAGCCCCCGACGGTTACCAAACGATCATGGAAACATTGGACACTTAGAAATACTGTTTTTAGAAACCCGAATCATGGGAATTTTTGTAAAAAAGAACTTTGGGAAAAATATGTTTTTTCTCTCTTTCCGTTGCTCCTTCCCTCTCCTTGGTTATGAAATGAAGTGCAATGAAAGGAATTGAATACAAGTTTCTAAAGCTTTTCTTTTTCAAATGAAAATTATAATTATTGGTTTACTAACACAATATGCAAATGGAAAACTAAAGACATTAATTATATTAGAAAATTGGGATGGATAACCATGCCACCATTTATCGCTGATTTCATGTTCACGCAGTTTTGTAGGATCAAGAATATGGTGAAAGGTATGTGTAATTCATATATTATTGTAATTTTATATAGGTCCATTGTAAAGATATATATGAATAATGTAGTCCCATTTTACGATAAATTTATCTTTAAAAATCTGCGTAAATATGTATGAGATGCTCAGTTTTATGGATACCTTGGGAAATGTGCATTACAATCATAGGTGTCATTTTGATTCAAATTAATGTATCGTAAAAAATGGCTTGATAGATATATATATATATATTAATATATATATATTCTCTCGTCTGCTCTCTATCCTCTCTCTCTCTCTCTCTCTCTCTCTCTCTCTCTCGCTATCTAGCGATATAGCTCCCACTGCCTGTTGACACTGATCTCTTCTAGTCCTTGGGGGGGTGCGTGTGGCCCTACGACGATGAACTAGGGGGTTGTGTTTCTTACCGGAACCAGCTAAGAAAGGAATCTAACCACAAGAATTCAACCAAGTAGACTAGTCAGACATACTTTTCTTCTGGTGATCCTGGCTGAACGGAGGAAAAATGGAACCACAGAATGAACTGAAACGGGGAGGGGAGGGAGCCGCGGTCCGTTTAGGAAAGAAGACCGCGAGGGTTTGGAGTTTACGGAGCAGCGGGATGTTTAGCATAATTTGCAGGAACCCAGCCTTGTAGGAACGACAGGGGCCAGATGGAGCGAGAGATGGGGGGCCTTCCGAGGGGAGGACCCAGGCATAGGGGTAAGGAAATGTCTGCTCGTGCAGGTCGGGACACCCATGTTGAGCCAATTCAGACTGCCCTTGGATTCCCCTCAAAGTCACCTTGTCCTGGTTTGAAGTACCACTCATGTCGGTGTCACCTTACCCTTTATTGTTTCAGTATCGCTCTTCCTCCCTTGTATCCCTAGTGGAGTACCAGTGTTAACCGTAGATCAGAATTTACTTGTCCTCGAATGAGATTCCTTGCGTGAATTGGAACACTACCCTTAGAAAATTCAGTGGGATTAAATAAGTGCTTAAGAGAAGGGTGAAAAAAAGGGGGGTCGCATTTACCCCCATGTGTCCAGCTGCCCTTTCGTACCCTAGTGAGTGCCCAAAACCAACTATCTAGTTTTAAAAAAAAAAAAAAAACTATGATAATTCCTATGATTTCTCTCATGGTGTGATTAAATTACACAGTGAATGTCTTGGATTGGCAGTATTAGGACACTACATGTATAAGATAAAGGAATTTTAGTTCGCTCATGCTATGTTACCCTCCTTTAGTGAATCCTTAGTGAAAAGTAGGTTTATTTTGGTTTACAATGTGATAAACTAAGCTAATAAGAACCATAGTGCAATGTAAGAGGAACTTAATAAATTGTAAAATGATATTTGAGGTTATGGACTAATGTCACTCTTGGAATCCTTATAACTCAATTAGACCATTTCCCTAGTTAAAAATATATGACTTTCCATGGTCATAGTAAACTTTGAGAAAAAAAGATCATACTTCTCGCGAGGTTCGACTATATTTTCGTTACTCTTTAATGTTATAAAGGGACGCCAAAAATAACCTAAGAAACATGTCAATGAAATGGAGGGAAAAAATTATATGTGATAATGTTATAGGAAAAAATTATCACGTGAATTCCTATGGTGATTTAAGCTTGGAATTTTTTTTAAGAGTGGATACAATTGTTCTAGGTGGGAACTAGGCCAGTTGAAGCCAATATAGAGACACTCAAAATAAAAAATAACTAAAATTTATTCTGTAAATGCTTAATTGAATCACTAACTAATTTTGGATACTAAAACACCCATATTATCTAGAACAATTGTGCTTCTATGTAAGTAAGTTTATAGGAAAGGGAAACTTAACCTTCACCTTCTTTGGAATAGTATGATTTTTTTTCTCCTCGAAAACTTATGGTTGGTCCCCTTCTTGCATAATGAGGGTAAAATTAAATGTCAACTAAACATATTTTACGAACAAACCTTTAGTATAATAATGACATAATTAGGAACTTGTATGGAATTTTTGAAAGTTGGAAAATAATAATGTTAAGTTATGAAGATTGTCACATAGATACAGAGAAAGTTAGATGTCAAACTGTAATTCAATGTGAATAAACTTATAATATTTAGATATAAAAAAAATAGAAAAAATATACGTAGTACTAATGTTATTGGTAATAATGTTGATTTGGAAATTAATCTAGAAGATGTAATCATGGTGATGATGTGTTGTGGGGTTGCCAATCCTGAGTCCCTTTTATTTTGGTTGAGGGTTTATTGCTACCATTTCGTTCATTGTGAAAGTGTGGCATGGAGCTATGTTGGTGTTTGTCATGTGTCCCTATTGAATCATGACTTATGTAAGTGCTTATGCATTGGGAGTTTTCTTTTACTTGGAGGCCCTGTGTTTTGTGTCGTAAGCAATTAGTCCAAAAGAATTATTCTGTATTTTTATTGTTGTATTTGTGTTAAAAATTTGGGCGTACAGGATTCATTTCCCAAAGTATAGGAATTGGCTATAACAATCATATAAAACTCATAATTATGAGAAATTGTTTGAACAACTCACTAAGCGTAAAAAACCATAATATAAACAATTTTGTTTTATAAACAATAATGTACAACTTATTTGTTTGGGTTTGCTAAATCTAACAGACTACACACATTTTACATTGTATTAACAGACCAGCAATTATAACCATGAGAACACTAAGTTCGGTCATAGGAATGTTGATATAGAGAACTCCCCCTTCTATGGATGTGATTTTTCTCCCTACCTAAATATCAATGGTTTTTCCTTGGTTTTTGGTAACAATTTCCTCATAAATCCTCTTTTTGCTGGTTGTGTACCGCCATAAACTTAGACGTCTGACGAGGGGGGGGGGGGGAAGGGACAAACCCACAGACACACACAAGGGGGGTAAAAAAGAGTGTCGAAACACATAAACAAAAAAAAACAAAAAAACACAAGATAGGAGTGGGTTTGGGGGGGAAAAGGGGATTGAAAAAAAATATCCTCAATTAAACTCTAGACTGACAGATTTTGAAGAATGCCTAACATAACTCTCTCCAACGAGTATTCTATGGGGGGAAACAACCTTATCTCCCACCCGAACATTACACTGACGACACACAACGGCGACACAACTAGCATTGTACGGAGGTAGGGGAAAAACACAACTAGGTTTCCAAATTAAAAACCATGGACACATTATTATGCTTCCACTGTCCAGGTTATAATGGAAGAAGAAACAGGTTATTATGTTTTGGACCACCTTTACCTTAGCAATGTGGTGTTGCCACTGGGTTGTCAAATCCCATTTTTAAGCAAACATCCATGGGTATTCCGTCTGAAATGATTTTTATGCGACTTTCACTTATGTATAAAGAGTCATTCGACACTAACTTGGAAGATTTTACATTGACTCGATCAAACAATGAAGATTTTTTCCACGATTTTTTAGGACATGTGCGTACAAATTAGAGCATTAAAAGTTTATTGCGAAACTATTTTTACCCGAATTTGGAGAAGGTGGTCAGAGTGGACATTCCACAGATTTGTGACCCAGGGTTAGGTTGAACTACTATAAAACATCCAAAAAGGGAAATTCAGGAGAAGGTGCAGAGTTGATATTGCATTAATATTGGTGAGCCAGTGATTAGTTGAACTGAGAAAACCTAATCAAAAGAGGAAATTCTGGAGAAGTTGGGGAGAAACGATTATTGCAGATCTTAGGCATCCTTTGCGGAGAATAGCGAGGGATTTGAATTGACTTACAGTTTAAGCACAATTTAACAGCGTAACGTTCAAAGGAGAATAGATGATACTTTCATATCAACTGTTATATTGTGACTACTCTAAGCATTATGAAAACGTATGCTTCACTGCTTACCAAACTTAATATAAAATCATTTAGTATTAGTTTTATGAACAATAACAAAGCGAAATTCATTAAATGCAGTCTGGAAAATCCGACAAGAATTTTGTTTTCCTTGACCGGATAAAAAAATCAAAGTGACAACGAATTTTATTTTAAATGTTTGAAGAAAAACACTGTAATGAAAATGACGGGCGATGGATAGATTAACGCTGACGACAATTCTGAGGACAAAATCAAATGATCTATTGAATTTTCTTTAAATCTTATCTTAATACTCATTTTCACAATCACTAGACCAAGCAGTTTTCCCGACTTTAGTGATTTTGTATTTTGTTTGCGTATTATTATTCCCTTTTCTATCTTTTCTTCCATTTCAATTCTACAAAATAAAAACAAGTACTTTCAGCCAAAAGTTGACCTTGACTATTTTGCATTGGAAAGCTTGTTGTGTTTGAACTTTGGAAAAAAATCCATCATGGAGAGATAAGAGCTGGCTCTTGAAAGTGCTCTTCTTTCAATTTTATGAATATGTAAATGGTTGTATGTTTGTTATTACTTGTTAGTTGGTTGGGTAGAAGGCCTAGGGATGGTGTGGGAGAAGACTATGGGGTATTCTTGTGGGAGGCATAAGTGCTTTGGGGAGGTATAAGTGTGGAGGGAATTGGAATTTGGGTTCCACCTTAGAAAGAAATAGCTTGCATTTATTTACTTGTTATGGGGTGCCATAAGAGGTTGGGGAGGCATAAGTGAATGGGAGGAATAAGGGGTACTTGGGGGAGGCCTAAGGGAAAGTCAGGGTTTTGAAATGATATATTTTGGTGGTTTGTTCTCAGGTGGTGATACCCATTTCCCCTTCATAGGCATAAGCAACATCCCCCATAGTTTCTTGCTCCTTTGGCTTGTATGATGAAGCCTGAGTGTTGTTTGTTGCCTTTATTTTGTGGTTGCAAACTGTAGTTTTGTTTTGGACTGTGTTTTAAATATGAAATTTACAAGTGTGTTATGGAATCCTATTGTTGCCATGAGTTGAAACACATTTCTTACTACGTTGTGGTTGGGGCTCGGGGACCAATGAAGAGGGAGGCTTCCCCTTGTCATTGGATGTCTTTATTGGGTGGAGAGCATTGTCTTTCCCCATGTTATGGTGTGATCAAATTGAAATAAAGAAAATGGAGGATATTCATGTTGCTGAACTCTGGAGAAAAGGAAAAAGATAGATTTGATAGTCATTGTTGAGTTTATTCCTTATTGTAACCTTTTCCCACTTCAAGTGGATGACCTTGTAAATTATTGTGATGGAAAGATGTTTTGTATTGACTATGAAAGTTGTAATTCGAAATGTGAAAGAGATATACTCTGTTTTTTAATTTTGAAAGAATGTGAAAGTGATTGTATTCTATATGTTGTATTCGAGGAATGGAAGAAAGAAGTTGTAAAGATATCCTTTTGAATCAATAAAATATTGTATTACTTTTCTTAAATGGAATTATTAGGTATTAAAATTTGTTTGTTGAAAGTATTTTGAAATCTTTGTTGCAAAGATGAAAAGTGAATACATATGAAAAAATGTCATAATGCTTTTTTCTTTACAAATGAATGTTTTGAAAACTAGAAGTTGTAATTTGGAATTTGAACACCTTTCTTGAATCAACTTAATATGTTAAAGTGTTTTGGAATGAATTCATAGTTGAAGTTGGTAAATGTAAACAAATCTATTAGAATTGGATCTTTGTTAGATGTTTTCAAATTGGTAAATGTTTTATTAAAAATGCACATATTGACCATGCTACCTTGGAAAATGAAATAAAATGATTGAATTAAGGTTACATGATCAAAATGACCCCAAACAAACTAAAACACTTAAGAATTTTTTAAAGAACCTTTCAAATCAAGCAAAGGCAAAATTGCAGTTGTTTTACCGTCAAAAGTTGTAAATTTTGAATTGTCAATCAATCAAACACAATATACCTTGCAATCCATCCTGAATTCCTCTAAGATCAATCCTCCATGTTTTCTAGGCATGTTGAGAAAGGAAGGAGGTTGAATTGAATAAATGTTTATAAGTCAAATGTTACCAATTTTCATTTTAAAAGCCTGGAGATCGTTTTCACAAAGAGAACTTCGAGAGCTTTCGAAAAATTCCTCATTTTCCAAAAATCGAATACCCAATCAAAATTTATGGCCTTATAAAGTTTTACTTCATTTTGGCTTTAAAAAAATAAAAATAAAAAAATCTAACTGCCAAAATTAATTAATAAATTATTCTTGGGTGGACCTAGGGGAAAAATATTTCCTTTTTGTGTTTTTTCCCAAAAGTGCTAAAGGCATTATGTCCCTCGCCGCTTCGCTAACCCGAAAAGCTTTTGTTTTTCCTAAAAATAATCTAAGTTTGAAAAAGGAAAATTTGGAAAATTTTCCCCGCAGCCCCGCCGCACCACCCTTCGGTTTTGGAAGCACTTTTAGAGGCGCACGGGCCTGCAACCAATAAATTAACCATTTTCTAATTTTGGAAAAAAATCCTATCTTTATCCGCGGCCCTGTACCCCCGCCCATCATTGGAAAAGGTCTTTTGCAGGTGCGCCGACTCACGCTAACAAACTTAACTTTTTTTTTAAATTTTGCAAAATTTCCTAATTCTCCTTGCTGGCCCACCACCCTGCAGCTAATGAGGGACTGCCACTTGGCTTCCTTAGGTGTTGGCGAAAGAGCATAGTGCTTTTAACCCTTTTGTCTTTCTACTTCAAAAGTCAATTTTTTCCTAAGTTTTCCACTGCCCCACTACACTGTAGCCAATGGTTGGCCGACACGTGGCATCTCTGAGCGTCGGGGGAGGAGCGGGTAAATTTGATCATTTTTTCCCTATTATGATAAAACTCAAAAATTCCTCTTGGTGTCCAGTGACCCGCCTTCCTTCCCTGGTTAAACTTTAGACATGTGTCCCTTAGCGGACTCGGGCAAACATTCCTTCTTAGGGTACGAGGTCCCACCGTGGACTCACGGGCGTGCGGGCGTCATTGGCACTTTTTTCCCAAAGGAGTGAAGTGCTATGTTTTCTCCCCCAAGCCCACCAGCCTGAAATCTTCTGGGAAAAATTTCTCTCCAAAGCTCGTAGGCCCGTGTTAGGGAAAATTTTCCTCCCCAGGCCTGCAGGCCTGCTCTTGGGGAAAAATTTCACCCCAAGGCCCACTGGCCCATAACTTGAGAATTATGAAGAGTTAGAGTGAGTTATTTATATCACTAAAAAGGTGAAGAAATTTCCTATCAATTGAGAATGTTTTCAGGAAGTTTTGAGTGCATTAAATATGAGAAAAATCAAGTTTAATCTTTTAAGAGAGTTCTCAGAGTGGGTAAGTGAGAATTTACCTTGTTAGTTTAAATGTGTATTCTCCTCGTTACAATTAGACCTTGTTAATTATTAAAACTTTATAGAATTAATTACCTAGGGTATTTAATTGTTTTGGCTCTTCTTACCCCCTGAGTTTAATTAAGAACTGTTGGCTTAGTGATAGTCTAATTTTAAATGGTTAGATTATCACCTAAGGAAAATTTAACTGTGCTCGGGATAACTTTCACTCTCTTAGTGTTTTGTAAGGTGATTTGATAATTGTTTTAATGGAATCTAAAAATATTGTTGTGAATAACTTTAAAAAAAAATTATTCTATAATTTTTCTAACTAAAATTAGGTTGTTCTTTGGTCTCGAGTGGGATTTTTTAGAGGGCATTACAATAACTAGCTAGTAACATAAGAATTCTATCATGCAACTCAATCTCTACAATTAAGAAACCTATAGACATAAGTTGTGTTTATTTATAGAGAGAAAACTGTAGAAACCACAGAGAGAATGTCAGAATGAGGATATTGCAAATCTAATTTTGGCAATGAGATACCTAAAAGAGACCCTTCATAACCAAGAGTTTGAATAGTTCCGATAAAAAATTTGATAGTTTTGAAAATTTATTCAAGTGGGTTAAAGGCCCTAACATCAACAAAGAATGGGAAGATCCAATAGCTAAGGATCCAAGAGAAACAAGCCAATTTTGAGGTAATTCTCTTTCCAAGTTGAGATGGCAAGAAGGATGAACAAACCATAAAATATCTCAAGAGACAGTTCGAGAAGACCATTTCAAGATTCTTAGCACAAAAGAAGAGGATATGTGAAAGACTGAGAAACTAAGCATTATCTGAAAGTCTATGTTAGGATGGACAAGTTGACTTACAAAGAGGCGGTATTTAATTTACAAGAAAACTCTAACATTTCATAGGATGGAGAACATCAAATTGAAGTTTGAAATAGGAAATACATGATAATTTTTATGCAAGGCTCAAATTAAGAAGAGGTACAGACCCTAAAGGAGAAAGTGGAGGCATGTTCACACAGTCATGGAGACTAGATATGTCAAAGTTTTTGAAGACAGCGGTCATAGAATGATTCTAGAGGGAGGTGATGAAGGATATATATCAAGTTAGAGAAGATGTTGAAAGCTCTTGACGAGTGTCTTAGAGGATGAAAGGGATCCAGATAATGACGTAAAGGAGGCACTAGTGGTTTCAAGGAATGGGAGAATGATCACAGAAGCTAGGTCCAAGTATTAAAGTCTAGTTGAGAAAGTGATTAAATAAGGCTGAAAATGACTAAGTTCTAACCCTCAGTATAGACATACGCTTAATGCTATGAGGTATGGATCATCATAAAATCATAGAAGATATTGCTTTATTTTTCATGTTTTTGTCATAGAGATAGCTCTAGATGGTATAGAGAAGGTATTTTGAGACATGGTATAGGTGTCTTTAAGGGTGAATTCTACTCTGTTGTGAGTATGGGCATAGAGCAATAGGATTGTGGATGAAGTATTAGTGTGATTTGAGCCTAGAAGAAAGAGACAATGTTTGTTTGTTTACAATTGTCAACAAGTTAGCTCACGTTGCAAGCCTGTGTATTCAGAAAAAATCAGGTTCACTTCAAAGGTCTAACTCTAAGAGGTGTTACAGTAAAAATATCTAATCATGGAGATTCAAGCTAGTTTATAAGTTCTGTAAAAATCAAAGGAGCATAGTTTTCTATGGTATCCCAAGGAATAAAACAAGGTCATCATTTGACCATAGTCAGGTCAAAGAAACATGTTTTCCTTAGTTGAGGGGTCCATATCTAAAGAAGAACAGTTGTGATTTAATTATTGTATATCCATTCATAACCTCTAATCATGAGAATCTTGATTACTCATTCGACCTAGGAAGTATTTTGATTACTATGCTAAAGTCATAAGGTATGTTAAATAACATTGCCATGATTTCTACTCTGTTGGTCAATGTAAATCCTAGTATTAAGTGTCTGAATATATGGCTCATGTCTCATTTTATGTAGGTATCACCAATTAAACTATGGGAAAAATTGTGCCATTTAAGTGTCAAGAAAATGTTTCTTGAAGGTGTCATGATAAGAAAAGTACAGTCTTGGTTTGAAAAATCAAGTCTCCTAATGTCTTCTCAATTTACGTCTAGAACATGCTTGATTAGGCCTTGAGAATTGTATATGTCATTAACATTGTATTTGCAAATCAACAACCTGTATGTCATTGTCAAGATGTGTTTTAAAATGAATTCCACTTACGTATAGCAGTCTACATGGTGTCATAGTCTTGAAGTGTATATTTAGTCTCAATCAAAGTCTCTTAATGTATGAAAGGTGTCTTTTGAAATAATGAAGACATTAGTGTCAATTTATATCTTAACACATATTTTATTATCAAGGGAATCTAATTCTTCTGCCTTAAATGGAATATAGGCCTTTGAGTCAATGAGTATGGTGAAACTAGAAATCTTAGTAACTTTAAATTGAATTATCTAGTATGTGCTCCATAAAATGTGTAAATGATGCTATTGGGTGACTTATTAAGGCCATAGGGAATTTCATCTACCCATAATCTACACATCAAAACCTAAAAATGCATCTACATTAAAATTATTTTTTCTAAAAAACTTTAGGAAATTTTTAATATAAGAAATGAGAATAATAAGTTTACTTAATACACACTTTACAATAACCTCTCAAATTCAAGAGTTTTGTGTCAGGACTCATAACATATGATTAGGGAATTCCCTTTAATGGATTCCTTACACCATACAGACATGATAAAACCAATATGGACTTCATTTGAAGGTTATACCATGGTAATGAATAAGTATAAATGTCTATTGTGGCACCAATCAAACCCCTCCATCCTCTTATAATCCTATAGTTACATATAAATAAATATCATCTACCACTACTCCTAAACAAGATATACCACCCCATTCCAAAACTTTGTTTCTTCTCTCTCACACCATACATGATACCTCTTCCATCCCCCCCTTTATGTCTAATCTGTATGCTTCACCACCACCTCTTCGTGTGATTTATCTAGAGGAAAAAACTTTCTTTCTAGAACAAAATTTTATGCTCTATCAACCTCAAAACTCATTTACATAAGAAGATTGAGATTTTTTCCAAGAAAAATGATGGCCTCTCCAACTTCTTCACTACGTGCCTCTTTCCCAAAATGAATTTGGTAATAACAATAAGTTTTCTTCCCTTGAAAATCATGATGTTTACCTTTAATTAAATTTTGTGTCAATTTTATCAAGGTTTTATAACAAATTAGAGTTGATTATATATACTAAATAGATTTTACAATAGAAATAATAACTAATATCTGTAACTTAGATCAAATAGAAATAATACATCATGTACTGATGAACCTAACACATAATTGAAAGTAAAAAATAAATGTATAGAGGCACTTATCTGATTACTGATGACCTTTCGAGAGATTTGATATTGTACACTTCTTATAAGTTGGTGATCTATAACTTAATGACCTTCTCAAGTAAAAATGTGACTGTTAATTGACCTTGGTTTGTGTCATACCAAACTATTATGATCATACCACATGTTATTGACCCAACTATGTACTCTTGGAATTTCTTTGAATTAAATCGTTAATTTTTTTTTTGTTCACCTTCCATGTTTTTCTTATCGATGTGATACCCTAGTTGTCACACATGTAACAAGCCTCTCAGAACATGAATTTATTATCTTCTCAAGTAATATCCATGAATGAAGGTAATCCTACCAAAAAAATCATAAAAAGGTGTTGTGAGAACCCTCATGCAACCCTGCCATTATCACAAGTCTTAAGAGGCCTAGAAGCAAATGTCATTCTTGACCTAGTATGTGATATCTAGATAGATCAATCATATTTATCATTTTCTCTAACGTGGTTGTTTTTAATTGTATCTTACTAAAATAATTGAAGAGATGATGTTTGTGTACTTATGGAATACATATATGGTTATCTTGACCAATTTTGATAATTTGAACCTTCTGTGTGTTGCAATAATGACTTTAGATGCGACGGTGTGATATTTTGGGATATTTGGATGTATTTTACAAGTATATGAATTATGTTCTCTAGTGCATTTTAATAGGAGTTTCATGTTTAAAAAATGAGGTAGTGTTTACTTTGTTACATAGGGTTCCATAGATGATTAATGTAAGAAAGGATGACCCATATGAAGTATAAGAAAAAATGAAACGTATTGATTTGAAAGTGTAGTTGCAAGACATCTTGGTTTAAGATCATACGAATTAGTAAGGACTTGATATAAATTCCTGAACAAACTATACAACCATGAAATGGATAAGAAACTATGTTAAATGAAGTTTGCAACAGATAAATTGATGTTTTCTATTGATTTTATGTGTTGTATTCTCAAAATGTGTGAACATGTAAGAGTGTAAGGATAAACAAAATAAAAAATGGTGTTAAGAAAGTGCTAATTAGATATGAAGAATTCATATTTATCATATCAAAAATGCATAGCCAAAAAAATGATTTCAAAATTTAAAATTACAAAATTTGAGTACCTATATTTCCCCCCCTTTAAGTATTATTTTAAAATTACATGCTTAAAGGAAATATTACCTGAGTGTGTAAACACACTCATCCTTTTCTTGAAAGTATGTTTTGAATTTTCAATATTGTGATTGATTTTGTAATATTCCATGATTAAGCTTGCAACATAGACTCTAGTAAATATCCATGATAGATAAATGACCATAACTTAGATAAAACATGTAACACAAAAATATTTACATTTGAATATATGTAAAGTGATAATATGTAAAGAGGAAATGAATAAATTTTTTTTATTACACTCTGATTTATCATGGAGATTTTTAAATAAAATTCATTGAAGGATTGGCATGATGAATAGTAAATTTTTTCTGAGGAGGAATCATAGTGTTAGTTACATGTAACCAAACAAAAAGATATGTAAGGAAGAAAATAAGAAAGAGGTACAAATAAACCCCTTAGAAGAAACAAGACCATACACATTGAAGTTATTATTTAAATTTGATACCTTAACCTTTAAGTGTAATAATTGATGAAATTCCACCCAAAGTCGTTTTCTACTTTTCTACCTTCAATAACCCCATTTATAAGACTAATGGAGATGGATATAGAAATTTTTTTACAAATAAGGACATACAACAAAAATGAGGAAAGATTCCACCAAACTCTATCCATATTCCATAAAAATAATTATAAGTTAAATAAATGCTTAAAGTCATAAATAAAACTGAACAATACTAAAGAGTAAGGATATTTATGCCCCCAAGCTTCTTGAAACTAGTATTAAAGCTTATTTCCATGTGGTCCAATAGGTGTTTCAATTGATTCAAAACCACAGTGATGAAAAATAGATGATGGTTTAGGGTAAGATGATGTTTTGATGATGGTTCAGATGGGTACATGATGATATAAGAGATTCGGTGAGGATTGCTTGCTCTTGCAAGACCATTCAGGTTCCTAGGTGATGCTACATGATGGTTTGATATTCTTGGTTGCTCTAGAAGCATTTTTGCATGATGGATAGAATATTTGAAGAGTGTTTTGGCACTCACATTAGGTGCATGGGGAATTTATAGGTGATTGACTATGTTTCAAGTGCTCATTTGGAACATGTATGAGTTCTAAGGTGCATGAGGATGAGCTTTGGAGATATATGAGCTCATGAATAAATTTTTTCAAGTGTATCATTGTATACCGAGTATTCTTGAGTAATTTTTAGTGATTTCATGATGAGTTATAACATTCTTGTAGTTGACCCTAGCTTCTAAAGTGTGAAACCCTAAGGGGTAGCTATGCAAGTCTTAGTGTCTATAGATATTTAGCTATGGTGATGAAATTATTATGATTTTAGATTTTATTTTGATGTTTCATGGTGCTTTGAGAAAAAAATAAGGTTTATAGGATATAAATTTTGCAATATATGCTAGTTTTGGTTACAAACGGTTAAAAACTAGTGCATTTCCACCTCAAATTTTATCCTATGATGCTCACCATAAATTGTGTACTTTAAATGGGACCTTGTGGATTTCATGGATGTTTATAAATTGAGTCTATAATGTTTTTTTAAAAATAATTAGGTCATTTCATCATCATGGTTTTACGAATGAATGCTAAGTAGGTAAACAACTAATTATGGGTTAGAAACCCTAGTTTGAAAGTGATATACAAGAAACTCTTCCTAAGTGAAAAATCATGCTTCCTAATGTATGGTTGATGACTTAAATATGCAGAGGAATCCTTAATATTTCCACAAAGGTATGGTTATATGTCATTGTGATGAGTAGGCCCCACTCAAGATGGCATTATCTCTAGAAAGGGCACCCTGTATAGAGATGACTGCACCCTGTAGAGAGTTGGTGTTATCTCTGGATCTCTCTCTTTTGTAGATATAATGGAAACACCTCAGGTTTGTGGGTATACCTATTATTGAGGAAAGTATCTAGTATCAAGGTCGGTTCCTTCTTGATGTATCCTAAACTAATATTTTGGGTTTTTGAGGGTAAAAAGATGACTGTAAATGAATTGAAAATTGGGGTGATACACCAAAATTAATGAGGGATTTGACTGAGTACATGCACAAAAATTTGAGAATGGATTCTGGATGCACAAACCAATAGTTTTCAGTAGTTATTAAGGTAAAAACACTTGATGTATTGAGGGAAAGATTCACAACAATACTATTAAGATAAGCATGCACACTAATATTATGCAAAATTTACTAAATTTGTAGCAAGGTAGGATGATCAATCAGGGAATTTTGACATTCAAAAGAAATAATAAAGTATACATGAAGCTGCAAATAATTGGAAAAATAGAAATCAACTCTCATTCAAAAGGAAAAACTGGAAAAATCTACTTTAGCACTCCTATGTCCAAAAAATCCTCTTCCTGTGCTTTGCCAATGCACACAATATATAGAAAAATTATTCATCCACCCTTCCTAAAAATAGACTAAAATTGTACTCTCCCATGCATCCTATTTTTATCCTTTATCATAAATAAATAAAGGAATAAAAATAAACATGCTAATACAATAAGGCATTAATAGACTTGATTACAAAAATACAACTCAGTCAAATTGAAGTTGACTGTTCTATTTTTAATAAAGTTGGATGAATAATTTGGCTAATAATAAGTTTTGCTTGATGAGGAAGTCTTCTCCAATGCATGCAATTTCTATCTTCTAGCTGATGATGTGACATCTGCAATTTGACCCACTTTGTAGTGATAAATTTGACATTCTTTAGTTCTACCCCCTTGGATGCACATGCAAAATAATATCTTTGTGTAAAAAATAATACCTTTGATTTCCCAACACTTAGTAAAATAAATCATCTTCACTGTGGGGACCACCTATAGGCATGTGCATAAAATAATACTCTTATTTTTGTGGAAAATAAGGTAATAGGACTCTAAAAGGGCTCCTTGTACTTTGATGTTGACCTCTATATTGCATGATTTTCTTTGTCTCTTGTTATCATGTCATACTTTATTTCAAATGTGGGGACCATCATGCCATGGTGTAGAGACACTTTCTTTTATTTCCTATGCCACATGTACTTACTTTTCTCCTTTGAAGATACTAAGGTCATTTGATTTGTCTAAGGTAATAAGGACCTTAGCTTGACTTGGTCGACATACACTTGATCAAAAATCATGTTTTGAAAAGGCCCCCTTTTGATTCTCATGGTCATAATGTTTTAAGACCCTCCTTTTTATATATCATTACATTTATAATGATGTTCAATATTTTACATAGTTGATGGAAATGATTTGGCCCCTTCTGATTAAAAATCATTACAAATGCTATAATTTCAGGTTTTTGATCAATAATTATTACCGCCCTTTTGACTAATCGACATCATATGGTTTCAGACCTTAGTAAGGTCAAATGTAATAATTTGGATTATTATGGGGCTGGTCCCCTCCACGATGACTCAACCCTTATTTTGATTGTCGATGGAAGTTGGACTAATTTGGGTTAGTTACATTGTACCCAGGGTTTGCATTGATAAGTTAAATCAAACGTTGGCCATTGATTTTGGTACTTACTTCATCTCTGATCATTGATCTTCTGATCCATGTGATTAGGGTTTCGACCTTGCAATTAATATGGTCGGTGAAATTGTAACCATGGTGGTTTGTATAGAAGTTGGGACTTCATCCCTACCATCTCTCTGTACCCTTTTAATCTGGATCATTGATTGAGTAACCTTCTGACGGGTTAGGCCAACTAAGGTTGCATTGAATTTGGTGATTGATTCTTGATCATTGATTGTGGTACTTGATTGATCTCCACTATTTGATCAAACTTAGGATGAGTTAGGTTGGGTAAAAGCTCATCGAGCTTATCACTTTGTCATTCTTTTTCTCATCTATGAGTTGCGAAGCCCTAGCCAATTTTTATCTCACCGCCATTTTCATGTGCTCAAGCTTGTTTTTCTTCTACAAATCCATTTATAGACTCTGAATATCAGTATTTTCATCTACAATGAGCTCGTAGGCATTCTTTGATAGAGGTGACTATTATTGGTGAAGATCTTGGCTCATGTGAAATACTTTCTGTATTTTTTTAGAGATGGCCCTTGCTTTGATACTTCTCTGCAAAAGGTTTTTAAAACCATCATTGGTACATTCTTGTTTTGTTGATCATTTCTCCTTAAGCTTGAAGGTTGGTTTTTTTAAGGATTTCATGGAAGGATGAAATTTACCAGATAGATTCGTTGATTATTTTTTAGCCTGATTTTACTGAATTCTTTTGGGTTTTATGAAGGAGAGCTCGATGTGGGTATTTTTCTCTTTTGCGAGATATATCTGATAACTTGCTCACCTAAAATTCTCCCTATTGAGAGCTGAGAACGTGGTTGCCATCCTTCTGGTAATTCGAGCTCTATTTTACTCATGGCTTGAAAAGCGTTTCATTCTTTATTCTCTTGACAATATTGGTTATTTCGAGCACTCTACCTTTTGAATGTGAATGCCATTATTGAGACCCTTTGAGCTTGACCTTCTGTTAGTAGTTCTTTACTTCACTGGATAAGTTAATATCTTTTCCATTGCTTGATACTAGAATTTTTTGAAGTTTTCAACACCATGGGGATTAAGTTTTCTTTTTACTTGCTACTTTTGTACTCTCTGACTTGCTTCAGAGCTCGAAAATGATTTGTTTTTTAATAACCCAAAATGGGTATTAATATTTTGATCAAAAGTACCATATTTTCAGAGAATTTTGATCGGGGTATTCTTATCTAACTTTGATATCACCAAATCTGGAACTTTTTTTGAGGGTTTCATTTGGTTTAACTAAAAAAATTGATAAGTCCTTGAGTCTTTAACTCTGCATTTTCTGTGAGTTTGCAACCTCTCATAAAAATGACTCGCTATCATTCTATGCATTTGAGCTCTGTTTGGTCTTTAATGGTTTTACAAACGTTAATTTATGAACCTCCCTTTTTTTAAATTTTCTTGTATTGTTTGTCACCATTGTTGAGTGCTAGAGCTTGGTTTTAGCTGTATCTTCCTTCTTGGTTTGTACTTTTGAGATATTTCTTGCTCACTGATTATAGATTTTATTTGATGCCTAGAAATTGACTGTGAAGGATTTTATTACTCTATTTCAGTTGTTCTATTGCACACTTGAAGAGAGTTAGACATGTATTGTACTATTTTTGAGCTTGAATATGTTGATGTAACCTCCAAGATCTGTAGATCTCACTATTTGAAAACTTTGATATATATTGTTCATGAATATATCAGTTTTTCATGACTTCAAGAAGTGATATTGCTTCTTCAGTTGAACTGTATGTGACATCTTCCATTGCTTGACACTGAACTTGGGTAACTCTAGAAGCTCTGTATTTTCTTTCTCAACTTCTACCACTTAGTTAATGAATTTCATCCTTAATTACCATTACTTGAGCTCTTGTAGCTGTCTTATTTTCTACTTGTAAGAAAGACAATGAATTGTTTCTTTTGTATTGGTTTGTGTCATGATAACTTGTTGATGAGTTTTGCATAGTGGAACTTCTATTAACTGCTGCAACTTTAACTTGATATGATGTTCTCACTTTCATGCTCTATTCTATGGATTTTGATGAGAAATTAATACAGATATGTTGAAATATCTCTATAAGAAATTGTTACTCTTCAATACCTTGAGGTTTAATGAGGTCCTTTGAGCTTTCTTGTTTTGCTTTGGCTCCTCAACTACTCTCAAGATAGTTACTTAAAATACCATTCATACCCAAATTGGGTTTGCATTTCTGTAACTATGGTGCATTCTCAAGATCATCTTAAATGAAATCACTTCATGAAGTTCTATATGCTTAAAATTTGCATGGTAGTTGGAATTTTAAGCTCTGTACTTTGATCTCCATAAATATTGTCCTATCTTCTTAGGGAAGTGTATTAAATTCATTTGAAAAGCTTGTCTTTCTAAACTGGTTCACTTCCTCTCTTTTGTAGCTCCATTGCTAAACTGTTTCAAATACTATACTTCATCATTTATTAGTGAAACAATGATGTTGAACAATGATTCTATTAGTGATACCTGTAGAAGACTTGCTTTTATCTGTATCAGGATCCTTGAATAAAGAAATCTAAAACTGGTATTGTGAAATATGCATACTTCGTATTGATCTCTGAAACACTTGTTCTTCCAATCTGAACTTTTTCTATAATTTGAGTGCACTTAAGTGATGCACATCTTGTCATTAATGCTTATTATATGCAACAGAGACCTCTAGAAGCTTGTTGAAAATTGTTGGAACTCTGATGAATTATCTTCTTTGTTCATTGAGAACTTTGCTTTTGAGTAGACAAGAAACATATATAACTTAATTGCAATTTCATCTATGCAATTTTATTTTATAGTGGCTTATCCTCAGTGTATCTTTTATTTATTCAAATTTGGGAAATCTGTTTGAAAGACTTCTTATACCTGTTTCTGATCTCTTGATCATTATGAACTGTCATGAATGAGCCTTCAGTTTAGTCTGTAGCCTTGAAGGTTTTACCTGAATGTCTTACTTTCCTGGCACCTTGATCTTTGATTATAGCATCTTTTATTTATTTCTATACTTGTGTTATTTATTCACATCCAGTGTGATATCTGAGATCATTCTGGTCATTTCTGGTAACCTTATGCCTTTTGTTACTTTGACCCATCTACATAAATCTGTATATCAACATACTTTAGCATGTACAGTGGTCCTCTAAAAGTAACTGTCCCTTTGATTTCATTGTACTTGATCATCTGTTTCATTTGTCATGCATTTCTAAAAATACATTCTGCTTATGAATTCTTTTTTTACTTGATCAAATTTATATGAAGAAGAAACTGCCACCATTATTAATTGGAAAATTTCTCTGTAATACATGGCATATTTCCTTAATTTGGCCTGAAATGAACAGTAAGTTCCTGTAATGATTAGTGAAATCTAAATATTCTGTAACTCTTATGTAGCATTACTTAATAAGTTCTACAAATTAGAAAATAGTTGTAACTCTCCTTTTTTCTCTTATAAATATGAACATGCTACATTATTCTTTGTTCAATATGAGTTGAATTTCTGCAATACTTCTCTTTATTCAGATTACTATTTGATCAGCACAATAGTTTATCTTTTGTCACAGCTTTCAAGCATGTATTAGTTGTGAAATAACATGATGGAAAGATGTAAAATTGTCCATTTTACATGGCGAAGCCCTTTTAAAATTTTTCTTAGATTTCTTTTTCCATTATGTTTCAGCTGACAATTTCATCTCATTCTATTTGTTAGAATCGTCCACTAAACTTGCATTTATTTTATGGATTAATACAAGTAAATCTTTGTATATTTGCCTTTAGCCTGTACTGAAATAAATGTACTTTTTTGTATGTAAACACAAGAGTTAATGTTTATTTCTTTCTTCTTACATATACCTGCACATTTAGATAAACTAGTTAGAAAACATTAGGATTTTTGGCCTCTCTTCTGTTCCATAGTTTTCTCTTTATCTTTGCTCTCTGAAATGATTATAAGAATCATATGTACTGATGTAGAATATTGTTGCTTGTTTGTTATGCATTTATATTTTCTGTAATCATACCTCTTGATATCAAGAGATTCATTTGCATGAAGATAGACAGTACAAGAACATGATTTAATCCTGAGCTCGTGACTGATAGTATTTCTCTTTTTTTTTCAGGTACAATGCAGTGTTGAATAACAAGGATGAAGATGGAGTAAAGATGGAGCTGGAAGGTGGAGCAACGGAGACAAAAGAAACAAGGAAATGATGGGTTCCTTCATATTCTTTTTCTTTTATTTTCATGCACATGCACCTTCTATTTCAGTAGTTATGATGTTTACTTGAGTCACATCCCATGGCTTGTGTGGGAAACATTTGAAATTCCTTATGAATAAAACATTGAATTTTGAAACTGAGTTGTGTACTTCTTTTTGCATTTCAGCTTGTATATGGATTGTATAATGAATTAAACAACTCAATAACATAATTGAATGTATTTAATCATGAAGGAAAGAACTTTAAAAATACCTGTAACCTTAGTAATGAACTTTGATTGCTGTAATCTATAAATTTGGTTGTTGTTCCAAAACTTAACACTTCATCTATTCTGTATTTTCTGTCTTCATCAAGATAACACATCTATCCTTTGGGGCCTTTGTGTTCTTTTGCTGAAGACAAACATGAAATTACAGACTATGTGATTGTTATGTTTTGTAACAACACACATAGTTACAAATTACATGTAGTCATTAATTAATCCAAAGGAACAAATATTAAACTGAAATAATCTCCCCTTGTATAGGTTCACTTAACCAATGCCATCCATCGTAATAAAGTTTCAAGTTTCCCGTTTTTTCACGAGTGTAAAAAATTGTCAACATTTCTGGCGATCCTGTGGGGAAAGATATCTGCTAGCTTATAGACCAATGCCCTGATCTTCTCTATTGGGCATGGAGTTCAAGTATATAATCAAGATATTCCATTCTGGAGGTCCAAACCTTCCAAAACAAACTAAAATTGGAAAGGATCTTGAAACCACACCACATGCATGAATGAAATTTATTGAAATTGAAAAAAACATGCAATGTGAAGGAACTACACTTATTGAAAGGGAAATCCTACTCTAAACAGAAACTGTAGGATTTTCAATAACAGTGTTTGAGAAATATACCATTCACACTAATGGGAAGTTCCTCTCCATTCAACCTCGAAAGCTAGAAAGCATTATGTTCCTTGCAAGCTGAAATCATATAAGGACCACTCCAAAGTGTGTCAAATTTTGTGTTGTTTCCTGGATTTGCACGATTAACATCCCATTTCAAAAAAATGTCCTCCTTCATTGAAGACTTTGAACGTAGCCTTCTTATCAAAAGTTTTCTTAATTTATTTTTTATTCTTTTCCATTTTCATTTAAGCTTGATCTCTTAGCTCTTGTAATTCAATTAATTCTACATAACAAACCTGCAATGGTTTATTCTCGAGTAGCTCCATCTAATGCAACAAATCTAAATTAGACAACTCAAGTGAGATGGGAATTCTTGCCTCTCTTCCATAAACAAGCTTGTATAATGAATCGCCAATTAATATTTTAGGAGTTACTCTGTCACCCCAAAGAGTTGAATTAAACATTAGATGCCAAGCTCTTTGGTTATCTTTAAGTGTTCTTCTGATGATCCTTAAAAGATTCTTATTAGTACTTTTAGCTAACCCATTACCTTGTGGTTAATAATTAGATGACGTACTTAAATAAATTCCATGCTTAATAGCCCAATCTATTAAACTTTCTCTAAGAAACACTAAAGCATGACCTAAAATGATATTTGCTGGAACACCAAATCTGTAAACTATACCTTCATAAAAAGATAGTATCAAAGTCTCATTAGCCTCTTTCAAAGCTATTGCTTCAGTACAACGTGTAAAATAATTTGTAGCAGTCAAGATCCACTTGTGTCCTTGTGACGAAGATGGGTTTATCATGCCAATAAAATCTAGACCCCACTGCATGAGTGGTTGATACCAATGAAATAGGCTGTAGGGGCAGCAAAGCTAAAAGTTCCTTTCCAACAAAGAAAGCACATTTCTTACACTTCTTGATCCATTCGAAACAATATTTAAATATGTTGGGCCAATAGTAACCAAATTTCATAATTTTTAAGGATGTAGTACGTGCTGAAAATGACCTCCTGTAGATCATTTGTGGAATTCAGATAATAATTGTTGAATTCTATCATAATCAACACATCGCAGTAAGATTTCATTTATATTTCTTTTAAATAACACTCCATCAATGAAAACATAAGGTACAACTTGTAACCTGAAATATCTTTTTTTTTTCTTGTCCATACCTTCGTGATAAGTGCCATGTTGTAGATAGTTAACAAAATCAGTCATCCATCTTGATTTTTGAACTTCTTGAATAAGATCAGCTTCTTGATTTTCTAGTTGCACCATGCTATTTGATTGCTGATACGTAACTTCAACATGTTGTTCTAGATTTTCTAGTTCTGCAAGCCTAGTATTTTTCCATATAAGAAATTAGATGCTCATACAAACCTTTACCTTGAACTATTTTTGCAACATGGATATCAACATCATATTCCATAAGCTTCATTATCTATCCTGCTCTCTTATCATTCAATTCTTTATTTAAAAAGAAAGCTTTCACACTTGGATGAGAAACAAGAATATGTATCTTATTTTTTGAAAGCATGTACTTAAAATTATTTAGTGCTCTGACTACTGAAAGTACTTGTTTTTAAATAAAAGTGTACCTCATTTTGTGGTCATGCAAAATTTGTCCAACAAAAGCAATTGGCTGCTCAATATTTTAATCATTAACCTGAGTTAATATGGCTGAAATTGTTTCAAGTCCTCCAAGTTCATACATTAAAAAATCTTTATCAAAATTAGCATTTGCAAGAGTAGGAGCTTGAGAAATGGTTGTTTTAATGGCTTCAAACCCTTCTCTCCTTCGTTGTTCTAAGAGAAAATTTTCTCTTTCTTCAGCATAGCTGTCAATGATTTAACCAATGCTGCAAAATCTAGAACAAATCTTCTAGCAAAGTTCATTTTTCTAAGAAAAATCTACAATGCCTTGTTGTGATGAGGCAATGATAGCTGTGATATGGCTTCAATTCTTAAAGGTTCAATTGCTAAACCTTGTTAAATGAAACAATATGACCAAGAAATTTACCTTGATGTACTGAAAAGATAGACTTTTTACGATTCAATGATATTCCAAACTGTTTGCATAACTAAAAAGTCTACCTTCAATGTATTAGATGTTCATCTATTTTTTTTGAAAATATGGTAACATCATGAAAATAAACCAATATGTATTTATTTAGTAAGTTATGAAAATTCATGTCCATTGCACGTTTGAAACATTGCACTAGTGTTTGAAAGGACACAATGCATCCTTTTGTAAGCATAAGTACCACACTTGGTGGTAAAAGTTGTTTTGTATCTATCTTCTTTTCGACTAGAATCTGATTGTATCCACTATAACCACATCTAAAAGAGATAGTCTATCAGAACCAAAAACTGTTCTCAAAGTCTGATCCACGTTAGGTAGTGGATAATGATCTTTTAATGAAGCCTTATTAAGATCTCTAAAATCCACACATAATCTGATTTCTCCATTCTTTTTCTGAACAAGAATAAGATAAGCTACCCAACTTGAATGATTAATTAGAAAAATAATTCATGATTCGATTATATTAGATAACTCTTTTCTCGTTAATGACTCAATTTTTGGATTTACAAGCCTTTGCTTCTACCTAACTAGTTTGGAATTTGGTTGTAATTATATCATATGTTGAGCTAAAATTAGATAAAATCCTCTCAAATATTGGTACTTCCAGGAAAAAAAAATCTTTGAATTCTTTACATAATTTGATAAGTAACTATTTTTCAGCTAAAGAACATACCTTTTGAATAAGTAGCTTCTTGTCATCATCCACCAAGATTTCTTCGTAGATATCTGAAGGAGTTGAAATATTGCCTTTGTCTTTTCTTAACTGATCATCAAAACTAAAAAATGTCTTCTAGAGTGAGCAATCCTTGAGGCAACCTATTTGTTTTTAACTGAACAATTTGATCACTATAAAAGTGTTGTAGTTTTTCTTGATTTATCGTAGAAAATTCAGCAAAAATCCTCTTGTCGTAAAAATCTACAAATATATTTATCGTCTTCGAAAACCTCCCAATTTTCTCCATTATCAGGCATTGAAGGCCATATAATTAATTTAATATGTGGCTTTACCTTGTTGTTCAAAATATGTTATAGTATCTCAAAGCTAGTACCAACTGCTGCAAGTCTATCTGGATACTTTTTTTAGATCTTGGGACAAATTAAATGTTAATAGCATCAAAATCATCCATTAAGTATAAAAATCTATATTTGTAAGACTTCGAAAATGAATTCTTACACACATTAAAGTTCTTTACTTGATTAATAACTAATTCCATGAATCTCTGAAAACTTGTAAAGTGTTGATACCTCTCTTTCTATCCCATTGCAAGCCATGAATTAACGCTTCCTATTCAGCTACATTACAAGTACAAGTAAACTGCAAACTTAAAGCTAAAATTTACGTTTCATTTGAAGGGGAAGTAAGCATTAAACATGCAAATTTTCCTTTCTTATTTTTGGCTCCATCAAAGTAAAGCTTCCATAACCCTTCTGTTGCTTCTTATATTTTGGACAATAAGGGAATTGGTGCATTTTCTTCATACAAGCAATAAACACCAAACAAATCTTCTTCCACTTCCTTAAAAGGTTCATAGGGATTTTATTATTGAGTATTTTCATCCATGAATAGATTAGAAACACCATCAAGTGCAGAAACATGAGATGTAACATCAAAATCAGACTGATATAGAATTGAATAATTTGCTGTGACATTTGAAGCATGAGGCTCCATATAGCAAGAGGATCTGAATTTATGGTAACCTTAGTTCCCTATAGTGTAGTAAAGAACAAAAATGACCAATCTAAAGAAAGATAACCTCCTATTTCTACTGTGAAATCTCGTGACAAGCATAAGGAAAAATAAGGAGGCAAATCTACAACAGTCACATCTTGTAGAATTGTAACGTTAGGATAAATATGTAAAATAACTTCCAAGTTTTTGATAACACCAACTGTATTAGTTTTTGTCCCATCTAGCTGCAACATGCTTTTCTGAGTAGGCTCATACTGGTGGCCCAACTTTTCTACAATTGCTTTCGGCATAATTGTGCTACTTACACCACTATCAACTATGCAATTATGAACTAAATGGTCACCAATAATCAAATATATATAAAATGGTGGTGGATTCTTTATATCATGAATGTTTAAGACCTTTTGAACCCTCCATATAAATTATTTAATGTGGTCTTGTTCCATTCTTCCAAGGACCATGTCCGCTTTCTGAACTTCCTTTTTTGTTGATTTTTAAGAAATCTGTAGCTTAGCAAGTTCATGAGAAAGTAGCTCCTGATGTCCTAGAATACTTAGATCATCTCACATTGAGATATTAACATTATATTTTTTCATTACATCAACAACATTAAAAGAAGCAACATTTTTGGAAACATATTCTACTATCTTAGCATAGGATTTGGTGAAAACTGACTCTGCTTCAGCTACATTTGATATTTGAGGGATAAAAAATCTTCTTGGATCGGGTTGTGACTATTATTTTTTTTCTTTACCATCTGAAACACCTACTGTTTTCTGAGGAACAATAGAACTGTTAGCTAATTTTTCTCCTATAGTTGTTTTATCCGTGACTGTGGGCATAATAGGTCTGTTTTGAAACTTTTGTCTTTCTTGAGTCATTTCTTGGGCCCTAGTAGTAACTGCAGTAAAATCATCTTCAATAAAATTGACCAAGTTTCTGTTCAGGTGCTTTCTAAACATGAGTTTCTTGCTTCCCACCCTCCATTTGAGGCATGGACAATGTCTCAGGTTGAGGTTGTGCAACAAAGCTTATATTTAGAAACACATTTGAACAATTTGAAGTTGTATGAGGTTGATTACAAGTTTGACACCATTCTTCTGTAGCCATATTAACTAGGACTAAAGCGTTAGATGAACTAGGAGCCTTTAAATGACATTTCCAAAAATATTTCTAGCTCTGATAAATTAAATGATTAGTCTCGTTAAATGACACAAATGCTTGGCAGACCCAAAACAACTTCTTACACTCAGAATGCCATATCTTTTGAAATTCGTAATGAAAATGCACAAAATTTATACCATTGGAATCGTGGTTCCGAGACCAATGCACATAAATCAAAAAATTATAATTTGATGAGGAATTGATGGAGATTTTTATGAAAATGTGGCTATTTTTATGAATTGATGGAGATTAATGGGTAGTTGGGATGCATTCAACGAAGCATGGGCATACTTTTCTCACTTATGCAAGATATAGGATAGTCTGGGTGGCCTTTTGCAAGAAACATGCCATAATTTCAGCCCATTTATGACATATTTCCCATGGAAGGTGGAAAAATTTAGGGATTTTAATTTCTCTCTCTCTCTCTCTCTCTATCCTCTAAGAATTCTATAAATTGGAGTTTTGGGATCATTGTACAAAAAGATAGTTTTGAGTAGCAAAACTCTGTCAATTTTTTTTATGAAGCCAATGTGCTACAAGCCTTTGTAGTGGACCCCTTGCATGGAGATACATGCCCTTATTTTGTAACAGATTGAACTATGCATATCAATGAAGCAATAAATATGAGTTTGTGGATGCCTCTTCCCCTGTTGTGTTTGTTTGCATTCTTCTTGCCTCTTCAACCTCATGCAAATATATTGTGTCTGTATTCTGATCTTGTAGGGATTCATTATCATTGTGTATGTATGAAATATTGTTGTAAATGCACTTGCTAGACTATGGATAACTATTATCGCCCCTTCTCGTATGCATTTTTCTTCTACTTTTCACACATTGGAAGATTGTTCTCACACCCTCCTCTTCTGGAGTATCACTGCTTTAGTGTAGGATTTTTTTTCATCCAATCTCTCTCCTTAGTCCATTAGAAAGTTATATTAGGCCAAAATATTTTTTCCTACATTAGAGTAGATTGTGGCAGGTAGTTTAGGATCAAGAACCAACTGTCTCTGGAGGTATATCTCAAGTAGCAAGTCCCAAAACCTAGAGATTATACCAATGTTATCTAGTCACACTGTGAGCTCAAGCACACACACTTTTGCAAACCATAGGGTGCTATGACTTGGTGATAATATTACTAATTCACCCCCTCTCATTCCATTTTTCTTCTAACAATGGGTATCAAATCGGTTCCTTCTGGAGAAGCTTAACATCTTGAAGGAGATCTTCTCAAGCACAAATGGGTATTAAGAAGAAGAATTATTAGAAAGGGAAGAACTCTAAAGATTATTGTTGTTCTGCTTCATGTGAAGGTAAAAATTTCTTATAAATTTTTCCTAAAGTTTATTTTCCCTTAGGAGTTGTAACTTATTAATTTGGAAAAGTATTTTTTGATTACGATTCATATTATGAAGAGTCACCTTAGGAAGTAGTAAAAAGATAAATTTCTCATGCTAGAGATGAAAACCAAAAGATCACATAACATATTGATAAAATGATGAGAAACCATATTAATATCTTAGAAGGCAAGTTGAATAATGAGGATACAGGACATGATGAGATCACAAAACATCTAGAGGATAAGTTAGAGAGAGTTGTATGCACCCTTGAATCCAAGGAAGATTCTCATTTACATGGTACTGTTATTCAGATTTTGGAGTCACAAATGGAGGAATTGTCTAAAAATATAAAGGTCAAAGAGGAATAATATACTCAACTAAAATCATATGTTTATCTACTCAATGATAGAATCTAATCTAAGGGGGATGAGTACATAAAGTATGAAATAGGCATGAATTATTTTCATTCAAGACTTGATCTATTTTAAATAAAACTAAAAAATATTTGAGAAAAATATAAATTAACTATAGAATATTCTTAGCCAACATAGATCAACAAGTGATAAGTATGATTTGGGATTCAATGAGGATCTTAAGGAAAAGGAATTGAAGAAAAAGGACATAATTTCAAGAAAGCAATATGGTGAACCAGATAGTAAGGAAGAAAATACGGTGACATACACAAAGGAAAATGAGAAGACAAATCCTATTAGGAAATCTAATCCATTGAGGTATGAAAGATCATTCAAAGGTTATTGGTTCTCATGTAATGATTTTGGTCATAGAGATAAATATTACAAGAAAAGGTCTCTTAGGAATGGTGTAGGAATCTTCCATGGTGAATGTCATTCAAGTTTTGAGTATGGTCATAGAGAAAAGGATTGTGGATACAAATATAAGAGCGTTTGATCCAAGAAAAAGTAATAATATAAAATGAACGATAACTAGATCGTATCAAGAAAAGAACATATATGCTAATCAAAAACTGCGATAAATAAGATGAAAGAAATTCGCCAGACTAAATTTTCATAAACCTTTGCAAAAAAATCAGATCAAGCTATAAATCAAGGAAAGAACTAGTCACCAAAGAGCTAGTCAAGAGCATAGATTTAAGAGATAACTAGACATCAAGGATCTAGTAAATACCATAGATAAAGGAAATAACTATTTAATACCATAGATCAAGGAAATAACTTTACGTAACAACTAGATGATATCCCCCTAATATTTGAATAAGATAAAATAAATATCCACAAACATAAGTGGGTGAGGATAAATATAATAAAGGTAAATTAAGTACCTAGGTGAACATGAGATAAGGTAAACACCTACTATAACAACCCCCCTCAAGTGAATATAGGGGCCAAAATATAAGTGGCATGTACATAGTATAAGTCTCGAAAACTAGGCCTGATGAGGAACTCATGTAAAATATATCCATGAGGAGGTCTCAAACCAAAAGAAGTTGAAATGTGTTTTATCCTCATCCTAAGGAAAGAGAAATCACAATGTTGCATGGATTTTCATCACCTTTATGTTCTAGCTCCAAAACACTCCTTTGTCCCACGAATTTAACCTTATCCTTTGTCTCGCAATCTTTTGATGGATATACTCAAAATTCAAACGAGCCAAAAAGAAAAATAAATGCCATATCAGATGTCTGCAAGTTACTGAGAGAGTCAGGGAATGTTTTTCAAAGAAATACCAATGTGTGGCTTGAGATGCACAGACACCATTAATTCTAACATAGTATAGCTCTCTTCTAAGTTCATTCAATCTGGTGCCTCCGAACTCTCCCACCTCTGTGTGCTCACATATCTTGTCTGACCTAGATACTTTGGTTGTCACACCAAAGTGAGATACTCCTACCTGATTAGCTCGAATGGGAATAAAAATATATTCTTTTGAAGGTAAATTTTAAGGCAAATGAAGTCTGCTGATTCGTTGTAACTATTTCAAAGAAGCTTGGAGTTTTCCTCTGAAGGACAAGAATATTTTTAATAAGGAGAGTTTTTATTGTGTATAAGAGCTATGAAATTGTAACTTGAGGGGAATTTTTAAGGAAGTAAATTATTGTACAGAAGAGGGTAATTTTTTTCACCAATAGAGGGATTTTTTTAATTTAAAAAGTAAAAATTTTCATTTAACTAAGGGAGTTTTTACCATTTCAAAGTGTCATTTAATGGGTAAAACTATGTAGTTGGCATTGTAAATAGCATAAAATCCTTTTACCCCAACCTATATAGTCACTAGTATGAAGATACATTTGATAGTTGCTTCTACTTGGACCCCACTGAGGCATGAAATATCCCCTTCTCCTCATTGGGTCGATTCTATGAGACTCCCAAACCCCTCCCCATCCTATTTTTAGTATCATTGAGTGGTGTGGTACATTTTCTACTAAGAGTAACCCCAGACTATTAGACGGTAAGGACTATGGATCTACAATAGTCTGTATCAAACCCCCACATAAGGAAAAAGTATTTTTTCTTGATTGATACTTTTGCTTTCTCCACATGAATCCTATGAATGCATTTTCGGATAAATGTGCACATCCTTATTGAGTAATCGTAGCACTTAACTCATAGATGTATCATGTTCGAAACTATGTTGACAGAGCCCTCTGCATTTTCATGAATGTTGTGTTATTTTGAAGAGTTTATAAGTACATCTAATAATTATTTCATATCATTGATATCTTTGCTTTGATATCCTGAACCAGAGATGTTTTTCTCTGAAGTTTGTTTCATTGAAGAGGAAATGTTAAAAACAAGTGGATAGAGTATAAACACTAAGCCATCTTCTCATAACATTCTCTTCAAGGGACTTGTTCCTGAGACAATAGAGAGACATTTTCATTCTACAAACAAGAGAAGAATCCTAAACAAATTAATCACGTTTGTCAATCAATCACCTGCACTTGTGGAATCTTTATGTACCTATGCACTCTTCATGTTTATATGGTATAGATATTTTTCCCATGTGACCCACTAAGTTATATTTATCAAGTAATACATGATCCATGCTCTTACTCCAGATGTTTCGCAAAAGTCTTAGATTTTTCAATACCTTCAAGCTTGTTGAAAAAACTTTGCAACAATACATATTTTCACTTATTTTCAGTGTTCCTATTATAGTTACACATATTTGTTCAGTATACCCAAAATATCTCCTAACTCACTTTATGTCTTCCTTTTAGGAAGAGATAACTACTCCCATTAATGGTTCTCACATTCTTTAGTCTATAGGATTTTCTGTTGGAGGTCATTGGTAGAGATTCACGAGGTATTGAATACCCTATGAGTTTACTTTGTAAACCAGTACCATAGTTGATCCTCACAAACTTAACACTTAGCTAGTAGTTCTATAGATCCTGAAGGATTAATGTGTAGTGTTAATGCTCATATTAATTAGGAAGATCGTTTATGAAAGGTGTCTAATTGAAATATACCTTTAGTATGGATTTCACTTAGTCATCAATGGGATAACTATGAATTGTGGATTGTAGGCTAGTTAGTTATCTTCATAAATGGCTACTTAAATAAAGGATCCTTCGATTATTAGATGATGAAGAATAAGTTTGCATGGTTGAAGATGACCAGAATCTTTTTGTAGTGATTTTTTCCTATATTTCAATACTGAATTTGTGGTTCGTACATGTTAGACAATATATTATTAGTGTTCAGGATGTTAGTTTTTGATAAGATGTGATGACTTGTGAATAACCTACAAAGATCATATTGTTATTATCATGTTGTCCAATAGATGGTTAGCATAATTAGGTTGAGCATATATTCTTAAGTATGGTTACATTCCATAGTTAGAAGGTAACCTACTAATGATATCTAGCTATAAGTGGTTGGACCAGTTGTTAATCTTGACATGTCACATGCTCAATGGGGGGAACATAAGTTGGATGAGAACACGTTTTGAGAGGAATTTTCAGCATACAATTACACTCACATTATGGATCGATTATGTTATAACATGTCCGATCTATAGCAATGCATCATGTCATTTGGCCATTATAATTCCAAGTTCATAATGCACTTGTTATGCTAAAACATGCTCATGTTATGGAACATGAGGAATAAAAATGTACTATGTAAAATTATATGCCTTCAGTTGCCAAAAAATTATAATACGAATTTACCATGAAGTTCTCCTATCAATTAAAACTACCCAGGTTCTTTAGTTTGGAAATATCCACTTATTAAGTGTACTCCACCATTTTCTTGCATACTTTATAGTGTGAATATTCCAAAACATCAATTTTTTACCGTAGATTTCATAAGTCCCAAGTGGCTACCTGAATTCAAATGTTATCAACTCTAAATGATATAGTGTCTTTTGTTATCACAAACATTTTTTATTCTTTGTAGGAAAAACATTCAACTTCACTATCCACAATCTCATGATGGTAAACATAGTAATTTGTTGCAAATAATGTACTTAGTGCACTAGATTTTGTTAGATGTAACAAGCTGTAATGCAGTTGCCAAAGAAAACTCAAACTCAGATGTCAATAAACTTTCTAGAAAGACCGTATCTTCATCCCATGAGTGCTTATCTTCTTTATGAGGTTCTGTAATTGAGATGGGAAAATATTTCATGCTAATTAGATGGATCTATTAAATACTGCATGGGAATGCACAATCATATCCCTATAGAGTAAGTGTCATTCATTTCCTTCCTAAGTGATAAATTCTAGACATCTCATGATTCAAGATTCTCCTCTAGAATATTTTTTTGAAATGAGGCTACAGTCAAAATTCATAAACCAATTTTGCATGTGGTGTAAAAGTGGCCCATATTAATTAATAATTGACTATAATGACACAATCTGTGCTACTTATACCCATTGGAAACATCCTCTGTGGTAATGTTAGAAAAATCACAGTGCATGGTGGATATTTCTATCATTCAGGTGTATATCACATTTCCCCATTGTAACATGGTTCCTATATTATCCATCGTACAATATTAGCATCAGAGTGAGAACTAAAACCTAGAAATAATTCCTTTAAGATTCACTAAGAAGAAAGTGTTTTCTAAATAAGAGGCACTACGAATCTCATAACTCAACTGATCTGCAAGTGAGTGAACCATGAGAATGCTCCCAACAACATGGTCGGGGCTTTTCCATCATGAATTATTAGGAAGTGGAGTGGATATCATAATGGTACAACATTTACTTCATGGGAAATCCAAAAAATCTTCCAACGTGGTTGCTTTGTATAGGATGAAGCCAAGTGTTCTTCATTAGTAGTTCTCCCATGAAAAGAGCATGAAATGATAAAATGCCTAAACTTGGATTGACAATAAATTCCTACAAGGGTAGACGACTTGTTTTCTTTTGTGTTTATGAATAACTTGGAGACTGGAGAAGGGGTGGATTTTGAATTTACTTTAAATATTAGATTAAATTCTCTATGCTCTTAGATGATTGGGTTGTCTACTAATGCATTTTGACAAACTGGAGGACTCAAGGTGAGACAATAGTTGGATTAGTGGGTTAGTAATTCTTTTAAAGAAATGCGTCTTCTTATTCCCTCCAGTCTATGGAATTTTGAATGTAGGATCTAAAAACATAAATCATTCATATTCAGAGATCATTCCAAGGTAGAAGAGGACTCAATCGACAATGGTCACATCTCATGTTTTACATTTAATCAATATGAAAATTTCTAAAACCCAATACATGATTTATAGTAGATGTGTCCACTTCCCTTAAATTGAGGGAAACTTGAATGGATCCTTAGGAGATGATGTCAGACAGTCTGGGGATGTTGATTGGACAAACCCACTCAGGAAAAATATCGATTGCTCAAATTTAATATATTTTTAACAATTTTGCAGAGGCTCATCAAATGAAAACGCCTTATTGAATGAAATCCTCTATGATTTCTCCCACATGTCTTCAAACTCTAGTTTATATTTTCGATTCTTGATGGAAAGGATACAAGAAAAAATTACTTCCAACTAGGTTCAAACTCATACATCTGATTCAAATGCTCCTGAACTTGTACCCAAATTTCTTATATTCTCTTGATGAACATTAGTCAGTTCTCATGAGGTGCGAGAAGCCCATTGATCACTTTCGGCTCAATGTGTTTTGACCCATTCTTGGTTTCAATGTGTGGTAATTATGTGTTGCTAATGGCACAAGAAAATCTAAGTTCTAGGTATGTAGATCTTATAAATGATCACCATGTTGTAATAAACACATGTGACCTAAAATATTTTCAAGAACTAAGCATTTAAAAATTAGATCCCTAAACAATGAATCAAAAGGGCCTTCATATTTTTGCACTCAATAATGAGTGCATGTTTTACGATATGCAAAATATCTAATTATACTGCGATATCTATACACTAGTGTGAGTGTATACATGGAACATGTCAAAAAAACCAAAAAGACTCAATTCTGAGTTGCCGATCAAAATGTACATGCTTTACAAGTTTATGCTCTACTATTTATTTTATCTATCACTAAAACAAAATAAAGTTCTCTTATCTTCACCACTCAAATGAAATTAAAGGAGGATGGATTTAAGTACCTACTAGTAGGAATCACAATATTTAAGCCCTCATACCACCATACCATATGAGCAAGGGATAAATATTTTAATGGCTGTATGCACCACTTACTATTCTAGGGTGAGCCGCTGGTTTTTGAGAAAGTCAGATCCAATTTCTTCATCTAGTAAAAACTGAAATTTTTGGACTGTGTCAAAAATGACCTTCACCGTCTAAAATAGAAAACCATGTACAACAGCCCATGGACCATTCCAAAAAAGAAAATAAACTTCCTATTGGTGCTCAAAGTAGTCTCACACCAATTTGCCTTTAAAAATCTATCAATTTACGGCCTCTATCCCTTTCTTTTTCCCTGTGTTGTGCCTGGTTAATCTTTGTTGTCATTTTCAATCTGTTCTGGGGTCATAGATCACTTATGGGTCCATGGTTTGCTCGTTGTTTCTTTGTTCCTCTGGAAAAGGTTAGTAATTTGGGTCTCCTGTTCTCGGTTCATCAAAAACTCGGGTTCCCCCATGTTTTCTTTTCTCCACGGTCAGGATTTGTCTTCCTTTTCATTTCTGTCCTAAATACTTGAAGAGAAATGAATGGATGTATCTTTGAGAAACATATTTGGGCCTTGTAACATTTCTAATTTCTCCATCCTTGAAGAAAATTTCATTCCCAGGCTCAAATGGTCGTTTTTCTATATTTTACGTTTTGACGGGTGTTTCTCCCCGGTCAAATTTGACATCCTTGCATTTACAGGGGACGTGGCACCTTTTGGTTGGATGCGAATCTCGATTGGGTACTTCAAAATTTCCATGAATCACCTTAACTTAAAGTTTGTCCATGTGGAAGAACGATGCTCATTTTAAGATCTAATTTTTGGTTTGGCCTTGGAGTAGCAGCTAGAAGGACATGTGGAGGGCTTCTGCTACTTTGCCAAGACTTAGACAAATTTTTTATGTAGTTGGTAGTAATTTTGTGGAACATGACACGTGGCGAGCTTGTGCTCATTCAGGTTCTTCACTTTGGGCACCATCTTGAAAATTGCACCATGCGAGACACATGTCGAGGAACCGTGCATGTTCAGGGGACTTAGCCTTTGAGTTGTCATTTTAAATAAGCATCAAGGATGACACATGGAGGCCTCTACTCACTTTGCATTTTTCTTATACTTTTTAATGGCCAAAGGAGACTGCCTCGAGAGCATAACACGTGACGCCTTTCTGCTAAGCTTCAAGCATTCATACAAAATACGCCGGAGTAGGACACGTGGCGAGCTTGAGCTCATTAAAGGTATCGACTTTTTGGGACCATCTCAAGGTGCGTCATGGTGACACATAGCAGTTTGCAAAGTCAAAGAGGTGGGGAGGTGAACCATCAGGAGGTAACATGGATATTTTTTGCCTCCGTAAGTATTAAAATCTCAAAATGGCCCACAAGCTTGATGAGGGGAAATAGTTAATGTATTTACTTCGAGTCAACGGCAAAGGTGCGGAATTCTCGGGGGATATTTGTGAAAAATTTCCTTTTGTGGAGAAAAGGATTCAAACAGTAAAAAGGGCCAGTGTGGGGCCACGGTCGGAAATAGTCAATGTTTGGACACTTGGTCAACGGCTCATTTCCCAAGGGGTGGAGCTATGGGGGAAAACTTGGAAAATTTTCCCTTTTCCAAAAAGTTAGATTAAAATGGGAGAATTTGGCTTTGGTTCCACTCAGGGCCACATAATTTGGACATGTGTTAGGATCGTTTCCCGAGAGTGGAAAGGTGTAGAGAAAAACTGGAATTTTTTTTTCGATTTTTTCCAAAAAAATTGTAAAAAATCAAAGGAAGCCCCCGAATCTGTTTTTAAGTTTGAATCTTCCATGTGGGATGGCTAAAATTCAAAGTAAAAATCAATGGCAAGCTTGAGAGTCTGAATCTAATTTTTCCTCCCATTTTTCTGAAACACGTCTGGAAGTGTGAGCCTCCATGATTTCTTGGTCTTTTCTACATGCCAAGTAGAGAAGTGAGTTAATGTTAATATCTGAGTTTTGTGGGAAGATCTGGAGGACATATTTCACCATTAAAATGGTCCAACTTTTGTGCCCGATCAGATATTCTATTTTTCTTCTCCCAAGCATGTAAGGAGCCAGATTTGACAGATTTAGTGGCGGAAGTAGTTCGAAAATTCAAGAAAGAGTAATCTACTAGAGGAAAGAGTTGAATGTGGGAGATATTCAATGAGATCTGCGCCCTCGAATCACCTGGTGAATCTTTACAGATCTGATGGTGAGAATCACGATCAAAATCATGACGAGCAATGATGCATTAAACATGTTTTTATCTTTTAGGGAGAAGGGGCTCTATTGTGAATGCTATAAATTGCACAAATTTTTCATGCAAATGTTTGGAGGTTGTGAGGTTAGAGGTTGGAGACTTAGAGGTTGAAGAAAATTCCCAACAGGGAAAGCTTGATAGAGCTTGTCCTTTTTTAGAAACCATCTGAGAAGCTTGGTATATCTCTTTTTGTAATTAAAATGTGATCATGTCAAGGTGGTTACAAATGTACAGTGATTGATAAGATCTTTGAGACTATGTTCTATAAACTTTCCCTTACTGATAGATTTAATCAAATTCGAGTTATTTCTGTGTTGTCTTGAGAAAAATGTGTTTGTTTTGGTTTCTGAATATATGACAAGTAGTTCTTCATGTTTCTATTGAAAATCTTTTATTAAATCTGATTCAATCACATAGGCTCTCAATCCTAGTGACATTTTAGTGGCATCTATGCAATTTCATTTCTCAGAAGAGCTTTCATTTGGGATTGGAATAAATGATTTAAAATCACTTTTCTTTTATCCATTGATATAGATATTGTCTGTAAGCCTTTGGGTGTACCTTAGGCGTGATTTGCCTCAAATATTGATGCTTTTTTGGGTTTTCTAACTTGATCCTTCATGGTAGAATCTCAAAGACTGTGTGAAAGAGTGCTGATTTGGGCCTCCATTGAAGCACATATTTTAGTTTAAAGAGACATTTTAGCTATTTTGTAGCATTATGTTGGTTTTACTTTCCATTTTGTAAGGTTCCTCAAGGATCATGGTGAATCTAGTTTCACCTTGCCCCACCTCCCACAAAAATTTCATTTAACAACAACCAATCCTACCTGTACTACCCTTGTTTGTCCTGTGTGCACACAAATGCATAATATCTGTTACCAGAAACATGCAGATGCAATCAGGGTCTTAAATGTATTTAATAACCTTTTCCTTGTTGTGAAAGTATCTCCATGATCTAGACGTGACAGCTCATGAGAGTCAGATCTGGTGTGTTGATCATATTTTCCCAAGGTCTTCTTCTAAAAAATTGCAAAAGAAGGATTTATCATTGTTATTCAATAAACAAAGGTTACAAAATAGGTTCTCTTACCTTGGTTGACAGGAACAACCTAAAATAGTGAGGACCAGATCACATCCTGTTAAGGTGCTACCCACTCCTTTCAAAATCTGAGTGCCAACAAGTCAGATAGATTGCTTCCCTAGCTACAAAATGACATACATGATTATCTATCTACCTCTGAGTGTCCTGTCAAATCCATGATGCTGCTCAACCTTTGAAGGGAATTAAATTTGGGTACCAACACTTCCTACTTGAAATAGTTTGTTGCACGTCTCCAGAAAATGATGCATCACAGAAGAAAAATTACGTAGATTGGATCTCGAACAACCCAAAAAAACCTAGAAAATGGTTTTCTGGGTTTCCTTCCTAGCTGGTATAAATCCCAAGGTGAACTAGTGTGTTTCTCTGTAACAACTAAAAATACAAAAAAAAAATTCCTCTAGAAATGGTCGATTTTACAGTCAATCTTGGGGTTTTTCCACCTTTTGGATTCAATAGAAACCTCTGTTTTATATTAAAAAATGTACACATACAAAAAATATGGACAAATACCAAATATATGAATATATAAAAAAAATTGTTTGTAAAATGAAACTTACAAATGAATTTCAAAACCAATATCCTACTATGATACCATAGAAGGAATGATAACCATATCATACCAAGCCAAGAACACAGATGCTAATGAGACATCATGATCAATAAGAGGAAATCAATTCGTTAGATTAACTTTACATAAACCTTTGTAGAAAAAAGAGCAGAAATATCATATATTATTATGGAACTCAATGAAATACAATGATAATGGGTCTTGCTTATATAGGAAAGGAAAAACAATCTCCCCAATCAAGGTCGTAGATCAACCCCATAAATCAAGGAAAGAATTAGTCAATAAAGAACTAGTCAAGACTATAGATTTAGGAGATAACTAGACATCAAGGATCTAGTCAAATGTACACATAAAAAAAATATGGACAAATACCAAATATATGAATATATAAAAAAAATTGTTTGTAAAATGAAACTTACAAATGAATTTCAAAACCAATATCCTACTATGATACCATAGAAGGAATGATAACCATATCGTACCAAGCCAAGAACACAAATGCTAATGAGACATCACGATCAATAAGAGGAAATCAATTCGTTAGATTAACTTTACATAAACCTTTGTAGAAAAAAGAGCAGAAATATCATATATTATTATGGAACTCAATGAAATACAATGATAATGGGTCTTGCTTATATAGGAAAGGAAAAACAATCTAAGAACCAATCAAGGTCGTAGATCAACCCCATAAATCAAGGAAAGAATTAGTCAATAAAGAACTAGTCAAGACTATAGATTTAGGAGATAACTAGACATCAAGGATCTAGTCAATACCATAGATCAAGGAAATAACTATACCGAGCAACTAAATAATATCCCCCTAATATCTAAATAATATAAAATAAATATCCAAACACATAAGTGTGTGAGGATAAATACAATAAATGTAACTAAAGTACCTAGGTGAACATGAGATAAGGTAAATACATACTCTAATTGAATATTTTCATCAAGAGATATGATCCTAGAGATACTCAGCCATGGGATGACAATAGATGTGAGTTTGCTAAGAATAATGTATGCTATAATTGTAATAAACAAGGACATCTTGGTAGTACTTACTTTTTTGATCCACCTACACATATTGGTGGTTTAAAGAGGAATAATACAAGAGTAATATACTATTTTAACAAAGTTTTTTGTGTTGCTAAGAATTTCCATTAAGGTGTATGATGTCAAAAAAAGAGTTTTCAAGTTCCTAGTATAGAAGGAAGGGGTCTTCTAAGGCCTAGAATACATGAAAATTGTCCAAAAAAGAATTGGGAAACAAAACAAGATCTTCATACTTCAATAAAAGATGGTAATGGTGGAAGGAAAGGTGTGATAAAAATCTTAGATCAGAAATGAGAAGGAGTTGTTCATGTACCTAAGGAGGATTGTGACCTTTTCAAGCCCTTCTTTTAGGTCTGTTTCATGATCATATACCTTCACTATGCTTATTAAAGGTGAAATAATGCTAATGAAGCATTCAACTGAGGGGTAGCTATCTAGGTAGTTGTGTGTGACTCCTCCATGATCAGAACGTATGTATTTTAGTGTCCTTAATTATGTTCTCATGATGAAAATTGGTAGTCATTATGTTTGAAAATTCAAATCCTTAATATTGTGGTAATTGGATGTTCTTGTTTGTGTTATTATGGTCTGTGTTTGTATTTTCATGGTGTTTCATTTGTATGACATGGTTTTTCATGTTCATGAGTCTCATTGTCATGATACATAATGTAGGTAGTTGGTTTAGAACATAAGAAGTATGTTCTTATTATCTTTGAGTCTAAGGTTAGGAATATTAAAAGGAATTGTGGTCTGTGAAGAAAATAATAAATCTACTAAGTCCTATGAAATATCATGAAGGCATCATGAGTTGTAAATAATAGTTTAAAATTTGATCTTGTGTCCATTATTGAAATGAAGCTATGGATGTGGCTTAGTAGCAATTTGAAGACTCTAAATGATCCTAAAAAGTTCATTCTCCTTAGGAAGTGTGTTTTTTTCACTATAATATGTCGAATCATGATTATTGGTGTGTAAAGTCTTTAAGTCATGTGGTAAGAGTTGTTGATGGTGAATCATAGAACCCCTAAATGTCTGCAACTCGATGGGTTGAGACTCTCAGTGCGATTGCATAACATGGAGCTTTTCCCAAGTGTGGGGACCTTGCGAAAACGGAAAAGCTCTCTGGATGAAGGCCGGTTCCTATTCCTCTGTTCAGATGCACACATAAAAATGAAGAGGGTTTACTTAAAACCTAAACTAACTTGTCAAGGAGACAGGGTAAGAAGATGCATAAAATAAAACCTAAACTACAAAGGTGATGCACTGAGGAATGAAGAACACCTATCTTGCCAATAAACACAAACCAAAAAAATGAAATGCAAGATCATGCACAGATAACCAGATTTGCAGTGAAAGATCAAGAGGATGCCAATGAACACAGAGAGGGTTGAGAATCATCCACATAGGCATGCATTATTTTCTCCAAATATTGATACAACACACTACAAAAAATGCCAAGAGGCAAAGTTGTATTACAGTTTTTAATGGGACGTTTGAACTCCACAAATTCACCTGCCAAAGAGAATAAGGGAGGGGCAAAAAAAAGAATGTATAAACTTTATAAAGAAGCCCCTCCTTATAATTTATAGGAAGAATGAGAGAGAAAAGAGAGAGGAAATCCAAAACTACCCCAACCACCTCTAGGTTGCATTTAATTCATCTCATTATGGTGGTAGGTGAGAACCCTAGCGACCCCAAAAAGTGGCGAACTGTATTTTGAATTTTAAAGAATTTTTTCTCACCCTAATTAAATATATTCAGACATATTTAGATAGAGGACATCGTAACCTTTCCGAAAAGTCCAACCTTGCATGAATCCGAGCTCCCTGTCAAAAGTTATGGCCATTTGAATATCTACGCCAGGGTCTGCTTCCTGTCAGCGCTCAAAATGTAGCACCTCTTGAAGGTGCGCCTTGGCGCATCCATCCTTATGTTGACATACCCTTATGTGCACCAAGGCACACATTTTTCCATGTCGACACTCTATTCATTGCGCCCTTGACCTGCGCCTTGGCACATATATTTTCATGTCGACATCCATTTTCATGCGCCCTTGACCTGCGCCTTGGTGCATATATTTTCATGTCAAAATCCATTTTCATGCACCCTTGACCTGTGCCTTGGAGCATTTTCATGTCGACATCCATTTTCATGCACACTTGACCTGTGCCTTGGCGCATGTATTTTCATGTCGACATCCATTTTCATGCACCCTTGACCTGCGCCTTGGCGCATATATTTTCATGTAGACATCCATTTTTATGCGCCCTTGACCTGCGCCTTGGTGCATATATTTTCATGTCAACATCCATTTTCATGCGCCCTTGACCTGTGCCTTGGCACATATATTTTCATGTCGACATCCATTTTCATGCGCCCTTGACCTGCACCTTGGCGCATATATTTTCATGTTGACATCCATTTTCATGCGTCCTTGATCTGCGCCTTGGCGCATATATTTTCATGTCGACATCCATTTTCATGCACCATTGACCTGTGCCTTGGCGCATATATTTTCATGTCGACATTCTCTTACCATGCGGGCGACTCAATAAATGTTGGGGTCTGAGTTTCTTTGATTTCCATATTTTTCCTTTTGTTTATATCTACCCGAGGGGGAAGATATATACAACAATTTGGTGACTCAACGGGATCACCTTCCTACTAGGTAGAATATCAGTGGCCTTTTAGCAATCCATTGGGCATGGAGTCCTAAGCAATAACCTAAAACCAACCTGATATCTGATCTCAAGCCTAATACCGTAACTTATTCTCTGACAGTACTCTGAACTGTAGAAAATAACCTGAGAGCAGCCAAAACCTGTGCCAGAGCACTTAGGGAAATTGAAACCTAACTACAACAAGACAATGTGCATACGCACTTAGAGGAATTGAAAACTAATCTAATATTTACAAGGGTAAACCTTTTCCTTTTAGTAGCAATGTTTAAGATAGATTCCGTTAACCAGAATCGGGAGTTCTTCTCCATCCAATGTAGACAATTGGAAGGCATTACTACTTTTACATCTTGTGACCATATAGGGGGCCACTCCAAATGGCATAAAACATGGAATGCCTTCCTGGTTTTTCTTGATCTACATCCCATTTCAGAACTAGGTCCCCCTCCTGGAAGGTCTTTGCTCTTTCCTTCTTATCAAACCATCCTTTTACTAAGGCTTGATCCTTTTCAATCATCAGAACTACATGTTCACTTATTTCTTCCAATTCTATCAACTCTGTATACCTGGCCTCCATTGGTTCGAACTCACACAACTCCAACTACTTCATGAGATCCAATGCTGGAAATTCTAATGATATAGGCAATATTGCCTCTTTCCCATATACCAATTTGTAGGGAGAACTACTTGTAGACCTCTTTAGCGTTATCCTGTCAGCCCATAATGCTGATTTTAGCTTGGTATGCCACGTCCTTTTGTTTTCATCTAGAGTCCTTCTGATGATTCTTAACAAATTCTTGTTCGTGGACTCTGCTTTTCCATTACCACCTGTGGGTAATAATTTGAAGAGGTGCTCAAATAGATTCCATTCTTGACATCCCATTCTATAATCTTGGAACCTATGAATGCCAATGTGTTGTCTGATATGATTGTGGTCGGCACACCCGAACCTGGTCACTATTCCTTCACAAAAGTCTAGTATATTAGACTCATTTGCCTCTTTGAGCGCTACTACTTCAGTCCACTTGGTGAAATAGTCCGTTGCTGTGAAAGAATCCACTTGTGGCCTTGGCTTGAGTTAGGATTTATGACCCCAATGAAGTCCAATCCCCATTGCATAAATGGTTGGTCAACCAAAATCTGGTGCAATGGAAGTGCTGCTAGTCTTTCTTTGCATGTGAAGAGTGCACATTTCTTACACTTTATTATCCATATATAGCAGTCACTAAAGATTGTCGGCCAATAATATCCTGCCTTCATTATCTTGAGAGCTATTACTCGTGGGGCGAAATGTCCTCCAAAATCTCCATCGTGAAAATCTCGTAACACCCTCTCAATTTGATCTGTCTCAATACACCTCAATAGAACTCCATTGATGTCTTTTTTAAAACAAAACACCATCAATAAGCACATATGGAATGGCTTGTAATATGAAGTATCTCCTTTTTGCTTTACTCATTTCTGGAGGGAAAAAGCTTTCTTGTAGGAAGTGTATCATAATCTGAACCCAACAAAGAGTGGGCACATCATCATTTTCATGTTCTTGACCATCCTGTAGTACCAAGGAAGTCTCTTTTTCATCACTTGTTTCGACTTGTCGACTCAAAGCTAGCTGTTCACATAGTCCTTTTCCACGTACTAGCTTAGTGACCTTAATCTCGATGTCATATTCCATGACATGAGTTATCCATCCTACACGTTTCTCATTCAGATCATTGTTTAGAAGGAAGTCCTTGAATCCCGCATGAGAGACCAATAATTGGATCTTATTGTTTGAGACTAGGTGCTTTAATTTATTTAAACTCCTGATCACTACAAGGACATGCTTTTCAATGAAAGAGTACCTAGTTTTGTATTCCTCCAAGCCTTGACTGAAGAAAGCAACTGGTTGTTCTAATCCTTCTTTGTTTTGTTGTGCCACGATTGCAGAAATTGTGTCTCCACCACGAAAGGCATATAACATGAAATCCTTGGAGAAGTCTGGATTGAAGAGAGTTGGAGCTTGAGATATAGCCTCTTTTATTGCCTCAAAACTTGCCTTGCCTTCAGATGTCCACTTAAATGCCATGCTCTTCTTCAACATCAGCGTTATTGGCTTTACGAGAGCTGCAAAGTTTGGAACAAACCTGTGGACAAAATTGATCCTTCCCAAGAAGCTTTGAAGAGCCTTCTTGTGACTTGGAAATGACAACACTTGAATTGCTTCAACTCTTTCAGGATCAATCATCAATCCCTCCTTTGAAACAATATGGCCTAGAAGTTTTCCTTCGTGAGCCAAGAATATGCATTTTTTGGGATTCAATGATACCCTAAATCTTCTACACCTCTGAAATACCTGCCTCAGATGAAAGAGGTGATCCACTGCATTTTTGGAGAATACAGTGATGTCATCAAGATATATCAGAACTATTTTATTGATCAACCCCTTGAATGCCATATCCATTGCCCTTTGGAAAGTGGCTCCAGCATTTGATAGGCCAAATGGCATCTTCTTGTAGGCATATGTGCCCCATTTGGTGGTGAAATACGTCTTGAACTGGTCATCTTCCTTCACCATTACCTGATTATACCCTGAGTAGCCATCTAGGAGAGAGAATCTCTCTTAACCGGATACTACTTGCAATATTTGTTCCATTGAAGGAAGTGGGTAATGGTATTTGAGAGATGCCTTGTTGAGGTCTCGGAAGTCCACACACAACCTGATTTCTCCGCTCTTCTTCCTGACTGGAACCAAGTTTGCAACCCAGCTTGAGTGCTTGATCAGGAATATAATGCTTGCCTCTATTAGCTTGTTTAACTCTTTCTTCATTAGAGGCTCAATGTGAGGGTTGACTGGTCTCTGCTTCTTCCTGATGGGTTTAGCATCTGGATCCAATTCTATGGTATGTTGTGCCAACTTCGGATTGAAACCTCTCAAGTATTCATAGCTCCAAGCGAAGGCATCTGGAAATTCTTGGCAAAGTTGTATGAAATCTGATTTCTCCTGCTCAGTGGCCACTTTGCCAATTTGAAGTGTTTTGCCTTCCCCAACCGGAATTGGCTCTGAATCTTCTCTCTTGACCTGTATGTTAGCCTTTTCCTTACGGAACTGGTCGTTAGGGTTGAAGATAGACTCCAATGTTACTAAACCCTTGGGAATCTTGTTTGTCCGCAACTGCACTACTTGATCCCCATACTGCTACTCTAATCTGTCCTGATTCCTAGCCGAGAATTTAGCCTCTTCTTGTAAGAAATTGACGATGTGTTGATCGTTCTCAAACACCTGCCAGCTTGTGTTATTATCTGGAACTACTGGCCTCACAATCACATGGATATGTGGCTGTGTTTTTTCCCTTTTGATCTTGTCAACCACATCAAACTTTGCTCCAACTGCTGCGAGCCTATCCGCGGCTTCATTTTTCTTCCTGGGTATGGACATGATGTTGAAAGCTTTGAAATCCTCAACGAGGTCCCATACTCTATTTTTGTAGTTCTTCAGCAGGTCATTCTTTGTAGCATGTTGTCCCCTGACTTGATTGATGATCAGCTCGCTATCCCTGAACACCTGCAAGTTCTTTATGTCCTTTTTTCTAGCCCAATGAAGTCCGTGAATCAAGGCCTCATATTCAGGTGTGTTGTTTGAACAGGAAAATTGGAAACGGAAAGATGAATAATATTTGATGCCTTGAGGTGAAACAAGCATAGCTCCTCCTCCTGCGCCTTGCCTACTCCTTGATCCATCGAAAAATAATTGCCATACCTCATTGTCATCCTTATGGTCTGGTTTGGTGATGCTAGGAATAGGTTGGTTTCCTTCATGTATGTAATAGAATCCTAGCTCAAATTCTTCTACTTCTTGGTAGGGATCAAAAGCATGTACCTTGCTTGCCCATTCATCAAGAGTCAAATCTGGAATGCTTCCAACTTTGGTGTCAGCTTCATCTGTGCCTGGATAATCTTCTTGATCAAAAGCTGAACAGTTGGCATTGATTTGGCTTGGAGTATGAGGCTCAATATAAAAGTTTGCAATTGGTTTGGATCTGATTGTGACCTTAGTACCATATCTTGTTCTGAACAACATGTGTGACCAATCAATAGATAATTAGCCTCCAATTCTAGTTGTGAAATCCCTTGATAAGCATAGGGCAAAGAGTGGTGGCAAATCTATCATTGACACATCTTGCAAAATGGTAACGTTGGGGCATGCATGCAAGGTAAGATTCAAACCTTTAATCACTCCCACCGTTGCTACTGCTGTCCCATCCAATTAAACTACCCCCTTTGATATGAATTCATATTGGAGGCCCAGCTGATTCAGCTATTTGCTTGGGCATGACAAAACTACTTTCCCCATAATCAATCATGCAATTTTGTACTAGTTTATTACCAATGATTAATGAAACATAGAATGGAGGGGGTTTCAAAACTTTACCTTGTTGTCCTCCATGATTCCCTTAAGACTGAGCAGCATTTGTGAGGACATTCTCTTGCATATGGGCCTACTAGTTCGAAGTTGACCAATTCTTCATGGCAGCTTGTAAAAGATCTCTTTGGCCTGGGATGGATAAAGATTCCCACATCGATATATTCACATTTGTCTTCTTCATTTGATCAATGATGCTAAATGGGGATGAAAGATCTCTTTGCTATCCTTTAGTCTGTGCATTCCTTTCTTGTGCATGGGCAGCAATAGCTGGCATTTGAGCTGGCTTAGAAGGTGGTTTGGGCTGTCCTTGAATGTTTGGAGCTGCATTTTTGCTTACCGACAACTTGTGGAGTGATGGAAGGTTGTAGATCACTTGGAGCCAATGACTGCCCTTCACCAATATTCCTCTTCTTTGATCTTGTGTTAGCTGCTACACTCTGAGAAATTGTTTGATTCATGCCACAAAAATCCTCAGCTTGCCAATTCGACAAGTGCGATATCATTTGTAGCTGTGTTTTGCTGAGGTGTCCCTTGTTGCTGATTTGTTTCTTGACTCACTTCACCCTCAACGCTAGTATTTGTCACCATCAAGGCTTGGTTTAAAGCACCATTAAAGCACATAGATTGGTTGTGAGCTTCATTGCATGGGAAACACCAATCATACTCTTGAGCTATGTTGTTTTGGACTGGCACTAATGCTTTAGAAGCAGATGCAACATTGGGGTTATAGGGCTGAAATGGTCTTATTAGCGGGAGGCCTTACTTGGCTTTGATTTTGATTTGCAGCCTGAGCTGGTGACCTATTTTGTTGGTATGGGGGCCTAGCCTGGTACTGCGCTTGAGGTTTGATACGGTCTAGCACTTTGAGCTTGCTGTATTTTGATAGTCACCAGCTCATTTCCAAGGTTCTGCAATTGTTTCATAACCTCCTGGAGTTCATTTGAAGCACTAGAGGATGAAGTAGAAGTTTCATTTGAACTTTGATTTCTAGGAGTGGGAATAGGAGCCAAAGTGGGTGCTTGACTAGTGCTTGGATTTTCTAAGTTTGGATACAAGGGCATGGGAGGCCTAGGAACCAGCTTACCAGCTTGAATAAGATAATTTTCAGCCCTAATGGCGATGCTATAAGCAACAGGTAAGGTTGTGCCTCCCATATATTGAATTAAACATAGAAATATAAGAATTCAAAGCCTTGAGATAGTATAGAAAAGCACCTTCAGCTGTTGGCCTAACGACCACTGGAATCCTATCCCAAGACCTTTGAAATATGAAGTTGAAGTCAGTCAACTGCTCATTGGGAGCTCTCTTGATAGTTGTCAATTGTCTAGCAGAGACAAATTGTCTCCTCTTTTCTCCAAACTGCTCATGGAGAACTATGCATAACTGATTCCAATTTTGGATAGTACCAGCTCCAAGGCTCCTAAACCATTGCAATGCCCTCCCTTTGAATGAAGATGCTAGCAATTTGACAGCAACATCCATTTCATTTATCTCATGGATTGCACAAACGTTAGCAATGTCTTTGACATGATCACCAGGAGTGGTATGATTTTCTCTAGTGAAAAATGGAATGTTCTTCAATGCTGCAATTGGAACTGGATTCTATGCATTGAGGGAAAGTGGACTGCTGCCAGTGAAATTGACAAAGGGATTCAGTGGTTGTGCCATTCTGATTGTCCTGAGAACCCTTGTTGATGCGAGAAAATGTCTACTAGGTGGAGGTGTAGACAAGGTCCGGTTAGGTGGAGATGGTGATCTTTGTGGTCTTCTTCCTCTCCTTCCTCTTCCTGGTGATAGTTGCAAGTGGAAAAATAGCCCCTCTTCTCGAGTATCAGACATGGTTTGAATTCTTCTCATATGCCTGGGTAACTTTTGCTGCTACACCGCTGAATTCTACCTCTTCGGAGTCACCAGATGTGTTAGAAAGTGAGCCTCAAAAGGCTAGATTCTGCCAAGTTACACACCAAAATTGACAATATTAAAAATAAAATTTAAAAATTTGAAGGATCCAAAAGATGCAGTTCTTCAATTCGGTTATCGAGTTTTGCTGTGCAGCTACTAATCCCCGAACGGTATGGACGAAACTCAGGTCATGCAAGGCAACTGGGAAAACCCGAAATGCAAAAAACCCATGAAATTTTGAAAGTCAAAATCCCAAAAAACTAAGAATACCCTTTTGAATATTATCCCCTGATCTATCAACTGGTGAAATTTTGACTTGTTTTGAGCAAGTTAAGCCCTTGAAAATCGATTTCAAAGTTTAGCCTGGAAGGTGAAAAATCTGAAATTGTAAAACCTGCAAGTTTTAGTCCAAATTTCTTGAAAATTCCTTCAAATCTTGTGGAATAACCTCTTGGTCCCACCGAGCATGCCAAAACTATTGATGGCGAATCACAGCACCCCTGAATGTCTACAACTCGATGGGTTGAGACTCTCAGTGCGATTGCATAACATGGAGCTTTTCCCAAGTGTGGGACCTTGCGAAAACGGAAAAGCTCTCTGGATGAAGGCCGGTTCCTATTCCTCTGTTCAGATGCACATGTAAAAATGCAGAGGGTTTACTCAAAACCTAAACTAACTTGCCAAGGAGACAGGGTAAGAAGATGCATAAAATAAAACCTAAACTACAAAGGTGATGCACCGAGGAATGAAGAACACCTATCTTGCCAATAAACACAAACCAAAAAAATGCAATGCAAGATCATGCACAGATAACTAGATTGTCAGTGAAAGATCAAGAGGATGCAAATGAACATAGAGAGGGTTGAGAATCATCCACAGACATGCATTATTTTCTCCAAAGATTGATACAACACACTACAAAATGCCAAGAGGCAAAGTTGCATTACATTTTTTAATGGGAGGTTTGAACTCCACAAATTCACCTGCCAAAGAGAAGAAGGGAGGGGCAAAACAAGAATTTCCAACCTTTAGAAAGAATCCCCTCCTTACAATTTATAGGGAGAATGAGAGAGAAAAGAGAGAGGAAATCCAAAACTACCCCAACCACCTCTAGGTTGCATTTAATTCATCTCATTATGGTGGTAGGTGAGAACCCTAGCGACCCCAAAAAGTGGCGAACTGTATTTTGCATTTTTAAGAATTTTTTCTCACCCAATTAAAGATATCCAATCGTAGTTAGACAAAGGACCTTGTAAGATTTCCGAAAAGTCCAACCTTGCATGAATCCGAGCTCCCTGTCAAAAGTTATGGCCATCTGAATATCTGTGCCAAGGTCTGCTTCCTGTCAGCGCTCAAAATGTTGCGCCTCCTAAAAGTGCACCTTGGCGCATCCATCCTTATGTCGACATACCCTTATGTGCACAAAGGCACACATTTTTCCATGTCGACACTCTGTTCATGCGCCCTTGACCTGCGCCTTGGTGCATATATTTTCATGCGCCCTTGACCTGCGCCTTGGCGCATATATTTTCATGTCGACATCCATTTTCATGCGCCCTTGACCCACGCCTTGGTGCATATATGTTCATGTCGACATCCATTTTCATGTGCCCTTGACCTGCACCTTGGCGCATATATTTTCATGTCGACATCCATTTTCATGCGGGCGACTCAATAAATGTCGTGTTCCGAGTTTCTTTGATTTCCATATATTTCCATTTTTCTATATCTACCCGGGGGGAAGATATATACAACAAGAGTCTCTAAAGGATGTAATTGGTTCTCAAAAATTTGTTTAAGATGATCTTGTTTCATCAAATATATGTCTCATTCACTCAATCTAAAGGTAGTGACATGTATAGTGTTCATGAAAGATTAAACAAGACTAACTCAAGATGAATTCATGTGTGTCATTGGTATTCTTTGTCCTTCATTTATTGTAAGGGTTCTCAAAGCTTCATGAGTATCAAATAGAATGTAAATGATCATTTTCAAGGTAATAAGTGTAATATTGTACTTTTCTACCAATTTTCCGCTATGAATGGGTACTCACTATGAACTCAAAGTGGTATGAATGGAATCTAATTTTTTAGAGTCTAAATGATGTAATTTAGGGATATAATTTTGTACATATCATCATGACAAGGAGAGTTAAAGGATTCAAGTTTCTTTAAGTCTTAATAATGTGTACATTCATGGGATTTTCTAACAGTTGGAATAGTGAAAACAATACTAATTAACCCTCATGTTTTGTACATTTTACTTTGCATTATATGGTCACTTCTGAACTTCATCACATACTTTTCCAGTCTATTTTTTTTCATTTTACATCATTTAAGCGTTGACTATAGCACCTTGGCTAGCATTAAGGCTCCCAGAAGTTCCCTGGTCTCATTTGGGGTGCTTGATCTTTTTTGGAATTTCCCACGACTTTTTGGAAACTTTTTATCCATTTGAGCATTATATATTTTTCATGGTTGGCCTTTTGGGATTAATTACAAAATTATAATAAGAAAAATGTATAAATATAATTTTATGAGACAATAAAGAGGGACAAAGAACTAAGAATTGCTATCTTAACATAAGGTTTCATCCATCAAAGTCTCCATTTGCATCCATCTAGCTCCATCATAAGGCACAAGTTTGGTTCATTTGCATCACACTACATCAGAGTAAATTTTATTATATTTCATTCACCATTCTATTAAATTTATACACATATTTATTGTTTGCGACTTTCACAAAGTTCAACTGGGACAAGAGCACCTAGGGCATGATTATACACATAATCACAAAGAACTACATCGGGCCTTAGATGTAGTGGAGTGCTTAGTTAGTAATTCCACCATTATGGTAGTTGAGGAAAATTTGAACCCTTCATATGAATATTTTGTTTTAGAGTTTTGATGATTGTTTTGGTGTTTTGCAGGTCTCATCTTCAAGTCTGATTTTGAGTGACATACAACCAAGTTTAGTGACACTAGTGTCAAAATAATCAAACATATGAGATCACTTAATGACAACTCATAGTAGGTTTAAAAATCCTTTTTACATGCTAGGGAACTCGTATCATAGACCAACGTGCCCAAATTAACCCATGTACCTTTCCAAGTGCCCTAGACTAGCCTACTATTACAAATTTTTACTTTTTGGAGCTTTTGTCTAGTCATTCCTACACTTTGTTTATCTTGTCTTCACTGCAACATAGTCCTGACATATCTGTGAATCAACTAAGGTCTTTCTGACCCTCGTGGCTCATTAGGGTTTAACATTTCTATTTACATAGTTGTCTGGGTCAAATTCCAAATTTATTTTAGACATTTTTTCATTTTTTTACTTCTTATATTAAATCTTAAAATCCCCAGTTTTAGTTAATCATTTTTATTAACCTGGTCGCTTTCACACTAAGGATACACTTATTTCCTCTATCATGGCTTTCAAATTTGCTGAAGTTTTTTTATCTGATTTACTTAATAGATTTCCAAAATGTCAAGTTGTTTTCCATAAATCCCTAGACACCATGTATCTTTATGTCAATACACTACCACATGAAATAAGTCCTATATTCACTCATCTATTTGATGACCCTAGTGTTTGTCAATCTACTAAAACCCTATTAGACACAATTAAAACTCTACATTATTCTAATCAAGACAAATTTAAGGCCATGCAATCCATGATTACATATCTGAAATCTTAAATTCAATAGCTTAATGATGCTTCTCAAGTGCATGTTTGTTATCCTTTTACATCTCATGTTAGGATTGTGGAGCTGAATTGCTTACCAATTAGCATACTTTATCAGCTTGCTGGAAAAGATAGTAACCAACATTGGTTAGAAAGAGACTGACATCGGTCACCTATAACCAACATCGGTCTAGAATGTAGGAACCATTATCGGTTAGGGCTAACCAGAATTGGTAACCTATGTATGAGTTTTTTATTTAACTCATGGGAATTAGATTGATATTTACTATTTAATCAGATCTATTGATTGTAATTGTATGGCTAAGTACCCTAAGTTTTTATATACCTAGATAAGCATGGAATATAGGTTCAGAAGAATAATTAAGAGAAGGATTGAGTTAGATTCTTGATTCTCCTAGATTGAGAGGATGCAAAAGAAGAGAAAGAAATAACATGTTACATGAAGACAAATCTTCCATGGAGAGAGGCTTGATAGAAGGAAATGGCAGGTACAATTATGACAGGTACATCTCAATGGTTAGAAGAGGGTAACATATTCTACTGTATTTTATTTGTATAGTTATTGTCTCATTCTAATGGTTTGTATAGTATGCAAAGCACATAGATTTTATTCTTGTAGATACACATGTTGGTTAGATATTGGATGGTAGATCCATGACATCATGATATATTGTTGATCCATGTATATCTAGTCTTATATTGGTAGATCCATAGGTTATTACGAGATCTTGTATTCGTAGACCCATGATATCTTGTTGTATTTTTGATCCATGTAGATCTAGATATTGCAGAGGAGGTTATCTTCATGTTTGCACAAGTTGATGCAGTGATGGATAGACCGACTTACTTCTTGGTGTAAAATTATAGTTGCACATATGGTAGACCCATGTGAGAGGCCTTTTTGTAGCTCCAGAGAGATCTTGGTTGAAGTTAAAATATGCAATAGTTCCTAGTTATGTGAGATCTTCTAGTGGTGGTTTGGAGGCACAATTTTACTACACTCATGGAGACCTGTTTAGAGATGCTGAGGAGGAGATACTCTTCGAGAGATGCATTGTACTCTTGTATTGAAGAGTTGGTTTCTACTCTTGTTATATTTAAAAGGAACTATAACCAGATCATGCCAAGCCAAGAACACAGATGCTAATTAAACATCACGAACAATAATATGAAGGCAATTCGCCAGAATAGCTTTACATAAACCTTTGCAAACAAATGAGAAACAATATCATATATTACTATGGAACTGAATAAAATACAATGAGAATGGACATTTCTTATATAGGCAAGGAATAACAATCTAAGAACAATCAAGGTCGTAGATCAAGCCATAAATCATGGAAAGAACTAGTCATCAAAGAACTAGTCAAGTCCATATATTTATGAGAGAACTAGACATCAAGGACCTAGTCAATACCATAGATCTAGGAAAGAACTAGTCAATACCATAGATCAAGGAAAGAACTATACCTAACAACTAGATAATATCTCCTAATATCTAAATAAATAAAAAGAAATATCCACACACATAAGTGGGTGAGGATAAATACAATAAAGGTAAGTAATGTACCTAGGTGAACATGAGCTAAGGTAAATGCCTACTCTAACAATATTATATATATGAGAAATCTATCTTTGGTGGATGTAGCCCACATTGGGTGAACCAAGGTACATTTTGTGTTATGTGTGTGTACTTTATTTTTATAGGGATTATTATAGTTTATAATTCCACTACTATAGATGTTGGGGAATTGTTTAGATCTTATGTTTATAATTGGGTTTGTTAATGAATCATAACACTATTTTGTAGTCACAGATTTCCAATAAATGGTATCAGAGCTTTGTTATTTCAGAGCAAGGTTTTGCTTCAGTATATTGTTAGTGGTTTACTGACAGGTGTATGAGATGAGGGTTTTTTTTACTGATGCGTAAATCATAGGAACACATTTAAACCTCAATTGGAATCTAGAAATGTGAGGTTACTAGAGAATACAACTACTGAAATTGGTTAGGTGGTAACCAACATCGGTAAGGTGACCATGGTCAGTTACATGGTGATCGTGGTCAATTATAGGGTTATTGTGGTCAGTTATAGGGTTACTGTGGTCGGTTACTGGGTATCTTGGTTTTAAACTGAAAATCACAGATCTGAAGAATTGAGAAGATGAATGTAATGTATTTTATTTGCTGAGGTGCCAATTATTCTTGGAGACACAAGCATGTTGGTCAGATTACAGATCCAAGTTTCAAAGCCATGGTTTTATTGTGGTATTGTAGTGCTTGTATGTTTTGGTTGCACATTCATGGTTTGGGATTACAAATCAGAGTATGAGATGGAGGATTGGTTATGCATCCTTTGGTATAGTTAGATGCATGGAATTAATTAGAAAATCATAATATAGTAGCACAAAATGAAGATGGGGTTTGTATCAGAGAAGCATGTTCTTCAGTTGAAGATGTAGTTGAGTATATTGGTGTTGGTAAGGGGATGTATTTCATCTTGGTGTAGTTTTATTACATGTAATATTACTATTATGTTTTTGGACGAGATTTGGGTGCTTCTTGAAATGACTGGCTCAACACAACTATCAACTTTGGTTAGAGTAGGCACCTAGTTTGGTGACCTATGCCAGTTTTTTACTATTTGTTCATTACAATAGCACTAACATTGGTTAAGGAACTGACATCGGTCATAGAGGGTAACCGGTACCAGTAAGTGAACCATGGTTGGGCTTTATGAAAATGAGTTTTCTAGGGTTTCTTAGAGTAGAAGATGACATGGATGGTTCAGTGTCCTATTTTAGAGGATTTGGTTTCTTACACAGTGTGATATAGGAAGTAATAATGCATATCAATTCAATGTTTGGATTAGAAAGAGTATAGATTTGGCTCGTTTAGTCTAGTGAGACTTTGAGTTAAGTATCTTTATATGATTCACATTTTATTTATTTCATTTATAACAACTAATATTATGTTTGAAATGTGTGCATAAGTAAAAATTATCACCATGTATATTTGGTGGGCTTGACTTTGATTTTAGGGATGTGTTGGATTCTTGAGGACAATGGTATTCAGTATAAGGATGAGATCTTCAATGAAAAGTCATGTTTAGACACACATTTGTAGGTAACAAAAGATGTTAAGTACACACAGATGATGTAGACACCTGTAGTTTGATCAATACACTATTATTTCTAATGGTGCACTAACGCTTCTTCCCTTTGCAAATTAACAGCACACCACCAATTACATCTATTTAACTCCCCTCTCATGACACCTTTTTGGTCATTTTTCCTCTTATAAATGATTCAAACAGGTTGTTATAACCTCTTTCTAACTACATTAGCTTCTTATTCCCTTTTAGCTTGCTCTATTAGCTCCCTGGAATATCAATCCACTTCATTGGATGGAGTAATCCCTTCAGAAACCCTTCAAGAACCCTAATTACTCTCTAAAAGAGATTAATTAGTCTAACCTAGGTTAAATACCCTAAACATAGTCAAATCACACTTTGACTTGCAAGAAGTACTTTTTGTACTTTAGCCTTTGTCTCACATGCACCCAAATCTCCCATTTCTTCCAAACAAAAAACTATAAATAGGGCTATACCCCATCCCTCATTTCCTAATAATTCTCTCTTATTCCTAGCATAGATTATAGAAATTTTTTTAGGCTTTAGATTATATTTCATCTTCTTCCATTTGAGCTAAAAGCTTTTGATTTTGTATTTCATAGCATTAACATGGAGTAAAAGGGAAGATCCATTGGCCTTGAAGCCATTAATGGGGAGATCTCTTTCTCTTAAACAATAACTGAATCCATAGGTCCTATTAGGTTCATTACTCCAAGCTTTCAAAGAATAGAGGTTAACTTCATTTTCTTAGTTTGCATGTTTATTTCAAATTAATGTATGCAAAGAAGAAAACCTTGTTCATTTCTTATCACATGGTCCATTGATCAGATTGTTAAAAGCCTTTGGGGTTTCTTTACATATTATTATCCCAAATCCATGGACTTTGCAAAATTTCATTGAACACATTTGGCATGCCCGGTGGGAAACTTATGTCCACCCTCCATTAATGAAGGTCTTTTAGGTTTTTAAAAGTTCATTTTCAAGTTTTTTTGGTCAAATCACTTGTTATTTCCTCATTTTTGTTTCTAAACCTAGATAAATGACCTTCATTTACATACATTTTGTGGATTTGATATAGAAATATGACACTTTGACTAAAAACTAACCTGTTTTCTCTTGAAAACTTGAAAATCCATGTGTTTTTGCAGGTTTCTCATAGCGTGCGCGTAGGTGTAAAAAAAGGGGCACGTACACATTGAAACCCCGACGTACCTATCAGATCAGGAATGTATCAGTTAGGAGGAATTCATCATTTACACATTTTCTCTCTACAGAGACGCGCACGCATCTCCGTCATCTGGGGTGCGTATCCGCCTCTCTGGTCGCGCATGCGTAAATTGTCTAACTGTGTAAAAAAAATTATAGTTTTCTGTTTCAGGTTTGAGCTCATACACGTCAGAACCTGAGTGTCCATGTCAATATGGGCATGTCTCTATCATGTTGCAAGTGTCTGTGTTCTACTGCATTAGGTTTTATTAATTTTTTATTGCAGGCGTACTCATTAAGTAGGGCGTGTATCTATTGGTTGGGAATCACTAGTGTTAGTATAGGTGCATAGGAGTCTATATTAGAATTGGAAATTTTTACAATTTGCAAAATATTTTCTTTTGATCCATTACTACAGGTTTCTAGGACTAACAATTTGAAAAAAAAGTTTTTTTTCTTAAACGTTTTAGTTTGCATAGTTAGAGTATTTTGTTCTTGTCTTAGAACTATCTTTGTAGAAGTGTGTATTCTCTCTCCTCGCATCTTCCAAGGTGATCTTGGAGATCAAAAAACTTATACAAAACTCATATAAATTGTTTAAAGAAACACTTGTTTTATAAAGGTTGAAGTAAAACTTTCATGTGATTTTAGTAGAGTTTTTCACGTTGCGTATGCTCTTACTTCACGCCTTTTAATGATCTTAGGAATAAAAAACAAAGTGAAAAACTCTCTTTCTTGACATCAGCCTACCAACCAGAAAATTACTAAAAACTCGTTGTCGATAGGACTTATCACTTGTCAAAGATAATACACAACTTCTAATGCACGTGTTCTTACATGTTGCCAAACGGTGTGCTACTTAAAACCACATTAAGTTAAGCAAGATACAAAAACAAACCATATTCAAAACATTGTATTGAAGGTTTTGGAAAAGGGTACGTCCCAATTTTCTCAATTGGAACATAACCCATTTGCCATAACACCTTAAGGTACAACAATGGGGGTGGTTTCAGGAACCCTAAAGTAGTCCACCATTGTGTAACCTCGTAGATGAAATAGGAAGCACTCCGTTTACCCACTTGACTAGTACACCTTGTGAGTTAGAGTTACAAGTTTTCCCTATCATGATCCCATTAAGAGTACACGATGGATGCATTTACTACCTAGTGGTCTTGAAGGGGGAAAAACCGAGATCTTCCCAAGATAGGTAAGGGACTATTTGGGTAAATCACCCCACTCGTGGATGACTTTGTAACACCTAGTTGAGAGAACTTATTAGGAAAGCCATTTTTTTATGGAGCCCAGTTTACTAGTCCTTGTTGTGTCAAGCCATCACAAAGTGACAACTCGTTTGGAATCTAAACCTTATTTCTTGAACAAGGAAAAGAACCCTTGTGAGTTTGATCTGAGTTTCTTTCATCATGAAACTAAACTACGTCTCACTTTTTCTTAGTTTTATTCTTGTCTCCAGATGAGGCAAAGCTCTGCCTATTTGGCACTTGGTTTGTTTCTATCTTTTAATCAATACCCTTGCATTCTCATCGCCCATTGTTTGGGGTGAGAAAGGTGCATACATCACTCATTTTTATCAAAGATAGTGCTCATCACTTTTTTGTCCATTTACACCCATCCATGATTGTGGCTAGGTTGTTAAATGTATAAAGTGTGTAGGTATGATTTTTGTATCTTTGATAAAAGTCCATCCATCTTGATTTCAATATTATCTTCACCACTGTGATTCTAGTTCATCTTTTGTCTCTTCTTGCGTTGATAATTTTGTTCGCATCCTAGACATACAATCTCGGTACTTAAGTCATGTTCTCACTTTATGAGAATATGGTATAAGTCCCCTTATTGTGTGGTTACGCTGCTCACATGATTAGAAACTCCTTGTTATACTTATCACTTGGTTTTAGTTTTGACATCATCTAAGTCTGCTTGAAAAGTGTCGATAACGCCTTATATATATGATAACACAGTCTTCGTGGTACTAACACCTTGCTTGCTCGGTTAATGTATCACGATGACATTATTATGCTATATTTATTCATGACTTCCATTTTTTAGAAGGTTTGATTTCATCGGCATTCAAAATCGGTTTAGGTATACCTTGTCGAGGGATTGCAACAACATCACGTCAGTGCTTAGACCTTGTTGGGGTTCTAACTTGACTTACATATTGATACATCATTGTCGCCATCTGTTTTTAAGGCATAGACATGGTAACAAAAAATTGAGTGATCATGCCATTTAGGTATGTATATGGGTTTTTCTTGATAAAAATGATTGCATAACACTACATCTAGGATGCACTGTAGTACAGTTCCAACATCACCTTGTGTGGCTTACAGAAAACCATACACTTAGGGGCTACACTAGCTATATACAAACGTCCACTAGTAATGCCTAAAATCATAAAAATGGCAACCAAATCAAATGAGCATGATATACGAGAAAACCCTTTCGACACCTTCACATTCAAAGGTCATAATTTAGGACCGCTCTTTTCTCAAGTCAAAGATACAGAGATGTTAATTGATCATAGTGGAGAATATTCAGACTCTAACAGAGAACAACAAAGGTTAGACCTAAGTAGATTTGATGAACTCCTATATTATAATAAAGATCAAGTACTTGCAAGAGTCTTAGCATTAGGAGCTAAACTTCCGCATGAGTGTGAAGAAGAAAAAAAACTCTTTAACCCTAATTTAGGAGAACAAATATTTGTCTTAGACATGGATAATCCTTTTGATGTGGGGTACACTTCCACTTCTGGGTAACATAAGGCCACTGTCAAAGGTGAACCAGCATGGAAACCTCACTATAAAGTTTCATGTAAAGTGAAAAATGAGCGTAAAGCTTCCCCTCCTTTGAAATTTGATGAAGAAGAGGACCCCCTAGTTAAGGAGGAGATCCTCCAAAAACAGATCTTGAAGTTGAGTTAGAAACTAGCAAACCTAGGCTCTTCAAGAAGAAACATATACAAATACAAAGACAAAAACAAACTTAACAAGTTTCAAATTGATCCACATATAGACTATACCTTTAAGGAAACTCAGGCTCAAAGGTCAATATAGCCTACTAAAGAGAAACTCATTCAGGAAGAATTGAAATCTATGAAAGATACACTTACTACGTTACAATAGGGAAATGTAGGCCAAAATAGAAAACATTGATATGAAGAACTATGTCCTTACCCCTTTGATAAGGACATGTTACAACAACGTTTCCCAAAACACTTTACCATTCCCAATTATTATAAATATAAGTGTAAAAGTGATCCTCGTGATCATATAAAAGAATTTTACATGGCTTCCCAAGAGGTTGCATATAGCAATAATTTCTTAATACGACTTTTTCCTCGCAGCCTAGGAGTTGTGGGATTGGAATGGTTCTATAGCATACCCAAGTGCTCCATTACAATGTGGCCCACGTTAGCAAAGAAATTTTTAACGCATTACTCCTATAATATGGAGAGTGACATCACAATGAACGATCTATGCAACACAAAACAAAAACCCAATGAGACATTTACAGGATTTCTACAACGATTGCGTGGGTTAGCTAGTCACTTTCCTTGTGCCTTACCATAAAAAAAATTAGTGAGCATATTTGTTCCTAACTTGAACCCAAAAATAGCCTTCCACTTGCAAATGCATTGTGGCTCAAACTTTGAAGAAGTCATTGAGAAAGGTAGTCAAATTGAGAAAGCACTCATTGCCAAGGGAATGCTTAAACATGTCACTAAAAACAAATGTTAAGTCAAATCTACAAGAAAACCTAAATTCTTCAATAAGAATAAACATGTTGTTGGTGATGGCATTACAGACTTTAAGAGAGTTCAAGCCATATATACAAGCCCACTCTTAAAGCTTTTACAAGGACCTCATCCCAAAGCACCTACAAAATGTACATTCTCATCCTTGACAAAATCCTTATCTACCATCCTAAAGCAAATAGATGGTGCAAAAATTGTAGAATATCCAATGGTAACAATACCATATGCGGAAGATGCTCCAAAACCAATTTTGTTCAAAGACCATGAATATTGCGACTTCCACCATGTCAAAGGACACAAAATGGATACATGTTTGAGATTGTGCCATTATATGCAAGACCTCATAGAGGAAGGGAAGATTACTACGGAGTCTCCCCCTGAGACTGGTAAAATTTCAAATGAAAAAATGGGTATTTACAAAGAACCTTTTCCTAACCACGCAGATAAAAAGAAAATAAAACCAGATCAAGGGAAAACTTCCAACGACTATAGGACTACTGCCTATGTGTACCATATGAATGATAGTCCTTATGATTCCCTCATTGGATGTATTAACTCATCTAATGAATAGATCAACACCATTCATATTTTATAAAAGAGTTGCATAGTCAAGACAAGACCTGCCACTTAATCATACCAGTTCATGTGCCTATCCCTCAATAAGGTCAATATAATTTAATAGAACAGTTAGAGAAAACACCTACTAGGATATCTATTCTCGATCTCGTCAAGATATCTAATGCCCATAAGAACATATTGTACAAGAATTTGCAAAATTTAAGGGTTTCCATAGAGGTAGACCCCACGAACCTTCAAGCCATGATTGCATGCTTAGACATCAATGATCATATTAATTTTTATTATTCTGCAATCCCACATAACAACCCAGAGCATAACTTACAATTATATCTCAAAGTGGTGGTTACCTGTCACAAAATAAAAAGAGTTCTTGTAGATGGGGGATCTGGTATGAATATTTGCACCTTGAAGCTAGTAAAGCAGCTAGGCCATTCAGAAACAAAGTTGGGTGCTAAGACTATCAAAATCACAACATGAAAATGAAGAAAAAGAGTTAGCAGGGACTATAGTTGTTCCCATGGAGGTAGGACATTCATGTCATACCACAACGTTTCATGTCCTTGACTTGGACCTTCCATACAACATGATGTTGGGATGCCCATGGATCCATGCCATGCAAGTTATTCCATCAACTTTTAATTTGTGCATCAAGTTATGTCATAAAGGGCAGGTGGTTACCATTTTGATTGACCCGGAGCCAGTCATACATTGTAGAGCATTGCACAGTTTTTCTTGTGCAACTTATGAATGTCCTTCTACGGATTTTGTTGTCCCTCTAAAAACAGATGCTATAAAAATGAATAGTTTTAGAATCCCTCATGCCTTTCAATCAATATTTTCCCTCATTGGTCACATAATTTACTTCATGGGAGGCCACATTAGCAAAATATGGCCCAAGTAAGCCATTCACTCTTGAGCAGGCTCTGTTGATATCAGACATATCACTATCCCCTAGGATAAGGGGTAAACCTTATTTTCAGTTCAAGAGCACCCATGAGCAATGTCCTAAACCATTGGAAAAATTCATCCATAGTGTTCTCCTATCTAAGGAGAAAATGTTGGAAGACCCTACCAGCAAAGTTCCAGAAGGCACCATGGTATCATGTAATCAAGCACCTCAGTACATCAAAGGTCCCCACATGATGTTTGACATGAGATATAGTGGGTTTGGATGTGGAATTAAGGCACAAGGTCAGTTAGAGCCTATCCCTATCCCTCATTTTAAAGATGATAAACATGGCCTTGGAATAAGGCCCTATGACACTCTACCTTCTGAGAATGATGCCACCTCTTCTGAACGTGAGGATGTTTCATCTCATTTTGATAGTGACGAAGATTCCCAATGTGTCCTTTACGTGGATCTTGCCTCCACGAACCTATTCCCAAATTCATCAGTCCTTACCTTATCCAAATCCACCCCCCTAGATAAATACCCAGTAGCCCTTGTATATCCTAAACTTATAGATTGGGATTAACAAATTCACATGCCCCTAGATTTCTTTGAAAATGATGAGGCATTTTCAGATTTCATGGGACTCAAGGACTTTATTCCAGCTGGAGACCACAAGAAAGGATTTAAGATTCAACTAGACACCTGCACCTACTTCAGGGAAGAAGAAGAGATGTGTGGATGATTGAATAAAAAGGCTGTAAATAAAATTACACCTACTTCTAAGAAACCAAGCAAGAAGGATCAACGGAAATCCCATAGTGATAGACTCTTTGATAAACTCATAGACAAATAGAATGAAGAGTCTAAAGATATAGTGATTTATCCATTCAAAGATGATCATGAACTACCACAGGAGGTTGATATTACTCTTCCCCCTGATCCCATGCAAATGGAAGATGCTTCTAAAATGCTTATTGAGGAAATAATCAACGTCAACATTGGCTCAGAGGAGCAATCTAGAATAGTCAAGTAGGGAACAAAATTTTTTTGTAGAGAATTTAAAACAATACACGGACATATTCACATGGACATATGCAGATATGCTTGGTTTGGACCTAGCTCAGGAATAAAAGACCTTTTTAGAGCTCTTAGAAGAATACATGGTCATATTCACATGGACATATGCAGATATGCCTGGTTTGGACCCAGAGCTAGTTGTACACAACCTCCATGATATGTTGTGCACCTAGATGCCAAACCAATCAAACAAAAGTTGAGAAAGATGCATCCTAAGGTGGTGCTCTTAGACAAAGAAGAATTAGAAAATTTGTTAGCCCCTGTTGACCCATTTGCTCAAGAAAGATGTCAGATTCAATTGGGGACCTAACTGTCAAAAATCCTTTGCACTACTCCAACAGTACTTGACCAGCCCACCTATACTAATGCCACCTACTTCTGGTGAACCTCTCCTCTTATACATTTCCGGTACCTAGTTGACTATTCAGAATGAATCTTGAACATGGTCATAGTACAGAAAAAACCTTTTGGCATAAGGATCTGCATAGATTTTCTTGACATCACAAGCCGAATGGCTAATTAGATCATTTTGTAGACACTAAAATGTCAGGTCACACTCCCCTTTTATCCCTCGACATATAAGCACCCTTTATTACATTTACCTAGCCATGACCCCCTTCACCCCACTAATAGGCCTTAATTTAAAGGCATGTAAATTAAATTAATGCTTTATGCCCCTACACTAACATCGACATGATAGTCGATTCAATAGCTGGTTATGAAATGGTTTCCTTTATGGATGGTTTTTTAGGTTATAACCCTAGTTTAGTAAACCTAGGAAATCCCACCTTGACTGACGTCGGTTACCCCTAACCATCGCTGGTTAAGACGGACCGCCGTCGGTTAGCCCTTTTAATCCAAAACAACCTTATTCTCAAGGTTGGAACTTGGAAGCAATAAAATTGCATACAGATACGAATTGAGAGATAATGCATCAGCATAAGCACAACATTCCAACACCCCTTGGGGAGCAACATTTTGTTATAAAGTCATGCTGGGGCTACTTATCAACGGGCCATGATAGTTATTTTCCATGACCCAATACCTCGTCTCGACTAACCAAAATATTATGATAAGTGACATCATGGAGGATTATGTTGATGATATCCTGGAAAAATCCAAGAGTAGAAAAGAACACCCTGAAGTGTTGAGGCATATCTTTCAACGTCTAAGAGACAAAAATATTCGTTTGAACCCTAAGAAATGCGTCTTCGGTGTTTTATCTAGAAAAATACTAGGGTTCATTGTCTCACAAAGAGGGATTGAAGAGGATCCCGCAAAGGTTACGGCTATCACAGAAATTCCACCACCTACCACTCTCAAATAGCTAAGGAGTCTACAAGGAAAGATTCAGGAAATTCATTGCTTTATTTCACAACTTGTGGATAATTGCCACCCCTTTACTCATTTGATCAAGAAATATGTCACATTCAATTGAGGACCTAACTGTTAGAAAGCCTTTGCACTACTCAAACAATATTTGTCCAGCCCACCTGTACTAATGTCACCTACCCCTGGTGAACCTCTCTTCTTATACATTTCCACTACCCAGTTTTCCATTGGTGCATTACTTTCCCAATATGACTTAGCCCATAAAGAGAGAGTAGTTTACTATCTTAGTTACACATTGATCACATACGAGTTGAATTATCCCCAAATAGAAAAGGCTTGTTTAGCGGTTGTCTTCACATTTCAAACCCTTTTCCATTATCTCCTGAATAACAAAACCAAGCTCATATCCAAAGTTGACCCTCTCAAATACCTTTTATCCAAACATAATCTTACAGGCTGAATGGCTAATTAGATCATTTTGCTAAGTGAATTTGATATTGAGTTTGTGAATTAGAAGTCTTTAAAAGGACAGGTACTGGCTGATCAATTGGAAAAAGCTCTTCTCCTAGGAATGGAACCTTTGTGCTTAGATTTACCAGATGCATCTATGATGTATATTGAATAATCTATAGAATGGAAGGTCCATTTTGATGGATCTTTTACCTTTCAAGGATCTAGAGTAGGAGTGGTGCTCATCACTCCAACATGCGATGTCATACCATGAGCATTCCAGTTGGGATTCTCATTTACAAATAACATTGTAGAGTACGAAGCACTCATCGCTAGCCTTAAGATAGCTATTACATGGAACATCAAACAACTACGAGTCATTGGGGACTCTCAACTTATCATAAATTAGGTTAATGATGAGTACAAGGTTAAAGATGATAAGCTTATTCCATATAAGAAAATGGTTGAAACTTTGAAAGAATTTTCACACAAGTCATATTTGAACAAAAACCAAGATCGCATAATAGATCCACAGATGCTATGGCTACTATTGGGTCTCTATTATGCATAGCACTTGAAGAAAGCAAGATGCCTTTCTTCATGGAACATTTACAAGTACCTGCATATGATATGTGGGAGTCATGTTTGGCATGTGAATTTTTTGGTCCTTTATCCCCTTCGTACGACCCTATCTTCCAATACCTACAAGATGCTATTTTTCCACTTGACATCACCCATTGTGAAAAGAAAGCCCTTATTCGCCGTATAGCCCGTTATACCCTCCTAGGAGGCACCCTTTATCATCATGGCTATGACAGGAATCTACTTCACTATTTGGATGTTGTTGATTCTATCCACACAATTAAAGAAGTACATTGTGGTATTTGTGGAGCATATACTAGTGGCATGGTCTTAGCTAAAAATATATTGAGAGTAGGCTATTATTGGCCTACCATCAAATCTGATTGTTGAAACTTCATAAAGAAGTTTGAACTATGACAAAAAATATGGAAATTTAATACATGTGCTAGCACAATCCTTATAGCCTATTACAACGCCTTGGCCATTCTCTAAATAGGGCCTAGATCTCATAGGGTAGCTCCATCCTTCTTCATCAGACATGGTCATACTCACATCATCACTGCCACCTGAATACTTTACCAGATGGGTAGAGGTTGTCCCTCTTACCTATGTCACCGATGTGCACATATTTTAAAATTCATCATGAACCATCTCATATGCCGTTACGGGATCACCTTTAGCCATTTTCACTGATAATGGTAAATCCTTCAAAAATAAAATGGTTAAAACATTGTGTCAACGCTTCCATATCTAACTTAAGTGGTCTACCCCTTATTACCCTCAAGGTAATTGATAGGCAGAAGTCACCAATAAGACCCTTGTATGGATTATGGATAAAATGGTGAGTAAAAATAGCCGTAATTGGCATCTACAGATACATCCCGCCCTCTGGGCCTATCATACCTCCATCCGCACTCCTACTAGTTGCAACCCCATATTCACTTATTTATGGCACTGAAGCCATCATACCTTTAGAAGTGAAGCTTCCCTCCTTGAGGATATCTCTCAAAGACTATCTTGATAAAGACGAGGACTATAGGGTTGCTCACCTAGTAGAGTTATAACTATTAGATGAAAGGCATATCAGAGTGCTCAATCACCTAAAGTTCTATCAGAACAGAGTGTCCAGAGGATATAACAAACATGCATCATTCATTAGGAATTTGATGTAGGAGATCTAGTTCTCAAAGAAAATAAGAACAATACTGTCAAAGACAAAGAAAAGAAAGGAAAGTTCGAGGATAATTGGTCAGGTCCTAATGTTGTAATTACAAAATATGGATCAAGAGCCTACAAACTTGCATATTCATATGGTGAAGATATTCCAAAACCTATGAACGCCATGCACCTAAAGCGGTTCTACACTTAGGCATGACAAGAATATCAAATAAGAACTAAAAAAATAGAAAAACAAAGAAAAAACAAGAAAAAAATGGAAAAATAAGAAAATAGTAAAGAAAAAACATGTCACCCACATGCGAAAACCATGCAATTATGGCACAATGGGTAGGTCTTTGAGTGAAAACCAGTTTTTTGCACTCAAGGAAGATTCGCTGGACATAAGTTACTCTTACGGAAGGACGGATAATCGTTGCCAATTTTTAGATATGACTTCTTCTGCTAGGTCTAGGAACCCTAGTAGGGCCACCTTTTCCTTGCCATGATCTGGTTTGTTTACTCTTATATCTACATGGAGGACATTACCTTTGTATACTCCCATTTAGCATTGAGCATTAAGGTTATCGTTGGCACCTTCTCACACATACATGCCTGGCATTCTTCCTTTTGTCATTCCACATCAACGCTGTGGGCACCACGCTTCTTTTTGTTGTACATTTCTTTTAGAACATGGACCTTGGGAATACAACAACATTTATAAATTGATACAAAAAAATCTAAACATCTGGAAAAAATTTCTTTTCAGGGATAAAGCTACATTCATCTCACAATGTTATCTTAGGGGAACCTAGACAACAATGAAAAACGCAGCTGCAAAAACTTATCTTTTTAGATAAACCCAAAAACATTTGAAAATATGTCAATATTGTCCCGCAAAAGCAAATTAGTGATTTAATTACTTTTAGTTGTTGGTTTGTATAGTTTTGGTGTACTTAGTCTATTGAATTGTTGGTTCTTTGAATGGATCTTGTGCTTATTTGATTTTGAATCTTGTTTGATTTAAATTATGTATTGCATTACATACATTTCAGAACTCTCATGCTTGTAAACAATTGTTATAGGCTTCTTTAATTGTTATGTGTGTCTATTTTAAGTTCATTTTTACTTGCTTAGATAAGATCTCATCTTAATCTCTTGTTAAGATTTTGCATCTATTTTTTCAGTTGTAGTTCGTTGTTTTGTTTGTATGTGTATATTTGTTTAGTTTTGTTAACTTTTACTTGTGTGTTTTAAATAATTGTTTGTTATCACATCTATCATCTATCATTTCATAACATTTCTAACATCATTCCCTACATCATATATATACAAAAAATGCTAAGTATTACATCATGCATGTATGCTAAGCTAATCATCACATATTGTATCATCAATGGGAGCAAGAGGGGTTGCACATAATCACAAATCTATCCCCCCCGCATACCAATATCATCTAGTATCATCCCAAGTACTAGAATAAAAACACAGAAACAAATTATGAATCCAAAACATATGGTGCTATATATAGATACATCATCAATATGAAAGTAGGAAATATACACATTTCTAAATCTAAGCTATGTCACATACATAAAGGAAAGAAAAAATCATACATCATAAATATATCATAATATGATACATCAAAATGTCCATATGTACATGTATAACTGTCCAGGTCAGTACTCAAAATAATACATCATCGTTTACAATATGTCACTCAAAAAGGGGCATGCATAAAAAATAATCGACCTTCATCACTTACAGGCAACACAATATCAAATAATGGTATGCATACTATACATCAAAATCACCCTCATAAGAGGCATGTATATAAGATAGTTGTTATCCAAATCCCCCCCCCCCAAGATACTTTTGATAACTGCAGCAGATTATTCAGTCCTAGCGCAAGTAGATTGATTCAGGCCCAAAATCATGTTTTTAAGGGCTCCCTTGGCTTCTTTTCTAACTCTCGCCACCCAAGAAGAAACTCACGAGATTAGAAAGGTGAAAAAATTGCAAAAAATCCAAGCTTGGGGCCGAAAAATGAAGAAAACAAAATCGTCTAAGGTAATGTCCTAGTCCATTCGGTCTTCCGACAGTTTTGGACTCGGGGTGTGAATCGCCGAAAAGCCACCAGGTGGTCAGTGCAGCAGTTTGGGACATCGGGACCTCGCGGGGCGTGAAAAGTTGAATCGACCGAAAAATGAAGAAAATTCCCTAATTCTTGGTTTCGCGCAGTCTGGGAACATCCGGGCCAAAGATAAAAAAACTATTGAGTGTAGGATATTATTGGCCTACCATGAATATGATTATTAAAAACTTCAGAAGAAAGTGGAAACTGTGAAAAAAAATGGAAATTAATCCATGCACCAGCAAAATCCTTATAGCCTTTGCAACGCCGTGGCCATTCTCTAAATGGGGCTAGATCCATAGGGAAGCTTCATCCTTCTTCATCAATGGTAATTACTCATATCATCACGCCACTGAAGATTTTACCAAATGGGGTAGAGGTTGTCCTTCTTACCTATGTCACCAATGTGCAGATTTCAAATTCATCATGAACCATCTCATATGTCGTTATGGATCCTTTTAGCCACTGTCACTGAGAAATGGTTCAATCCTTCAAAAATAAAATGGTTAAAACATTATGTCAACGATTCCATATCCAAAGAAGGGGTTCTTATCCCTTATTACCATCAAGGTATGGAGAGGTTAGAAGCCACAATACGACAAATGGTACGGGGATCCTGGAGAAAATGAGTCAGTAAAAACTAGCAGTAAAGTGGCATGTGCAGATACATCCCATCCTCTAGGCCTATCGTACCCTCCATCCATAATCCTATTGTATGACCCCATATTCACTTGTCTGTGGCAATGAATCCAATCATATTTTGGAAGTGGAGCTTCCCTCCCCTGAGAATTCTCTCAGAGAATCTTGGTAAAGATGAAGGACTCCAGCGTTGCTCGCCTAGAGAGTTTAGAACTATAGATGACCAAAGGCATATCCAGAGCACTCACACCTAAAATTATATCAGAATAGATTTAAAAAGTATATAAAAAAATGCATCATCATCGAATTGTATGTAGGAGATCTATTCTCAAAGAAATAAGAGGATAATGTCAAAGAAAAAAGAAAAAAGGGGAAAGTTCAAGGCTACCTGTTAGGTCCTTATGTTGTTAAATTATTGCAAAAAGATGGATTAGGAGCCTACAAAATTGCATATTTAGACGGTGGAATAGGAATTGGAACCTATGAATTCCATGCCACCTAAATCGGTTCTATGCGTAGGCATGACAAGAATCTCAAATAAGAAATAAACTTGGAAAACAACGAAAAAACAATAAAAAAATGAAAATTGAGAAAATAGTAAAAAAAGAGGTGTTACTCATGGTGAAAAACCACATATTTGGCCACAGTGGGAAAAGTCTTGAGTGAAAACCCGTTTTTGGCCACTCAAGAAGATTCGCGAGACACAGTTATCGTTTCGTAAGGGAAGGACAGGTAATCGTTACCGATTTTTAGATACAACGTTTTCTGCTGACTAATTCTAGGAACCCTACTAGGACCACCTTTGACTTTGCCATGATCTGGTTTGTTTCCTATATGTTGCATGGAGGAGATCACCTTTGTATACTCCCATCTAGCATGGAGCATCGAAGGTCTCGTTGCACCTTCTCACACATTACATGCATGGCATTCTTCTTTTGACATTCCACATCACGCTGGTGGGAATCCACTGATTCTTTTTTGTTGTACATTTCTTTTGAACATGACCTTGGGAGGAAATACAAAACAACATTTATTAAATTTGATACAAAAAAAATTAAACCATCTGGAAAAATTTCTTTTCCGGGAATCAAGCTACATTCATTCACAATTTATCTTAGGGGAACCTAGACAACAATGGACAACAAACGCAGTGCAAAAACTTATCTTGAGTTAAACCCAAACACCATTTGAAAATCTTAAATTGTCCCGCAAAAGCAAATTAGGATTTAATTACTTTTAGTTGTGGTTTGTATAGTTTTGGTGTACTAGTCGATTGATTGTTGGTTCTTTGGAATGGATCTGTGCTTATTTGATTTTGAACTTGTTTGATTTAAAAGTATGTATTGCATACATACATTTCAGAAACTCTCATGGGGTCTTTTGGGGGGGGTGGGGGGGGGGGGTGGGGATTGTGAAACAATTGTTATAGGCTTCTTTAATTGTTATGTGTGTCTATTTTTAAGTTCATTTTTACTTGCTTAGCTAAGATCTCATCTTAATATCTTGGTTAAGATTTGCATCTATTTTTTTTCAGTTGTGAGTTCGTTCGGGGGGGGGGGGGGTAGGGGGATATTGTTGTTTTGTTAACTTTTACTTGGGGGGTGGGGGTAAAGTAATTGTGGGGGAGTCACAGCGAGCATGCGAGAGGGCAGAACAGGGCGAACATCATTCCCGACATCAAGATTAATATACAAAACATGCTAAGTATTATTTTTTTTTTTTTCATCATGCAGGTAGGCTAAGCAATCAGACACAGAGTGTATCATGCAATGGTGGTTTCGAGCAAGAGGGGTGCACAAAGCACAAAGCGAGCCACAAGGAGAACAAAAGAGGACAGCGCGTAGACATTTTCCATCCCCAAGTACTAGAATAAAAACACAGAAACAAATTATGCATCCAAAAATATGGTGTATATATAGAGACATCATCAAGTATGAAAGTAGGAAATATACACATTCTTAAATCAAGCTATGTCACATACATAAGGAAAGAAAAAATCATTAAATCATAATATATCATAATTGTACATCAAAATGTCCATATTTGTACATGATAAACTGTACCCCCAGGTCAGTACTCAAAGAATACATTAATCGTGGGTACACATATGTCATCAAAAAAGGGGCGATGCATATAAAAAAGAAAACTCGAAGCGCTTCATCATGAGGCATATCAAATAATGGTATGCAATGCTATACATCAAAATATCACCCTTCATAGAGCAGGTATTTATACGATATTGTTATCCACAAATTCCCCCCCCCCCCAAGATAATTTTGATAACATGAATAAGATATTCAGTATGCGACCCCTCTACCTCGCACTCACTTCCCTTTCATCCCTTTCACCTTCCATCCATCTCTTCTAAATCCCCAGCTCCTCTCTCCTATCTCTATAATCCCTCATCCTGTGGGCCCCCCTTTCTTTGCTTACTACAGGGAAAGACAAGCCAAGTAAGGAGAATTGTGATTAACAGGCCAAAAATCATGTTTTTAAGGGCTCCCCTTGGCTTCTTTTTCTAACTCTCCCACCCAAGAAGAAAACTCAACGAGTTAGAAAAGGTGAAAAAATTGCAAAAAACCAAGCTTGGGGCCGAAAAAATGAAGAAAATCGGCTAAGTCCTAGTCCAGGCGGTCTGCAGGACAGTTGGGACGTCGGGGTGTGAATCGGCCGAAAAGCCACCAGGTGGTCAGTGCAGCAGTTGGGACATCGGGACGCGCGGGGCGTGAAAAGTTGAATCGACCGAAAAAATGAAGAAAATTCCCTAAGTCTTGTTTCGCGCAGTCTGGGACATCCGGGCCAAAAGTACGCACGGGACGCGGATCGGCCGGTTTGGCGCAAGTCAGTCCATTTCGGGCGGTTCGGAGAGATTTGTCCCAGATAGTTCGAGACATCCGGGCCAAAAGTACGTGGAGGACGCAAACCGGCCGAATCGGCTGAAGCAGGAGATTTTAGTTTGGGACATCCAGGACAAAAGGACGCGTGGGACGCGGAAAGCCGAAAGAGCCGAGAGCGAATGGAATCTCGCCACGTGTCTTCACTTCAAACAGGAGCAAGGAAGCCCGAATCAGCTGGTTCAGAGATTTTTGTCCCAGGCAGTTTGGGAACAGCTGGGCCAAAGGTACGCGAAGTACGCGAGGGAGTGGAAAGCCGAAAGAGCCGGCAACGAATCAAATCTCGCCACGTGTCTTCACCTCATCGGCTCGGCGGGAAAATTTTCAAAACTTTCCCAAGGAAAAAAAAAGGGAATATGGTTAGGAAGGGCCCACACTCTAATAAAATTGTGCCATGTGGCAACTTGGAGTGGCGGAAGTGCGGGGAGAGAGAAATGGTGAAAATGTTCCCAAAGTGAAAAATGCCAAATTTTCAAAAGTGTAAATAAGTGTGCCCCTCAGGCCTGACCCCAACTCAAATAATGGACGTGTCCAAGTTTAAGGAAGGGCCCGAAAGGAATTTTTAGAGGATGGACCCCATGGATGAATTAGAGCCTGACACGTGTCATCCAAGTGGTGGAGCACGGGCGAAAAATTCAAATATTTTCCCGCCAATCCGTTTTGGCCTGTTTTCACCCTAAATCTTCAGATCGCCATAACTTTCGATCCAGAGCTCAGATTTTCACGTTCTTTATATCAATGGGAAGCTGGTAAAATTTTCTACATGATTCCAGGGTCAATCATGCATTTTGGTTTAGTTTGGAGAGAGAAAATCAAGAAACATCTCTAGTGCGTGGTAATGGCCAGAACCGACGTTTCAACAACCAACTTAAATACAAAATACAGTTCGCCACTTCTGCTAGGGTTCTCACCTACCACCATAATGAGATGAGTTAAATGCAACCTAGAAGTGGTTGGGGTAGATCTGGATTTCCTCTATCTTCCCTCTCTCATTCTTCCTATAAATTGTAAGGAGTGGCTTCTTTCTAAAGGTCGAACATTCTTGCTTTGCCACTCCCTTCTTCTCTTTGGCAGGCAAATTTGTGGAGTTAAAACCTCCCATTTAAAACTGTAATGCAACTTTGCCTCTTGGAATTTTTACAGTGTATTGTATCAATCTTTGGATCAAGTAATGCATGACTATGGATGATTCTTAACCCTCTCTGTGTTCATTTGTATCCTCCCTGATCTTTCACTATAAATTTGTTATCTGTGCATGATCTTGCATCACATTTTAATGGTTTGTGTTTACTAGCAAGATAGGTGTTCTTCATTCCTCGGTTGCATCACCTCTGTTAGCTTAGGTTTATTTTTATGCATCTTCTTACCCTATCTCCTTGGCAAGTTAGATTAGATTTTTAGTAAACCCTCTGCATTTTCATGTGCATCTGAACAGAGGAATAGGAACCAACTTTATCTGGAGATTCCTTTCTCATTTTTGCAAGTCCCACACAGGAGAAGGATTCCATGTTATGCAATCACACTGGATGCTAGTACCATCAACCTAGAAATCTGATCAACATCCAGGGGTGCTGTGATTTTTCATCAACAGTTTTGGCACACCCAGTGGGAGCTTAGAAGTCTTTACTTTCATTGCAACAAGATCGATGTGCACTTGTTGTAAGTTCCAGCTTTGAAGGGGCTTTAAAATCATACATATGGCGACTCCAAAAGAGGCATAATCCGCTGGTTTCAGCAGTCCAAGCATGGCAAATTTATGAGAAGAATACAGACTAGGTCAAGAACTAGGGAGGAAGGATTGTTTGTTTATCTGCACCTATCTCTAGGAAGAGAAAGAAGGGGAAGAAGAGCTCAAAGATCACTATCTCCACCTAACAGAACTCTCTCTACACCTCCACCTGGTAGACCTTTTGTCGAATCAACAAGAGTTCTTAGGCCAATCAGAATGGCGTAACCACCGAATCCCTTTGTCAATTTCACTAGCAGTAGCCCACTTTCCCTCAATGCACAGAATCCAGTTCCAATCGTAGCGTTGAAGAACATTCCATTTTTCACTGGAGAAAATCATACCACTCCTAGTGATCATGTCAAAGACATTGCTAACATCTGTGCAATCCATGAGATAAATGAAATGGATGTGGCTTTCAAATTACTGGAATCTTCATTCAAAGGGAAGGCATTGCAATGGTTTAGGAGCCTTGCAGCTGGTTCTATCACAAATTGGAACCAGTTATGCATAGTTCTCCATGAGCATTTTGGGGAAAAGGGAGACAAGTTGTCTCTACTAGAACAATTGACAACTATCAAGAGAGCTCCCAACGAGCAGCTGACTAACTTCAACTTTAGATTTCAAAGGTCTTGGGAGAGGATTCCAGTGGAAGTAAGGCCAGCAACAGAAGGTGCTTTTCTATACTATCTTAAGGCTTTGAATTATGATATTTATATGTTAATTCAATCTATGGGAGACACAACCTTACCTGCTGCTTATAACATTGCCATTAGAGCCAAAAAATGTCTTATTCAAGCTGGCAAACTAGCCCCTAGACCTCCGATGCCCTTATATCCAAACATAGAAAATCCAAGCACTAGTCAAACACCCACTTTGTCTCCTATTCCCATTCCTCGAAATCAAAGTTCAAATGAGACTTCTACTTCATCCTCTAGTGCTTCAAATGAACTCCAAGAGGTCATGAAACAATTGCAAAATTTGGGAAATGAACTGGTTACTATCAAAAGACAGCAAGCTCAAAGTGCTAGACCGTATCAGCCTCAAGCGCAATACCAGGATAGGCCCCCATACCAACAAAATAGGCCACCAGTTCAGGCTGCAAATCAAAATCAAAGCCAATTAAGGCCTCCCGCCAATAGACCAGTCCATCCGTATACCCCCAATGTTGCATTTTCTTCTAAAGCATTAGTGCCAGTCCAAAACAACATGGCTCAAGAGTATGATTGGTGTTTCCCATGCAATGAACCTCACAACCAATCTATGTGCTTTAATGGTGCTTTGAACCAATCCTTGATGGCGACAAATACTGGCATAGAGAGTGAAGTGAGTCAAGAAAAAAATCAGCAACAAGGGACATCTTAGAAAAACACAGCTCCAAATGATACCGCACTTGTGAATTGGCAAGCTGAGGATTTTTGTGGCATGAATCAAACAACTCCTCAGAGTGTAGCAGCTAACACAAGATCAAAGAAGAGAAATATAGGTGAAGGGCAGTCATTGGCTCCTAGTGATCTACAACCTTCCATCACTCCACAAGGAGTTGGTAAGTAAAATATAGTCGCAAACACGCAAGGACAGCCCAAACTACCTTCCAAACCAACTCAAATGCCAGCTATTGCTGCCCATGCACAAGAAAGGAACGCACAGACTAAAGGACAACAAAGAGATCTTTCATCCCCATTTAGCATCATTGATCAAATGAAGAAGACAAATGTGAATATATCAATGTGGGAATCTCTATCCATCCCAGGACAAAGAGATCTCCTACAAGCTACCATGAAGAATTGGTCAACTTCGAACCAGTAGGCCCATATGCAAGAGAAGGTCCTCACAAATGCTGCTCAGCCTGAAGGGAATCATGAAGGACAACAAGGTAAAGTTTTGAAACCTCCTCCATTCTATGTTTCATTAATCATTGGGGATAAATTAGTACACAATTGCATGATTAATTCTGGGGAAAGTAGTTCTGTCATGCCCAAGAAAATAGTTGATCAGTTGGGTCTCCACTATGAATTCATATCAAAGGGGGATAGTGCAATTGGATGGGACAGAAGTAGAAACCATGGGAGTAATTAAAGGTTTGAATCTTACCTTGCATACGTGCCCCAACGTTACCATTTTACAAGATGTGTCGGTGATATATTTGCCACCACTCTTTGCCCTATGCTTGTCAAGGGATTTCACAGCCAAAATTGGAGGTTACTTATCTGCTGACTGGTCACACATGTTGTTCAAAACAAGATATAGTACTAAGGTCACAATCAGATCCGAACCAATTGTAAACTTTCATATTGAGCCTCATACTCCAAGCCAAATCAATGCCAATTGTTCAACATTTGATCAAGAAGATTATCTAGGCACAAATGAAGCTGAAACCAAAGTTGGAAGCATCCCAGATTTGACTCTTGACGAATGCGCAAGCAAGATACATGATTTTTATCCCTACCAAGAAGTAGAGGAATTTGAGCTAGAAGTCTATTGCATGCATGAAGAAAACTAGCCTATTCCTAGCATCACCGAAACCAAACCATAAGGATGACAATGAGGTATGGAAATTATTTTTCGATGGATCAAGGAGTAAGCAAGGTGTAGGAGGAGGAGATATGCTTGTTTCACCTCAAGGAATCAAATATTATTTAGCTTTACGTTTCCAATTTCCCTGTTCAAACAACACAGTTGAATATGAGGCCTTGATTCCCGGACTTCATTGGGCCAGGAAAAAGGGCATAAATAGCTTACAGGTGTTTGGAGATAGCGAGCTAATCATCAATCAAGTCAAGGGACAACATGCTACAAAGAATGACCTGCTGAAGAACTACAAGAACAGGGTATGGGACCTCGTTGAGTATTTCGAAGCTTTCAATATCATGTCCATACCCAGGAAGGAAAATGAAGCAGTGGATAGGCTCACAGCAGTTGGAGCAACGTTTGATGTGATTGACAACATCAAAAGGGAAAAAACGTAACCACATATCCATGTGATTGTGAGGCCAGCAGTTCCAGATAATAATATAAGCTGGCAGGTGTTTGAGAACGATCAACAGATCGTCAATTTCTTACAAGAAGAGGCCAAATTCTCAGCTAGGAATCAGGATAGATTAGAGCAGCAGTATGGGGATCAAGTAGTGCAGTTGCGGACAAACAAGCTTCCCAAGGGTTTAGTAACATTAGATTCTATCTTCAACCCTAACGACCAGTTCCGTAAGGAAAAGGCTAACATACAGGTCAAGAGAGAAGATTCAGAGCCAATTCTGGTTCGGGAAGGCAAAACACTTCAAATTGGTAAAGTGGCCACTGAGCAGGAGAAATCAGATTTCATACAACTTTGCCAGGAATTTCCAGATGTCTTCGCTTGGAGCTATGAAGACTTGAAAGGTTTCAATCCGAAGTTGGCACAACATACCATAGAATTGGATCCAGATGCTAAGCCCATCAGGCAGAAGCAGAGACCAGTCAACCCTCACATTGAGCCTCTAATGAAGAAAGAGCTAAATAAGCTAATAGAGGCAAGCATTATATTTCCGATCAAGCACTCAAGCTGGGTTGAAAACTTGGTTTCCGGTCAGAAAGAAGAGTGGAGAAATCAGATTGTGTGTGGACTTCTGAGACCTCAACAGGGCATCTCTTAAAGACCATTACCCACTTCCTTCAATGGAACAAATATTGCAAGTAGTATCCGGTTCGGAGAGATTCTCTCTCCTAGATGGCTACTCAGGGTATAATCAGGTAATGGTGAAGGAAGATGACCAGTTCAAGACGGATTTCACCACCAAATGGGGCACATATGCCTACAAGAAGATGCCATTTGGCCTATCAAATGCTGGAGCCACTTTCCAAAGGGAAATGGATATGGCATTCAAGGGGTTGATCAATAAAATAGTTCTGATATATCTTGATGACATCACTGTATTCTCCAAAAATGCAGTGGATCACCTCTTTCATCTGAGGCAGGTATTTCAGAGGTGTAGAAGATTTGGGGTATCATTGAATCCCAAAAAATGCATATTCCTGGCTCATGAGGGAAAACTTCTAGGCCATATTGTTTCAAAGGAGGGATTGACGATTGACCCAGAAAGAGTTGAAGCAATTCGAGCGTTGCCATTGCCAAGTCACAAGAAGGCTCTTCAAAGCTTCTTGGGAAGGATCAATTTTGTCTGCAGGTTTGTTCCAAACTTTGCAGCTCTCGTAAAGCCAATAACGCTGATGTTAAAAAAGAGCATGGCATTTAAGTGGACATCTGAAGGCAAGGCAAGTTTTGAGGCAATAAAAGAGGCTATATCTCAAGCTCCCACTCTCGTCAATCCAGACTTCTCCAAGGGTTTCATGCTATACGCCTTTGGTGGTGGAGACACAATTTCTGCAATCCTGGCACAACAAAACAAAGAAGGATTAGAACAACCAGTTGCTTTCTTCAGTCAAGGCTTGGAGGAATACGAAACTAGGTACTCTTTCATTGAAAAGCATGTACTTGCAGTGATCAGGAGTTTAAAGAAATTCAAGCACCTAGTCTCAAACAACAAGATCCAATTATTGGTCTCTCATGCGGGAGTCAAGGACTTCCTTCTAAACAAGGATCTGAATGAGAAACGTGCAGGATGGATAACCCGTGTCATGGAATATGACATCGAGATTAAGGTCACCAAACTAGTACGTGGGAAGGGACTATGCAAACAACTAGCCTTGAGTCAGCAAGTTGAAGCAGGTAATGGAAAAGAGGTTGTCTTGGTACTACAGGATGGTCAAGAATAGGAAAATGATGATGTGCCACTCCCTGTTGGACTCAGAATATGATACACTTCCTACAGACAGGCCTATGCCCTCTAGAAATGAGCAAAGCAAAGAGGAGATACTTTAGATTACAAGCCATTCCATATGTGCTTGTTGATGGTGTTTTGTTTAAGAAAGACATCAATGGAGTTCTATTGAGGTGCATTGGGACAGGTCAAATTGAGAGGGTGTTACGAGATTTTCACGATGGAGATTCCGGAGGACATTTCACCCCACGAGTAACAGCTCTCAAGATAATGAAGGCAGGGTATTATTGGCCCACAGTGTTCAGTGACTGTTATACATGGATGAGAAAGTGCAAGAAATGTGCACTCTTCACGGGAAAAGAAAGACTAGCAGCGCTTCCATTGCACCCAATTTTGGTTGACCAAACATTTATGCAATGGGGATTGGACTTCGTCGGGGTCATCAACCCAAACTCAAGCCAAGGCCACAAGTGGATTCTCACGGCGACGGACTATTTCACCAAGTGGACCGAAGCAGTAGCGCTCAAAGAGGCAAGTGAGTCTAACATACTAGACTTTTATGAAGAAATAGTGACCAGGTTCGGTGTGCCGGCCACTATCATATCAGATAATGCATTAGCATTCATAGGTTCCAAGATTACAGAATGGGCTGTCAAGAATGGAATCTATTTGAGCACCTCTTCAAATTATTACCCACAGGGTAATGGACAGGCAGAGTCCACGAACAAAAATTTGCTAAGGATCATCAAAAGAACTCTGGATGAAAACCAAAGGACATGGCATACCAAGCTAAAATCAGCATTATGGGCTGACAGGATAACACCAAAGAGGTCTACAGGTAGTTCTCCCTACAAATTGGTCTATGGGAAAGAGGCAGTATTGCCTATATCATTAGAATTTCCAGCATTGGAGCTCATGAAGCAGTTGGAGTTGTCTGAGTTCAAACCAATGGAGGCCAGGTACGCAGAGTTGATGGAATTGGAAGAAATAAGAGAACATGTAGTTCTGATGATTGAAAAGGATCAGACCTTAGTAAAAAGATGGTTTGACAAGAAGGCAAGAGCAAGAACCTTCCAGGAGGGGGACCTAGTTCTGAAATGGGATGCAGATCGGGAGAAACCTGGAAGGCATTCCAAGTTTGATGCCATTTGGAGTGGCCCCTACATGGTCATGAGATGTAAAAGTGGTAATGCCTTCCAATTGTCTGCATTGGATGGAGAAGAACTCCCGATTCCAGTTAACGGAATCTATCTTAAACATTGCTACTAAAAAGGAAAAGGTTTACCCTTGTAAATATTAGCCTAGATTTCAATTCCTCTAAGTGCGTATGCACATTGTCTTGTTGTAGTTAGGTTTCTTTTTCCCTAAGTGCTTTGGCACAGGTTTTTTCGCTCTCAGGTTGAATTTCTACAGTTCATAGTGCTCTCGAAGAATGAGTTGCGGTATCAGGATCGGGATCAGAGATCAAGTTGGTTTCAGGTTATTACTCCATGCCCAATGGATTGTTAAAAGGCCACTGATCTTCTACCTAGCAGGCAGGTGACCCCGCTGAGTCGCCAAATTGTTATCCAAAATTCACCCCCTAGGGTAATTTTGATAACATGCATCAGATTATTCAGTCCCGAGAAAGTAGATTGATTCAAGGCCCAAAATCATGTTTCTGGGGTCCCCTCGGGTTCTTTCTAACTCTCCTGTCCAAGAAGAAAACCCAGCAAGTTTTAAAAATGTGAAAAATTTGCAAAAGCCAAGCTTGGTGCCAAAATACAGAGAAAATCGGCTAAGTCCTAGTCCAGGCAGTCCTTGGGACAGGGGGACAGTTGGGAATCGGTCCAGGGGTCTGCGCGCATTTGGGACAGTTGAATCGGGAAGCCGAAAAGCCGGCCGAAAAAATGAAGAAAATTGCCTAAGTATTGTTTCGTGTAGTTTGGGACATCCGGGCCAAAAGTACGCGTGGGACGTGGATCGGCCGGTTTGGCACAAATCAGTCCAATTCGGGCGGTTCAGAGATTTTTGTCCCAGGCAGTTTGGAACATCCGGGACAAAAGTACGTGGAGGACTCGAACCAGCCGATTCGGCCGAAAGTAGGAGATTTTTGTCTGAGGTAGTTTGGGACATCCGGGCCAAAAGCATGCATGGGACGCGAAAATATGAAAGAGCCGCCAACGAATGGAATCTCGCCACGTGTCTTCACCTCAAACAGGAACAAGGAAGCCCGAATCGGGTGGTTCGGAGATATTTGTCCCAGACAGTTTGGGACATCCGGGCCAAAGGTACGCGAGGGACACGTGTAGGACGTGAAAAGGCGAAATGGCTTTCCAAAGAAAAGAGACATGGTCAGGAGGCCCACGGATGAATCAGAATGTGCCACGTGTCAGAAGGTTGAAAAGTTGCTAAGTGTTTGGCTCAAGGTAAAAATGCGCCCCTCAGGCCCGAGCCAATAAAATAGTGCCACGTGTCCAAGTTTAAGGGCCTGAAAGGAATTTTCAGAGGATGAACCCATGAATGAATCAGAGCCTGACACGTGTCATCCAAGTGGCAGAGCGCGGAAAAATTCAAATATTTTCCCGCCGATCCGTTTTGGCCTGTTTTTTCCCTAAATCTTCAGATCGCCATAACTTTCGATCCAGAGCTCAGATTTTCACGTTCTTTATATCAATGGAAAGCTGGTGAAATTCTCTACATGATTCCTGTGGTCAATCTTGCATTTTGGTTCAGTTTGGAGAGAGAAAATTTAAAAACGCCTCTGGCATGTGATAATGGCCAGAAATGACGTTTCAACAACCAGCTTAAATGCAAAATACAGTTCACCACTTTTGCTAGGGTTCTCTCCTGCCACCATAATGAGATGAATTAAATGCAACCTAGAAGTGGTTAGGGTAGATTTGGATTTCCTCTCTCTTCCCTCTCTCATTCTTCCTATAAATTGTAAGGAGGGGCTTCTTTCTAAGGGTCGAACATTCTTGCTTTGCCCCTCCCTTCTTCTCTTTGGCAGGTGAATTTGTGGAGTTCGAACCTCCCATTTAAAACTGTAATGCAACTTTTCCTCTTGGCATTTTACAGTGTATTGTATCAATCTTTGGATCAAGTAATGCATGTCTGTGGATGATTCTCAACCCTCTCTGTGTTCATTTGTATCCTCCTGATCTTTCACTGCAAATTTTGTTATCTGTGCATGATCTTGCATCACATTTTAATGGTTTGTGTTTATTGGCAAGATAGGTGTTCTTCATTCCTTGGTGCATCACCTCTGTTAGCTTAGGTTTATTTTTATGCATCTTCTTACCCTGTCTCCTTGGCAAGTTAGATTAGATTTTTAGTAAACCCTCTGCATTTTTGTGTGCATCTGAACAGAGGAATAGGAACCAGCCTTCTCTGGAGATTCCTTTCTCATTTTTGCAAGTCCCACACTTGGAGAAAGGATTCCATGTTGTGCAATCAAACTGGATACTAGCACGATCAACCTAGAAATCTGACAGCCTAATCTTATCTCAAAGCAACATGCTCTAGATCTTTGTCTGTGGTAATAACCTTTACATAGGCTCGTGCCTAATCCCTCTATGTAAAATAGGTTTGTGACTGTGCCTGTGTATGGTCCCTCTTGGAAACAACCGTCCGCACCTAAGTCTAGGACTGGTGTAGGAGGCTCAATATATGAGCACCCTGTGCGACCATCTCTCGCATCTAACTCTACCATGAAGCACTATCATTGCCCTAGGTATCATGTGCCCTAGCCTAATCCCTCTCCACTCTCCAAATTTGCACCTTGGCGAGTGCCTGATCTCACTCTACTGTTAGGGCATGTACCTGTGCCCTAGCTATATTTCTCTCACTAGCCACATGTAACTGTACTATAATAGCCACCTATAACTGCTGCTAAAGAGCAGCCTACTACTCACCAGTGCTGCTACTCTCTGGAATATTAAGTAGTGGGCCTACTCTGGAAGTAGTTGCTGAAGAGGGGTATATATCCCTGCTGGAATGCCCACTAGGGGAAACTCTATATGTAATTCCCTATATACATGTCTCGGTTTGGGCCTGGGGCTTTATCCCTATGGATGTTGTGGTATAGGACTCTATCCCCTACCTCTAACATACTGGTGCACATCAGGCCCACCCTCATCATCATCATCATCACTATCAGCTCCACCCTCACCAACACTAGTAGGCCCCACTAGAGGAGGTCTCATGCCAACGTCACAGGCCACTCTAGGAATAATCAAATGGTACAGGAGAACACCATGGTACCATGGCCCATACTTTGGTGTAGTGCCCAGATCTCTAATCTGCCATAGTGGTACCCACATAATAGGTACCACCTGTCAAAAACTAGTTAGTGCTCTATCATAGGCAATTTTTGGACCCATATTAAAATGCTCTCTGGCTCTACAAGCATACCATCTGTCTAGCCGAGGAACATCCTGGGTAAGGCCAAACTATTTCTGACATTGATCTACTCTATATAATTCCTGCATATAGCTACGGCTACCCAAGATAAAATTCTCAACAGTAGCAGTACTGAGCTCTAAACCATCCTTTGGCCACTGGAAATGTATATAAGGCCTCGATACAATGGAAGCCTGCCACAGCTCATCTAACTTGCGTCGGTAGTGGTATGTAACTCCCATAAACGGTCGCACATTGTCCCCTGCCGGGACCCTACCCATCGTAGAAGGCCCGAACTCTCAAAACACTTAAGGGGCAACCAATAAGAATGTGGTGCCATGCCCAAATCTATAGCAAATGGGCAGGGCCTACCGTCTTATGATGGTAGTAAGTGATCAAATGAAGGTCCCAATATAAGTGTGCTAAAATGCACTGACCCCAGAAATAGGTCTCTCCCTCCACCAAGCCGTGTATCACTCCAAGGAGGCCGAGTAGAAATGAAGCAGTAGTCTTGTTAGGGAGAAAAACCCCACTGATAAAGGCCATCATATAGACCACTACTTAGTCTAACTTTGGATCATCAATACATCATGATAATATGATAGACATCCCATGTCATGGTATCATGGGGATGCCAAATAACTCTACAACGTATCATTGAATGTCAGTTTAGTGGCTCGTAGTCTTGATAAGTTGTCCTTGAATCAGGACCCGCATGATGTACCATGCATCCTCCAAGGTAATGGTAATCTCCCCAGTCGGGAGGAAAAAACACTGACTCTTGCTATGTCATTGCTCTTGTATGGCTATCAAAAGGCTGTGGTCTAATGTAATCTGTGGCATCTTAGCCACATGAGTCAGTCCCATCATGTATAAGAGGCTCTCAAGGGTCACTTTATCATTGTCATCAAACTATGCCTCTATCATAACTAACTGACTGTAGCGCTCGCGAGTATGAAGAACAGGTAACATACGCTACAAAATCAATGCAAGTGTTAGGCACTTACATATTTCTATATATTTTTATAAGGAAAAATAATTCTCTTAATGCATCTAAGTTACTAATTATTCTTTTATTCTTTAGCCAGTTATCTTTTCTCACTTCATTTTAGCACCTACGTCCCTCTTTTGGCACCTACACGCCCTAAACGACACGTACACACCATTACGGACGTATACGCGCACAAATTATTTCTTCTCCCTTTGACAGAGGCCACACAGGATGCATACACTCCTAGTATAATGCCTACGCACCTGCTTTGATGCACATACGTGTGCATAGCTGTTCTAAACCTGGCCGATGCATACGCACCCCATCTAATATTTCTACAAGTACGCGTGCATGTACTCACCTCTTTTAACGGATACATGTGCACATACCTGCCTCTTCCAATTGATACGTGTGCTCATATCCACTTCTTCCAAATAGGTATGCGTATGCGTCCCTGCCTCCCATGAATGGATGCGCGTGCACATCTATGTCCATTTTGACGCATATATGTATATGTACCTGTAAAAACGATGCATATGCCCATGTGCATGCATCAAGTTCCACCCTATCTACCTTGGAAAAACCCTAAAAAAGACAATAAATGCGTAATTAATAGCGGGGATTAGGCCACTCACGAAAGGTCCATCCACTGGGTCCTGCATGTACCCTTGGATGCGATCCACACTCCTTTTCCTCCTTGTTCTTCTCACCATCTCACTTCAGGGCTATAGCTTTCACTCATGGTAAAAATTTGCAAAGGCTCTAGTAGAAATGAATTGGTCATGATTGTTTTACTGACCCCGGGTAGGTATATTAACCCATCGTTAAGCCCTTGTGGCATGTTTTCTCTATCGTGATCATTCTAACCTTCTTCTATCTGCTATGATAATTATTTTTGTATTAAAATAATTATTTTTACTAATTTTTTCATGTTGGGGCACTTCATGCCGTCCAACGGTCACTTCTCTGTCACACTGAAATAATTTACGAACCTTTTAGGTGCCTTTTCCCACCTTTTCCTCTACTTTTCCCCTATTTTCCCCCATTGTGATAATTATTTACTAATTTATTTTAAATAAATTATTCTTGACCCGTCTTTCTTCTTGTGGGTATGTATTCTTGGTTGCTGATAGCTTTGCCTATCCACTATCGCTCTTGCGCATATTTTTAGAAGATCTTAGATCTTTTGAAACTCTTCTGACCGATAAAAAATTTCAAAAATTTCAAAAAAATTCAAAAAATTCAAAAGGTCAAAAACATTAAAAAACTTCAAAAATGGCTCAGAATTGGTTAAGCTAATCATCTACAACTGAAATCTATGTCTCTTGCATGGAATGAATCCTAGATCTTGCTGACGTTTTCAAATCATTTGAAACAATCACGTGCGCATCAAAAAAATCTTAATTCACCTACACAAGCTAGATTTCTTACTTCATCTGTCATCTGGGGCACTATCAGTTGCTTGGTACTATTTTTATCGTGCACATGACTTTTTTGTGGGACCCAAGTGTCCTCCATATTTCCCCTTGCATAATACACCTTGCTTCGGGCATCATTCTTCACCCTTTTCATTTAGCAGAACATTTGGGACTTCATCTTGATAAAAAAATATTTGTGCAACTACCTTAAACATTATTGGTTTAAGTGTGTGTGATTATATGTATTTCCCTATTAGGTGATTTTGTTAATTTCTCATATTGCATTGAGTTCGTGTGTGTTGCATGGGGTTGGTCATTTTTTAGCACATGACGGTTATTTGTATCTTGAATTTTCATGTCATTTTATGCTTCTGTCACATGCTCACATTTTAATAAGGACCTATGAGGAGGATTCTAAGCATTATGATGATTAAGTATTGATAGCAATTGATCTGTGGATAGCTCAATATCCCTTTTTCTTCTAGTTTCTCGTCTTCTCTGAGAACTTTTCTTTCTACTTGTTTGTTTTTTGACAGTCGAATGAGTTTCTTCGTCACCCCATCAACACTCAAAGGGGAATTCATCATCCTTCATCCTATTAATTTTTCTTCTACCCCTTCAAAAAAATTCTATTTGTTTGCGTTTGTCTACTTTCTTTGAAGTGATGTAGCTTACATCACCTCAAAGAGGGGAAAATGTAGACACATGTAGTTTGATCAATACACTATTATTTCTAATGGTGCATTAACGCTTCTTCCCTTTGCAAATTGACGGCACACTACTAGTAAAATCTATCGAACTCCCCTCTCACGACACCTTTTTGGTCATTTTTCCTCTTATAAACCATTCAAATAGGCTGTTATAGCCTTGTTCAAACTACATTAGCTTCTTATTCCCTTTTATATTGCTTCTATTAGCTCCCTGGAATATCAATCCACTTCGTTGAATTGATTAAGCCCTTCAGAAACCCTTCGAGAACCCTAATTACTCTCTAAAAGAGATTAATTAGTCTAACCTAGGTTAAATAACCTAAACATAGTCAGATCACACTTTGACTTGCTAAAAGTGATTTTTAGACTTTAGCCTTTGTCCCACATGCACCCAAATCTCCCATTTCTTCCAAACTAGAAACTATAAATAGGGCTATACCCCCTCCCTCATTTCCTAAGAATTCTCTCTTCTTCCTAGCATAGATTATAGCAATTATTTTAGGCTTTAGATTATATTTCATCTTCTTCCATTTGAGCTAAAAGAATTTTATTTTGTATTTAATAGCATTAACATAGAGTAAAAGGGAAGATCCATTGGCCTTTAAGCCATTAATGGAAAGATATCTTTCTCTTAAACACATAGATGAATGTTTAGGTCCTCTTAGGTTCATTATTCCAAGCTTTCATAGAATAAAGGTTAACTTCATTTTCTTAGTTTACATGTTTATTTCAATTTAATGTATGCAAATAAGAAAACCTTGTTCATTTCTTATCACATGGTCGATTGATCAGATTTTTAAAAGCATTTAGGGTTTCTTTAGAGATTCTTACCCTAAATCCATGGCTTTTACAACTTTTCATTGAACACAGATGAAAAGAAGTTCATTCACCTACTTCAAAAGAAGTCCAAACTTTGTGTTGTAGAATTATTATTTGATAAGAGGGGAATAAGTTTATATTTTCTTTCATCTATTTTATTTCTCACTCACATAAATATATTTTGAGCTTGGTGATTAGAAACAATGCAGAGGATTTCAAGTTATGTGGGAGTAATCCATGGTTATTAGCATTGTATGTTTGACATATATGCACTTGTGAAGTGAGAGGAGTATGCTAAAAAAATTGTGTGGTATGAGGCAATAGTTGGTTTTGTAGGGCAATCATGAATTTAAAGGTATTTTGAGTTTATTACTTTGTGATGTAACTTCTGGTTTATTTGGTGGTGCCCAGATATTCCTTAGGGAAGGAAGTTGATGGTTGATTCAACTGGTTTGAGATGATAGAAAAAAAATTCAAAGTTTGAAGGGTGAAAAAGGAGAAAAATTTCTAGTTACAAAGATCAGTGTTAGTTAGGATTAACCGTGGTTGGTCATTTGGTAACCGTGGTCTGTCAGGTAGTGACCGAGGTCAGTAACTATGGTCAATTTGGTATTAGGTTTGACAACAATGTTTATTTACCATTTTTAGATGGTGCCATTGTTTTCCTTTCATATTGGTTGATTTTGCAAAGTATGTTGATGAAATGTTTGTTGGTATCTTCACTTGGTATTAGTGACATGGTTTAGCATGGATGTTTGTTATTGAAATTTATGAGCACAAGATTCATATTCAGATTTGGAGTTGGTTAGTGGTAGACTTAGAGCTTCCGAAGATCCTGGTGATATGAATGGATGTACATTGTAAGTTTTTTTACAAGTGGATAGATTAAATTTTGTGTCTATGATGATGTAAATATTTTTTTTCCACATGGATGCCTATGAGCATGGTTTAGATTCCTGGAGCATGAGTAGGGGATAATTTTTTTTCCTCTTGTTACTATGTTACTCCATTATAGATATGTTGTCTACAAATGGTTGTCTTGGACATGTAATTTGTTTATGTAGGATTGGATTTGCAAATTGTAGTGTTTATATTCTTTGAGTTATGTAGGTGTTTATGGATTGATCACCTAATGGTTGCATGTAGAGCTCATTCGGGTTGTCTTACCCATGATCTTGTTTATTTCTTATTCTTATTCTAGTTTCACTTGTCTTTGGTCAATTGCATTGTTAGTAGCATGGAGACATAGATACATGGTTTGAGAACATGGTTGATTTCATAGGTATAACTATGGTTATAGTTAGAGCTCAATATTTTCGTTTGAGTGGGAGCTCTTATGGGTGTGTTAGTCATGGTGGCTTAGTTGTATGATAGGCTTGGAATTATGATTTAGTGGGAGCTTGATGTATGGATAGCTCATGTATCATGAATCCGGAGTATCTTCGTACAAGTATATGGTAAGTCACGTGTTTATTATCTTCTTGGTTTTAGAAAATAGTATGATCTTCCTGGTTTCATTTGAGAGAATTGTTGATATAAATAATAGATGGTCATTGCGGTGTCTAGAGGATGTTGATGTACATGTACAGGTATAGAGGTTCAGTAATTTATCTCTAAGTGGGAGATTGTTAAGATTTTGAAGCTGAATTGCTTCATAGTTAACATGCTTTATCAACTTGCTAGAAAATACAGTAACCGACATCGGTTAGGGAAAGGACCGACATCATTCACCTATGACCAACATTAGTCAGGAAAGTAGGAACTGTCATCGGTTAGGGATAACTAACATAAGCTACATGTGCGTGATTTTTTTATTTAACTCACGGGCATTAGATATAATTTTAGTATTAAAGAAGATTTATTGATTGTAATTGTATGGATAAGTTCGCTAAGTTTGTATATTCCTATATAAGCATAAAATATAGGGTTAGAAGAATAATTAAGAGAAGGATTGATTTAGGTATTTGATTCTCTTAGATTAAGAGGATGACAAAGAAGAGAACAAAAGAACATGTTACCTGAAGAAAAGGCTTCCATGGAGAGAAGCTCAACAAAATTAAATAAAAAGTACATTTATGACAATTACATATCAATGGTGAGAAGAGGGTACAATTATTTCCTTTGTATAATTATTGTTTCATTGTAATGGCTTGCATAGTATGTAAAGAACATGAATTTTCTTATTTTAGATCCACATTTGTAGATCCATGAGATCATGATGTATTGTTGATCCATTTAAATCTAGTCTTATATTCTTAGATCCACAGGTTTTTGTGAGATCTTGTATTCATAGATCCATGAGATCATGTTGTATTGTTGATCCATGTAGATCAATATATTGTAGGGGAGTTTGTCATTGTGTTTCATTAGGTTGATGTAGTGATGGAGAGATTGAATTACTTACTGGTGCATAATTATAGTTGCACATATGATAGAACCATGTGAGTGGTATTTTTGCAAATCCATAGAGAGCTTGGTTGTAGTTCAAAGATGCAGTAGTTCCTAGTTATGTGAGATTTTTTGGTGGTGGTTTGGAAGCATAGTTGTAGTCAACTCATGGAGATTCGCTTAGAGATCTAGAGGAGGAGGAGATAATCATGGAGAGATGCATTGTACTCTTGTATTGAAGAGTTTGTTTTTACTCTTGTTATATTATATATATTATATATCTATCATTGGTGTATGTAGCCCACATTGGGTGTACCACGATACATGTTTTTTTATGTGTGTGTACTTTGTTTTGATTTGGATTATTCTAGTTTATACTTCCACTACTATAAATTTTGGGGAATTATTTATAACTTTTGTGCATGATTGAGTTGGTTATTGAATCATAACCCTATTCTGTAGTCCTGAATTCTCAACATCTCATTCTCATTTTATGTCTTCTACACGTTTTCATAGCAGTGAGGCTTGATTCATACCATTACTAGATCCTCAAATCTTTGATTTTAATACTCAATAACATGACCTTCTTACTGAGATCCTTAGTCATCACTTGATCACTTTAGCACCTACTCATTGTTATCCTCATTATCGACTAGAAAAGTATCAAGGGAATCCATATTTTCAATTTCATCAAATCAATGGACATAATGAAAATGACTACCATGCTTTACAGTGAAGAATAAAAAAACTCAAGAATTAGGGCTTCATCTAATTCACTACACAACATTTTTTTGAATGCCCATCTACAAATGCTACATTTCAATGGGCTCCAAAATATCTTCCTTCTACATCTACTGAGCATAAGACTATTACTTCTCAGGTACCTTATTTGGTCAATAAAGATCCCCCTATTGAATCTAATCAACCTACTCTCAAGGATGGTCCCATTTTTCTTTAACTTAATCTATATTCGAAATTAAAAAATTAAACTAAGAAATCACCTATCAAGATTCTTTCTTCATAAAATTCTCATACTCAATAATATACAGTATTACCAAGCCTATTAAGAAACCTCCACTAAAGATAACTTCAATTTGGCATCCACTCTAGTATTCCACAACATCCCTAAATAAGTCACCATCGGGAAAATACCATACCCAATCAAGAATTCAACAGCCAATATTTTTTTATCAAATAAACTACCCCTTCTACTGTTGGTCAAGACAAATTGTAAAATCCACCACTACATGGTCCTAGAGTTACTCTTTCCCACCATGCTTGAATTTTTTTATGCAAAATCGATCTTTGGTAGGTGAGTATTCTCATCCTACCTTCCTGATGACCCACTCATGTGCTTCATTTCATGCTTGTCTATTTAGGGCGTACTAAAAATCAACCCCACATAATGCATAATAGGACTTACACAATGCGAATCTTCACATGTCTCACGTTTGCATTACATCTTATACATTGTAGACTACACATTCTACACATCATAGGGTTTTCTATCATCATCACACATACTACATCATATTCTAAGTGATGTACACATTACCTTATGATTAAATTTAGTTCATCAGTCCATACTCGACTACTGAGGGTTTACCAATCAAATCGACCTTATCATACACACACACTCATAATTTAACCTTCACTCATGTGACAGTACTAGGATAGTGACATACGTTATAGGATACATGGTCACATATTCCTTCATCTTCTCATGGAAAATGATTTAGTCTACATCACCAATACCTCTATTCATCTCATCGTGAAATACGCTTTAGGATACACCATCACACTTCATCACTACATCGTATATCCTCACTACACATACACACTCATCACAGTATGTTAGATACATGACACACATGATTCGACCATTTCTCGATGATGCAATATCATATACGATTCATTCTTGATTTTTGAGGGGTCATACTGAAAGGTAACTCACTGTATACACTTCCTCTAACTTGGGAATCATGTGGCTCATACCATCCATTATGCATTCCATTCCATCCATCTAGATCATATTACATATCTTGGTTATTTTTACTCTTGCTTACTTTTGCTTGTATATGGTTAATTATTGCACATTATAGATAGGTTTCTTGCATTACATTATATTTACCATACACACATCCACTTTCATGCATTTATCTAGTTTTGATCACAAATACAAGTATCTTACACACAACATGAATGCTTGCCTTCTACCACTCCTAAAATGGTTACTCGGAGCATCCACATTCATCTCTTATAGATGTTATTGTTTCATTTTGTATTTAGTACTCTACATAACTTTTTATACATGCTTTTGACATATGAGTTATATTTCTAACATCCGAATGGGTGATTCATGTGTACAATTTGTTTTGCAGGATTATTTACTTCCAAAGTTATTTGTTGTTTGTGATTGCTTGTTTTGATTTATACTGTATGTTAGACTTGCCCTTTATTTGGTGTTCACAATTGTTTATATTTATGAGCCCATTATGGCCTTGATTTTCTTGCAACATCATGAGTGATGTTCCATGTTTACAAACTGATTTTGTGTTCTATGGTTATCTTCTTGCGTGTTTACTCATATTCTAGCTTCTACATTGTTTGTGTAGAAAACACTTGTCTTTTACATGCATGCTTGTTCAACTAACACCTTTTTCCTAGCCACATTTTTTGTGTACCTTTGTTTATATGAACCTCATTACCTCCCCCTTGCAGGGAACTATTTATATGGTTGGTATTTTTCTGGGGCCTAATTCTCCTATTAGCAACATGACATGCACTCCAAAAGAAGGGGGCATCATTTGGGGTTTTACAAACTGCATAGCACTTTCTACCAATATAGTTCAGTTTAGTTTTATATCCTTGACATTGTGGGTTATATAGCGAGTGCATTCATACAATTCTATGAACCCCATACATAACAAATTTTATAGGACTTGGTGTTCCTTAAATTTTTTGTAAGCAATTACAGGTTAGAGGATACATCATATTCCATCTCTACACTACTTCAACTAGTGGCATTTGATCTCCCATAAAACCAGGAAGTAAAGACATATCTTGACACATTATTTAGGGAGGTCATTACAGGTTTCAAAATAATGTAACTTTCTCCCTACAATTCTTTGGCCAAGGTGGCGTGAGATTTCCCAAAAAACTTGCAATACAGGATATCCTTTTTTACACCCTTTCTGTCATCAAGGATAAGGTGCATATGATAGTTTTACTTTTTTATTTTACATAAAATAATTTTTATTATATACATGCATCTTTAGATCCTTTTTTGACATATATACATGCATATTTGATTACTTTTTCGTCTTCTCCTTGAAGTTCTAACCATATGAGAAACAAGTATTAAACCATAACAACATCAATGAAATCGAAAAAAACAACATTTTTTTGTGGCACACACCTCATACTAACATGCAGGTAAATCACACACAATGGCAACTACACATGCATTTCCACCCTAGGTTCACTCTCACTATGTTTTCACACTTTTTGTATCTTTATTTTACATGCTTAATTTTTGTCTCATTCCATGCTTTGTCTAGTCCATCATCACACTTTGTACATCAGGTCTGTATATCTATCTACTTTATGTTACCTAGTGTTTCTCTCAAAAACCATAAAGTGGGGGAAAATGTAGACATAAAATCATATACTTTAGAAATTATTTAGCCTCAATCTCAAACTACTATTGATATGGTTTTTGAGTGAAGAAAGTACTAATTAACCCCCTTTTTTTACCATTTTACTTTGTTTTCTATCATCACTGTCAATTTTTAACACATATTATCCCAGTTTCTTTTTGTCATTTATCATCATTTTAGGCTTCACTGGGGTGTCCATAGGTGTGTTGGTAACTTTCTTTCCATTTGATCATTAGATATTTTGATGCTCGGCTTTTTTGGGGTTAATTACAAAATCAAAACAAGAAAACCATATATATATAAAGTTGTGAGACCATAATGAAGGATCAAGAAATAACCACAACTATAATCACCTAAGGTTGCATCCATCAAAGGCTCCATTTGCATCCATCGATATCCATCACAAGGCACAAGACTGGTTCATAAGTGTCACACTGCATATGAGGGAAGTTATTTAATCCACCATTCTATTACATTTCTACACATAGTTATTTTTTGCTACTTTAACAAAGTTTGACTGGAACAAGAGTACCTAGGGCATGATTATACGCATAAGCACATATAACTACATCAAGTATAAGATGTAGTGTAGTGCTCAGTTAGTAAATTCACCATTGTCGCAACTCAAGATAGTCTAACCCCTTCATAGGCATCTAAATTTGTTTAGGGGTTTGATGCTTATATTGGTGTTTTGCATGTCTCATCTTTATTTCAGATTTATAAAAACATACAACCAACTTGAGTGGCACTAGTGCCATAGGAAGTAAACATAGGTGATCACTTAAAGACACCTTGTAGGATATTTGTAGAGCTTTTTCACAGACTAGGGTGCCCATATCTCAGACCAGGGCACCCACAAGCACTCTTGTACTTCTCCAAGCACATCATTCTAGTCGATTATTCCATATCTATATTTTTTAGAGCTTATGTGTTGTCATTCTAACACTCTGTTTATTTTTTCTTCACTGTGACATAGTCATATCATATCTGTGAATCACCTAAGATCTTTCTAACCCTATTGACTTATAACAGATTCACATTTCTATTTACTTACTTACTTGGGTCACTTTCCTTATTTTTTTTAGAGATTTATTTCAATGTTTTACTTATTTTATTAACTCTTAAAATCCCCATTTTTAGTTAATCAAGAATTAAATCGGCCATGAGGTTTTTCTCTCGAGGTATGGCTTTGAGACAAATGAAGTCAAAATATTTTTTGAGTTCAAGAATGATGTTCTTTTAAATTTGTAACTGATCTACTTTGGTCTCATAAACTTCGTAGAATTGATTATCCACAAGTTGGGAGTCACCTAAAACACTCACATTATTGATTTCCATTATCTTGGCTATACTAAGACCAAGAAGAAGAGCCTCATATCTTGTAGTATTATTTGTACATTCAAAGTTTAACTCATGACCCTCCCTTCTAAAGAAGTAAGGATCACTCCTACACCAGAACTATAATTACACTTCGCATTGTCATAGTTAAGCGTACAGTAGTCATGGGGAAAGATAAAACTTTGATCATTCATTGAATCTTCTTCTTTGACTTTTGAAACCTTAACCACACAAATATTTTCAAATCCATTAGCTAAAAGAGTAGTGATCCTAATATCTTGGCATATTCCTAAGGAGTCAAAAGGAATAATAATATGCACATCATTCTCCAAAATCTTAACAATCTCATTCATATTTTTTGTTCATAAAATTAATACTACGAAAACATTATTTTTGTCAGGATTTACCCTTCAATTTTCTTAGGGGTTTCCAACTCATTCATGGGAATAAGTTGGGATTCAAGTTTCAAACCTTAAGGCTTTTTTAACTTACTCACTAGGAGCTCGAATTTAGTATGAACAACTGATTTCTTCCTTAGAGTGGCCAAATGGATGTTCAATGGCTTTGGATCACCCTAAGCTATGAAAACCTTACCCAAGTGGAGGAATATGACCTTTTGGAACAATGGATATGATATCTATTTCATTTTGTTTATCTAGGGTTGACCGAGGATCATATTATATTTGGTTTATAAATCTATAATGTAAAACTAAGTCAACATAGTATTTGGTCCAAGAGTAACTAGAAGCACTATAGTTCTAATGGACATTGCCTTGAGACTATCGTAGCCTCTCAACATATTTCTAATTGAAGAAAAATTAGTTTCTACATAGCCTAGCTTCGAAAAAAATTCAGAAAGGGACTATGTTGACATTATCTCTTTCATCTATCATTACATGTTTACCATTGTTGTTGTAAATCCAAACCTGGAGGTATAGCTGAAGGTCACCTTTTCATGCCAACTCAGTAATGGTTTATATCTTGATAATGTAAAAAAAAACCATGCATCCCTCTCAGGATTCCCTAGAGGATAGACATCAAAATGTATATGATTAACATGGGCCTATAGAGGAAGGGTGATGGGAATTATATGGCTAAGGCCTAACACTTCTAATAAAGCTTCTCGATACACATGTCAATTCTTCAACAATTACAAAAAGGAAATGTGAGAAAAGTTCTTGGTCAAATCCATGATTAAATCATAGGATATTACTAGTTTAGGAGCCATTGGTGTATCATCTAACATTGATGGGTAAAGTGGAAGAGGTTGTGAGGAATAATATTAGATAGGGTTTCTACATTAACCTTGGGTTCCATTTCTAGGTACACTAAACCCACAATATTAGTTTTATTCTTACCATCTAAAGGGGGAGAAGCCAAAGGGTTTGTAGATGTTGATGCGTCATGATCATTTCTTTCAACAGTGATCCCCTTATTAGTCCAATGCAGAATGGGCTTTTTGTTCTTATGAAAAGTTGGAAAGGGGTCTCTATAAACTTAAATTTATAATTATGAGGGGAAACGGGTCCCATGTGAACATTTTGCATCATTTCCATAGGTTTATCCTAAAAATATAAACAAAGAGATGCCTTTGGTCCTCAAAAAGTATTTGTATAAAAGTTTTGCAATCATAGCACATACAAGCATCATGTCCTCTAACCCTATAGAAACCACAATAGAAATTAGGATCATAGTCATGAGGTATTTTATTCTAGTTCTTTTTTAGTCCATATTTTGTATTGATTTTCTACAGTTAGTTTATTATAAGTGAAGATTGGTGGCCTCTGACCCTGGTTCTGATACTCATTTTTGAATTTCTTTGGATATTGGTTCGAGTATTGCACTAGGCCATGGGTGTGGACCTACTGAAGAGGTGGAGGAGGGTGACTAAAGTCCACCACATTAAAAGAAGGAGTAAAATTTTTACTCCTTTGGTTATTCATATTGGCATTATTATTACCATTATTCATATTATTGGTTCCAACAACATTAAGGTTTTTGGATTGGTCAGTTACGTCATCTGTCACAGAACCATAGTTCTCATTGAGGACTTTAGATCCTTGATTAATTTTGTTTGAATTGTTCTATTATTTTGAATTACCATGAAAGGGAGTGATCATTCTCCCATTTGATTCGTATATCTTTCGGCCACTATCAATTGCCATTTGGTCAATGTGGAGAGCCTTCTCTAAGAATTCCTCATAGATTCTAAGAGGGAAATTTTCTTTGGTCAATGTTTAGAGAGAAAGCTAAGGAGTAGAGGACTCGCTACCACCTCTGAATGAAATAAATAGTAGATTCATTGTGCTCTTGCTTAGTATGAAGGAACTATCTAATTCATGTCCTTAAAAGTTTTTCGATATTAAAATCCTTTATGAACTCTGAAAGAGTTACTTGATTGAATAGATCGAAGCTTTTGGTATCCTGTAGTACCAATCGAGAGTAATCCCCTTGAGGGTATTGGGGAAAATATTAGCGACAACTATGTCCTAGGGGAGTATCTCTCTAACATGAATCACATATGCTCTAATATGCTCATTTGGGTCCCCCTCCCCTTTAAACTTTGGAAATTCGTGAAATGGTCTCGAAAGCATTATGCTTCATATGGTAAAGTCAATGGTCTCCTTGAGATATTCAACCTATGTACCCAATGTATAAGACTCTACCATAGACGACCCTTAACGAGAAGGTGGGGGAGAAATAAAAGGCTGATATGGCATAGGATACACATTTGCATAGGTGCAAGGAATCCTTTGAGGCTGAGCATATGATCTAGGAAAGGAAAATATGTCCCCCTATAAATATTTAGAATACATGTGGAGGTACGAGGAACATTTGTTTGGTAGGGAGTAGTAGGTGCGAAACCAAGGAACATCACATTTTTAACTGGAATGACAGTAGATAATGTACTTCTGATAATTTATTATGGATGATATCAGTATGACATGTGAGAGGGTATACCTAACATTACTGATCTAATAAGGTCTCCAGGGTTTGGAACACTCACAAAAACTGGAGGAGGTGAAGGGTGTCGGAGGAACATAAAAAAAGTTTTGCACACAATAGGTGATATTTCCTTCCCCTGCAAAAGGTATAGTACGAGAAGGTTGGGTAAGCTCTAGTTCCTTAACTCTATCCCGAAATTTTGAAACTACATCTCTCGCATACGATGTTGTATTTGATTAAGGCGTATTTCAGATTTACTTGGGAAGGAAAGTCACATGATGTCCTACTATGGATTTTTTTGGTGGGAGGCCACCCCTCGTTTGATGTATTACCTATTGTTGTAAGAGGGGTAGTAGAGATGCTCAGAAGAAGAACACCAACATACTCTTGGATCTAGTCCAAGCACTGGTGTATTGTGTTAAGAAACTGGTCACTTTAGGTGAAGTGTGTTAGGAGTTCATCATTTGGAAATAGGTAAGATGAGAGAAAACTAGATTACATGTTGATTATTGGCCAAAACAAGACCTGATGATTGGACCCTTTCTCAGCTGTGAATGTCATGTTGTTTGATTAGGATAGCTCAGGTTATGGGATATATGTAGGCTGATCAATCTCCTCGATCTGTACTGATGAACCTTTATTATCACCTTAAGGAGGAGGAGTGAGAGGGGAAGATAAATTGGATGAGTAATTATCAGCCCACCCAGATAGTAAGGGTGATTATTGCATACCCATGTGGTAATAATAGGCTTCAGTACCTAAAATGGGCCTCTCATATTCCTTACCTGACATATTTAAGGCATGTATAAATACCTACAGAATAATGGTAGAGGATAAGGATGGATGAAAGAAGATAGAAAATAATGGAAATGATAAGGAACTAGTCCTTCACGTCAGGTTCAACAATTTTGTATGACTTAAAATAAACACGTGACTTTCATAAGCACTAGACCTTACGAGGCTGTGCGGGGATAGCTGATCATGAATGGAATGTGGCTATGGAATGGGTAACTATAACAAATGGGTGAAATATGAATAAAAGGAAAAATCAAGGAAATCTAACATCGTGTACAAGTAATAATGGAATATGCTCATCTAAGGCAGTAAAAGATTTTATAACTTACATGGGTGATATGAAACGTTCTAAGAGGATGTCAATTCGTAAATGGCGGTCAATATCTGTTTCACAGAAAATTCTCTAATTGGGTTGTGGAAAGTGTGGGAACTATCCTATTTTTTCCTTGTAGAAGTTTGTAGACAAGGTCATGGAAGTAAAAGAGGGAAACATGTGAAGACGAAAAGTTTATGGATCACGCAATTTAATTTTTTCCTAGTTGACTATACTAATATGTGTATTTTCTACTTTAACATTCAAATACGTCAACTATAAGATGATAACTGGAAGTACTAAGGGTGGATTAGAAAACAAGGTGTCTAAGGCCTTGGTCAATATCTATGAATTGTTTGGTGGTTTACGATTGAGGCACCCTACCATCATCTAGGTTGTTGGGGGCCTTGAATGGTCGTGTGGGAGGTATGGAAATAACTAAAGAAAAGGAAATAATAAACTCATAAAAAAAACCACAAGAGGGAAAGGTCAATCCTAATATGAATAGGGGGTACGTGAGGAGCTATTTTAATTCCTGATAATTAAACTATATTCCTAATTAACAAATAGAAACAAATAGATTTAAATCAAAATTATTAAATTAATTTCCTCGAATTAATTAAATCTACGTGCTACTTAGAAGCTAATTAACAAATAAAAACTAAATTATTAAACCAAAGAAAATAAACTAATCTATTTTTTTTTTAAATTTTCAACGATTTAAATGAAAAAAATTAAAAATAAAGGAAAATAATTAATTTAATCTATGTTTTAATTTTTTTTTATGTTTTCTGGAAAATAGACGAAATACACACAAAAATGGTTCAAGCTATTTTTCAGCCATGAAACACTACCTCTCTCAAACAAGGGGAGTTAAAGAATAAATAAAAAAGGAAGGGAAAGAGAAGGTTATACGCATCAACTGAGTTCAAGAAAAACTAAATTGTCTAAGATACATACCATGAAATCAAGTTTGAAGAAGTGCACACATGTTCAAAACATGTTGTAAGAGTTTCAGGAAAAATCACATTGAACCGCTAGTCTACACAGACTAAAGAATATGCAACCACCACGGCAATTGCATAAACACCACTCAAGGAAGAGTGGAGGTTACAAAATCTCCAGGGCTGTTTCGTAACTATCGGCATGGTTCCATAACTTAAAACACAAAAACAAAGGAAAAGATGCAAAAGAGATAAATGAAACCTAGAAAAGGATGGAAATGGTTAAGGGAAGCATTCTAGGCTATAAATTTATACTGCAAATGTGAAATTGGAATCGTACACCATAGGAAATATATTTTTTCATCATTGGGTATTTGTAACTCTTATGAAAATGTAGCGCATGTGAAATTGGGTGAGTATAGAAACCTTCATAGTCTATGTTTTGAGTCCATATTTTGTCTTTAACCTTAAAACGAATAGAAGTAGGAAAATGTATTTAAGTGTTCATCTCGAAAAATATGTAAGCATACGTAGTATACTCATATAAGTTTGTTTTTGTGTCAATAACTAGGGTTTTATCCAGAGAATCCCCAATGGAGATTAAAAATTTCCCATCCTAAAACAAGAGAGGCAGATATGGAAAATGAAGAGTATGTTGTTAATAATAAAATAATAGTCTTGAATTGTAAAATATTAGAATAATTATAAGGAAAAAAAATGAGGATTAATGTTTATATATGAAAATAATCAAAACCATAGTTTTAGGTTGAAAATAGATTCATTAGTATTGGTGTATGTAACACAAGGTGATTGTGGAAGCAAGAATCCATAGAAATATTCTTATAGGGGATGACCATATAGGACAACCTAGAGAGAATAGCTTAAATTGGAATTATTAATGAAGTAAATGGGAGTCTTATAACAATGTTACAATATGTACAAATTTGAAATGAAAGATTAAGGAGAAATCCCATCAAAAATAAGTTTGATAGATTTTAACACAAATCAAGCTCATTAAATATTTACACTCTAATTAAATTATGTTACGTAATGTACGTAACTAGAAAAATATTTAATAATTTTTTCGTATGAAATTATATGAATCTAATCAATTTTAAAAATGAACCCAAAAATATAAGAATAATGCATTAATGCATACAACGATGATTAAAAAACAAAATCATAATTGAAATACACAAGAAGGGATAAAGACATAGTTTTAGAGGTAAAAAAGAGAAGAACTAAATTTGTAGACATGTGGAAAAGGTAGTTCAAAAACTACATTTTTTTGTTACAAATTTTAAATTCGTAATTGAACTCGTTTAGGAAGATATAAATGTTGTATGCTCTAGATTGGAGTTATACAGTCTTGGTTAGATCTCTACAGGCTTTGGGATTTTTACAATCAAACTCTACAAGTGAGTAATGTTTTTGACATTCAATGAAATGTCTCTCACTTTATTTTTTTCTTGTTGGGAAAATATCAGGATGATTTGTAATAACGTGAAAAAAAGTGGACAACCTAGAAAACAATAATTCCTTTCATCAAATATTAGATAAGAAGAGGATAAACCATGTGTGTGGTGAGGATAGACTACTTAGTGGTCAATTCAATAAAAATAATCCAAGTACTACAATACATGCGCTCGTGATATTTCAAGCCTCGTGTATTTTTTATATTTGTATATAAAAGTTTAAGTGTGATCTATGTGAACCCTTTATGGGTTCTCCCATGTTTCATGAAAAAAATATAGTTTGTTAGCTATACATTACAAATATACCTATCATACTAGTAGTGTGGTGTATTGTGTTTCTTTTTTTCAATGTAAATATTTTCTTCTTGATAGCCTCTAACAATGTTTGGAGTGAATTTTTCGCTTGATAAGACACGACTATTATACATTTACATCCATGGAAATGGAGGAATTTGGACGCCTTTTCCTAGTTGAAAATTTCAAACATGTAGAAAGGGCTTCTCTATTGGATGTGTAATTTATTTACAAAGATATTCGAGATCAATGAGTTATTTTGGAATGATATTTGCAACATTAGTTGTAAGAATTTCAAGTGAGTAAGAATGTGATATAGAGCTGCTTATATAGGCTTCTCTAGGTAAAATATTATACTAAATTTGATTCCAGGAAGATGAAATGGAAAAATAAATGTACTATCCATCTAGAATTATAAAAATTATGTTTCCTCCTTTGTTAGGCATGTTGATGTGCTAAAATTAGTAAGAACTTAAGAAGGTCATAACTTGAGCTCTGGGTGTCCCGTTTGAGTCCTCTTTTTTTTAAACCACGTGTTTCGATGATAAGAAGGCATCGACAATCCACCCTACCGGTTGGAGCAAGTTTTGGCACATTTTCAAGCCCTAAATTTTTCATCGTGAGGCCGAATATTACGATTTAAGTTGTAGTCTGATTTTTTCCTATTTTTTGGGCATTTGGTTATTTTAGTCTATTAGTTGCATTATGAGTTAGAAATTTGGCAAGTCCTCTAATTTAGGAATGTAGAGGATGCATGGAAATTTGTGTTTCCATACAAATAACCATGTGAAACTTACTAAGAATAGCACGTTCTAGTAAACTGCTAAAAATAGTAATTTCCACCACCTAGAGTATATTTAGTCATAGTTAGTTAGAGTTTACTTGGAAACTCAAGTTCGGAGTTGTTTTCCTATTTAGGAAACAATGTAATTCATTATTTGGGAATGAAGAAGGAGATCTACTTTCATTTAGAGTTCATATTATTTGCATTATATCAAGTTTGTTTAATATTTGGCTACATTATCTGGTATCAGAGTTGGTTCGAGTCTTTAAAAAAATGGCAGGAACAGGAAGAGGAGGTGGTATTGCTCAGATGAATAGAAATGTGCAAGATCTGCAGAGGAAAGTTTTTTTTCTTGTTGCAATGATAACCCGAAGAGGAAATCAAGGTGGAGATGACACAGATGAAGAATAAGTTTGTGAAAAGGAGGAAATGCATGCGCCACCATTAGATTTTGAAGTAAGAATGGTTCTAGCATTAGAAGGAAAGAATGATGGGATAAGAGTTGATATTTCAAAGTATGGTGGTAATCTAAAACTAGAGGACCTGATAGAATGGTTGATTAGCTTGGGGAAATATTTTTAGTGGAAGGCTATGTCAGAAGAAAAGAAGGTAAAATTTGCATGCACAAAATTAAAAGGTCATGTTATGTTATGGTGGGATCACCTACAGAAAGAATGGTCAAGAAAGGGGAAATAAATAATTAGGATGTGGAGTAAGATGGAGAAGAAGCTGAAAGATAAATTTCTCCCTATGGATTATGCATAAACCCTTTACATGAGGATTTAGAATCTCAAACAAAACTTAGAAACAATGCAAGAATACACATATGAGTTCTACAAGTTGTCCTTTCATGTAGAGCATGAAGAAACTAAGGAAAAAAACGGCTATAAGGTATGTAAATGGATTAAAAATTTCTATTCAAGATGAGATAAGTATGCATAGGATTAAGAGCATAGAGGATGCATATAAATTAGCCTTAAAGGACAAGGAATTTTTTTTTGTCAAAGTTTTAGGAGATCACTTGGAATGAATAGGGGGCCTCATCTTGCTTTCGGGGTGAGCTAGGTTCAGCCAAGGTAGAGGAGAATCATATCGTGGATTGGAAAAGTAAGAAGATATGAGACAAGATTCCTAGAATCAACAAAGAGGCAAAGGATTTTCTAGGGGTAAAGGATATGTTGGTGATAGAGGATGGGAGGCTCTAGGAAGACCATTTTTTTGTTATAGATGTGGTGAAGAGGGGCATCGGGATTTTGAATGCCCACATTCTTATACACATGACAAGAGGCAAGGAGATGATTATAGAGTAAATCTTCTTGAATCTGAACAAGTAGAAGATGAACAAGACTAAGAAATTCCACAAGATGTTGGAGAAAATATGATGTTCAAGAGGATGATGATTACTCCAAGAAAGGATATCAAAGGGGATGCATCACTGTGTATAAATATTTTCATAACAAGATGCACTTCAGGAGGAAAGGTATGTAATGTTATTATTGATTGTGGTAGTTGTGAGAACATGGTTTCAAATGAGATGGTCAAGAAATTGGGTTTGAATTGTGAGAAGAATCTTAACCCTTACCATATTACATGGTTTAAGAAGGGCAATGAATTTATTGTTAATAAGAGATGTTTAATAAGTTTTTCTATTGAGAATAGTTACAAGGATGAAATTTTATCCGATGTTATTGTTATGTAAATAACCCTTTTGGATTTTTGGATGACTTTTACTTTCACTTTGGCTCTGATGTTTTACATTTCAAGTTATGTGCCCACAAGATTGCTCATTTTGCACCATTTTTATAGGCTGTAGTCCTTTCGCGCACTCTTTGTGTCATGCAATTCTTTTGCACACCCCTCTACAGATGCCTTCCAAATTGGCTAAGTTCCGGGTCATCATGTCGCACATGCCCTCTTTCCTTCATGCCGTTCGTGCGCCCTTCCTCAGTTGGATATTCACACCCCACTTCCATACTCTCCTTTTGCATTCTTCTCCCCTTTCCATTTCCCCCCTTTCGCATCTTCCTTCCCCGCGCTCACTTTCTTCTCTTCCTCCTGTGCGTGCACATCCTCTCTACTTTCCTCTCTCACGCTACATATTGTCTGCAAACCCTGCTTCCTTGTTGCCTTCTTTCCGCATGCCCTTATGCGCCTTCTTGTTTCTTCCTTTGCATTTTGATCTCCTTCCATTTTCCATCTTACCATATCTTCCAGTCTTCCATCTAGAAGGCAGTGTTCAAGTCAAGGAATGCCAGAATCGGCTAAGTATTCACAAAAGACCAAATGGAAGCCTCCACGTGCCTCATCGGCGTAACTCCAAATGGGAAAAAAAGTAAAATCCATTGAAGGTAGTCTACAAATGATGCGCAGGCCCTTTTCACATGGTCAAAGTGGAGAAAAGGAAGAGCTGACCATCTAACAAGTTTCTCTTAAATCAAAAAAGTATAAAAGAGTTAGTGGAATCCTCCACATGTCTCAACAGTGCGCAACTTCAAAAGTGCAAGTCAAAAAGTAGGGTCCCTAAATGAGCGCAAGCTCTCCACATGTCTAGAGCCCAAAAATGTAGAACCGGTTGTTGAAATGTCTAAAGCTATGGGAAGGGCCTTTGCCTCCATGTCAGTTCATCGGCGCAACTTCAAAGGTAGAGATCCAGAGGCAGGTCCCAAACAAGCATATGCTTGCCACGTGATCAAAGCCCCAAAAAGGCATTGAACCGACCGTTGAAAAGTCCAAAGCATGGAAAGAGCCAGTGGAAGCCTCCACATGTCAATTCAGCGCAACTTCAAAGGTAAGACCCAAAAGGCAGGTCCCAAATGAGCGTGGGCCCTCCACATGTCTAAGGTCCAACAAGTTGCTCCGCCAAACATGAGGGACTTAGCCAAAAAACGTAAGAAAGTAAAGCAAGCCCGCAGACGATGCCAAGTGTCCAATCGACACAACTTTAAGAGTGAAAGGAGGGGGCTGAAATCTTAAGACACGTGCAGGGCTGCCACGTGGATCTTGTGACTGAAATAGATTCCAACACCAAAAACAACCCTCAGATGATCGTAACTTTTGACTGAGAGTTCAGATTGGCTCAAGAGAGGATTTTTTGGAAATCTCTCAATGTCTTCTACTCACCTACCACCATTAATGAAAAATGATAAATTCAGTCTGCCATTTTTGAGGCTGTTAGGCTTCTCACCTACCACCATAATGAGGTTTGGTCTTCCTTTCTTGTCTAGCAAGGAACATTAATGGAGGCATAGGTTGTGTCATGGAACTCCATCATTGTTGCACATGGGATTTCAATGCATTTTGGGGTGGTTGGAGTAGGTGAATTCAATGCAATATTGGAGCTGAAGTAGATTCAAATTCTTTTCTTCTTTCCCTCTCATTCTTCCTATAAATTGTAAAGGAGGGGCATTTTTCTAAAGGCTGGCCATATTTTCTCTCCTACCCCCCCCTCTCTTTTTTCCTTAGGGTTGAATGTGGAGTTTAAGCCTCCTCTCTTGGATTTGTAATGGCATTTTCTCGCCTCTTTCCCACTTATGATGTACTGTGTGAACTCATGGAGCAATAAAATATGTTTTGTGATACATCTTGTCCATCCTTCCTTATTTTATTGTCTCTTCTTTCCTCTCACCATTGTAGGGTATACTATGCATATTTTTGACGTCTATTGCAGGTTTTGAGAGCTGTGTTTAATGGGTTTGAAATGGTGTTCTATGTGAACTCTATCTTTGGTCTGTGATGTATCTTGTCCATCCTCTCCATTTCTCACCTCTCTCCATTTTAGGCAGTTGAATTTGTGATCAGCAACCCCCTTTTCTTGGTGTTATCACCTATGTAGTGTAGGATTTCTTTATTTTCATGCTCTCTTCTCTCCCTGTCTCCTTTCACATTATTAGATTAGGAGTAGATAGTCACATTTCCTTCTTTAGAAGTAGTTTAGCATTAGGATTAGGAAGAAGAACCAAATTTCTCTGGAGGTCTTTCTCAAGTAACAAGTCCCACAACTTGTAGATAGTATCCATGTTATGCAATCACACCGAGAGTCTCAACCCATTGAGTTACAGACATTCAGGGGTGCTATGATTCTACATCAACAGTTTTGACACGCCTGGTGGGACATTGGGGTTAGATTTTTTTCATCTTTATGAGGTGTCTCATTATCAAACAACAAATCTTAAGCCACCGTGCAACCACACTAACAGTTTTGGCATGCTTGGTGGGACCGGTTTGAAGCACCTTACAACTTCATCTTAGGAGGTTGGTGTGTTCCTGTTAAGATTCAACCTTTAGAGGCACATGCAAAGCACATCTGGCAACTCCATCTGGTCAACAACCCATTCTCTGAGTTGTAGAGTTCTCTTCCATCCATTTCCACACATTATTCTTTCCACATCTTTCATCTTCTGCAATTCATGAAGCTGTGTAGTCATGGCTTCATCCCCATCCTAGAATTCACACTTGCAGCAACAACAGTGCAATCCGCCTCCTAGTATATTTCTCAACTCCTCCATATCAGTGTTATGAGCAAATACAAAATCACTATGGCTACCCCTATGAGTAGTACCAGGATCAGTTCGGCTATGGAACCTGCCAAGAGGGATATGCATGTAGTGAAATCAATTATGTGGAGAATACTGATGTGCGGGAGAAGATTCAAAAGATGGATGCAAGCATGGTGCAGTCCAGGGCTACAACACAAATTAAGGCATTTAAAATTATGTTGCAGGGAATCTTGTCTATGGGAAATCCCTTTTCCAAGACATTATAGCCCGCAGGAGAAGCTTGACTTCATGGTTGAAATGCTACCTCAATTTGCACAGTGGACCGTGGAAATAGAGGCCTACGAGCTTGGTGCCAGACAACCTTGTCAATGGGTAAGTCCGTCACCTCATAACTTTTATTTTCCTATTTCTCAATCAGTATTATCACAACAGTGTCATGAGTCTAGTTTCTCACTTGCTTCCCCAAGCATTGAATTCCCTTCTCCATCTTCTAGTCTCCCATCCCATCTTAATTACTCTTCCCTTTTCCCTTTCAAATCCAATTCCCCTCCACAAGATCCAAAAAAAATACCTTCCCCTCCACCACAAATAAAAGAAAAACTAGTGGAGAACCCGCCCACCACTCCTACTTTCCCGAGCCCATGTCGGGAAGAAACTCAAGAATCTAGTCAAGGGGAGCAACAAGAAGAAGAGCCAAGAAAAGAAGAAATGATGAGAAGCTTGGTGACCTTGGCTCTTAAATTTATGATTAATAAAATCCCCTTGATGGTCAAGCCCCCAGAGGAGGCTGAGGTCAAGCTACAAGTGGTGGAGGCTTTGGTTACAACACAAGTGAGGGAAGAAGGGCCTACTCCAAATCCAAAAGAGGAGGAGTGCATTCCAGCTGTGGAGGAAAACCATATAGTTCCAGAGGTGTCAAGTACAGAGTTTTACCTCCCAATTCACCCCCTTCGAGCTCGAATGTCGAAGAAGAGTTTGAGCTTTCAAACTTCATGTTTGAGGATGAGGGGAACCATGGTGAGTAAGTTACAGATTAGGAGGACACCATGGAGGATGTCGAGCACATGCAACAGGAAAATAAGGAGGAAAATTATCTGTCTAACTTGGAGGATTGCTTTGATGGAGAGGATCCTGAGGAGATCACATCATTTGCTCCTCCATCATTTGCCTTCCAAGCACATGAGTCTACTACCATGGAGGAGAGCATTCAAGGACAACAATCTACACTTCATAACAACCCTCTGGAACCAAGGTTAGAGGAGCATAATCTTCCATGTTCTTTTCAGGAGGAGGAAGGAAAAGAACACGAGGACCCCATCTCTCCCACATCATCCACCCAAGAAGGATTGCAAGAGGACTCCATTTTTGGAGTTAAATTTCAGAGCAATGGGTACATCCATCGGATCAGGTTGTGCCCAATAAGGTACTTGGCTTCATTGGAGCTAAGGGAGAATCCAAAACTGGTCATGTCCATTTTAGGGCATGAGGATGATATACAAAGCACCAAGGGTCACCATCAACACCACCAGGAGTCCAATGCCAATCAAATTGAGGAGGTATTTTTGATTGATGTTGATACTTTGGTTATTTGGGTGGAGAATCGACCTCATCTCAATTTTTCACTCATTACAACAACCATCATCAGCTCCAAATCATATACATGGCTCCCTATTTTGAGAAAGGGAAGTTACTTCTCCTTGCCAGTTACAGGATTTGTTTGAGTTCCCTTTACTTCCGGTTAGCGTAGAGTAGGTAGGTCTAATTTCAGCAGAAGAAGTGCTTGTGTACACTCTGTATGTTCCACTTGGGGCATGTATGATCTTTCTCTTTTGTACATAGTTTTTGTTCATATTGCTTCAGTGAGTGTAGTGCATCATGCCCTTCAGTTGTTATAGCAAGAACCTCATATTTACATGTGATCAGTTGCTAATTTCAAACAGAAAGTAAATACAGAGCAACTAAAATTAGGTTTTGAGACATTCCATTTCCAGAATAGCTGAAGTCCCAGGTTATGACAATGTTCTACTCTCAGAAATCTCACCTTTAAAATTGTCTTATGAAAATTGAGAGTACAGACAGCGAGGCAAGTCCATGATCACCAAGTTCAAGTAGTCAGGTTCAAGTTTCAAGAACAAGATCAGTATCAGGCTATCATTCATGACTCTATGCCCAATGGATACTTCAAGGCTACTAATCTCTTCATCTAACATGCAGATGGCCCTGAAAGTTGCCAAATTTTTATCCAAATAACCCTCTTGGCTATTTGGATGACTTTTACTTTCACTCTGGCTCTGATGCTTTACATTTCAGGTTGTGCACCTGTAAGATTGCTCATTTGGCACCATTTTTATAGGATGTAGTCCTTCCATGCACTGTCCGTGCCATGCAACTCTTCCATATGCCCCTTTGTAGATGCCTTCCAAATTGGATAAGTTTTCAGTCTTCCTGTCACGTGCCCTCTTTCCTTTTTGCTATCGCACGTCCTTCCTTAGTTGGATATTCACGCCCCACTTCCATACTCTCCTTTCACATTCTTCTCCCCTTCCCATTTCCCCCCTTTTACATCTTCCTCCCGCACGCTCACTTTCTTCTCTTCCTCCCCCCTGCGCGCCTTCTTTTCAGTCCCCTCACACCCTATGCGTGCATATTGTCTCTGCTTTTCTCTCTCGCACTATCTCTTGCCACGCACCCTGCTTCCTTATCACCTTCTTTCCGCGTGCCCTTACACGCCTTCTTGTTTCTTCCTTCACATTCTTCTCTCCTTCCATTTTCCATCTTCCATCTAGAAGGAAGTGTTCACTCGAGGCTCAAATTGACTAAGTATTCAAAGGATCACCGGAAGGCTCCACGTGCCTCATTGGTACAACTCCAAAGGTAAAATCCAAAGGCAGTCTCCAAATGAGTACATGCCCTCCACGTGGTTAGAGTCCGAAAAGGTAGAGCCGTCCATTGAATTGGCTAAGTATAAAAGAGTTAATGGAAGCCTCCACGTGTCTCAATAGCGCAAATTCAAAAGTGTGACAAAAAGTGGGGTCCCCAAATGAGAGTAGGTTCTCTATGTGTCTAGAGCCCAAAAAGGAAAAAAGCTAGCCATTGAAAAGTCTAAAGCATGGGAAGGGCCAACAGAATCCTCCATGTGCTTCATCGTTGCAACTTCAAAGGTAAGATCCGAAGGCAGGTCCCAAACGAGCGCAAGATTGCCACGTGGTCAGAGCTTGAAAAGGCAGAACCGATCGTTGAAAAGTCCAAACATGGGAAGAGCTAGCAAAAACCTCCATGTGTCAGTTCAACACAACTTCAAAGGTAAGACCCAAAAGGAAGGTCCCAAACACGTGTGGGCCCTCCATGTGTCTAAGGTCTAACAAGTTGCTCTGCTAAACAACAAGGACTTAGCCAAAAAATGAAGAAAGTAAAGCAGGCCCGTGGACGATGCCAAGTGTCCAATTAGCGCAACTTCAAGAGTGAAAGGAGGGGGGTGAAATCTTAATATGCGTGGGGATGCCACATGGATCTTGCGTGGATAAAATCCAAACCAAAAGCACCTTCAGATGATTGTAAATTTTGATTGAGAGCTTGGATTTTCTCAAGAGAGGATTTTTTGGAAAGCTCTCAACATTTGCTACTCACCTACCACCATTAATGAAAAATGATAAATTCAGTCCACCATTTTTGAGGCTGTCAGGCTTCTCACCTACCACCATAATGAGGTTTGGTCTTCCTTTCTTGCCCAGCAAGGAACATTAACGGAGGCATGGGTTGTGTCATAGAACCCATCATTGTTGTAGGTGAAGTTCAATGAATTTTGGGGTGGTTGGAGTAGGTGAATTCAATGTAATCTTGGGGTGGTTGAAGTAGGATTCAAATTATTCTCTCTTTTCCCTCTCATTCTTCCTATATATTATAAAGGAGAGGCATTTTTCTAAAGGCTGGCCATCTTTTCTCTCCTACCCCCTCTCTTTTTTCCATGGGGTTGAATGTGGAGTTTAAGCCTCCTCTCTTGGCTTTGTAATGGATTTTTTCTTGCCTCTTGCCTGCTGATGATGTACTGTGTGAACTCATGGAGCAATAAAATATGTTTTGTGATGCATTTTGTCCATCCTTCCTTATTTTATTGTCTCTTCTTTCCTCTCACCATTATAGGGTATACTGTGCATATTTCTGATGTCTATTGTAGGTTTTGAGAGCTGTGTTTAATGGGTTTGAAATGGTGTTCTGTGTGAACTTTATCTTTTGTCTTTGATGCATCTTTTCCATCCTCTCCATTTCTCACCTCTCTCCATTTCAAGCAATTGGATTTGTGATCAGCAACCCCCTTTTCCTTGGTGCTATCACCTTTGTAGTGTAGGATTTCTTTATTTTCATGCCCTCTCTCTCCCCCTATCTCCTTGGAATTGTTAGATTAGGAGTAGATAGTTGTATTTCCTTCCTTAGAAGTAGTTTAGCATTAGGATTAAGAATAAGAACCAACTTTGTCTTGAGGTCTATCTCAAGTAGCAAGTCCCACAACTTAGATATAGTACTGATGTTATGTAATCACACTCAGAGTCTCAACCCATCGAGTTACAAAAATTCAAGGGTATTGTGATTATGCATCAATAGTTATTCTTATGGATGCATGTCATATGCTGCTAGGAAGACCTTGGCAATTCGATAGAAAATTTATTAATGACGGCGGAAATAATACTTATAATTTCTGGAAGGATACCAAAAAATGGTTGTGTTACCTCTTAAGGAAGAGGGGAAGGCTGAAAATATGCTCTCTGTAAAGGAATTTGTGAAGGAGGTAAAGGAAATTGGTTTTTTTTTATACACTAGTCACAAATAAGGATGAACCTACAAGTGCACAAATATAAGTAGAAACAGTAGAATTAATACAAGAATTTTTTGATGTTATTCTTGATGAGCTACTAAATGGATTACCGCCAAAAAGATATATACAACACCATATTGATTTGATTCCACGGTCAACACTCCCAAATCAAGTGGCTTATAGGATGAGCCTGACATTGCATGCTGAGTTGAATAGGCAAGTGGCAGAACTTGTGAGAAAGGGGGTCATAAGGGAGAGCATGAGTCTATGTGTAACCCCATCTTTATTAACACCAAAGAAGGATGGAACATGGAGAATATGCAGGGATAACAGAGCAATCAATAAAATTAGAATCAAGTATAGGTTCCCAATACATCACCATGATGATATGATGGATGTGCTTGCTTGATCTAGGTATTATACAAGCATTGATCTTCGAATTCGCTATGATAATATTCGGATCAGAGAAGGAGACGAGTGGAAAACAACATTCAAGACAGGAAATGGATTATATGAGTGGTTGGTGATGCCATTTGGTTATCCAATGCACCTAGTATTTTATGAGACTGATGAACACTATGTTCTGAGAGTATAATGGTAAGTTTGTTGTGGTTTATTTTGATGATATCTTGATATTTAGTAAAACTAACGAAGAACATTTGAGGCATCCAATGGTGATATTTGAAGTATTAAGGAAAGAGAAACTCTATGAAAATATGAAGAAGTGCACATTTACGTAAGAGATTTTGGTATTCTTGGTTTTTATTATTTCTGCAGATGGACTCAGAAAAGATAAAGGAAATTATTAAATGGTCTACTCCATGGAGTATAATAGAGGTAAGAAGATTTCATGGTCTAGAAACATTTTACACAAAGTTTATTATAAATTTCAGTAGTATTGTAGCACCTATAATAGATTGCATAAAAGTAAGGGAGTTTTAGTGGACAACGCAGCTAAGGATAGTTTTCAGTTCTTGAAGAAGAAAGTGACAGAGGCACCCATTTTGGAACTACCAGATTTGTATAAAGTGTTTGAGGTTGATTGTGATGTGTCACATGTGGGTGTTGGTGATGTGGAATTTTATGCAATTGTACAAGCATTAAGACATTGAAGGAATTACTTAGTGCCTACGGAGTTTGTGTTATTTATAAACCACATAGCCCTGAAGTATGTAAATACACAAAAGAATTTGAATAGTAGCCATGCAAAGTGGGTATCATTTTTGTAGGGTTATACTTTTTCTCTAAAACATAAATCAGGAAAACATAATCAAGTTGTAGATGCATTGAGTAGGTGTGTGACTTTTTTTACCACTATGGGAAATGAGGTGGTGGGTTTTGAATCAATAAATGGTTTGTATTATTCTAACTCTAATTTCAAGGATATTATTGAAAGATTAATTCGTCCATTTTCAAAAAATTCCAGAGATGTCCTAGATGAGTACATTTTATAGGATGGATACCTATTCAAGGGACGCCAACTATGTATTCTAGTTGGGTCTATGAGAGAGAATATAGTGAAAGATTTGCATAGCAGAGCATTGGATGGACATTTTGGTAAATATAAGATGATATCCTTGGTAGCAGAGAAATACAATTGGCCAAAGCTGAAAAGAAATGTCGTAAGATATGTGGAGAGGTGTTGAATTTGTCAAGTCTTGAAAGGCCATGCAAAAAATATAGAGTTGTATATGTTGTTTCCTATTCCTATATGGTCATGGACAGATCTGAGTATGGATTTTGTTTTTGGATTACCAAAAATAGAATGAGGTAATGACTTAATTTTTTTGTTGTTGATAGGTTTTCTAAGATGGTTCATTTTATTTCCTCCAAGAAAACAATTTATGTGACAGGTGTAGCAGATTTATTTTTTAGATAAGTTATTCGTTTGCATGGTGTTCCAAAAACTATTACTTCAGATAGGGAAATGAGGTTCTTAAGTAAATTTTATTGGAATTTATGGAATAAATTGGGAACTCAACTATAGTTCAGTAGTGCCTATCATCCTCAGACTGATGGGAAAATAGAGGTGGTAAATCGGAGTTTTGGGAAACATGTTAAGGTTCATCCTTGGGGAAAATCTGAAACAATGGGACTTAGCATTACAACAAGCTGAGTTTACATATAATAGTTCCATAAATAGATCCACAGGAAAGTCTCCATTTTCAATTGTGTATGGGTGTATTCAAATGGGGTATTATATTTTTTATAACTACCAGCTGATGGAAGAGTATATGATGATGCAAAAGCATTTTCTGAACATATACAGTAATTACAGGAAGAAGTTCAAAAGAAGCTGCAGAGTAGTAATGATAAGTGTAAGGAAATACCAGATGTGCATGGAACGAGAAAGGTATTTAGAGTTGGTGTTTTTTTATGGTATATCTACAGAAGGAAAGGTTTCCAAAAGGAACCTATAACAAGTTGAAGTACAAGAAGATTGGTCCCTGCAAAATTGTGAAAAAAATAAATGATAATACTTATGAGGTAGAATTGCCAGGGAATTTTGATATTTCTCTAGTGTTTAATGTTCTAGATTTGTATTATTTTCATGGGGATGTTATCGATGAATTATTATATTGGAGGCAATAGGTTCTGGTTAAGAAGAAAGAAGTGGATAAGATTCTAGATAGGAAAACAATGGACACGTGACATGGGAAATACAACAAATATTTCATCCATTGGTAAGGATTGGAACAAGAGGACAATACTTGGCTCACAGAATGGGATATTAAGAAGTTGGATGTTGATAAATGGAAGGATTTTGAAGAAGACAACTTGCAAGAGCTGCATTTTTTTCAAGCAACGGAGAATGATGCACTGCATTTAGCTAGAACTTGAAGGGGTCATAACTTGAGCATCGGGTGTCTGTTTGAGTCAGTATTTTTTGAAACAACATATTTCAAAGAGAAGAACACACTAAAAACCCTCTCTACTATTTCAAGCAAGTTTTGGAAAATTTTCAGGCCCTAAATCTACCATCTTGAGGCCGAAAATTAGGATTTAAGTTATAGATCTATTTTGTTTATATTTTTGGGAATTAGTTTATTTTAGTCTATTAGTTGCATTATGAGTTATAATGTTGGAAATTCCTCTAATTTAGGAATGTAGAAGAATTATGGAAATGTGTGCGTCTGTACGAATAAGCATGCGAACTTACTAAGAATAGCAGGTTCTAGTAAACTGCTAAAAATAGTAATTTCTGCCACCTAGAGTAGATTTAGTCATAGTTAGTTAGAGTTTACTTGGAAACTCAAGTTGGGAGTTGTTTTCATATTTAGGAGACATTGTAATTCATTATTTGGGAATGAAGAAGGAGATTTATTTTCATTTGGAGTTCATATTATTTGAAGTATATCAAGTTTGTTTAGAATTTGGCTACATTATCTGGTATCAGAACTAGTTTGAGTCTTTAAAAAAATGGCAGGAAGAGGAAGAGGAGGTGGTATTTCTCAGATGAATAGAAATATGCAATATATATACAATAAAGTTACAAATCTTTCTAAAATGATAACCCAGAGAGGAAATAAGGGTGGAGATGACACAGATGAAGAAGAAGTTTTTGAAGAGGAGAAAATGCTGCGCCAAAATTATCTATTGACGAAAGGATGCTTCAAGAATTAGAAGGAAAGAATGATGGCATAAGAGTTGATATTTCTAAGTATGGTGGTAGTCTAAAACTAGAGGTTCTAATAGACTGGTTGTCTAGCACGGTGAAATTTTTGGAGTGGAAGGCTATATCAGAAGAAAAGAAGGTAAAATTTGCATGCACGAAATTGAAATGTCATGCTATGTTATGGTGGGATCACCTACAGAAAGAGCTATCAAGAAAGGGGAAAGAAATAATTAGGACGTGGAGTAAGATTGAGAATTATTTGAGTGACAAATTTCTCCCTGTGGATTATGCACAAACCCTTTACGTGAGGTTTTAGAATCTCAAACAGAACTTACAAATAGTGCAAGAATACATAGATGAGTTCTACAAGTTATTCATTCATGTAGAGCATGAAGAAAATGATTAAAACATGGCTGAAAGTTATGTAAGTGGATTAAAATTTTCTATTCAAGATGACATAAGTATGCATAGGATTAAGAGTATGGAGGATGCCATTCAATTAGCCTTAAAGGCTGAGGAAAAATAAAATCATCAAAGTTTTAGGCGATCACCTGGAATGAATAGGGGGGCTCATCTTCCTTTCGGGGATGATTTGGTTACAGCCAAGGTAGAGGAAAATCATCTCATGGATTGGAAAAGCAAGAAGATACGAGACAAGATTTTCAGAATAAACAAAGAGGCTGAGGATTTTCTAGGAGAAGAGGATATGTTAGCAATAGAATATGGGAGGCTCCAAGAAGACCATTTGTTTGTTACAGATGTGGTGAAGAGGGGCATCAGGATTTTGAATGCCTGCATTCTTATACACATGACAAGAGGTAAGGAGATGCTCCTAGAGTAAATCTTCTTGAATCTGAACTAGTAGAAGATGAACAGGACCGATAAATTCCACAAGATGTTGGAGAAAATATGATCTTTAAGAGGATGGTAGTTGCTCCAAGAAAGGATATCAAGGGGGATGCATCGCTGCGTAAAAATATTTTCAGAACAAGATGCACTTCAAGAGGAAAGGTATGTAACATTATTTTTGATGGAGGTAGTTGTGAGAACATGGTTGGAAATGAGATGGTTGAGAAATTGGGTTTGAATTATGAGAAGAATCCTAACCCTTAATGTATTGTGTGGTTTAAGAAGGGTAATGAAGTTACCGTTGATAAGAGATGTTTAATAAGTTTTTCTATTGGGAATAGTTACAAGGATGAGATTTGGTGTGATGTTATTCCTATGGATGTATGTCATATGCTGCTAGGAATACCATGGGAATTTGATAGAAAAGTTATTCATGATGGGGGAAAGAATACTTATAATTTCTAAAAGGATGACACAAAATAGTTTTGCTACCTCTTAAGGAAGAGGGGAAGGCTGAAAATATGCTCTTTGAAAAGAAATTTGTGAAGGAGGCTAAGGCAACTGGATTTTTTTATGCACTAGTCACAAATAAGGATGAACCTACAAGTGCACAAATACTAGTAGAAACAACAGAATTAACAAAAGAATTTTCTAATGTTATTCCTGATGAGCAACCGGATAGATTACCACCCAAAAGAGATATTCAATAGCATATTGATTTGATTCCAGTGTCTTCACTCCAAAATCAAGTGGATTATCGGATGAGCCCGACATTACATGCAGAGTTGAATAGGAAAGCGTCAAAGCTCGTGAGAAATGGGGTTGTAAGGGAGAGCATGAGTTTGCGGGTAACCCAAGATTATTTAACACCAAAGAAGGATGGAACATGGAGAATGTGAATGGATAGTAGAGAAATCAATAAAATTACAATCAAGTATAGGTTCCTAATACCTTTCCTTGATGATATGATGGATGTCCTTGTTGGATCTAGTTATTTCACCAAGATTGATCTTCGAAGTGGTTACGATAAGATTTAGATCAGAGAAGGAGACGAGTGGAAAAATAAATTCAAGATAGGAAATAGATTATATGAGTGGTTGGTGATGCCATTCAGGTTATCTAACGCACCTATTAATTTTATGAGATTGATGAACACCTTGTAGTGGGAGTATAATAGTAAGTTTGGTGTGGTTTATTTTTATGATATCTTTATCTTTAGTAAAACTAAGGAAGAACATTTGAGGCATCCAAGGGTGATATTTGAAGTGTTAAGGAGAGAGAAACTCTATAAAAATATGAAGAAGTGCACATTTATGTAAGAGAGTTTGGTATCTTTGGATTTATTATTTAAGAAGATGGGGTGTAGATGGAATCAGAAAAGATAAAGGCAATTATTGAATGGCCTAATCCATGGAGTATAATAGAGGTAAGAAGATTTCATGGTCTAGCAACATTTTATAGGAAGTTTATTAAAATGTTCAGCAGTATTGTAGCACGTATAACAGATTGCACAAAAGGAATGGTGTTTTTGTGGACAAAGGCAACTGAGAATAGTTTTCAGTTCTTGAAGAAGAAGGTGACAGAGGCACCAATTTTGGCACTACCAGATTTTTATACAGTGTTTGAGGTTGATTATGACACGTCACATGTGGCTATTGGTGTTGTTCTAAGTCAAGGTGGAAATCTAGTACCTTTCTTTAGTGAGAAAATGAATGAGGTAAGAAAGAACTACTCTACTTATGATCTGGAGTTTTATGCTATTATACAAGCATTAAGACATTGGAGGCACTACTTAGTGCCTAAGGAGTTTGTGTTATTTACAGACCACATAGCCCTGAAGTATGTGAATACACAAAATAATTTGAATAGTAGGAATGTAAAGTGGGTATCATTTTTGTTCTAGTTATACTTTTTCTCTAAAACATAAATTAGGAAAATAGAATCAAGTTGCAGATGCATTGAGTAGGTGTGTGACTTTGTTTACCACTATGGAAAATGAGGTGGTGGGTTTTGAAGAAATAAAGGGTTTGTATTCTTATGACTCTTATTTCAAGGATATTGTTGAAAGATTAATTCCTCCATTGTCATAAAATATAGGAGATGTCTTGGATGATTACATTTGACGGGATGGCTACCTATTCAAGGGAAGTCAACTATGTATTCCAGTTGGGTTTATCAAAGAGAATATAGTCAAAGAGTTGCATAGTGGAGGATTGGCAGGGAAATTTGGTAAAGATAAGATGACAGCCTTGGTAGCAGAGAAATACTATTAGCCAAAGCTGAAAAGAGATGTGGTAAGATATGTGGAGAGGTTTAAAATTTGTTAAGTCTCGAAAGGTCATACACACAATACAGAGTTTTATATGCCATTTCCTATTCCTAAATGTTCATGGACAGATCTGAATATGGATTTTGTTTTGGGATTATTAAAAACACAATGAGGTAATGGCTCAATTCTTGTGATTGTTGATAGGTTTTCTAAGATGGTTCATTTTATTGCTTGCAAGAAAATAAGTGATGTGATAGGCATAGCAGATTTGTTTTTCAGAGAAGTTGTTCTTTTGCATAGTGTTCTAAAAACCATTACTTCAGATAGGGACATAAGGTTATAAGTCACTTATGGCGGACTTTATGGAAGAAATTGGGAACTCAACTACAGTTCAACAGTGACTATCATCCTCAGACTGATGGGAAAATAGAGGTGGTAAATCAGAGTTTGGAAAACCTGTTAAGGTGCATTATTGTGGAAAATCTGAAACAATGGGACTTAGCATTACCACAAGCTAAGTTTGCATATAACAGTTCCATAAATATATCGATAGGAAAGTCTCCATTTTCAATTGTGTATGGGAGTAATCCAAATGGGTTAGATTTTTTACAGCTACCAGTTGATGGCAGAGTCAGTGATGATGTAGAAGCATTTGCCGAACATATACAACAATTGCAGGAAGAAGCTGTAGAAGAGTAATGATAAGTGTAAGGAAATAGCAGATGTGCACAGAAGGAGAATGTTATTTATAGTTGGTGATTTGGTTATGGTATATCTGCGGAATGAAAGGTTTCCAAAAGGAACCTATAACAATCTGAAGTACAAGAAGATTGGTCCCTGCAAAATCGTAAAAAATAAAATGATAATGCTCATGAGGAAGAATTTCCAGGGAATTTGGATATTTCTCCATTGTTTAATGTTTTATATTTGTTTCCTTTTCATGAGGATGGTGCAGAATGGGATGTTATTGATGAAGTTGTAAATTGGAGGTAGCAGGTTCCGGTGAAGAAGAAAGAAGAATTGGATCAGATTCTAGATAAGAAAACAATGGACACGTGCTAAGGGAAATACAAAAAATATTTGGTCCATTGGAAAGGACTAGAACAAGAGGATAATACTTGGGTCATAGAGTGGGAGATTAAGAAGTTGGATGTAGATAAATGGAAGGATTTTGAAGAAGACAACTTGCAGGAGCTGTGTTTTTTTGAAGCAGGGGAGATTAATGCTAAAAAATTAGCAATAACTTGACAAGGTCATAACTTGAACTCTGGGTGTTTGTTTGAGTCCATTTTTTTAAAAACCACATGTTTTGATGAGACAAATGCACTAGAAATTTCCTTATCACTTGGAGAAATATTTGGCACATTTTTGGGCCCTAAATCCTCCATCTTGAGGCCAAAAATTAGGATTTGTTTGGTTTTTTTCTATTTTTGGGCATTAGTAAATTTTAGTCTATTAGTTGCATTATGAGTTAGAAAGTTGGAAATTCCTCCAATTTAAGAATGTAGAAGATGCATGGAAATTTGTGTGTCTATACGAATAAGCATGCAAACTTCCTAAGAATAGTAGGTTCTTGTAAACTGCTCAAAATAGTAATTTCCGCCACCTAGAGTAGATTTAGTCATAGTTAGTTAGAGTTTACTTGGAAACTTGAGTTGGGAGTTGTTTTCCTATTTACGAAACATTGTAATTCATTATTCGGGAATGAATAAGGAGATATATTTTCTTTTGGAGTTCATATTATTTGCAGTATATCAAGTTTGTTTAGAATTTGGCTACATTATATGCGCATTATATAAATAGTTGTATTTTTAGTGTGAATGTTGGGAGATCATTCACAACATCATATGGACATGTTTGAAGTCTTCTAACTATTGTATGAGATTGTGTTTCCACTTAACATTTATTTTTGCATAATTTCATCTAATCTTTTTTGAGACTTACAATATTATACTCCAAGATTGGCGAATATCCATATTGGTGTCTTTCATGGTTATTTTTTTACTATGGGTAAAAGAGGGTTAAGGGGACCCTTCTCCATCAAATAATTAGAGAAAAAGATATAATGACGAGGAAGAAGAGAAGCAACCTCTACCTATGGCACAAATGAGTAAAAAAATAGCACATCCACAAACCAACAGTATAATAAAAAAACAACAAAACCAAACACAAATAACTCATCCCTAGGATCCCTTCCCATGGGATCAAAGATGCATCTTAAGGGATTCATTTTTCCCTTTCTTCCTTATACTCACAGTAGACCAACCATTACCGGTTTTCGGATTTAGATTTTCATCTGTGTGGACCAGTTTTCAAATTTCAATATTATTGTTATCCTCCTAATGTAGGATATATGGGTAACCAAGAGGAAGGGGACAAAGTCCCAAACTCAGAGTAGGGGGTAGGATCCTTCTCTACCAGGGTAGATGAAGGGATGCCTACCTCATTTAATAAAACCACATCTTCCTCATTCATGGATCCATCTTCAGATTCACTATCTAAGTGGTTGTCAATAACTAAATGACTATGATGAGCATTCTTCCACCAATAAGTACGACTACTGGCATGATTCTTCCCATACTTGCATTCCGTGGCTAAGTGCCCAACAAAAAAATAGGTTTGACATCTGAAGGGAAACCTTCATATTCCATGTTTTGATTTCATATTCTTTCTTCAACCTTAAGATTCATACACGCAGGAAAATCCATTGAAGTATTCATGTCAACCAAGATACGAGCATACGTAGTGTACTCATATAAGGATGTTTTTGTGTCAATAATAAGGGTTGTACCCGGTGAATATCCAATGGAGATTAAACATTTCTCATCCCAAAAATAGAGAGGAAGATATGGAAAACGAATCTAAATAGGTCTGACTTAGAAAGTTTCTGTAACAGGATTGAAAAGAGGGAACCATGGCTTCATAAGTGGAAAGTGGGATTGAAAATCGCATAATCTATAAATAATCAAATCTCTATCAGAGGTATTATCAAAGATAAGAATGAAGAAACCCCTAGTTGTGCAGTAAATGTCAAACTTACCTGCCATTAATGGCTTCCAGGAAGAAGAGATCCAGTCATGGAGCGCAGATAGACCCGGGGAAATATTGTTGAATCTACAAATGAGACCATTTTACTTAAAATATGCCTATGATTTGAAGACTTCTGATCCAAATTTCACAATGGGGGAAGACTTGACATGTGTCACGAGCTTGGAAGGTAGGCGAGAAGAGGATTTAACCACATCAAGGAAACTTTTGAATATTCCCTGAGCCAATTTTTCCCTAAATCCACAGCCCCCTGAATCGGCAACATCCACAGAACCTATCACGCTGCAAACAGGTAAAACCTCGAACATAGAAGGGGAGACTTGCACATATGCAGCAAAAACTCAGCCCTTAACAGGGGATCCCGCGAATCTTGTGTTAAGCCCTGTAGTAGGGGAAGTCTCAGCCATTCAAGAGGATCTTGCAAAAAGACCAACCTTTGAGCCATCAATTGTTAGGCTGTCACGCAACGAAATTTCACCAGAAGCTCTGTCGTCGCCAATATTTCCAGACTTGTAACCGGGCACAAAAACTCTATTGCTCCTTGAAGAATCCATAGCCGGAAGCAGGTCAAAGCCATTAACCAAGGGAAGAGTAGGCACCCCTCCTGATGCATTTTTTGAGGAATCACTGCCGCCGCCATGGCTCTGCAAGGAGTTCATTGGGGTTTCTAATAAGTTTATCGGGATTATTTTCTAGAATATTTATAAGAATGTGATATTATATCACTCACGTTAATTTGATCAATTTTTCTCATAGTCATATGACCTAACCATCTATCATAGTAACATTCTTATATCCATTATTTTGAAGGAAAATAAGTCACAAGCAGTAAGACATGCCATTCCACCTACTCACACCATCTTAGTTTGTGTGTAATCTACGTCATGCTTGTTAAACACCCTACATAAGGAAGATGGTGAATGCACCCCTCTAAAGATTCATTAAGATTTGAAATTTAGAGTGAACATTGCATGCGGAAGGTATAGGACAGTGCATAAAAATGTGTCACTAGAAAAAACCACATAAAATGTGTGAACAAACTTTAATATTTAAATGTCCATGACCAGTATGTGTCTGTGAGCATAATTACATCGTTTGCATCATACGGTTGCAGGTAGGTTCAATGCGGATTCATCTACCATTTCAGTTAAGAAACTATTCCTATTTTGCATTTATTCTCCCTTCACCTGGAAGATATCAAATCATTCTCTGCTCTTCATTTTGCTGTAAGGACCAAGAAGAGGCTGCATAGAATTTTGAACTTGGAAAACTTGGCGTCGACAGCAGGGAGTGAAAATTTGCGTGGACGGACCTGTTTAGCAAGCGTGGTGAACTAGTTTGGCACAAGAGACGAAGAGGACAAAGGTAATCATTCCACCGATTGATAGTGGAGGCTATGCGAAGGATGAAATAGACCTGTTTGGCGTGTTGTTTGTCTTGTTGGCGCTGCTCCATTGAAACTTCTACGCAAGGAAACATAAAGGTGAAAACATGGCTACTTTGGCGTCGACGAACTTCTTATTTTGTAGGTACTAAGCTATGAAACAAAACTGAAAAATCCTTGTTCGCTGTATAATCTTTGAGGAAGACACATACGTGTTGAGGCCTCTTAGTGAAAAGATGAAATTGCCGATGGGCGCAAAGTTCCAGTCAGAAACAACTAAGCACCCAAGGAAGAAATAAGTTATTTTTATTGTAATGACCATCGAATAAACAAATGGAGTTTTTTTGGCTATCCTAGATGATCATTGCAATATTGTCAGTCTGCAATTTGATGAACTAGTGCACCAATCTGGAGTATTTCTTGTTTGACGTTTAGTGCCAAGAAAAGAAGTTCGATGCGAAGCTCGGGGAAGGTTATCGATGGAGATAATTAAAATGAGATAGCACGCCCACGTCCAATCTATTCTTCATCACGAATGTTATTTTTAATTAAATAATAATTAAATTTTATTTTCCGCTTCGTGTCAGCTTTAAAATTGTTATTATTGGATGCTTAGTTGCTCAAGGATCTAATTATGCAGCCTAGAAGACGAATATATGGACCATTTTCCAATTTGAAGATCCATGGGTGATTGTTACTGGTGAAGTATCATGTCCAAATGGCATTGATGAGCAAACAAAGTATGACTATAACAATACAAAATCCTTGATGTTCATCACACTCAACGCCTCCTATGAAGTTGATCCACATGTCCAAGATGGAAAAATAATAAAGGAGGTCGGACATGCTCTTTCCACCATATACGAGTAAAAGAACAAGACAAAGATCCTCCAACCCTTGTCAAAGCTTCATACGCTCAGTATGAAAGATGGTGATAAAGAAGAGAAGTTCTCATGTTGAGTGTTAGATCTATGAGTAGAACTTGTGGCGCTCAATTAGAAGGTGGATGACATACTTCTTTTATTGATGACTTTGAGAGCTCTTCCTTCCCAATTCAAGACTTTTTTTCATGACATTGAAAATCACCAAACAGGTTGTGTCATTTGGAGAACTAGTGAATTCTTTATAGTATAAAGAATCCATCTATTCATTGCAAGAGGAGTTTGAAGAAAAAATATTGATCCCAAGATAATATCATGGTCGAAACTCTCAAAAGGGAAAACCATAAAAGTAGCCATAGAAGCAAGAACTGTGGTAAAAGCCTCAAAAAGAAAATTGATGGTGTCACATTTGTACTAAAAATATGTATGACATTGAAACCTAGTTGTATAATGGCCTAACCTATGGAAATAACTGAAAGTCCACATCTAGTCACGGTGATTCTCAACAACCAAAATAACGACCTCACCACAATAATAATAAAATACATGTCATGTCCAGACAAGATGATGTATCGAATGAGGAAGTACCAGGAGATTCCAATTACAACACCCATCAAAATGTTTTCTTCTCTCCCAAACATCATAAAATTAAAAGAACATTTGGTTGATGGACTCTAGCATCAACAAGCATATGATGCATGATAGGAATCTCTTTGGTTCACTAACTGATCAACCCACTAGAGATTGGGTTTGAATTGCAGACAATAAGGAATATGTTGTAGGAGTAGTTAGAAATGTCACCATTCCTCTAGGGATGAGAGGATATACCTTCAAAAAGGTGCCCTATGTTCCTTGATTGAAAAAAAATATCATGTCAAAATCATCTCTTGAATCATAAGCTAATGGTGGTGTTCTTTGTCCTTGAAGACATCAAATCCTTGTTGATCTGACGACAAGATACAATAATATTTACAAAAAAATGAATGATCATTTAATTACACTAGAGGTACTTTCATCCTCTATAGTTTCTCTATCTTCACCTACGAGGGGTTCTATTGATCTATGACATTATTAATATAGGTATCTTTTTTTTGGCTATATGTGTCGTCTTGGTTCTAAAGCGATTGTAAGAGGACTTCCTAAGCTTTCCCAATCTTTTCCTATATGTTTTGGATTTCTTGTAGGAAAACAACATTGGGATCCATTTTATCTAAGTACCTTCCATGCCAAGCAACATATTGAGGTCATACATACTAATTTGTGAGGACCCCTTCTTGCTTCCTTTCAAGGATTTTGGTACTTCAATTTTTTTGGATGATTTATCTTAGAATACATGTGTGTTCTTTCTCGGCAAGAAGAGTAAAGCCTTTCTAAATTTTAAAATATTTTATGAGGGAGTTTTTCACCATACTTGGAAGCCTCTTTTTCTTCCCTGCTCATATCAAGGGGGAGATTTCACGTCAAAAAATTTCTTGGCATTCTTTAAATAGAACGACATAAAATAAACAGAAATGCCTCATAAACACTCTAGTAGAATGGAATTGTAGAATTTCGCAATCATATCTTCATGGAGGTAGTTCATTGCATGGTTTCCATAACTAAGTTAGAGAATATATTTTGGGCAGTAGTAATCTAGACGACTATGTATCTTCTCAAAAGGGAAACTACAAAGATATTATAAGACAAGACACCAAAAGAGTTATGAAGAGGTCATAAGCCATGAGTCTCTCATCTTATAGTATTCAATTGTGCAACATATATGCACTTCCTAGCTAAAATGGAAGATTATCGATCCCAAGACACTCCGGTGTACTTTGTTTTGGTACAATACTACCTCAAAAGCATATTGTCTCATGCATCATGAGACACAAAGTATTGATTGAATTAAGGAGATGGTTTATTATGAATCATCATTTGGCTCATTTTAATAGAAATAAGAGTCAAAATGGAAAACCTCTCATAAATTTCTCTCGCAATACGATGATGAACATGAAGAATATTCTCACAAATAAGAAGAGTTGCAAGGAGAATTCTTCATTGATATTGCTCCTTTGGAAAATAATTCTTCACGTCAGCAAAAACATCAACGTTTGAAATGGGTCCAAACAAAGTTCAAGGACTCCCATTTTCAATATCTCCCAGATACTTCATTAGGATTCAAAACGAGAAGGAATTCGATGAAATGAGGTAAATCTCACACTAATGAGTTCAATATTTTACAACACAAAATTCGATAAAGTTTGAGAGGCAGTAAGTCAACCATTGTGGAAGAAGGCCATGGTTGTTTAATATGGCTCCCTGATACAAAATCAAACATGGGAAATTTTCGATCTACACGAAAAAAATACACCCATTGTATGCAAATGGATTTTCAAAACAAATTGCAGTGTAGATTGTTTTATTGACAAGTACAAATCATGACTCTTTCTAGAGGGATATGCTCATAAAGAAGGAATTGATTACAATGATACCTTTAAATCCACTTCTAAGATCAAGACCATCATTGGTGTTTTTGCACTAATGGATGTAAAAGTATCTTTCTTGAATGTCAATCTCAAAGAGTAAGGTTACATAACCTAGATAGAACGATTTTTTTACAAGTGAAATCCTCAAAAGTTATGTCATCCAATTATTTCATTTTATGGAATGAAGCCAACACTAAGGGCATGACACATTAAGATAGATGGTCACCCATTGCAACATGGATTTACCCATAGTCCCTCATATTAATTATTTGGGTTAGGAAGGTATGCATGAATATTGTAAATATTATTTTGTATGTGGATGATCTTTTGATCAAATAAGTATCAGAAAATATAATCGAACATGTAAATTATGATCTGAATAAATACTTCAACATGAGAGACCTGTGGCTAATTTACTATTTTCTTGGCTCAGACATATGCCAAAAGAAGCATCACATTTTTATCTCACAAATTAAATATTGCATGACACTCCTGGAAAAATATGGGATGTCTAATTATAAACATGTGACCATTATAATCAATAAAGGTTTGCAAATATCTCAATTCTAGGATTCACCTCAAGTAGATGCCACTCTCTATAGGCATCTTGTTGGGAGTCTCTATTACTTGAGCTATACTAGAACATAATTATGCTTTCTTATCATCTATATTCAGAGGTTTATGTTGGAGTCAAAGAACTATCAATGGGTTGTAATAAAGCATATTATGTGATATCTCTAAGGTATAATTGATTATTGTTTGGAATATACAAAGAACCCTAAATTATTTTTGCAGGATTATACCGACTTGAACTATGTTGGATATGTTGATGAGATGAAGTCGACTAGAGGATTGTTTTTCATCTTGGATCTAGACCAATCTTGTGAAATAGCTAGAAGTAAACTATTTTTTCTCTCTCGTCCAATGAGGATGAATATTGTGCCAAAAAAATATATTTGTGTGAAATTTTATGGCTATGTCGCATTTTGGATGACATAGAAATTGATGAAGAAAATCAACCTATCATTTATTGTTAGAATCCGAGTGTCTTGATGTTTGTGAAGAATCCAATTTTCCATGAAAGAACAAATAATATTGAGTTTTAATGTCATTACATTCAAGTAAAAACCTTATTAAACCAAATCTATCTATAATACTGCTTGATAGATTCTCAGGTAGATCATATACTCACCAAGTCTCTTGGAAAGGTGAAATTTGAATTGTTTCGAGGGTACATTTGTAAAAATAATGTAAAAAGGGGGGATGCTAGCATAATTACATTGTTTGCACTATATGGTTGTACTTAGGATCATTTGGTTTCATCAACCATTTCTATTATGTGAAAATTCCTATTTTCTATTTATTCTCCCTTCACCTTCAATGGAAGATACCAAATCATTCTCTCCTCTTCTGTGTCATTGTGTTTGAATTCAAAGAGATATCATGATCAAGTCTCTCTTATAATTAATTTTAGGGATATTATTATTTAGGATGGATTTCTGATAGAAGGTTCCCATCTTCCTCCTTACACTTTGGAATACACCTTTTGTTATCATTCCTAAGAAATTTCTCATTTCACTATGTTGATTTCATGTGGTGTTTTTTACACAATTTTTTTCACATTTATTCCTTTTTACTTAATACTGATAAATTTTAAGTACCTAAGCTTAAAAATCATTTCACTAAATAGGCATGTGTTCTGCCCTCAGAATTGCATGGATACTTTACATGTAAGATCAACAATTTTTCATGCAGTTGGATTTTACAAACATTTTTACAATTTTGAGGAATAATTTTTATTATTAATTTGAAAACATATTTACATGGTTGGGAAGACACGAACATGATGTACAAGTCATCACAAAAGGGAAACAAGAATGGTATGATGCACTAGAAAGTGAGATATATCTTTATTAGAGGAAACATCAAACTTTGTGTGATGTTCCTTGAATTAAACTCTGGGTTAGCCCTTCTGTGAAGGTCATTGTGTTTTCCCTATGAATGAGGTTGGCCTCTCTACTTAGAAGAAGAATGATCCTCAATTTTTTTATTGCTTTCTAGCACTTTAGATAAGAATCCTTACCATGATGTTGTTATTTCTTTTACTTTTTAAAGTGTTTTTCGTTGTCTACTAAATAAAATAGGATTCCTCCAATTGTTTCGATGATATCCAATATTTTTTTAAGTAGAAAAATATCATAACATTATGTAATGGTAAATATCCATCTCTTGAGGAAAGGAATCATCCAACTTTGTGTTGTTTTCTTCACAATCGACTTGAGGATTTTCCCCTTAAGCACATAACGTCACATTTACAATTGTGTATGAACTTTCCCTCTTCACCATTCACCTTTAAATGGCCAAGATGTTGTATCATTTCCTTTGATTCCCTTATTAACATCATCCTCCCATCTATGTGACGTGTGCATGTGGAGAAGCATCAATATGGTGAAAGTGATGTGTTCAACCTGCAATTACATTGATATCCAACATTCTCCATTCTTTATTAACATAAGAAATATAAGCTCATTTAGACAACATAATTAAAATCCCATATAAATGTAGGGGTTTTCGACTTTCTACAAAAATTGATGGCTTAAATTGTAACAATAAAACTATTGATATTACAAGTATTGATAGATATAACATTGCTTTCAGAGATATCTCAAAAATATGATGCCTCAATATTTTGTGCAACACATCCATCTTTTGCTTCTAATGAATGACATATATGACATGTGGTTACGATATGTGTACTTGAAATAATGAATAGTCTCGCATATGTTCTACCCAATATTTTCTCAATTCTAATATTTACATCCTTCACTTTTATGTGTATTTAAAAATCAACTTATGCACCTACATTACATAATTTACATGCAATTGCTACTTTTACAATTAAAAATATACTGATAATCATATTATATTTAAGAGTATTACATATATTTCTAAGTACAACTTTATTGTGAATATGACATTAATTGGAAAGAAGAGTTTATAGATATGTTAATTGAGTTAATTTTTTTTTTGTTTATGTAATTTTTCAATAATGTTAATTTATGTTAACCTTGGAATAGTTAAAAAAAAGCTTATATGACTTAAATTGAAGGTGGGAATGGGAATGTCATAATAGTCAACTTTCCTATTTTATTTTGTCTTTCACACAATTCACTGAAATATATAAATCTCTCTTCGTCTCTTTTTGAAAGGTAGAAACTTTTTGTACGAAGAATGTTATATAAATAAACCTAACATATGGAAGGAAAAAAGAATTCATCTAAATAAAGATGATAAATGGAAAATTGTAGAGAGAAGCATGTCATAATTCTTAATAATTAAAAACATAATAATTCTGCTCACAAATATTCTTCTAAAGGCTGCTAAAACATTTAATAGAAAACCTTCTACTTGCTGCTGAAAATTTGAAATTGAAATTGTTTTATACAAGCCATGCCTTAAATTACTCATAAATAACAATAACAGATTTTGTACATCCAGTAATTATAGTTTTCATTTTTTTTAATATGTAAATATGAAGTTCCAAATACTGTTTGTTTTCTAAAACTGACATTAAAACCGCAAAAATAAAAGAAATTATAGTCATTCCAATGTATTTGGCAGCCATGGCTATTTTCAACTGCATTCATGTGTTTAAATAAAAAGTTGATATCAATGTGTCCTCCCATTTCTAGTCATTTGTATTTGTATTTTTTCATATTTACATGAACAACATTAATTCACAAATTTATCTTAGATTCGCAACCACTTATGAAACTTTTTGCTTATATAACTATGACTAATTTTTAAAAAACCAACATTAATTATTACACAGTTTCATTTATTTGAACCTATTTACTTTGTAATTGATAATAGCCCACAAAAGAAACTACTATTTTCATCTCTCAACATGAAAATTTCCTCTTCAAGCCATTAAAAATTGTTTACAGAATCTGTAAATCAATTAATTTGAGTAAATAAATTAGTTTTACTGAAATTAATAAATATATATATATATAATATTGAATGTCAATTTTTCAGGTCTTTATGTCACATTGTCATATAAATTGGTAAGGAATTTATTACTCGAACCATCTATTATATTAATAATATAAGAGAGTTACATTACAGGAGTGAATTTGATAAGCAATATTTAAATAATGTATATCACCACCTACTCTTTATTTCAATGGTTTTTATTTGAAAAATTCTACCCGTAGAGTCGATATATTGGAAAGCTGATTTGACAGATACGTTCAAAAATGTTTATTTTATTACCATTTTCATTCACTCACAAATTTATCTTAGATTCACATCCACTTAAAAAAGGTTTTGCTTATATAACTATGACTACCTTTTTAAAAGCCATTATTAATTATTATAGTTACGTTTATTTGAACCTATTTACTTCCTAATTGATGATAGCTCACAAAAGAAACTGCTATTTTCATCTATAGAACATGAAAATTTCCTTCTCAAACCATTAAAATTTGTTTATACAATCTGTCTATCAATAAATTTGAGTAAATAAATTAGTTTTACTTAAACTAATAATTATATTTAAAATCTTACACCTAAATTTCACAGGTCTTCAGGTAATGTTGTCATATAAATTGGTAAGGAATTTGATAAGCAGTATTTAAATAATGTATATCACCACCTACTCTTTATTTAAATGTTTTTTATTTGATAAGGTTCCATACATTGGAAAGCTGATTTGGCAGAGACGTTTGAAAACGTTTATTTTATTACCATTTTCATGATGTATTAACAGTTTGTTGTTCCTCCCATCATTAACCTTGGAAAGATTTTATACGTGACAAATTAGAGCTTGACCCGAAGTATTTAGCCGCAATTCTGCACAAGGTGGCATAGTAGATATTGCAGTATATTTGAGAGCCAATGGTTAGGTGATCTAAGAAAAATACAAAAGAGGATCTTCAATTGCAGATCTTACGCGATATTTCTAGAAATTATTGAGGGATTTGAATTGACTTTTCCATTCTGGTGGAAAATTAACTTTCAAAGAAGAACATTATTGTATCATATATATTGTCTATTTCACAATATAACCAGTAGGAAAACGTGTGTTTAATTACGTACGAATCTTAATATAAAACAATTTAATATTAATGTTTTATGAACAATATACATAACAATATTTATTAAATGCATTCTGGGAAGATTGTTTTGGAAGTACAAATCAGAAAAGATTTTGTTTTCATGACTCCGCAAGCAAAATCAATATTGTGTATTGACAAAGATTATATTTGAAAGTGAATAAAGGTTAGATGAAAAAGACGCAACTCCATATATTCGATTATCTGACGTCGCTTAAGGGTTTGACCCATTTACGGCTTCATACAGATCCTTCATTAGTATTGATGAATGAGACTTCGGATGGATAGATTTAAGTTCGGATGGATAGATTTAAGTTGAAGACAATTTTCCCGCAATTTTCCTTGGCCTGCAATTTTCCTTTGAATGTTAATCTTAATACTAGTTTCACATCACTGCTTGTTTGTTAGTTTGTTCTCATTGGTGTTCCTAGGCTTTGACGTTTTTTATAATTTATTTCTTGCATTTAAATTGTGTAAAGTAGAAACAAATATTTTTTCAGTCAAAACCAAAGATTTTGTACAGTGTTCGAGTTTTGAACGTCGAGTTTCATGCACCTAATATCTATAAAATTAGACAGCATATGACGTAATGTTTCCTAATCCTTTGTTTTGTCCGGATTCATATCTTGACCGATTCCTTGTCAGGTGTTCTCCAAAGTAGTGACTATTCTTCCCTCTATATGCAACATTTCAGCTAAAGACTCCCTCTTTAAATCTTTCTTTTCTACAGTCTTTTCCTAGTACCATTACAATACTCTTTAGAGATGCAAATACTTTTTAATACAAGACTCAGACATAGACTCTGATCCCTCGCTTTGTAATATTAGTTTTATATGTAGTGTTTTTAAGTATACCAATATGTAGTGTTTACATTTCTCCAAATAACATATTCTTCCAAAATGTGTACATTTCATTACGTTGGTAAAATCTTCCTTATTAATATATTCTACCATATTCTCCTTAATAATAATAATAATTAATTACTTGAACTATCTATGTCATTTCTTTTCAATAAGTTTGGTGATGACATATCCAATGATTATAATGAAATATATAAATATTAATTTGACTTTTGAAATAAAATTGTTGTATCATTAAATATATATAAAGATTATATATATAAAACAATCAATAATATTCGTAGTTATTATAATATTCCCCCACCTCACCACGTCCTAACTATTGTATCGATGTAAAAAAAATTGGGTGTTACTCATTGTGGCCTTAAAACAAAAAGTTTATTTTGGATGCCTTAGGGGTTATGACTATTTTGGGGCACATTTTTTTCGGTTGTAAGAATATTTTAGATTTGATCCCAAATGATAGAAGGTATATGAAAATGAGATTGATTCTACAGAGAACATCAAAGGACATTGTGGAAGGGCATCTTGTAGATAGAATTCTTTTAATGATGCATAAATATGTTTTAAGTAATATAAGAAGTTTGCAAGTAGGTATGATTGGAGTTATAGAAAGGGGAACATAAAATAGTGAAAGGCTATATATAATTCTTTAGGCTACGTGGTCTATTGGATCAAGCTTTTGAAATGACAAAAAACTAAAGGAAACATATCTAATGATTACCACACTCTTGTACTCTTGTCATAAGAGATCTAGATATGGTTTAATATAAGACTCAAACATCATTTTTGTCCCCTTCCTTTGAAATATAAGTACGATAAGTTAACTAAGGAATATTAAATTTAGTTTTTAAATAAGACTCAAATACAAATATCTAGTTTTGAAACTTCTCCCTTATAACATATTCTACCATTTGATTATGTTGGTACTTAAAAAAATATATTCATCCTTATTAATATATTCTACCCCAACATCACAATAGTTTTCATACACTAATGGCTCCTCACTCTCGCTCCCCTTGTTGTAGCCGTAATCCTATCCAAGATAACCATGGTGGCGACAGGGAAGAGCTTGATCAAGCAATAAACTAGGATATTTTTTGGATCAAACTTGTATTTGAGAAAGGAAACGAGATCCCTACTATAGGCTGAGTCAGGTGGAAGGATGGCAGCATAGATTCACAAATTTTTTAAGACAAGGCATATGCTAGAAGTAACAAGGGGATTGTTTGTAATGACAACGCAGATGCCAAACCCTCTTGCAAAAATTCAAAAAAAGGTCCCTTTCACTCATAAAATTCATCCTACACATAAATCTATTGGCAAGAAAGAAGCAGGGACTGTCTAGGGGAGTAATAAGGGAGGGAATGTGAACCCTTCCTTTGCAGTTGTTGCTAAGAAGAAACACAATGAGTAGAAGAAGTGAGGCCCTTACTTTGCTAAATTTTCTTCCCAACATCTAATGGCTAACATTAGGACTTCAAAGAAGCCCTTGAAGCCCTCTCAGAAGGTCTCGACACTAAAGATAGATGAAGATCTGCTTCACAAGGTCTTAAAGGAGCACGAAAATATTACTTAGTAGGGCCTTATTTGAAGGTTTCACAAATTCTGGTCTAAGATTTCTCAACTTCATGACTGGAATGCACAAAGATGGAGAGAAAAAATACAAGGTAAGATTGAGCTTATATCCTTGTGCTAAAGCATATTTCATTGTTGTCTTTGAAACCTTTGAGGAAAGGGATTTTATTTTTGACCAATATTGGGTTTGGGGTGAACATGGACTCATGTTCAAGCCATGGTATCCATCCTTTAATCCTCTAAAATATTCCTTTAATGCCTACCCTATTTCGGTTCACTTTCCAGGACTCACACTTCATCTCTAGAATATATCTTGCTTGCTTGTCATAGGTGATACTCTATGCTCATGTGTGAAAGATGATGATAATAGCTATGTTCAGACCCATACTACTTATGCTCAAATCCTTTTAGACCTTAAAACCTCGCAAGAGCTACCAGTAGAAATTAATTTGTAAATTGGTGATAGAATCTGGGTATAGAGATTGGACTACGAGGGTCTTGCTTTAAGATGTCAGCGTTGTTTCCAAATTGGTCATATTTTAGAGGATCGTGAACATTCCAAACACAAGGTCAAACCTGTATGGTGGAAGTATTCTCCACCTGAACATATAACAATCAATCCTCATACAGACCCAGTAGTGGATTATAGCGACACCCCCACAAGTTGACTTAACTATCATGGAGAGCTTCCGAACACAGGAGAGAAGAAAAGTTGAGATTCTTCTGCTTAGGGTCTTGATTCAGCGATAGATTGTGACTTGATGCCCATTACTGAGGGAAACATCCCTATCAATTCATTTGAAGTTTTTCTTCTAATCTCAGTGGAAGAAGGAAATGAGGAATGGAAGGTGGTGGATAATATAAAGAACATATACATCAAATCTAAAGCTTCTATTGTCTCAAAAAATGGTAGAAGGCCTGTCTTGTTGTGTGCTCTCATAGTTGCATCTGGGATGTTGGCCTACTATGCTACTATTAAACAGTTGTTGTTTCTGTGATGTTGTTAGATGTTAGTTTTTTTTAGCGATAGGGATGTTGGAGATAGGTTGTGTTCTTGGTAGACTGTTTTCTGTTGTTGGGATAGTTTGTTAAATCTTGGTTTTGATTTTTTTTATATGTTGAATTTGTAAAATCTGGCTTTTGAGCCCTATTGTATAAAGATAAATTCCCTTTCAAAAAACTATTTTTCAGTTATATATATATAAGTCCACTATGGGATGTAAAAAATCTAATTCATGTACTGATTTTGTTTATTCTCTGTATCAATCATACAATAATTTGTCTACAAATATATATATATATATAGACACACACACATATATATATATATATATATACACACACACACATACACACACACACACACACACATACACTACCCTATCCAACAATAACATTAATAATAAAAAAATGAAGTAACTATGCAGATTTTAATCAACAAGCTTGTTGATGACATATCTAATGATTATAATGAAATATATTTATTAAATTGACTTTTGAAAGAGAACTATATATCATTAAAAATATATACATATTATAGATATAGATAAAAATGAATTACATTATTATCTATCGGAATATACCTCTATCTCTCCACCTCCAAACTATTATAATGATGTGAAAATTTATTACCATACCTCATTGTGGCCTTAAGGATTTTCTTTTACTTGGATTTGTTAGGGGTTATGCATATGAGTATTTTGCGGCACATATTTGTATGGTTGGAATATTACATTAGGTTTGATCCCGAAGGGTAGAAAGTATATGAAAATGAGATTGGTTCTACAGGGAACATCAAAGGACATTGTGGAAGGGAATCTTCTAGATAGGGTTCTTATAGTGGTGGAGAAATAATTTTTAATTAATATGATAATTTTGCATGTAAGTGGGTAGGATTGGATTGTGAGAAAGTGGAAAATCAAAGAGTGATAGGCTATATGTCATTCTTCAAGCTACGTACTATATTGGATCAACCTTTATAAATTACAAAAAGTAGAGGAAACATATTGTCGTACTAAACTATTGGAATGATGAACAAATTTTTAAGTTTGGTTCTTTTTTTTTAATATAATTTAGCCATGGATACTTGGATCTTGTTTTTTAAATGTGGAGAATCATTTGGTGGTTAAATGTTTTGAATCCATATTCACATGGGTGGTGAATCTGGTGAATACAAACATCTATTTAGTGGTGAAAATAGAAAATACATACAAATAGTTGCATATAAAATGGTTAATCTAACATCAACTCTATTTTTCTGAAAACTAATATTGCAAATGTCCTTTTTAAAATGTTATCTCATGGAAAAGTAATAAATTACCAAGTATATTTTTCTCACTTGACATTTTGGCTTAGAAGATCCTTATCCATCCATTTCTTCGAGGCCCTCAAAATCAAGACAATGAGATAACTCTTTGGAAGGACTAAATTTGACAAATTTTCTCCACGTGTAACTCATCAATTGTACACATTTTAAAGAATTTTTTTAAAGACAAATATTTAAGGAATATCATGTTTATCAGTAACAATGATGATGACCACATGTCATTCATCGGTATTTCATCATCGTTAAGGGTTTAATAAAGGGAAATAATTCTCAAAGACTCAAATTCAAAATAATAAATTATGATGACCTAAGACCTATCATAGACTGTTGACTACATAACATTGCATCCAAACCTAATTAGCTTAGAATAATTATTAGGATACTTTAAAAATGTGATATATGCTTTCTAGATGAACTTGTATTTATTTAGTTATATTATGTAGAGTTGTCATTTTTTTTGTTCTTTTATTTTAAAAAAATCTTGAAAATTAAAAAACTTTGGGAAAATATAGTAAATTGTTTATTTTAAGTAGGAAAATATATTGAATAGACTTTGAAAAATATTCAAAATCAAAAAGACTATTCATAAGAGTGTCATGGATTTTTTAAGGACCATAAAGGGTGAAACCATTAATTTACTTTCTAACAAAAAGTGTTTCATTCAAAGTTTCCAAATTCATCCATCATATTTGTTTCAATCTTGTAAGTTTAGAAGTAGAATAACTATAATTAGTTTCAAAAGCTATTGTTTTTTTCATACTAAAAAAGGGATCTATTTGGGCTCGCACCCTTGAAAACTATATATATTTACATTGATGTACACACAAAGCTACATAATTGTCTTCCCTAAAGATAAAATATATATTTGCTAGGAGGGGAAGCAACAATATTAACATAAAAACCTACAAATTGACCAAATATATTAAATATAAATTACTATTCTTGTTCCATATTAAAAAGAGGATCAGAGAGTCTAATTTCAGTATCTAGAATCCCCTCCTACTTCACATGAAACTCCTCATGTTAAATATAGAACACGGGAAATGACCTAAATTTTCATAGTAGTTTTTTTATCCCTCTCAACAAATTCCTTATAATCATTCATCGCCCCAAATACATAAAAAAATTAGGTGATGAGTGATGCAAAAATGCCCATTTCTGTAATGCCTAGTTAAAATCTGATTCGAGACCCAAGAACAACCTCGGTTTATCTAGCAAAATTATGGAATAACTTTTTAAAAAAAAATCGTGACCACTACCAGGCTTCAAGCAACAGTTTTTATAGCAAGGATCCAAATCCAAATATAATTTATTAAAAGATTTTTTTTTCCCATTGTAACAACCATTAGATCCATATTACAAAATTAATGAGTATAATTCATCCAATTATACTTAAATTTCTCCTAGGAGTTAACTTAATATGTAATTAAATTAACATTATAATTAAATATTCCTTAATGAACTTTAGAGGGTCCAAGGGGCCAAAGGAATTAAATACCTTGTGTATTTAATTCCACCAAGTTTAAACAATAAACAAGGTTCCTATTTGCATGGGTTAGAAACTTTCTTTTATCCCCTAACATGACCCTTAAAAGGTCAACCCATGCTTTAGAATTATACATTTAAGTTAAAAGGGGTAAATTTCCCAGTTACCCACTCTAAGACTCATCTTTGCACTTCAACCTGATTTTCGCATATATATAATGCCCTTAAAGTTTCTTGAAAACATCATCTTGAGATAGGAAATTTCTTCCTATTTCCAACGATATAAAGAAGTCCTCCTAACTCCTCATATTTCTTAAGTTACAGGCCAATGGGCCTGGGGAAGAAAATTTTCCCAAAGGTAGGCCAGCGGGCCCTGGGAAGAAAATTTTCCTAAAGCTGCAACGAAAATGTGGCACGCTATTGAGCCCACGCAGGAAGTCGGGTCATTGGAGGTAAATTAGATTCTAACTCTTTTTGTTTGAAAGAGAAAAAGGTTTCAAAAAACCCCTGCGCCTTTGTCGATGCCCAGGGACACCACGTGTCCTACCTAAAATCTCAAATTGGGGAAGTGGGCCATTGGGGAAACCTTAGAAAAATTGGCTTTGGAGTTAAAAATATCAAATGCTGAAAATGACCCGCGCCTCCACTGACACCAAGCGAAGCCACGTGTTAGTCCAACAGTGACCTGCGGGGAAGGTGACTGATGGGGAAACTTAAGAATTCTTGCCAAATTTTTTCAAAGGAAAAAAGGTCAAAAACAATATGCGCCTCCGTTGATGCCTAACGAAGACACGTATCAGACCTATAACGACAGACGCAGAAGCGAACCTGCGGAGAAACATAAGATTTTTTGCCCTTTTTTTAAAAGTAAAATTTGAAGGGTGCGGGCCTGTAAAGGTGTTTTTTGCCCAAAAGTGAAATGGCAGGGCTCTGTGCCCGCAGAGGAACTTGTGAAAATTTTCCTTTTTCACAAAAAAGTTTTCCTAAGTAATGTTCGGGCCCGTGGGTCCAATATGCAAAAATTTCCCTTTCTTTTTTTTTTAAACTAAGAGAAGTAAAAACTTCAGAAGGCCATAACTTTCGACTGGAAGCTCAGATTTGGGGAAAACGGGGAATTTTTGGAAAGAGTTCAAACTCCTCCTTGCGAAGGAACAAAAAAATTTAATTTTTGACAAATTTAAGTGGTGTGAATTTTAGGAAAACATCTTCCCTGCCATAAAAAGCTGAACTGGACTCTTTAACTTAACAGAATTAATTCAATTCACCATTCTTTCTTCCTCATCATGCTAAATCGACATGGATGATTACACTTGGAAATATTTGGATTGATTTTTCAAGGATTAAAGCATTAGTGGTTGAGGTTCAATTCAAAATTCCTTCTTTCCTATGAATTTACCTTGTTTTAACTCTTACCTCATTTGTTTGTACCCAAATTGATTCTCCCTCAAAGCCTAAGAAACATCACAAGTATTGATAGGAAGGTTAGGGATAAATAGATCGAAATGAATCATTTTGTAGCCAAGGATGGGATCTAACTGGCGTTTTTTTCACTCAGATGTGGAGAAATGGGTAGCACCTTAAGAGGATTTGATCTACCCTCACTACTTTATGGTTGTGCCTTTCAACCAAGGTGAGAGGACCTTCCTAATGAAGTTGTTAAGGAGAACTTGAAGAAAATATGATCAATGCAACAAAATCTAACTCTCACGAGTTGTCACTCTTGATAGTGGAGATATACTCTAGGCAAGGTTCAGGCTAATAAAGAAATTTGGAATCCAAATTGTTTTTGCATGGTTTGGTAATAAAATTTATGCATTTGCATACACACATGAAAAAAAAGGGGTATTATGGGTAGGATTAGTTGTTTTTAAATAAAATTTGGTGGGAGGTGAGGTAGAATAAACTTGATTTGCCAAATCTCTGAGAGCTCTTACAAAATGGAAAGTCCAGATAACAAAATACTTCAGAATAGCTAAAATGTTCCTTTAACCAGAATATGTACTTCAATGGAGGCCTAGGTTAGCACTTTTTCACACAATATATGAGATTTTAACATGAAGGCTTGAGTTAGAAGACCCAATAAAACATCAAAATCTAAGATCAATCACGCATGAGGTAAACCTAGAGGCTTACAAACAATCTTTGTCAACAAATGAAAGAGAAGTGATTTTAAATCGTTTATTTCACTCCCATATTTAAGCTCTTATGAGAAATGAGATTGTAGATTCCACTAAACTATCAGAAGTATTGAGACTTGTGTGATTAAGATATATTTTGATACAAGATTGCAATAAGAACAATAAAAACTATTTGCAGACATTCAAAAATGAAACAAACACATTTTTCTCAAGATCAACACAGAATAACTCAAGTTTGAGTAAGTTTATCAGTAGGGGAAAGTTTCTAAAACAATATGAGAGCTTGTCAATGGATATGCACTTACAACCACCTTGAAATGATAAAACTTAATACAAAAGAGATATACAGGATTCTAAGTTGGCTTCTCAAAAGACATGCTTTGTCAAATTTTCCTCTTGGGAATTTTCTTTGACCTCTAACACTCCAACTGTTATCACCGAATCACAGCACCCCTGGAGATATACTTGAACTCACAGTGTGATTGGATAACATGGGTAATATCTCCAAGTTGTGGGACTTGCTACTTGAGATAGACCTCCAAAGAAAGCTGGTTCTTGCTCCTAAACTACCTGCCACAATCTACTCTAATGCAGGGTAAGCTAACTGTTCTAATCTAAATTTCCAAGGGACCAGGGAGAGAGAATACATAAAATGAAAGCCTACACTAAAGCGGTGATACACCAGAAAAGGAGGATGTGAGAGTAGTCTCCAAATGTGTGAAATACAAAGGAAAAGTGCACACTAGAAGAGGTGATGACAGTTCGCCATAATCTAGCAAAATGCATTCACAATAATATTCCAAGAATACACAATGATAATGAATCCCTGCAAGAACATACTAAATAGACACAATATTCTTATAGAAAGATCAAAGGGGTAAGAAGAATGCAAGAAAACATAGCAGGGGAAGATACATCCACAAACTTGTATTTTATTGCTTCCTGGTATGCACAGTTCAGTCTATTACAAGATAAGGGCTTGGATCACCATGCAAGGAGTCCAATACAAGGGCCTACAACACACTGGCTTCACAAAGAAATTTTGGCAGAGCTTTGCTACCCAAAAACTCTCCCCTTTACAATGAGCCCAACACTCCAATTTATAGAAAAATGAGAAGGAAAAGAGAAGGGAAAATGGAAATCCCAAAATCTGTCCTTCAACCACCTGTAAGAGGCATTAAATTGAGTGAAATGGTTGAACATTACTTGTAAAAGGCTCCCCATACTGTCCCATGTGCTGCAGCAGAGAAAGAATGATGACCATGCCTCTTAATTGCACTCCCAGCTACCAAATAAAACACTGTTCTAAACCCGGCCACGTTTCCTTAAAAAAATCAATCAATTTCTGATCAAATATTGAATTTATTTATTTCTATGCATTGGGATTGGAACCACGATTCCAATGGTACCAATTTTCTACGATTTCGTTGAGAAATGCAAAATTCATGGCCTTCTGAGTGCCGGCAGCTATTTTGGGTCTGGCAGGCGTTTTCTGTCATTTGACGGGAATGAGTATTAACTGACTGGAGCCGAACACGTTTCCTTAATTTAAATATATATACCCTCATTAAAAATAAGAAATCCAATTTTTGTGGCGTAGAGGACGTCATGCTCGTTCCAGAAAGTCCAATTTTGTGAAAATCGGAGCTCAGAGTCAAAAGTTATGGCCGTTTGAAGTTCCACAAGTCAAATGTTGACTTTTCTCCTTTGCCTTCGGTCATTTCGGCTTTTCGTGTCCCTCGCGTCCCTTTGTCCCATTTGGCACAGTGCTGAAATTTTCCATTTTGGCCGAACCGGCCGGTTCACGTACTCGCGGCCCAGATGTGCAATTTGCTTTCAGACCGTTCGGGAAAGGACATGTGCACAAGCACTTAGGGAAATAAAAACTACTCTAACAGCAGCACAATGTGCATAATCACTTAGAGGAATGGAAATTCTAAATTAATATTTATAAGGGTGAAAATCTATCTTTCTAGTAGCAGCGTTTGAGATAGATCCCGTTGACTGGGATCTGCAATTCTTCACCATCCAACTTAGCCAGTCGGAAAGCATTGCTACCTTTGCATTCGATGATCATGTACGGGCCACTCCAAATGGCATCAAACTTGGAGTGCTTTCCTGGTTTTGCACGATCAGCATCCCACTTCAGTACCAAATCTCCAGTTTGCAATATCCTGGCCTTAGCTTTCTTGTCAAAACTCTTTTTGACCAATGCTTTATCCTTTTCTATGGTTTGCATTGCGTGCTCTCTTGTCTCTTCTAATTCCATCATCTCTGCATATCTTATTTCCATAGGTTCAAACTCAGCCAGCTCCAACTGTTTCATGAGTTCCAGTGCTGGCAACTCAAGTGATATAGGTAGAACTGCTTCTTTCCCGTACACAAGCTTGTATGGAGAGCTTCCTGTAGATCTCTTGGGCGTGATCCTATCAACCCATAGAGCTGATTTGAGCTTTGCATGCCAAGTTCTTTGATTTTCATCTAGAGTCCTTCTGATGATTCTTAGTAGGTTCTTGTTCGTAGACTCGGCTTGGCCATTACCTTGAGGGTAATAGTTCGATGAAGTGCTGAGATACACACAATTCTTGATAGCCCATTCAGTGATCTTTGTGCCAAGGAATGCCAATGCATTGTCTGATATGATAGTGGTAAGGGCACCAAACCTTGTGACTATCCCTTCATAGAAATCTAAGATATTAGATTCATTTGCCTCCTTGAGTGCCACTGCTTCAGTCCACTTGGTGAAATAGTCTGTTGCTGTTAGTATCCACTTGTGGCCCTGACTTGAATTGGGATTGATAACCCCAATGAAGTCCAATCCCCATTGCATGAATGGCTGATCCACTGAAATTGGACGAAGGGGCAGCGCTGCTAACCTTTCTTTCCCTGTGAAGAATGCACATTTCTTGCATTTCTTGACCCATGAATAGCAATCATTGAACACAGTAGGCCAATAGTAACCAGCTTTCATGATTTTGAGAGCTGTTACTCATGGAGCAAAGTGGCCTCCTGCTTCCCTATCATGGAACTCGTGTAGGATCTTCTCAACTTGACCTGTTCCAATGCATCTTAATAGAACACCATTGATGTCCCTTTTGAACAAAACTTCGTCAACAAGCACATATGGAATGGCTTGTAATCTGAAGTATCTCCTCTTTGATTTTCCCACTTCTGGAGGGCACAAGCCTGTCTGGAGGTAATGCACCAAGTCTTGAGTCCAACATGGGACGGGTGCATCATCAGCTGGTTGTTCTTGATCATTATGTAGTAGCAATACAACATCCTCTTCACTTTTTGGCTCGTCTGGTTGTTTGGAAGCGAGCTGCTCACACAAGCCTTTGCCACGAACTAGCTTGGTTGCTTTGATTTCAATATCATATTCCATCACCCGAGTGATCCAACCTACTCTCTTCTCGTTTAAATCCTTGTTTAGGAGGAAGTCCTTGACACCAGCATGAGACACCAGCAGTTGAATCTTATTGTTTGAGACCAAATGTCTGAACTTCTTCAAGCTCCTGATGACAGCAAGGACATGCTTTTCAATGAAAGAATACTTTATTTCGTAATCTTCCAAGGTTTGACTGAAGAATGCTATGGGCTGTTCTGAACCTTCCCTATTCAGCTGTGTCAAGATAGCTGAGATTGTATCTGATCCTCCAAACGCATACAACATGAAGTCCTTTGAAAAATCTGGGTTGATAAGAGTTGGAGCTTGTGATATTGCATGCTTGATGCTTTCAAAACTCTCTTTGCCTTCTGTTGTCCATTTGAATGCCAGATTCTTCTTCAACATCATTGTTAGAGGCTTCACAAGACTGGCAAAATTAGGCACAAATCTGCAGACAAAGTTTATCCTTCCTAAGAAGCTTTGGAGAGATTTCTTGTGGTGTGGTAATGAAAGCGTTCGGATGGCTTCAACTCTTTCAGGATCAATTGTTAGCCCTTCCCTAGAGACGATGTGGCCCAACAGTTTGCCTTCGTGTGCCAAGAATACACACTTCTTTGGATTCAATGACACTCCGAACCTTCTACACCTCTGAAATACTTGTCTGAGGTGAAAGAGATGGTCTGCTGCATTCTTTGAGAAGACAGTGATATCATCTAGATATACCAGCACTATCTTGTTGATCAAGCCTTTGAACGCCATATCCATAGCTCGCTGAAATGTTGCTTCGGCATTTGACAGTCCAAATGGCATCTTATTATAAGCATACGTGCCCCATTTTGTAGTGAAGGCCGTTTTGAATTGATCTTCTTCTTTCACCAATATCTGATTATAGCCTGAATATCCATCTAGCAATGAAAACCTTTCTGAACCAGCTACAACCTGTAATATTTGTTCCATTGATGGAAGCGGATAATGATCTTTGAGTGATGCTCTATTTAGATCGCGAAAGTCCACGCACAATCTTATTTCTCCGTTTCTCTTTCTTACCGGCACCAAGTTTGCAACCCAACTTGAGTGTTTGATGGGAAAGATGATACTAGCCTCAATGAGCTTGCTTAACTCTTTTCTCATGAGAGGCTCGATATGAGGATTTACTGGCCTTTGCTTTTGCCTGACAGGCTTGGATTCCGGATCCAACTCAATAGTATGTTGTGCCAATTTTGGGTTGAAACCTCTTAAATCTTTGTAAGTCCAAGCAAAAACATTTGGGAAATCTTGACAAAGCTGAACAAAATCAGATTTCTCTTGTGGAGTACTTACTTTGCCGATTTGCAATGTCTTGCCTTCTTCCACTAAAATAGGCTCTGAATCTTCGCCCTTTACTTGAATGTTCACCTTCTCCTTCCGAAACTGATCATTCAGGTTGAAGATTGACTCTAAGGTTATGAGGCCTTTTGGTAATTTGTTAGTTCTCAGCTGCACCACTTGGTCACCATACTGCTGCTCTAGCTTGTCTTGATTCCTCATGGAGAACTCAGCTTCTTCTTGCAGGAAATTAAGAATCTGCTGATCATTCTCGAAGACTTGCCAACTTGTGTTGTTATCTGGAACAGCTGGTCTCACAACCACTTTGATATGAGGCTGAGTTTTCTCACTTTTGATACTTTCTACAACATCAAACGCAGCCCCAATTGCTGCCAGTCTGTCAGCAGCTTCATTCTTTTTTCTTGGGATGGAAATGATGCTAAAAGCTTCAAAATCTTCAATAAGATCCCATACCCGATTTTTGTAGTTCTTCAACAGATCATTTTTGGGAGCTTTTTTTCCTTTGACTTGGCTTACTATCAGCTCACTATCACCAAATACTTGTAAATTCTTGATGCCCTTCTTCTTTGCCCAGTGCAGTCCATGAATTAAGGCTTCATACTCAGCTGTGTTGTTTGAACAGGAAAACTGGAAACGGAAGGCTAAGTAATACCTTATACCTTGCGGTGAAATGAGCATAGCTCCTCCTCCTGCACCTTGTCTACTCCTTGACCCATCAAAGAACAATTGCCATACTTCATTCTTGTCTTTATGATCTGGCTTAGTGATGCTAGGAAGAGGTTGATTCTCTTCATGTAAACAATAGACTCCCAGCTCAGATTCTTCTATTTCTTGATAAGGATCAAAAGCATGCACCTTGTTTGCCCATTCATCAAGAGTCAAATCTGGGATGCTTCCAACCCCGGTGTCAGCTTCATCAGTGCTTGGATAATCTTCTTGATCAAACGCTGAACAGTTGGTATTGATTTGGCTTGGAGTGTAAGGCTCAATATGAAAGTTTGCAATAGGTTCAGACCTGATTGTGGCCTTGGTTCCATACCTTGTTCTGAACAACATGTGTGACCAATCCGCCGAAAGATAGCCTCCAATTTTAGCAGTGAAGTCTCTTGACAAACACAATGCAAAGAGTGGTGGTAGGTCTATGACTGACACATCCTGTAACACTGTTACGTTGGGACATGCGTGTAGTGTGAGGCTCAAACCTTTGATTACTCCAACCGTTGTTACTGCTGTCCCATCTAATTGCACTACACCCTTGGAGATGGTTTCATATTGGAGTCCTAGCTGATCAGCTATTTGCTTTGGCATGACTGAGCTGCTTGCTCCCGAATCGATCATGCAATTATGCACCAACCTATCTCCTATGATCAATGAAACATAAATGGAGGGGGCTTCAACATTTTACCTTGCTGACCTCCATGATTTCCTTCAGGCTGGGCAGCATTTGTGAGCACCTTCTCTTGCATTTGGAGCTGTTGATTTGAAGTTGACCAGTCCTTCATGGCATCTTGTAGCAGATCTCTTTGTCCTGAGATAGATAGTGATTCCCACATTGATATGTTTACATTTGTCTTATTCATCTGATCAATGATACTGAATGGAGACGAAGTATCCCTCTGCTTTCCCTTGGCCTGCACATTCATTCCTTGCAAATGAGCGGTAGCAGCTGGCATCTGAGTTGGTTTAGGAGCTGGTATGGATGCTCCTTGCATGTTTGGATCTACAGTTTGTTTACCAGCGGCTTGAGGAGTGGTAGAAGGTTGTGGATTACTCGAAGCCAATGGCTGCTCTTCACCCAAATTTCTCCTCTTTGACCTTGTGTTGGCTGCAACACTTTGAGAGGGTATTTGATTCATGCCACAGAAATCTTCAGCTTGCCAATTGACAAGAGTAGTTTCGTTCGGAGATGTTCCTTGCTGAGGTGCCCCTTGCTACTGGTCTTCTTCGTGGCTGGGCTCTTGTGACCCACCAATGGTTTGCACCATCAGAGCCTGATTTAATGCACCGTTAAAGCACATTGATTGGTTATGTAGCTGACTGCATGGGAAACACCAATCATATTCTTGGGCCATGTTATTTTGGACTGGCACCAAAGCTCTGGATGCAGATGTAGCATTGGGATTATAGGGCTGAAATGGTCTATTAGCGGGAGGCCTTACTTGATTCTGATTCGCAGCTGGATTGGGTGGTCTTTGAGGTTGATATGGTTGCCTGTTAGGCTGAGCTTGAGGCTGATATGGCCTAGCACTTTGAGCTTGCTGTCTTTTTGATAGTAACCAGCTCATTTCCTAAATTTTGCAATTGTTTCATAACCTCTTGGAGTTCGTTTGAAGCACTAGAGGATGAGGTAGAAGTCTCATTTGAACTTTGATTTCTAGGAGTGGGAATAGGAGCCAAAGTGGGTGCTTGACTAGTGCTTGGATTTTCTAAGTTTGAATACAAGGGCATGGAGGCCTAGGAGCCAATTTACCAGCTTGAATAAGACAATTTTCGGCTCTAATGGCAATGCTATAAGCAACAGGTAAGGTTGTGCCTCCCATAGATTGAATTAACATAGAAATATCAGAATTCAAAGCTTTAAGGTAATATAGAAAAGCACCTTCTACTGTTGGCTTGACTGCCACTGGAATCCTATCCCAAGACCTTTGAAATCTGAAGTTGAAGTCGGTCAGCTACTCGTTGGGGGCTCTCTTGATAGTTGTCAATTGCTCTAGAAGAGATAAGTTGTCTCCCTTCTCTCCAAACTGCTCATGAAGAACTATGCATAACTGATTCCAATTCGTGATAGAACCAGCTTCAAGGCTCCTGAACCATTGCAATGCCTTCCCTTTGAATGAAGATGCCAGCAGTTTTGACAGCCACGTTCATTTCATTTATCTCATGGATTACACAGACATTAACAATGTCTTTGACATGATCAACAGGAGTGGTATGATTTTCTCCAGTGAAAAATGGAATGTTCTTCAATGCTGCAATTGGAACTGGATTCTGTGCATTGAGGGCAAGTGGGCCTGCTGCCAGTGAAATTGACAAAGGGATTTAGTGGTTACGCCATTCTGATTGGCCTGAGAACTCTTGTTGATGCGAGAAAAGGTCTACCAGGTGGAGGTGTAGACAAAGTTCTATTAGGTGGAGATGCCGATCTTTGAGCTTTCTTCCCCTTCTTTCTCTCTTCCTGGAGATAGGTTGTAGATAAAAAAACACATTCCCTTCCTCCCTAGTTCTTGGACCTGGTCTGTATTCTTCTCATATATTTGCCAGGCTTTGGACTACAGAACCCAGCGGATTATGCCTCTTTTGGAGTTGCCAGATGTGCGATTTTAAAGCTCCTTCAAAGCTAGAAGAAACTTACAACAAGTGCACATCAATCTTGTTGCAATGAAAGTGAAGACCTCTAAGGTCCACCGGGCATGCCAAAACTGTTATCACCGAATCACAGCCCCCCTGGAGATATACTTTGAACTCACAGTGTGATTGTGATAACATGGGTACTATCTCCAGTGTGGGACTGCTACTTGAGATAGACCTCCAGAGAAAGCTGGTTCTTGCTCCTAAACTACCTGCCACAATCTAATTTAATGCCGGGTAATGTCCCCCCCCCCCCCCCCCCGTCCCCTCCCCTCCCCTAGTAAGCTAACTGTTCTAATCTAATTTCCAAGGGACAAGGGAGGAAGAGGGGGAGGAGAATACATAAAATGAAGCCACACTAAAGCGGTGTGATACACCAGAAACGGAGGATGTGAGTAGTTCAAAACTATGTGAAATGACAAAGGCAAAGATGCACACTAGAAGAGGGTGATGACAGATCACCATAATTAGCAAACTGAATTCATTTCTATGGTTTGCATTGAGTGCTCTCTCTGTCTTTCTAATTCAATAATCTATGAATATCTTATTTCCATAGGTTCCAACTCAGCCAGCTCCACACTGTTTTCATGAGTTCCAGTGCTGCAACTCAAAGTGATTATAGTTAGACTGATTTTTCCCGTACACAAGCTTGTATTGGAGAGCTTAATGTAGATCTCTTGCGTGGGATCTATCAACCCATAGAGCGATTTGAGCTTTGCAGCCAAGTTCTTGATTCATCTAGAGTCATTCCTAGATGATTCTTAGTAGTCGGGTTTGTTCGTTAGACTCGGCTTGGCATTACCTTGAGGGTAATAGTTCGATGAAGTGCTGAGGAACCACACAATTATTGATAGCCCATTCAGTGATCTTGTGCCAAGGAATTGCCAAGGCCTGTCTGATATGATGTGGTAAGGGCACCAAACCTTGTGACATCCCTTCATAGAAATCTAACGATATTAGATCATGTGCTCCTTGAGTGACACTGCTCAGTCCAGTGAAATCATAGTCTGTTGTGTTGTATCCACTGTGGCCCGGATTGAATGGATTGATAACCACAATGAAGTCCAATCCCCATGGCATGAATGGCTGATCCACTGAAATTGGACGAACAGGGACCGGCTTTTACTTTGCTAACATTCTTTCCCTGTGAAGAGATGCAATTCTTGCATTTATTGACCCAATGACTAGAATCATTGAACACAGTAGGCCAATAGTAACAAGCTTTCATGATTTGAGAGCGGTTTAATCATGGACAAATGGCCTCCTGATTTCCCATATCAGGGAACTCGGTGTAGGCTCTCTCAATTGACCTGTTTCCAATGCATCTAATAGACAACATTGATGCCCTTTTGAACAAAACTTCGTCAACAAGCACATATGGAATGGCTTGTAATCTGAGGATCTCATCTCTGATTTCCCAATTCTGGGAGGGCACAAAGCCTGTATGGAGGTGGTAATGCACCAAGTCTTGAGTCCACATGGGACGGGTGCATCATCAGCGGTTGTTTATTGATCATTATGTAGTAGCCAATACAAACATCCTCTTCATTTTGGCTCGGTCTGGTTTTTTGGAGAAGCGAGCTGCTAACAAGCCTTTGCACGAAACTAGATTGGTTGCTGATTTCAATATCAGATTCCACACCCGAGTGACCAACCTACTCTCTTTCTCTTTAAATCTTGTTTAGGAGGAAAGTCCTTGGACACCAGCCCATGAGACCACCAGCAGTTGAATCTTATTGTTTTGAGACCAAAGTCTGAACTTTTCAAGCTCCTATGACAGCAAGGACATGCTTTCAATGAAAGATACTTTATTAGGACTCTTCCAGGTTGACTGAAGAATGCTATGGGCGGTCTGACCTTCCCTATTCAGACTGTGTAAAGATAGCTGAGATTGTATCTGATCCTCCAAACGCATACAATCTTATGAAGTCCTTTGAAAAAATCTGGGTGATAAGAGGGGGAGCTTTGCTGATATGCATCTTGATGCTTTCCAAAACTCTCTTTGCCTTCTGTTGTCCATTTGAATGCCAGATTCTTCTTCAACATCATTGTTAGAGGCTTCACAAGACTGGCAAAATTAGGCACAAATCTGCAGACAAAGTTTTATCCTTCCTAAGAAGCTTTGGAGAGATTTCTTGTGGTGTGGTAATGAAAGCGTTCGGATGGCTTCAACTCTTTCAGGATCAATTGTTAGCCCTTCCCTAGAGACGATGTGGCCCAACAGTTTGCCTTCGTGTGCCAAGAATACACACTTCTTTGGATTCAATGACACTCCGAACCTTCTACACCTCTGAAATACTTGTCTGAGGTGAAAGAGATGGTCTGCTGCATTCTTTGAGAAGACAGTGATATCATCTAGATATACCCAGCACTATCTTGTTGATCAAGCCTTTGAACGCCATATCCATAGCTCGCTGAAATGTTGCTTCGGCATTTGACAGTCCAAATGGCATCTTATTATAAGCATACGTGCCCCATTTTGTAGTGAAGGCCGTTTTGAATTGATCTTTCTTCTTCACACCAATTCTGATTATAGCCTGAATATCCATCTAGCAATGAAAACCTTTCTGAACCAGCTACAAACCTGGTAATATTGTTCCATTGATGGAAGCGGATAATGATCTTTGAGTGATGCTCTATTTAGATCGCGAAAGTCCACGCACAATCTTATTTCTCCGTTTCTCTTTCTACCGGCACCAAGTTGCAACCCAACTTGAGTGTTTGATGGGAAAGATGATACTAGCCTCAATGAGCTTGCTTAACTCTTTTCTCATGAGAGGCTCGATATGAGGATTTACTGGCCTTTGCTTTTGCCTGACAGGCTTGGATTCCGGATCCAACTCAATAGTATGTTGTGCCAATTTTGGGTTGAAACCTCTTAAATCTTTTGTAAGTCCAAGCAAAAACATTTGGGAAATCTTGACAAAGCTGAACAAATCAGATTTCTCTTGTGGAGTACTTACTTTGCCGATTTGCAATGTCTTGCCTTCTTCCACTAAAATAGGCTCTGAATCTTCGCCCTTTACTTGAATGTTCACCTTCTCCTTCCGAAACTGATCATTCAGGTTGAAGATTGACTCTAAGGTTATGAGGCCTTTTGGTAATTTGTTAGTTCTCAGCTGCACCACTTGGTCACCATACTGCTGCTCTAGCTTGTCTTGATTCCTCATGGGAAACTCAGCTTCTTCTTGCAGGAAATTAAGAATCTGCTGATCATTCTCGAAGACTTGCCAACTTGTGTTGTTATCTGGAACAGCTGGTCTCACAACCACTTTGATATGAGGCTGAGTTTTCTCACTTTTGATACTTTCTACAACATCAAACGCAGCCCCAATTGCTGCCAGTCTGTCAGCAGCTTCATTCTTTTTTCTTGGGATGGAAATGATGCTAAAAGCTTCAAAATCTTCAATAAGATCCCATACCCGATTTTTGTAGTCTTCAACAGATCATTTTTGGGAGCTTTTTTTCCTTTGACTTGGCTTACTATCAGCTCACTATCACCAAATACTTGTAAATTCTTGATGCCCTTCTTCTTTGCCCAGTGCAGTCCCATGAATTAAGGCTTCATACTCAGCTGTGTTTGTTTGAACAGGAAAACTGGAAACGGAAGGCTAAGTAATACCTTATACCTTGCGGTGAAATGAGCATAGCTCCTCCTCCTGCACCTTGTCTACTCCTTGACCCATCAAAGAACAATTGCCATACTTCATTCTTGTCTTTATGATCTGGCTTAGTGATGCTAGGAAGAGGTTGATTCTCTTCATGTAAACAATAGACTCCCAGCTCAGATTCTTCTATTTCTTGATAAGGATCAAAAGCATGCACCTTGTTTGCCCATTCATCAAGAGTCAAATCTGGGATGCTTCCAACCCCGGTGTCAGCTTCATCAGTGCTTGGATAATCTTCTTGATCAAACGCTGAACAGTTGGTATTGATTTGGCTTGGAGTGTAAGGCTCAATATGAAAGTTTGCAATAGGTTCAGACCTGATTGTGGCCTTGGTTCCATACCTTGTTCTGAACAACATGTGTGACCAATCCGCCGAAAGATAGCCTCCAATTTTAGCAGTGAAGTCTCTTGACAAACACAATGCAAAGAGTGGTGGTAGGTCTATGACTGACACATCCTGTAACACTGTTACGTTGGGACATGCGTGTAGTGTGAGGCTCAAACCTTTGATTACTCCAACCGTTGTTACTGCTGTCCCATCTAATTGCACTACACCCTTGGAGATGGTTCATATTGGAGTCCTAGCTGATCAGCTATTTGCTTTGGCATGACTGAGCTGCTTGCTCCCGAATCGATCATGCAATTATGCACCAACCTATCTCCTATGATCAATGAAACATAAAATGGAGGGGGCTTCAACATTTTACCTTGCTGACCTCCATGATTTCCTTCAGGCTGGGCAGCATTTGTGAGCACCTTCTCTTGCATTTGGAGCTGTTGATTTGAAGTTGACCAGTCCTTCATGGCATCTTGTAGCAGATCTCTTGTCCTGAGATAGATAGTGATTCCCACATTGATATGTTTACATTTGTCTTATTCATCTGATCAATGATACTGAATGGAGACGAAGTATCCCTCTGCTTTCCCTTGGCCTGCACATTCATTCCTTGCAAATGAGCGGTAGCAGCTGGCATCTGAGTTGGTTTAGGAGCTGGTATGGATGCTCCTTGCATGTTTGGATCTACAGTTTGTTTACCAGCGGCTTGAGGAGTGGTAGAAGGTTGTGGATTACTCGAAGCCAATGGCTGCTCTTCACCCAAATTTCTCCTCTTTGACCTTGTGTTGGCTGCAACACTTTGAGAGGGTATTTGATTCATGCCACAGAAATCTTCAGCTTGCCAATTGACAAGAGTAGTTTCGTTCGGAGATGTTCCTTGCTGAGGTGCCCCTTGCTACTGGTCTTCTTCGTGGCTGGGCTCTTGTGACCCACCAATGGTTTGCACCATCAGAGCCTGATTTAATGCACCGTTAAAGCACATTGATTGGTTATGTAGCTGACTGCATGGGAAACACCAATCATATTCTTGGGCCATGTTATTTTGGACTGGCACCAAAGCTCTGGATGCAGATGTAGCATTGGGATTATAGGGCTGAAATGGTCTATTAGCGGGAGGCCTTACTTGATTCTGATTCGCAGCTGGATTGGGTGGTCTTTGAGGTTGATATGGTTGCCTGTTAGGCTGAGCTTGAGGCTGATATGGCCTAGCACTTTGAGCTTGCTGTCTTTTGATAGTAACCAGCTCATTTCCTAAATTTTGCAATTGTTTCATAACCTCTTGGAGTTCGTTTGAAGCACTAGAGGATGAGGTAGAAGTCTCATTTGAACTTGATTTCTAGGAGTGGGAATAGGAGCCAAAGTGGGTGCTTGACTAGTGCTTGGATTTTCTAAGTTGAATACAAGGGCATGGGAGGCCTAGGAGCCAATTTACCAGCTTGAATAAGACAATTTTCGGCTCTAATGGCAATGCTATAAGCAACAGGTAAGGTTGTGCCTCCCATAGATTGAATTAACATAGAAATATCAGAATTCAAAGCTTTAAGGTAATATAGAAAAGCACCTTCTACTGTTGGCTTGACTGCCACTGGAATCCTATCCCAAGACCTTTGAAATCTGAAGTTGAAGTCGGTCAGCTACTCGTTGGGGGCTCTCTTGATAGTTGTCAATTGCTCTAGAAGAGATAAGTTGTCTCCCTTCTCTCCAAACTGCTCATGAAGAACTATGCATAACTGATTCCAATTCGTGATAGAACCAGCTTCAAGGCTCCTGAACCATTGCAATGCCTTCCCTTTGAATGAAGATGCCAGCAGTTTGACAGCCACGTTCATTTCATTTATCTCATGGATTACACAGACATTAACAATGTCTTTGACATGATCAACAGGAGTGGTATGATTTTCTCCAGTGAAAAATGGAATGTTCTTCAATGCTGCAATTGGAACTGGATTCTGTGCATTGAGGGCAAGTGGGCTGCTGCCAGTGAAATTGACAAAGGGATTTAGTGGTTACGCCATTCTGATTGGCCTGAGAACTCTTGTTGATGCGAGAAAAGGTCTACCAGGTGGAGGTGTAGACAAAGTTCTATTAGGTGGAGATGCCGATCTTTGAGCTTTTCTTCCCCTTCTTTCTCTTCCTGGAGATAGGTGTAGATAAAAAAACAATCCTTCCTCCCTAGTTCTTGACCTGGTCTGTATTCTTCTCATATATTTGCCAGGCTTGGACTACAGAAACCAGCGGATTATGCCTCTTTTGGAGTTGCCAGATGTGCGATTTTAAAGCTCCTTCAAAGCTAGAACTTACAACAAGTGCACATCAATCTTGTTGCAATGAAAGTGAAGACCTCTAAGGTCCCACCGGGCATGCCAAAACTGTTATCACCGAATCACAGCACCCCTGGAGATATACTTGAACTCACAGTGTGATTGGATAACATGGGTACTATCTCCAAGTTGTGGGACTTGCTACTTGAGATAGACCTCCAGAGAAAGCTGGTTCTTGCTCCTAAACTACCTGCCACAATCTACTCTAATGCAGGGTAAGCTAACTGTTCTAATCTAAATTTCCAAGGGACCAGGGAGAGAGAATACATAAAATGAAAGCCTACACTAAAGCGGTGATACACCAGAAAAGGAGGATGTGAGAGTAGTCTCAAAATATGTGAAATACAAAGGCAAAGTGCACACTAGAAGAGGTGATGACAGTTCACCATAATCTAGCAAAATGCATTCACAATAATATTCCAAGCATACACAATGATAATGAATCCCTGCAAGAACATACTAAATAGACAAAATATTCTTATAGAAAGATCAAAGGGGCAAGAAGAATGCAAGAAAACACAGCAGGGGAAGATACATCCACAAACTTGTATTTTATTGCTTCCTGGTATGCACAGTTCGGTCTATTACAAGATAAGGGCCTGGATCACCATGCAAGGAGTCCACTACAAGGGCCTACAACACATTAGCTTCAAAAAGAAATTTTGGTAGAGCTTTGCTACCCAAAAACTCTCCCCATTACAATGAGCCCAACACTCCAATTTATAGAAAAATGAGAAGGAAAAGAGAAGGGAAAATGGAAATCCCAAAATCTGTCCTTCAACCACCTGTAAGAGGCATTAAATTGAGTGAAATGGTTGAAAATTACTTGCAAAAGGCTCCCCATACTGTCCCATGTGCTGCAGCAGAGAAAGAATGATGACCATGCCTCTTAATTGCACTCCCAGCTACCAAATAAAACACTGTTCTGAACCCGGCCACGTTTCCTTAAAAAAATTAATCAATTTCTGATCAAATCTTAAATTTCTTTATTTCTATGCATCGGGCTTGGAACCACGATTCCAACGGTACCAATTTTGTACGATTTCGTTGAGAAATGTAAAAGTTATGGCCTTCTGAGAGCCGGCAGCTATTTTGGGTCTGGCAGGCGTTTTCTGTCATTTGACGGGAATGAGTATTAACTGACTAGAGCCGAACACATTTCTTTAATTTAAATATATCTACCCTCATTAAAAATAATAAATCCAGCTTTTTTGGCATAGAGGACGTCATGCTCGTTCCAGAAAGTCCAATTTTGTGAAAATCGGAGCTCGGAGTCAAAAGTTATGGCCGTTTGAAGTTCCACGGGTCAAATGTTGACGTTTCTCCTCTGCCTTCGGCCATTTCGGATTTTCATGTCCCTCACATCCCTTTGTCCCATTTGGCATAGTGCTGAAATTTCCCATTTCGGCCGAACCGGCTAGTTCACGTACTCGCGGCCCAGATGTCCCATTTGCTTTCGGACCGTTCAGGACAAATTTTTCCGATTCGCCCGGTTCAGCCGGTTCGCGCCCTTTTGTCCCAATTGTTCCGGGAAAAAATTTCTCATTTCAGCCTATCCGGTCGGTTCGCGTACTTTTGGCCCGCGCATCCCAGACTGTTTCGGGCTGCCTTGACTCATTTCGGATGATCCGGCCGGTTCACGTACTTTTTGCCCAGATGTCCCAGATTGCCTGTTTCAACAGTTAGCCAAATTTTTCCATTTTTCGGCCAGTTCGGATTTCCACGTCCCACGTCTCCTTTTGTTCCAAATGTCCCAAATGCTATGCAGACCTCCTGGCGGCATTTCAGCCGGTTCACGCCCTTTTGTCCCAACTGTCCCGACTATTGTGAGGACTAGGACTTAGCCATTTTTCGTGATTTTTCCTGGACTGAGCCTGTTTTTTGCAAATTTTTTTTTTTACATTTTCTCGGAACTTGCTCTCTCCTTCTTTGACATGGGAGTTAGAAAATTCTGAGGGGACCCAAAAAAATGAATTTCTCCCCTGACTCAATCTATTTGCCTGGGACTTGAGAATTTAATGCATGTTATCAAAATTACCTTGAGGGGTGAATTTTGGATAACATCAACCTTTGCACCAAAAATTCATACCATTTATAACATTTACAACAGAGCCCCTTTCCCCCCAAAAAAATCTAGACATTGAGTGCCACGAGTGCTTGCCATGATCACGATCGTGATTCCCACAGTCAGATCTGTAAAAGTCTCAAGGTGCTCAGGGGGTAGATCTCTTCGAATATCTCATGCATTCAATTCCTTCCTCTGGTAGATCACTCTTTCTTCAACTCACTAATTAATTTTGCCCCTAATCTATCAAATATGGTTCCTTGCATGCTCAGGAGAAGAAAAACAAAAAATCAGATCGAGCCCAATAGCCAAAATCATTTTAATGGCGAATGACGTCTCCAGATCTCCCCCACCAAATTTAGATATCATAATTAATTCCCCTCTCTTCTTGGCGTGTAGGAAATATCAAGAAATCATGAAGACTCACACTTCCAAGCGTGTTTTAGTAAAATGGGGGAAAATAAGATTCAGACTCTTAGCTGCCATTGATATTTACTTTGAATTTGGGCCATCCATGTGGAAGATTCAATTTTAAAAATAAGCTCGGGGGTTTCCTTTGACTTTTTACAACCTTTTGAAAAAATGAAAAAAAATTCCATTTTTCTCCACACCTCTGCCCTTGAGAAATGATCCTAACACGTGTCCTAAGGTGGGTCCTAATGGAACCGAGGGCAAATTATGTTATTTCACCTCATTTTTGGAAAAGGGAAATATTTTCAAGTTTCCCCGCAGCTCCACCTTTGAAAAATGGGCCTAACATGTGTCCCAATGTGGGTCACATTAGAACCGCGCTTCCTTTTTGACTTTTAACTCTTTTATCCTAAAAGGAAGATTTTCCAAATTTTCCCTGAGGGTCCACACCTCCATTGTTGACTGCAACAATCTTTGACCTTTCCTCTATCCGACTTGCGGACCATTTTTGATATTTTAATCTTTTGAACATTAGGGGGCAAAAAATCCAAGTTACCCCCTATGGTCTGCCTCCTCGCCCTTTTGACTTGAAACAAACTTTGACTGATCCTTTGTCAGGGTTGCAGGCCATTTTTGATAACTTAACCCTTATGAGAAAAATAGGCAAAATTTATAAATTACTTCTGATGGTCCACTTCCCTAGCCCCTTTGACCTTTTAAACTGCTACATGTCACAATGGCACATCTTGAGATGTTTCCCAAAAGTTGAGACCTTGGATGAGTGCGGGCTTGCCATGTGTCATTGCGGTGTAACTTCAAAAAAACTTAAGGCTTCAAAAATGATTTGGTGGGGGCACGCTTCCACTTTATAATTTTACTCTATTTTTCCAGAAGGAAAAAACATCCAACTTACCTCTGAATGCCCGCATCTCCACCATTAGTCTTTGCCACGTGTCCTCTTGCGGGGTTAAGGCAAGACTTTTTCCCTGCCAATTAAAAATTTCTTTAATCAAAGCCTAGCGGGGCCGCTGGGTGGGTTAATTTTTTTTCCAAATTAGCCAAAAATATCAAGTTGAGAAAAACAACCCACCATGCCCCATCCAATTAGAAGAATCCAAGTAAGCACCAAAAGAACCAATCAAATTTGAACAGAGCTACGGGACTAGATTTTCCTTTTTGCCAAAAAAGGAAAAAGTGATAAGATAAAGCATTTGTCCGCCATCCCCTGACCAACCAAAAGAATCCATGTGACCACTGAATACTGAGGAATAACTTTGACAGGAAAAAGACACTCATCAACCATAAAAAATATAGAAAATCATGATTCAAGCCCAAAACTGAATTTTTCACTAAGATGAAAATTTTCTTAAGAAAAAAACAAGTGAATCATGATTCCGAGCATCTTTTCAACCATGTATTTGGATTTTCAAATGCATAGAAATATAAATCAACCATTCCCGAGCTTCCATGGCCGAGGAAAAATAGGAAAAATAACAAAGCCCATGGATTTTGAAGAAATTGGGCCAAAAACAACGAAAAATCGGAAACTCCTCCAAGGAGGGACATGACAATGGATTTTACAAATAATTATAAGCATTTCAAATGGAGTTAGAGCCTTTCAGAACACCCACATCGAGAGACAAAATGTTTCAGAACATGAAAATCAAATGAAAACAGTGGCGAATGGGGCGAAACAAATCTGAGCTCCAACACGATTAATGATGAATTGTCTAGAATTGCAAGGGCAATACAAACTATTTTAGAATGTGTTTGATCATTCTTAGTTTATTTTAATGTTTCATTTTCATTTCATTGTTGCGGGGTAATCTATTTTTTTTATATTGATTTGTAGGTTCTACAGAGAATCCTACTGTGAAACATACTTAACCTCGGTTTGATCTTTTTCCATTTACCATACTCTAGACATTTGAGTTCATCCCAATCTAATTTACAATGTTTTAACTTTACTTCATCCAATACGTGAAAATCAAGGATGTACTTCTATTTTAAAACGTGCCAATAAAATAATAGAGAGAAAAGAAATAATTGTAACACATGTATTTCTTGCCTTCAATAGAGAGTTTACAACATAATTCCAACAACATATTTTAAACAAGAGTAACACCATTTGATGGAAGTTAAATAAACATTCAATTCATTGAAATAATTCCTTTTACACTTCTTTTCTATTTGCCAAAATATACAAACTAACACTTTCTCCTTCCTTAACACTTTCAAATACAACTCTCGTATCTATAACAGAGTAGTTTTTTACCACAATTAAGGTTACATTTTCATTCACTTAAAGTGGGGAATTTTTTTTTTTACAATAAGGGACTCAAGGAGAACAAAAACCTTATCTTCATTCTCAGCTCCATAATAGGAACAAGAAGATCCACCATATATATTTTTATCACAACAAGGAAGGAGGAGAGGCAATGCTCTCCACCCAATCAAGAATTCCAATGAAGAGGGAAAGTCATCCTGCTCATTGGCCCCCGAGCCTCAACCACAAAGCAATAATAAATTTATTTCAACTCATGGCAACAAACAGGCTTCCACAACACAAAAACAACTTTCACAAATACAACACAGTCCATATACATAATGTAGTTTGCAACCAAAGGAAACACAATAAACAATACTAAGGCTTCATCATGTACAAGCCAAAGGAGCAAGACCTATGGAGGAAGCTGCTTATACCTTCCAATGGGGAAATGGGTGCCCACCTTAAAATAAGCCCACCAATATATATACATATATCATTTCAAAACCCCTACAAGCCCTTATGTCTCCCCCAAGTACCCCTTATACCTCCCATTCTCTTATGCCTCCCCACACTCTTATGAAACCCCATAACAAGTAAAGAAATGCAATCTATTTCTTTTACAAAGTGGATCCCAATCCCAAACTCCCTCCATAATAACACTTATACCTCCCCAAAACTCTTATTCCTCCCCATAATAGATCCCCATAGTCTTCTCCTACACCATACCTAGGCAATCTACCCAACCAGCCAATAACATAACAAAATAATCAAAGCATTCACATATGCATAAATAGAAGAAGAAGCCAAGATCCTACCTCTCCATGGTAGAGTTTTCTCCAAAAGTTCAACAACAAACTTTTTCCAAGCCAAACAATCCAAAATATCAAGCAATCCACAAGCATTCAACAAAATTCTTTAACTCTCTCTTCCAAAATTACAAGATCTCAAAAACAAAAGAAGTAACCAAAAAGAAGTCACCAAATGAAGTAACCCCGAAAAAACAAAATAATTCAAATAAATAGAAAAGGGAGAGAGGGGGATGAGGTGGATCCATGTAGGATGCTACATCACAAATCCTCAACTCCACCTCATAAGTCAACTTCAAACTCCAAAGCACAATAAAAAAGTAGGTGAAAAAATGAGATTTTACTTACACACACAACCCAAGTCCACACCACAAGGACCAAAATTAATTTCATATAAGAATGTGTAATAAAAATTTACAGCTTTCCTTCCCAAAAATGCATAATAATGCCTAATCTTGACTCACCAACCCATATGTAAGGTTGGTGTAAAAATTTAAGAGGTGTGTGGAAAGTTTGACTTGTCCTACAAGCCTCCAGAATCAGCCTCTAAGGACAGATCCGAAGTTGAAAAGGAAGGTGGAGTGTTTCACACTCAAATTTACTTACACATCTCTTACAAAACATAATCCAAGGGCCATCAACTCTAATTAATGTATTCTTATGACCCTTTTAATTAATTAACAACATGATTACTCACTGATCTTGACACAATTTAAATAAATAATAAAGGGAAATACATCACCAAATAATCACATACAAAGATTAAATAAAGGCAACACCTTAAACGAATACACATAGTCCCTTGGTCACATTTGAAGGTGATTCATCCCCATGGAAACCCCTAACATCAATTCAACATACACAAACAACAAATACACATTGCCATGGTGACCCTTGTTGAATTCATCTAGAATTCCAATGTGGTTGGTCTGAAATCCCCTGATGTTTGTTGTGAAATGTTTACCTGCAAAATACAAATACTTCCTTCGGCCTCGTGGCTATATGAAAACATCCAAAATAAATATAAAATATAATTCCAAATCTTATATATGTGAATCAAAACATCATCCAAGAAAACAACAATGTCATTCACAATTTCATCCATAACCATATGATCACAAGATTAGTTCAATTTTCTAGGTCTACTCAATATGAGGAAATAACACATGTGCAAAATACATATAACCATGTCAATCAGCATAATACCATGAATATGAAATGTCTCCAATACCCCATGCACCATATATGAATCAAAATCAACAACAATCCATGATCTCTAACATCATATCAAACTAAAATCTACAATAATGTCCATAATTTAAATCAACAATATCATAATCCATATCAAAATGTGTCAAAGGGAAGTAGGCACTACAATTTCAATCAACCTTCTATGCCTCATAAAACCTTTAATATCCAATATTTTCCTTAAGGGTTAGCTAACCAGTCTTACATCTTTTTTCCATTGTATAGGATGAGTTGTTTTCCCCTTCCCCATAATATCCATGAATTAAATTTATTCGAAGAGATAATTGTAACACTCATAGTTCTCAATTCATAGGCCATGCACACATTTCATGCAAATCTTCCATTTTTGTTGACAACTACGAAATGTATTTTTCCAACGAATCTATGTCAGGAATCACATCTCCTACCCTCGTAACCTCTTTGGAAGTTGTTCCATATAGGATTTATTGAATCCTTTGAAGTAATATATCCTTACAAAAATCTTCCGATTTAGAATTTGATACATTTAAATGATAGGCATAATACTAGATAGCCTAGTAATAAAACAAAAAGATACACAATTGAAAAAAGAAAAAACTTTGATTGACTACATGGGATTAGACAAGTTTAAGATATGATGGAAAAAGTTGAATTCATTGTTAGCATAAAAAAAAATTCTGTAATAAGCTCCTAAGAATGTCAACCATAGTTCATGTAAAAAAATAGATTTTAAAGGGAAACTCTAAAGAAAAAACAACACAAGTTGAGAAAAGAGATTGAAATCTCGAATTTGTATCCTTCTATAACTTATGCATTATTAGACCAATTCTTATTATATACAATTTCTCACGAGTGTAATATTAAAAAAAATGTGAATTTAATTTAAATTAGTTTGAACTATGACAAAAATAGAATTGTGTATTTGATGTTGGCCATGATTTTTGAGAAATAAATATTTCTAAAATTAGAATTTGAGTTATCAAGATAAAACATTTATATTTGAGCCAATATTTACATCCATATAGTCCTCCTTGAATACCATTTCAAACATGATGTGATTTTAAATTCCTGGTAAGCTACATTGATGCATGAATTTATTAACGTACTCTCCATGAGTTGAAAATCAAATAAAATTTCATATTTCACATGTTCATCAAAATCAAGAGATAAATAAATATAGATTAAGATAAATGGAAAGTCTATAAAAAAAGTTTGTAAGACATTGTAGCTGTATAAAATGATTACAACTTTTACATGCAGTATAAAAACATTGGAATGTACATAAAATCATTAATTATTTTTGTAGCTTAATTTAATTAACTTTATTACATATCACTTTTACATCTAAATTTTGATATTAAAAAGTGGCCAATAGAACTAGTCATGAAAATCACATTAACTAGTGACATCACACAAAAAACCTTTTGCATTCAAATATCCTAAATCGAAATAAGTTTCATATGTTGTTTATAATTCTCAAGCTCAAAAGAATTTTTATATATTAAGAAATTCATAGTATATTAAAAGATTTTTTTTAATAACCATAACAAATTATAAATTTATGTTTTAGGTTTTTCTATGCATCCATTAATTTAGGGTTCACATTAGGTAGTAAAATCTAAAAATATTGTTTCCATACCAATTACTTGTTATACCTTTTAATGTTTTAAGACTTTTTGTTTCCTTCGTGTGTTATTAAGGGTGGATATTTTGCATCTATGGTTTCCTTATTGTCTTGTTTTAGATTAATATTTAACATGATGGAAAAATACATTTTTCTTAATTCTTATATATTTTCTTTAATTGCTCATTTTATCGCTAATACTCCTTTGTGTTGAAAGGGATAATTGTGTAAAACTATAAATTGAATGAAGAATTGGAACCTGACAACAACATCTAGGATGATCTCAATAGGTGACTTCAATTTGAAATCATATAAATTTTAACAAAAAAACACCATTCCATAATCCAAGGAAAGAAAAAACATTCTTGGTGTCCTAATTTACACTCGGCAGGTGACATTAGCATAAAAAAACAATACGAATGAAATTTAAAGCATACATTGACTCCTTGTCTTATAATTGTTGATCAAGTTGACATGGGGGAAACCAAAGTGTTCTCCACTCATTCCGATGTTTTGTCAATTCAAAACATGATTTGAGGTGTTAGGCAGGGTAATGGTGTCTAGGTGAGTTGAGTTACATGGCACAATTTTCATTATACATAGACCCCATGTTTAATTATTGAGCACATGATGTTTCCTTTGATTATCCCCAAGGTGAAATGGGGATAAGAGGGACACCAAAGTATGCTCCCCCATTTGGAAAAACTTCTCGCAACTTGATTAACAAATCCTTTATAGGTACGAAAGGTTCAAGCTTGTAAATTATATAAATTCATCACCACACCTCGAGATAATACCCCCTAAGGAATTTTTTTAAAAAATTCATGTCCCATTGGATTTCACCATGTGTAAAGATGGAAATAAAGTGTGTCAACCATCATTATATTCAACCCTATTCACACAGAAAACCAATTGTTAGCTCTCAGTAACAATTTTAGGCTCCCTAAATATTACGTACATGAAACCACAAGTCAACACTTGTTCAGATCTGGTACAAATTACACTTGGGTGTCACTTGTTTCTCATTTCCCCCTATTATATCTCTTTCACCAATGTAACTGCATACCAACCATCTCCCAACTATGGTTAACCTATCATGTCGAGTTGTGATTTAAGTGTTGTAATGGGAAATGCCTAACTCCTGATCTCAACACTTAATAATATTTTAAACACCAAGATTATTTTTGATAATAATTAACATTGAATTGCATTGGATAATTATAAAAAGAATTTACAGTCAAATATATAGACATATTAGAAGGAGGAAAGAAGGATCCCAACCAACAACTGGGAGATGGAAGGTCACATGTCAAGTGGGAAGGTGAACAGTCCTATGAATACTAATCAATGTATTATATTTTTCTAACATTCCCCCCTTAATAAATTATTTTTACAAACATCATATTTCTAGATAATGGACCTCCCCTTATTCCATTTAGAGTAAATAGTTTATTACACTCTCCACATAGCCTCTGCTCAACTTCGAGGTGGCATGTCAACATTTTGGCTTCTTGGTCTTGGTGACACCTTGGTTTTTTCCCATATGATCACCAAAAACTTGGAAGTGACCTAGGCAGATCCATTTTTGAGAACACCGATTTGGTTTCTAGTTTCCTTGTATTAGCACAGACCCATAAAGTTTACCAATTGCATGTTCACCACGAACTTGGAGGTGACCTGATGCCTCAATTGTACACTTTGGAGGTCTCTCAGATTTCCACAAACCCTTTAAACAAGAATCAAGTGATAATTTAGTTATGTTCTCCTCACAATGTCCTTTATTCAGGAGGAACCGAAATATAAAACGCTTTGAATCTTTATTGAAAAACTAACAATAAAAACAAAAATGTCACCAAAGCCATGTTGTGATCCTATCGCAGGTAACTGATGAGAGGATTGCAGTTCTATATCACATATTTAATAATTTAGAACACTTATTTAATAATTTAGATTATACAAATATCTCATAGATGAAGGAGGTTATATCACAATGTTTCTATCCAACAAGAGGTCTGAAGAAAATATTTTCATTTAGTGAGTAATTTTTGAATCTCAAAAAGTCCCTATTTCAACGAGGAGAAGATGAGTAAGATGGTATTAGAACATCTTGAGATTCATTGAAAAATGAGATACCTTTATGATGATGGTTAATTTCGAGACTGAGAGGATTAAGGTAGTGATCTCCATGTCTTAATTACTACCTTGTGATACAATAAGATCATCACGTTAAGATCTAAGTGTAAATATCATATGTATGGTTTTAAACACTTTATTCAATATGTTGGATAATGTGTATGTCTCAAAGACAAAATATTTTTCAATGTCAATGTTCCAATTCAATAGATGGTAAACGGATAACAACATCACTTAAGGTCCACTATAAGAAGATTCTTCATCAAGAAGAGCTTCCCCATATATAGATCATCACTTCTCTCTCCTCCCTCTCTCTAATATTATATTCTTTCATTGAGAATGTAATTTTTCAAACTTTCATCTTATTCACTTAAGTCACTTAATGTTGCATTGTAAACTTACCTTTTCAAAAAAAGAAAAGGAATCAGTTCCATTCATAAGGATTTCGAACAGTCAGATGGTGTTGAGATGAAAAATCATGTGGGGGGAGAAGAATAGACAATATGTATGCTATAAATTGGAATGGATTCTCCATTCCAATGGGTTGGAGATTTTTTATTATTGTAATTTTCTTAATTTTACTAGTACTGCAAGCAATAAAAGCTACATTTTTAATATCCTTATCTATGTTCTTCCACTCCCTCTACTTTCTAACTTTGTAAGCATTCTAATTGTGTACTCCTAAGAAGGAACTTTGTGTCCTTGATTAATTAATCTAGAGAAATTTGTGTCTCTGATATTTTAGTCTTACTATTGACTACATTGTTGAATTGTTCTAATTCAATGTTGACCTACTGTTGTTACTCTTGGTGAGAATTTTATAGTTCCTACTAACAACATTAACATTGTCTCTGTATTTCTTCTACTCCCCTTTATCTCTCTACAAGAAAATTTATCTCATGCATATTTTACAAATAGTTTACCACATGTTTAATGGAGTATTCCTAAGGGATCCCCAACCTAACATCCACCCCAAAGTTTTAATTACTTTACATTCAATAATGGGATCCTCTCCATATAAAATAATGAGGGGTTTAACCCCATGAATATTGGTGAAAACAAATAATATGTACTACGATAAATTATTTCACTAATAGGTTTGAGTGACTCCTCTGGGGATGATCTGGACGATATGTACTCTTAAAAGATCTATGGAAATAGTATATATCATAAAATATAAATTCAGAATATTGAAAATCACTATTGAAAATTAAATTTTGAGTTTTGCTAAAAACTCGTCATTATCAAGATTGAAATTTTCATTTACATATTGGAATTTTTTTAACAAATTTCCAGGGAAACAATACACACAATATGATGGATCAAGTGGCATTGGATATTCAACATTCTAAGATTTAAAACAAGATGATTCCATACTTCCTATTATCGAGATTACAAGACAAATTCCTAAAACTCCACTCGAATCTCTCAATGAAGAAGAAGTTGCAGAACCACATGACCTCATTTCACTAGAAGAAGAAAATATGTAGCATGAGAAAGAATAGAAATAATGGTTACACTTGTGCCATGAGGACATAACACCCGTCCATTAGCATTGGATCCACCACCATAATAATTACCACAAGAATAAATAAATAGCTTTCCCAAGATCTATGGAAATGTATAGTACTGTCTAGATGATCATATTACAAATTTCATCATGACATGTTTCATTCTTGGAGTAGGACATGAAGATGTTTCCATTCGGATATTCATGGAGTCATTGCAAGATTCTTCTATGGAATGGTTTAAATTCATGCCATCACGTTCAATTACTGATTTGGATGATATCAAGAAATCCTAAAATTGTGTGCACATATGATATAAGAATTGTGTAGGGGAATTGGGGTTATGAATGGTAGTTCCCATGGTTAAAGTAAAAAATTTATAAATCCTAACATATGAGTGCTAGTGAAAAACAAGTAATGCACATAGAAATAAAAAACTAGGAAAATACATATTAAAACAACAAACATGGACATAAGGAGTATCCGGATGCATACATGGGAAAATAATCAGGATGTCACAAGACAATCAAATTTTTTAAGGATTTTGTAAGATGGGTAATAAGAAAACATATGGAAAAACAAACAAACATTGATAAAAAAATCCTATGCATATAAGATAACCATGATTGGAAGGATTCTTTGTAAGGATAACACCACACATGAAGGACTCGTTAGCATGTTAGGAAAGATAAATAATACATAATAACCTATAAGTGATGTGCAATCACCTCAATATGCAATGTTAGTGCGCATGTGTGTATGAAAAATCATGAAGCATAATATGAACTGTAGTAACATGATATAAAAGTTGTAACCTATAAATGCATAAGAAAGAAATATTAGATCCAATAAAGATATAAGAAAACATGTGTTTAATATTTTTAAATGTATATATGTGAAAGAAAAAATATGAACTCAAGGATATGGATGTCCCTAGTGTATGTGTGTGATAGCAGGAGCAGGAGATAGAGGAGATAGATACATAATTATTCAATGTATTCTATTCAATGCGTGTGTTCATCAAACAAGAGTGTAGAACCTTATAACTTGGCTGCGAGAGGAGAGAAGGAGAGATGAAATTTATAACTGTCCATTAACTATCCATTAACAATAATGGATTAAACTAATGCTAACATTCCCACTTAATACATTGTTCATACAAACATACATTTCCATATAGAGAGTCCCCCCTTAACGAGAACACCGCAAAGAGGGTCTTGACACGAGAATGTGCCTACATGGTTTCACATGGTTTTTCTAAGGTTGACCAGAAGCCTAGAGGGACAGGAACACTTTCTAACTATTCACCTCGGTGGTTTTATAGGATTACCACGAACCAAGAGGATTTTACCTCGGTGGTTTTACAGGATTACCACGAACCCAAGAGGATTTTACCTTGGTGGTTTTACAGGATTACCATGAACCTAGTGCGAGTACCATGTGCTGCTTTCAATGCTTTTCTATTTCCCACGACGCTCTTTAGTTAGGATGTAATTTATTGAAAAACAACAGAACAACTAACACAAAACTGAAATAAACAAACCAAAATTGAGGAATTGGTCCTTAATACCTTATTCGCCACAATATCTGTCAGCATCCTTGTCACTTGCGGCTTACAAGAGGTCGCTAGATTTCCTCCAACCTCCATTTTTCCTTTGTCCTCTTGTATTTCTTCTTACAATACTAGAGATGATGTGAAGCCAATCTCATCAACAACTTCCTCACTCTCGTTAGAATCTTGTGGATCTTCTATATGAGCAGTATTAGCTCCATTGTGTTTTATATTTCCTTGTAGAACATCTCTTGCTCGGATATGACAGTTCCACATTATATAACCTTTCTTCTGACAATAGTGGCATTCAATCTCTTGTTTAGGCCCTTGTTTATTTTTATCTGATCTCCTGTGAAATTTTCTGTTTGTGGAATAAACTGCACTTACTTGTTGAGTATCACCTTCTGCAACATCGTCAGTTAAGCATTTTTCCTCTGCGAGAAGAGCCGCGATTATGTCATATAAAGATTTAGACTAAATTTGACTGAGAGTAAAAACAACATTGTTGTATTTGGAAGATAGAATGTTTAATAGGATAGCTTTGGCATCCTCATCTTCTATCACAACTTTGAATTCTTCTAGTTGTTGGAGTAGAGACCGAACATTATTAATGCGACTAGACATAGAAATGCTTTCTTCCATTTTGAATCTATATAACTGAATTTTTAAGGAAAACTTCACGTTCACTACTTTTGCTCCAAATAATTGACTTAAATTCATAATCGGAGAGAGCAAGGCCAATAACGGCTTTTGCTTTATCATCTCTGCACTGCCATTCTGCCAATTTGGTGGTGTCTATGGGCTTTTTCTCTTTCCCATCTACTATACCCCATAAGTTTTTTATGCATAAGTTACATTTGAATCTTCACCGTCCATGTATGAAAGTTTAACCCCGAGTATTTTTCCAAGTGAATTTCCACAATAACTACTAAAGAAATGAAAAAAATGGTGAAGTAGGAAGTAAATTGCCAGTCAGCCAAACACGAGACAGATATGTCACGGTCTAAGACAAAATATATTAAGCACACAAGCATACACCACTTGCCAATCATCGATTACTCCAGCCAAGAAAGAACAACATGAAAATGCATGTCATGTACAGCCAAAGATAAATGTATTCTCCACGAAAAATCTCCTACGCAGCTTTTGAAACAGGGTAAAATGTGTTTGGATTTTTCTTCTCCATGTTTTGCCAATTGTGCTATGCTCTTGGATGCCTTTTTGGTGGCTGGATTTGATGACTGCCGCTCTACTCCTAAATGGATCGATCTCCAAACAATGCGGGTTGTTTTCTCACGTACCAACAAGAAAGAAATATATATGTTTTATATCCTCCTCATGCAGATCTCTATGCTGCAAGTCTATGCCAACGAACTCCTCAAATTTCTTTCCTCTTACACACAGGTCTGGACAGAAGAACACTCTGATACCAATGATAGTAGGAGCTAGAGATAGAGGAGATAGATACATAATTATTCAGTGTATTTTATTCGATGTGTGTGTTCATCAAACAAGAGTGCAGAGCCTTATAAAGGCTATGGGAGGAGAGAAGGAGAGAGGACAGTTATAACTATCCATTAACTGTCCATTAACAACAATGGATTAAATTGATGCTAATAGTGTGCAAGGTGAGGTTCATGCAAGAATACCCTCAATAGTAAAGTATGAATCGAGAAAAAGAGTACATCATCAAATGGTGTAAGGGAATTATGATGACCCCAAGTGTGAATGCCAAAAGAATCTATGTGAGATATGTTATTTATTTTTTCCCCTCCGGTAAAATCATACAACAGGGACATATAAGCCAGATAGGGCAGCGAAGGATGAAAAACTGATGTTGAAGTAGTTTTAGGGATCTTAATAACACATTCAGTGAGTTAAGGAGTGAAAAAAATATCGAGAAATTTTTTCCTATTTTGAATTTTGATCCTTAAGATCAATTTAAAAAATGGTGAAATATGGGCCACGTGGGCCCACATCTGGCCAAAATGGGAAAAAATGTTAAAAATTTGGAATCATTTTTAGAGCCTTCTTTTTCACTCCCATAATATTCCGATCTGAAAGAAATTTGAAGGGAAACCCCAAAAACCTAAAAATTAGCTAAAAGCGCCAAATGGGGTTATGAGTGGTGATCGAGCTAAATCTAGCTTGCTGAGTAGCTCAACGATTTGGTGGTTACAAACGGGGGCCGGGTTGTGGAGAACAACTTGATCTAGGTGTGTTACATTGGTAGGTGGACTAAGGGATATGACGAGCTAAATTAAGGTGACTTGGGATCGCAGATGCACCAAGTGATTTTTCAAAGTCTAGATGGTGTGATGGCGAGAAAAGGGAGTTAGGTTCATCACAGGGGAATGTGAGGAAATACAACCAGGACAGATTGACAAGTGCATTGGCATGAAGGTGTCGACATTGTTTTGGAAGAGAGTTGAATGAAGTCTTCCAAGGGTCGATTCAAATCTCACGGAGATCATGATTTGGGGTCGAGAGTGGAAGTTTAAAGGTATTAGGGAAAGCTTGGGTGTCGGCCAAGATGATTCTTAGAAAAATATTACTCGGCCTAGGGGGATTGAAAGCTTGCTCATCGAGCCATGTTGAGATGGTCTCAAAGAGATCCCGATGACATGGAAGCAAGCCAAGCTAAGGATTAGGAAATGCACATATTGATGAGCTCGGATTGTTGAGTTTGGGGCTCATCTCGGTGAGACAGAATGTATGAGTAGTGTAATAGTAAATGCCTAGAATGACTCGGCACAAATATTAATAGGCCCAAGGGTTTGTGAGCTTCATGCTGCAGAAGCAAAGAGGAGGTTGGATGAGAGGCTAAGGAGCTTAGGTAACTGAGCTACAAGGCTAGCTTCTGGATGAGCTTAGGAAGATAACTCGGCGTGTAAGGAAAAGTAACTACGAGACGTAGATAACTTGACCTAGTGAGCGAGACGTGAGTTTCTTCAGAGCTCGAAGTCTGAAGACTTCAGAGTTCTATAGTTTAGCAATCCAGAGTCTCCATCGAGTAAAACATAAAAGGTCGATCCAAAAGTCTGAAAACAAAGGATCTCAAAGTCTGAATTAGCGAGGACAACGTGTCGAGCTGGGTGAATTTAAAAGTTTGAAGGTCTGCCCTATTTTAGAGTCAACAGTGGATGTAATTCCGAACTATCAAGGTAGAGAAATCCGAAACGATGAGCTCCAAGTCTTTGAAAACATAGTTCCCCGAACTCCGAAGAGATGGGTGATGTGGCGAGTCATGGTGAGTTTGAAATTAAGTATTTTTGGGCTTCGTGGGTGGTGTGTTTTGAAGGGTGGAGTGAGTGATTTAAATATTCTGGAGGGGAGTGATGTCTAAAATTCAAAGCGCTAAAATCCTGAAGCGATAAACTCCCGCTTGATGCATTCAAAAAAATCACCGAGCTGGTATGTTGGGTGCCAAGCTGGTCTGAAGCTTAGAGCGGTATGTAGAAACATTGAATGCCAAACCAAACATCAAGCTAAGTGGCGTGCTAAGGAAGACAAAGCTACATTCAATGAGTAATGTGCTCGATGGTGGACGTGCATACCCTAACTGGTGCCCTTCATTAAAACATGCATAACTTTGGCAATTTTTAGCAAAATTTGATGAAATTATACTAAATGGAAAGGGGATTCATTAAAGAATCCAATGGACACATTAAAATATAGAAATAAGGGAGGTAGGTGTGGGTGAACTCAATGAATAAACTAGGTGAAAATGATGATAACTTATCCAATAAAACACCATTTTTAGCAAAATCATAGTTGATGGATGACTTATTTCGAGCTCTATAGAATGGATTGGGCAAGGGGGGGAAATTAAAGGTTTTGGTGGGTGAATTTTCATGATGAATTTAAAGGAAAAAGGCCATACCTAGATGAATCATGAATCTTTTCCTTCGATCAAAAGGTAGGGTACAAGATGGATAAATTTTGCAAGTTTTTCCCACCATTGTAGGGATCTAATGATGATTTTTGAAGGATTTTGAAGCAATTTCAGACTCTTTTTCTCTATGCTCTCTAAAAATTCTTCTATAAATTTTATGAAGGGGCTCAGTTCAAAGGGTTGGACATTTTTTCTTTTTCTCTTCCTTAATTCTTATCCATGAGAAATATGTGGAGTTATAGCCTCCCATTGAAATTGTAATAACATTTTTATGCCATTTTAGCCCTTTATAATGCACTGTATCAACTTTTGGAGAAATAATACAATTTTGTGAATGATTCTAAGCCCACTTTTGTATTTATTATGTTTTTTATGATCTCTCATTACAATTAGGTTATTATGCATTGCTAAATTTTTATGTTTGACCTCAATCATTGTGTTCATTCGGTGAATAGATTTGCAACACTTGTTTAATTTGTGGTGTTTAATCACCCTATTCAATCTTGTTTGTTTTTGTTCCCATACAAGTGCAAGATATTCAACATTCCTTTTTGGTGCATCAACTCATGTTAGAATAGGTTTAATTTTCATGCAATCCTTCTATCCTTGTCTCCTTAGAAAGAATTAAGGTAGGATTAGATCAGTTTCTCTACAATCGGGTGTGTGGAGATAGATTTAGGAATAGGATTTAGCCTTTCTCCGGAGAGCTATCTCGATTACAAATTCCCATACTTTTGGAATAGATCTATATTGTGCAATCCATCAAATGCCACCAACTACAAACAAACCTATTTCGGGTGCTACGATTCTACATGAACAAATTTGGCATGTCCAATGGGACCATGAGTCATTCCACAGGCTTTGAAGTCTTTTTAGAGAAATTTAGACTATAAAATTTACAGATTTTCAGTTTTAGACCTTTCACCTTAGGAGTAGAGTTTCGAAATAAATTTTAATAGGGTTTTCATGAGAAAAACAGGTCAAAATTTTGCTAGTAGATATTTTTGGGGGCTAAAATTCAATAGAGTATTCTTAGTTTTTCAAAATTTTGAGTTTCAAAATTTTTGGTTTCTAGATTTCAATCAGGTTATCTCTTATAATTATACCCTAGTTGAGGGATAACATCAGGGGTTCTAAGATTTCTTTATTCCCTCACTTTTATAGATACACTGGAAACACCTCATGTCTATGGGTATACCTATTGTTTATGTCAGTCTCCAATTTCAAGGCCGATTCCTTCTTGATGTATCCTAAAATATTTTTTTGGGGGTTTTGGAGTTTTAAGGGGAAAAACCTTGTTGTAACTGAAATTAAAATGGGGCGATACACAAAAATGACTGAGGGATTTGACTAATAAAATGCACAATATTTGAGAAGAAATCAAATAATCATGAACCAATGGGTTTTAGTTGAATGCTAAGGAAAAACACTTATGTATTGAGGGATAAATCACAACAACACATAAAGCTAACATGCACACTAAGACTATGCAGAAAAAACCTAATTTGCAACAAGGTAAGGTAATTAATTAAGGGAATTGACATTCACAACAGCTAACAGAAAGATACAAACCACTGGAAATAATTGGAAATCCAATAGTTGGCTCTCATTCGAGGGAAAAACTTGCAAAAGTTTGTATCAACACCCCTACATCAAGAAAGTCTTTTTTTTTGTTCTTTACCAATACACACAATCTATAGTAAAAATAATTCACCCAACCCCTCCTAAAAATAGGCTACAGTCTGAACTCTCACATGCATGTTAATTTTAACCTTTATCATGAATAAATAAAAGAATAAAAATAACCATGATTTTTACAATGAGTCAATAATAGTCTTACCTCAAAAAATACACTTAGCCAAGGTGTAGTTGACTGCTTTATTTCTATTACAATAAATATGGGTGAATATTTTGGATAAGTTTAGCCTTTACTTGATGTGAAATTATTTTTTTGTAAGAGCATGGAATTTTGATCTATCCTATAGTTTATGATTAAATAATCATATTTAATCTTTTGATGTGACTTGCATATTTACCCACTTGTAAGGGTATTTCTTTCTTCTTCTCAGTTTTGCATTTTAGTGATGGCATGCAGAAATTATCCCTTGTGTAAGTGAAAATATTACCTTTAATCTCCAAAACATAACAATAATAACTCCATTCCACTTTAGGGACCACTATGAGCACATGTGAAAAAATAATAACTCTGAAAAAAGCTATTTTTTTACCTTATTTGACTTGGTATGAGGTTTATTTGAAGAGATTAAGGTATATTTTACTTTTTTTAAGGTAATTATTTCAAAAAATTTTCATTTGGCCCATCATTAGTTCCTCATTGCTATCTTGGCACATGTATTATCATGTCCTTCTTTATGATTTCAAAATTTCACCTATAAAAACTGACCTTAAACAAGTTCAAGGAAATAATTAAGGTTAAAACATTCGGTTACCTTTTTTTATTAAATCACACATATAAATTATAATGTTTTTAGAATTTAAATATTCTATGGAATCATGGTTTTTAGACCTTATTAAGGTAAACAAAATGATCTTGTTTAATTGAGACCTTATCCCCCTCCATGATGATCAAACCCTTCAAGAGATCAGTGGAAATTTGACTAACCCTAGTAGAGATGATAACAAATATGAGTTTGCATTGAAAAGTCCAATCTAATCGTAGCCATTGATATTTGTACTTACTTGATCTTCATCATCTATACTCTAACTATTGTCGATAAGGTGGTCGAATGGCCAGTTTTGAAGTTGACCAATCGATCTTGTATTAAAGGATCTCCATCATCTATCTGCATGGGGTTACATTGACTCTGATGATGAATCCATAGCCGTTGATCCCGATACTTGAAAATGTGGAACATTAATCTCTGTACTCATGGTGATTTCAATTGTTGAGTTGGCTTTGCATTGTTTAATGTTGATATTTGTACTGATTGCATCTAAAGTTTTGATCATAAGCCATCTCTAACTCTAAAGGAGTTAACTTTCATAAAAAACCTCCTTGAGCTTGTCATTTTGTCATTTCATTTACTCTGTCGAGTGGCAAAGTCCTATTGTATTTTTTACTCAGCAACCATAAATTTTATCTTTGAGCTCAATTCTTTGCATTTTTTAGATTGTGATGCTGTGAAACTTCAAATATTTTCATATTTTTGGGTGTTTTTCTCTTATTCTGAGATCTATGCATGATTTTGATCATGTTCGTCATTGTTGCTGATTTGAAGCTCAGTTTTCTCTGTAAATAGACCTTCTGAGCCTAAAAGTTCTACATTCTTTCCATCATGAAGATTTTTTAAAAAGTTTTATGTGATTTGTGAGATTTGCGAGCTCTCTATCATTTCCTATGCTACCATGTCCAGTATAATCGAACTTTTTTGAAAGATTTTGTACAAAATTTTTAATGTAGACTCGACCATTATTGTTAAAGGTAAATTTTCTAGTTCCTTTTCAATGTAATGTAATCATTATTTTGATTATTGATTCCATAGCACTGAAAATTTGAAATATTTTGTCTTTCATTGTGTTTGACGATGACTTCGAGTTTGAATTCATTCTGGGTGTCGTCATTTTGATTCCTTAACCTTAGATTGTTTAGAGTTTAAGAAACTCAACCCAAAATGGTGAGTTGTGGACTTCATCTTCAAGCTATTTCTTACACATTCTTTGAGTCCTTTACAACACTTTGAGAAACTATGGAAGGACCATAAAAAATATGAAGCATTTTCTTTCGTCCTTTTCTTGAAAAATGGATAAAATCTTATTTGGGTATTTGAAAACTTTATAATTATGTTTTGTTTCTCTATGATTGGAATGGCTTACATAAAATAATCGTTGTATCTTTAAATTTTTTTTCCCTTTTTGGCTTGCTCTGCTTCAGTGTTTTGAGTTTCCTATGGCCACCGAGATCACGATCACTAAGCTCATAGTAACTTTATTTTTTGGTTGATATCTTCAATTCTTCTTTAATTAGATCTATGCACACTATTGTTGCTTCAGTCAATAGAATCAAAAACCATCTGATAGAAGTAATTTTGAGGTATTGTTTACGGATTTTCTTTCCTCAATAATGCTAGAATAAAAATATCATATTTGGGTACATTTTTCTTTAGCGAGGGTTTGAGACCTAGCACTGAAACACTCATTCTCCTAATGATATTCACTATTTATATTATATTGGGCTCAATACCATGGGGGTTATGAATATTTCCCTTAATATTTATGTCATGCTTTACACTAATCTTCCCTTGTGTATTTTGATTTGAGAACTGATAAGGATAATTTTTTTCCCTTGGTTGTTCATTATTCATAGTTGTACTTAATGAAGTTCTAAATATTCAATCTATGAACACTACAAGTTGTATCTTGTTACTCTTAGAAAGTAGACTATTTCCTTATAGTTCTTAGTATAGTTGTTGGTGTTGATCAATTGGTGTTTCCTCTTCATGAAGCTTGCATTCAACTATAGATCAAACTTCTAAAAATTTGAAGAATATTGTTCCTGATGGCTTAGGAGAAATGTCTGAATCATTTACTAAATGTGTTTAACAAACAAATGAGCAGATCCTTATAAAGGCTGCAGGAGGAGAGAAATAGAGAAGATAGTTATAACTGTCTATTAACCTATCAATTAATTAATACATAAAAACAATGTATTAATGATAACATTCCCCCCTTAATACATTGATCTTACAAATGTACCCCCTAAACAAATCAAACTTCACTTTACTGAGAGGCTTGGTGAGAATATATGCAACCTGAAAATCAGTGGGGAAGTACTGGAGTTGAATTTGGTGGTTCAAGACCTATTCATGGATGTAGTGACATTCAACCTCAATATGCTTTGTTCCTTCATGAAAAATAGGATTCTTCACAAGCTTCAACACACATTGATTGTTGAATTTAATGATGGGAGGTTTCTCTTCAGGAATCCATATATTTGCAAGAATACAACATAACCGAATCACTTTTCACACAGATTCTCATGCGGTGTGGTATTCAGCCTTAGTGGATGAGAGAGAAACAATAGTTTACTTCTTGCTAATCCACAAGATAGGCCCAGATCCAAGATGAAAAACATACCCTGAAGTGGATTTCCTATCATCAATGAATCCAACATAGTCCAAGTCTATATATCCCTGTAAGAAGAACTGAGTGTTCTTCTGATACTCCAGACCAAATTCAATTGTACCTTGGACATATCTCAGCACATGTTTTGCTGCTATCCAATGACATTTCTTCGGCTCCTGCATAAATCTAGTGAGATAGCTCACTGTAAAGCAAAGATCTGGCCTGGTATAAGTCAAGTAAATGAGAATCCCCACAAGCTACTTGTAGTGGGTTCCATCTACCTATGGTGAATCTTGGAATCTAGATAATTGAAAACCTTTTTCCATAGGGGTGGACATAGGTTTATAATCTGACATACCATACTTCTCCAAAAGTGTCTTGGCATATTTCATCTGGGAGACAAATATATGATTCTTCTACCATATCTCTAAGCCAAGACAGTAGTGACGTAGCCCCAAATCAGTCATGTCGAAGTATTTCTTTAGATCATTCTTTACATCATCCAAAATATTGTCAGAACTTCCTGGGATTACAAGATCATCTATGTACAAAAATAGAATAACAATCTCTATTCCTACCTTCTTGATATACAAATTTGTATATGAGGGGCTACGAGTGATTCCATGCTACAATAGGTGATCATCAATTTTTATATACCATTCCGTAGGTGCTTGTTTGAGGCCATAAAGTGAATTTATTAGACGATATACCTTGTGTGGTTGATGTTCATCTACAAACCCTTCAGGTTGGGCCATGTATACTTCTTTGAGATCACCATTCAAAAAATTACTCTTGACATCCATCTGTTGAAGTTTCCATCCATTTTGTGCTACCAGTGCATATACAACTCTAATGGCTTTGATCTTCACAATGGGTGCAAAGGTCTCGTCATAATCAATTCCTTTTTGCTGAGCATAACCCTTTGCAACAAGTCATGCTTTGTGTTTGTTGATTGACCATTTTCCTTATATTTTGTTTTGAAAATCCATTTACAGCCAATGGATTTCTTACCTGGAGGTAGATCGACAAGTTTCCATGTCCGATTATGAAGTAGGGAATCATATTCAACATTCATAGCATGTTTCCACTATGGTTAGTCTAATACCTCACAAACAGTGTCAGGTTTAGTGCTATCAAAAACTAAAATCATGAGTGTAAAATTTACCTCATGTCTAGTTTGACTTCATGTTCTGACTCCCATAGAAGTACCTGGAAGTGAGTTCAAGTGTGCATCCCTAATAGTATTTTGGACCCATTTTAGACGTTGGTGTTGCTGATGTGAAGATGTGTTGTCTAGTGTGCCTAGATCAACTGAAAAATCTCCACTCAGCTCTTCTTCTCTCTGAGAAGAGTCATGTTTCCCATCATCTAGATGTGTGAGGAATCTATGTGACGAGGTCGGTACTGGATCTCCATTATGTGGTAGGGAGTCAAAGGATGACTCATCACACACCACATCTAGACTCTCGTAGATCATCTTTGTCTCAAGATCCATGAGACGATATGCCTTTGAGGTAGTATTATATGCCAAGAAAAGACATGTCAGTGTCTTTGGATCGATTCCTTTTCTCATATGGAACATGCATAAATACAGTACAACCAAAAACTCTCAAATGATGGATAGAATGTTTACGACCAGTCCATACCTCTTCCAGTGTCCTATTCTGTAAGATCTTCATGGGTGCCTGGTTGAGTAGATACACTACTTTCTGGATTGCTTCTACCCAAAATTGATCCTTCAACTTGGTGGTGGAGAGCATACAATGAGCCATCTCCATGAAAGTCCTATTGTGTTTCTTGGAAATCCCATTCTGTTGGGGCGTGTAGGGTGCAATCAGATGTTGCTAAATGCCATGCTACTTCAGGTATGCTAAGAACTTCTTTGATACAAATTCCCCCCCTTGATTTGAGTGGAGGAGAAGGAGAGGATTCCTAGACTACCTGGTGGCTTGCTGGTAAAAGGTTTGGAAATTGGAAAATGCCTCACTCTTCTTCTAGAGAAAATATACCCACATTTTCCGTGAGTAATCATCAATGATGAGCTGGAAGTATTAAAAACCTTGGAAGCTAGCTGGTAGGGGTCTACACAGATCGGTGTGTACAACTTGAAGATGCTCCGTAGAATGATAAGAGATTTGTTTGAACGGGCCTCTGTGTTGTTTTCCCGTAAGAAATCTTGAGCAAAAAGGGAAGGAATGGGAGAGTGGAGAAAGCCCTCTTACCATTTCCTTGGCACTGAGCTGATGTAGAGACTTGGTAGAAAGTTGACCATATCGAAAGTTCCATAGTGTAGTGGACTCTATCGTTAAAGAAGAGAGAGAAATGTTAGATGAAGTGATAGCATCCAATGCAAATAGACGACCCTTCAAAAATGCTCAAGCAATGATTGATTCTCATTGGGAAATGATGTAGGACTTGACCCCTTTTTCAACAAAGAATTCAACCTACATTCGATGATTAAGAAGTTAAATCACAAACAAGAGATTTGAGGTCAAACCTAGAACATATAAAACCTTCGTGAGTGTACATATTCGCATCCCAAGAGGAATGATGAAATTACCAATCCCCACCGCAATATACTCCTGATTATCTATGATGGTGATCCAATCTCCAGTGGGCCAGTCACTCAGGGTATGGAACAACTTCTTATTGCTAGTCATGTGTTTTCTGACACTTGAATCAATCAACCAAACACTTTCTGACGGCTGCAAAGTCTATGAGAATAGGAAAATGTCTGAATGAGTTGTGTCTGGAACCTCTTAATCGGAGGAGGCATCCTGCTGAGCAGCAATATGACCCTTCTACCTCTGATTATGAGCACGCCATTGGGAATTATTGGAATATCCTTGGCCAGAAGTGCTGTCTTCACCAGAGTTGCCATACTTGCGACCATTATAATAATAGTTCGCAGTCGTGTGCATATCCATGGAGAAAATGTGGCACCATTGATCCACCTTGTTATTTCGTTGCTTCTAGGGTGGCCGTTGTGGTGGCTACTGAGAAGGTTACTGCTATGGATGCTGCTTCTGATTTTGGGGGGTTGACTACCCTTTGTGAGGCTTGTTGCTATGCTTTTGCCTCATGATGAGAGCCTTGTCTTCGAAGGCTTCTTGAACATTCTGTATGGCTTCTTCCTTCTGGAGATAATTCACCAGTTTGGAAAAACTCACCTCCTATTGAGTGATGGTCAACGTGGTGATCAGTGTCTGAAACCAGGAAGGAAGATCTTGCAAGGTGAGCAGGACTAGCAAGTTGTCATCCACCAGTTCACCGAGATCAGAGTGTTCTACGCATAACTCGGCCATATGCCACAAGAAGGCTTCGACTGATTCGACATCATGCATACTCAATGTGTGACGCTTTGTCTAAAGATGCAACATTTTTGTCAGATTCTTGGCTTCATAGATGGTACACAACATGGCCCATGCCTTAGAGGAAGTGGTTGCTTCCCGAATGTGAAGTTGAACCTCATCAGAAAGGCTCAGAGTGATAAGAATTAGTGCTTTTGCATCGGCCTTTTGATACTTAGCCAATAGATCAGCATATGTGGGAGGGGCATCCTTTCTAGAAACGATCCCCCAAAGATCTTCAACCTAAAGATTTGTTCGTACATTGGTTTTCCATGTGGAGAAATTTATCCCTTTCAAGATTTGGGCATCGGATAGCAATATTTTTGGAGCATAAATTGTTGGGTGTTGCACACTACACTTGTCACTTTAGGATTATGATCAACGTAGGATTATTCTCTACTTCAAATATGCAGCCAAATGCTAGACAAAACTGGCTGCAATACACACCACATCCACATGTTCCAACACCAATAATCATTAGGTCTTCAAATCACCACACAATTCTTCTTTCATGAAAAATAAATACTGCCATGTTTATGATTTCAAGTGCTAGTTTCCACGTAGGTATGGATTCTTATTTGTTAGATCCACCTTCAAATAAAATATCCATTTATCCAATGCTGCAGGTCACTTAGAACTTAGATTAGCTCTTCATTTTTCACTGGTCGTTTATCACGGCTCTTGCAACAATTGAATATGGCCATTCTGAACAACCACACCACCTAGAAACATAGGAAAACATGTCGATGCCTAGTATTTCTTCATGCCAAAAATAGTCTTCAATCTACCATGTGTGAAGCAGCAAAACACCAAAATCAAACACCAAGTACAAGTCTATGGGACGTCTTTATAAAAATAAAATGCCTCCAATGCAGGTCTTCATGCTTTAGCGTAGATCTTTTATGCACACGCCAATGTCAGGATAGAGCTCCAATGTTCCTCTAGATCATAGACATATTAAGTCATTGAAGAAAAAATAGGGAAACAACCACAAATAGCCACACTAGGAATGCATTCACATAGGAATGGAGATCTAATTTCTGCCACGTCCAAACAAAAAAATAGTAGCTCCAATGAATCTTCATGCAGGCTTATGCTCCAATACTCCTTCCGCGGTAGCCAGCTCCAGTGTGCAGCAATTTCTCCTACTCTTATACCAATGATGACTCAGGAGAAATGTCTGAATCATTTATTGAATGCGTTTATCAAACAAATGAGCAGAGCCTTATAAAGGGTGCAGGAGGAGAGAAAGAGAGAAGATAGTTATAACTGTCTATTAACCTATCAACTAATTAATACATAACAACAATGTATTAATGCTAACAGTTCCTATAGTACTTAACTTAGTCAAGTGTTATGATGGTAACTCCTTCTCTATTATTGAACATGATGCATTAACTTGGAATCTCAAAACTACAATATTAGAGCTTTGCTACTACTTCTAAATTTGAAATGATATTTCCTTGTATTATACAATGCTTAGTTATAAGGATATGATTTGTAGCTTTGTAGGTATCCTAGCTCCTTTTGGACTCACCAAAAAATTCTATCATTCAACTTTGATAACTTGTAACTTTAATGTTGAAGCTTAATTTTTCCTTAGATTCATGTTACCATGGAAGTCTTTATGATTTATCTATGCTTTGATATTTCTCTTCAAGATGTATTGATAAATCTGAAATGTTCTGAGAACTAATTTTGATAAATTGAGTGTTTCACTATTGTTATCTTTCTTTGGTAAATCCATATCAAATATTTCTTTACTTTATCTCTACTCTTATTTCTTAGTTATGAATTACTTCTTGCACAAAATTTTGAGTCTTGACTGTTGTGCACACGTACTACTTGTAATGAATTTTTTTCATGTAATGTTGAAGCTAAATTCTCCTAAACAAGGAGCTTGTATCTTGAGTATCAATCCAATCTAAAAGTTATCTTATTTATTGTGCATAGATCTATGTTGATTTTGGATGCTATATTAGTATAATTTAAATACCCTTCTATACTTGTGTTGCATCCTTTTGTACTTAGCTTCAAACTTATTGAGGAACTCTAGATTTCATAAATCACCTCCTTTGGTCAACAATTTTTAGTTCTGGAAAATCTGCCAGGCACTTTTACTATGAGGAATACTTATTATGCCTTTTATCAAATTGTTCGATTTATTTGATCACTGTAACTTGAGTCCTTATCATGAAGTTGAAACTTGTAGAAATTTTCAGGGAGTTGTATTCCTCCTTTTCCTTCTTGAATTTCTTTCAAATTTGGCTTAGGTGCATTCTATTTATGTCATAATTGATTATGTATGCTCTTGAATTTACAATCTTGATCATATGTATCCTTCAAATATCTTAAATTTTGTTTATAAAATTAATGCAATATACATTTGTTAGTATAAAATTGAAATAATGAATTATGTTATTTTCTACTACAACTTGTACGTGCACACTAAAATAGAATAGTTATAAAATAATAGGCTTTAACCTCTCTTGTATTCCATAGTAACTCTTTTTCTGTCTCTTTTCTTTCTATCACGATTTCTATGAATGGCATGATCTTCTAAAAGATACTACTTTATCAATTTTTCATATGTTACTTTGATGTACCTTATGCTTGTTGTCTTCAAATGATCCATTTTCCTGAACCTAGATAGCAAATGAGTACATATTAAAACTTGAGCTCAAAAAATGATATCCTTTTCTCTTTTATTCTATAGGTATGATTATGCAATGGATGATGTAGAAGATAATGATGGAAATTGAACTAGAAAAATTAAGACCAGGAGAAAACCCAAGGCAATGATGGGTTTCTTCTATACTCTTTTTGTTTTAGTTTCATGTACATGTATCTCTTATTTCAGTAGATATAAGTTACATCCCATAGCTGGTGTGGGAAACATCAAATTTCTTCATGAATACATGATATTATTTATGTAATTGAGTTGTGTACTTCCTTTAACTTTCAATTCTTATGATAAGTAATGATTGTACAATGAATTAAACAACTCAATAACATACTTAATAACAATTAATCATAAGAAATGATTAAATTGAAAATAACTTTAACTTAATAATGAACATCTGTAACCCACAATTAGTAAATCTATTTTATGCTATGGATTTTAACATCCCACATGTACTATTATTCCCGTTCATCAAGGAAATACATTGGTCCTTTGATGCTTTTTTGATTCCTTACTTAAGACAAACTTGGAATGAAAACATATGTGAGGTGTTACATTCTGTAACAACATAGATAGCTACAAATTACATGTTGTTAATAAAATACTGAAGGTGAAAACACAATGAAAACTATATAACTTCCCCTTAGTTAGGTACATACCATCAATTCCTTCCATCTGGAAAAAAATTGAGTTGTCATTTTTTATGAGTGCAAAAATGTCAACAATTTTGGCAATCTTGCTTGGAAATCTGCTTGCTAGCTTCAAGACCAGTGCTTTTACTATTTTCCATTGGGCATGAATTCAAAGCACATAACGAAAAAATCTACCTTTTTTATGAAAACATACCTTTTTGAAAAAAAATAAACTAAAGATGGGAAAGGATCTAGTAAACCAGATCACGTGAACAAATTCACTTATTGAATTAAAAAACGTTGCAATGTGCATGAACTATACTTATTGAAAGGGAATTCCTACTCTAACCACCACTGTAAGATTTTTAATAACAGTGTTTCAAAAAACATACCATTCAAAGGAATGGGAAGTTCCTATTCATTCAACATTGAAAGTTGAAATGTATTGTGCTCTTTACAAGATGAAATCATGTAAGGACCACTCTAGATTGTATCAAACTTCATGTGGTTTCCTGGCTTTGCACGATCAACATCCCATTTCATCACAATGTCTCCTTCATTAAAAATAATGAACTTAGATTTTTATAAAATGTTCTCTTGATCTGTTTCTGATTCTTCTCCTTGTTCAAGTGAGATTGATCTCTTAACTCATGTAGTTTCATAAGTTGTTCATAATGAATCTGCATTGGTTCATTCTCAAGTAACTCCATCTGATGTAGTAAATCTAATGCAGGAAACTCAATTGAAATAGGAATTCTTGCCTCACGACCATAAAAAAGCTTGTAGGTGAATTGGTAACTGATATTTTAGGAGTCACTCTGTCAGCACAAAGTGCTGAATTCAACATCAGATACCAAGCTCTTTGGTTGTCCTTTAGTGTTCTTCTGATGATCTTTAACAAATTTTTATTAGTACTATAAGGTAATCCATTACTTTGTGGGTAATAATTACACAAATTATTGAGATAAAGACCATGTTTAACAGCCCAATCTGTCACTTTTGTACTAAGAACAGGTAAGAAATTAACTAAAATGATAGTGGCTAGAACACCAAATCTATAAACTACACCTTCCTAAAATGATAAGATTGAAGTCTCGTTGACCTCTTTCAAGTGTACTGCTTCAGTCCAGTGTGTGAAATAATCGTTGGTAGTGAATACCCAGTTGTGTCCTTGTGATGAAAGAGGATTTATCATGCCAATGAATTTGACACCCCACTACGTGAATGTATGATCCACTGAAATAGGCTGCAAGGGAAGCAAAGGTAATCTTTCCTTCCCCACAAATAGTGCACAATTCCTAAACATATTTCCCCATTCAAAAAAATCCTTGAATATGTTTTGCCAACAATAACCAACTTTTATGATCGTAAGAGTTGTAGTACAAGCTAATAAGTGACCTCCTGTAGGTCCTTCATGAAACTCAGATAGTAATTACTGTAATATATCATAATAAATATAACATAGAAAAACACTATTGATATCCATTTTAAACAACACACCATCAATAAAAGTTTAAGGTATGGCTTGTAATCTGAAATGCCTTCATTTTTTCTTGTCCATACCTTTCAGATAAGTACCATGTTGTAAGTAATTGATCAAATATGTCATTCAAATTGATCCTGGAACCTCTGGACTGAGTTCTGGTTGCTGGTTTTTGGGTAATAATAAAATTTTAGGTTGCTCATAGGAAACTGCAGTATGTTTTATTGGCTATAATGATTCTACTACTTATTGTTTTTCCATATCAACAATCAGATGTTCACATAATCCTTTTCCTTAGACTATTTTTACATCATGGATGTCAACATCATACTCCATAACCTTTGTAACTCAGCTTGCTTGCTTCTCATTAAGTTCATTCTTCAATATGAATGCTTTAACACCTAGATGAGAGAATAAAACATGAATCTTATTATTGGAAAGCATGTAATTGAACTTTTTTATTCCTCTAACTACATCAAGTACTTTTTGTTCATGAAAAGTGTACCTTGTCTCATAGTCATGTAAACGTTTCCCAAAGAAAGCAATGGGTTGTTTCGTATTCTCATCATTAACTTGAGTTAATATGAATGAAATGGATTTAGCTTTTGTTAGTGTATACATCGTCAAATCCTTATAAAAATTGGGATTTTCCAAAGTAGGAGATTGTAAAATAGATTATTAAATAGCCTCAAATAATTTTCTTCGTTCGATTATCCAAGAGAAATTTTTGCATTTCTTTAGCATGGTTGTTGATGGCTTGAGTAATGCTGTAAAATATGGAACAAATCTTCAAACAAAGTTTATTTTCCTAAGAAAAATTTATAATTCCTTTTTAAAACGAGGCAGGGACAGATGTGAAATTACATCAATTCTAAAAGGATCAATACCTAAGCTCTTCCGGGAAACAATATGTCCAAGTAATTTACCTTCATGCACTCAAAAAATATAATTTTTGGGATTCAAAGAGATTCCAAACTACATGCAAAGCTGAAAAGTCTTCCTTGAATGCATAAGATGATTATCAGAATTCTTTGAAAATATAGTAACATCATCTAAATAAACCAATATGCATTTATTTAGGAGGCTATGAAAATCCATGTCCATTAAACGTTGAAAAGTTGCAACAAAATTACAAAGTCAAAAAGGTATTGTTTTCTAAGCATAAGTCACCCACTTTGTGGTGAAGGATGTTTTTTTTATCTATATCTATTTCTCACAAGAATATGATTTTATTCACCATAACCATATAAAAAGGAAAACCTATCCGAACCTGAATCTGTTCTCAAAATATGATCCATATTGGGTAGTGGATAATAGTATTTTAATGATGCTTTATTAATATCTCTAAAATCCACACACATGTGAATATCACCATTCATTTTTCAAACAGGAACAAGATTGGCTACCCAACTTGAATGTTTAACTGGAAAGATAATGCATGATTTAATTAACTTAGAAAACTATTTTCTCATTAATGGCTCAAGCATGGGATTAATATGCATTTGATTTTTCCTTATTGGTTTTGAATTTGGCTATAATTCTATAGTATGTTGTTCCAAACTAGGACCAAATCCTCGCAAATCTTGGTATTTACAAGTAAAAATTTCTTTGAATTCTTTACATAAATGGATAAAAGAATATTTTTCAGCTAAGGAACATACCTTTCCAATGAATAATTTCTTTTCATAATTAACTAAGATCTCTTCGTAATTATCTACATGAGTTGAGATCTTTCTTTTGTCCTTTTTGAGTTGATCATTTGAAATGAAAATATCCTCTAAAGTGTCGAGTCCTTGAGGTAACTTATTTGTTTTCTGCTATACAATCTGATCACCGTATTGGTGCTACAATTTTTCTTGATTGAATATAGAAAATTCATCTTCTTGCTGTAGAAAACTAGAGATTTGTTCATCATATTCAAATACTTTCCAATTTTCTTCATTATCAAGCACTGAATGTCTCATAATTAGCTTTATGTGTGGCTGTATTTTCTCATTTTCAATTTGTTCTAGTACTTCAAAGCTAGCTCTAATTGTTGCAAGTCTATCTCCATGTTTATTTTTAGCTCTTGGGACTGATTGTATATTACTAGCTTCAAAATCATCCATCAAATATGAAATTCTATGCTTGTATGATTTCATCAATGAATTCTTACAAACATTATAGTTTTTAACTAGATTAATAATGAGTTAAAAATCACTAAAAACATGTAACAAGATGATTCCTCTCTTTCCTTCCCATTGTATACCATGAATTAATGTCTCATATTAAGATACATTACAAGTACATGAAAATTGTAGACTTAGAGCTGAAAAATACTTGTCATTTGAAGGAGAAGTGAGCATCAAACTTGCACCTTGTCCTATTTTGTTCTTTCCACTGAAATGACTATTCCATCATCCTACTACTAAATTTTATGTTTTGGAAAGCAAGGGGATAGGTGCATCTTCTTCATGTAAACAATAAAAAATGAATAATCCTTCTTCTACTTCCTTTTAATTATCGTAAGCATGTTCCTCTTGAAATTTTTCATCGATAAACGAGTTATAAATACCATCTAATGCATAAATTTGTGTTGTGACATAAAAATAGTTCTAATCTATGGATAAATAATTTGCTACAACATTTGAAGCATGAGGCTCAATATGAAATCTAGCCAAAGGCTCTTAATTGATTGTAACTTTAGCTCCATACCTTGTAGTGAAGAAAAAAAGTTCCAATCTAAAGAAAGATAATCTACTATATTTGATATAAAATATCTTGATAAACAGAAAGAAAAGTAGGGAGGTAGATCTACAAAAGTTACATCTTTTCAAACTGAAACACTGGGACAAACATGTAACCATACCTCCAAATTTTTTATGACACCAACTGTGTTAGTTATTGTCCCGTTAATCTAAAGTACACTCTTTTCTATTGGTTCATAGTGTAGGCCCAATTTTTCTACAATTTCTTTAGGAATAACTATGTTGCTTGTGCCACTTTCAACCATGTAGTTATGAACTAGATGATCTCCAATAATAAGAGAAAGATAAAAAGGAGGTGGTTTTTTAATATCATGAGCATTAAGAACTTTTTGTACCATCAACTTAAATTATTTCATATGATATTTATCAACTGTACCATGAACCATATCAAATTTCTAGGCTTCCTTTTCGGCTGGTTTTGAAAAAATATGCAACTTAGCAAGCTCGTGAGAAAGCAAATCTTGTTGTCCTGGAAGATTTAAAGAATCCCATAATGAAATACTAATATTCAGTTTTTTCATTACCTCAACAACATTAAAAGAAGCAATAGTTTTAGAAAAATATTCTATAGTTTTAGCATAAGCTTTAACAAAAACTTACTCTGCTTCAGTAGCTTTTGAAATATGAGGTATGAATTATCTTCTAGGATCATGTTGCAACTATTTTTACTACTCTTTAGGAGCTATTTACTTGCTATTTTTTCAACTGAAACTGAGTTGTTTGCTATTTTTTGACCTACTCTTGCTGATTTATGGATAACTGTAGATAAAATAGGTCCTTTATGTTGTTTTTATTCATCTCGAGCCTTTTTTTGAGACCTAGTTTTAACAACAATAAAATATTCCTCTCCAAAGCTAACCATATTCTACTCAGCTAGTTTTTGAATATGACTATCTTTCTTCCCACCCTCCAGTTAAAGCGTGAATAATTTTTCGGATTGAGGTTTTGCAACATGGCTCAAATTCAGGAATGGATTTGGATAATTAGTAGTTGAATGAGGTCAATTGCAAGGTGGACACTACTCTTTTGAAGCTATATTGACTTGTAAAAGGGCACTAGATGAACTAACAACCTTAGGGTTGAATTGTCTTTGCTAATAATGTTGTCTATAATTCTGATTTTACTAGTATGGCTACCTATTCTACTGATAAGGTGCTTGAAAAGCTTTGTTAGGCTGAGCCATTCTATTCTCAATTAATGTTATTTTATTCCCAATTATTTACAACGCCTTGAGTACTTAATCTTGAGGTGCTGCAATAGAGGCCTCTATTATGGTAATAGGTTGCAAAATACGTGTTATATCTACCATAATAGGAATAGAGGGCCTAAGAGCTAACTTATCAGCTTAAATAAGGTTGTTTTCATCTCTAATAACATTATCATAAGCTGTTGGAAGTGTAGTTCCTCCCATGGACTGTATCATGGCTGCAATATAATTTTTTAAGGCTCTAAGATCGTATAAAAATGCATGTTTGTCATGAGCCTTAATAGTGGTTAGAATTATTTTCCATGTTCTTGCAAATCTTATATTAAATATAGTCATGAATTCATGAGAAACGTGCTTAGTTGTATACCGTTGTTCTATAAGAGACAAATTATCTTAATTATCCTGAAATTTCTTATGGAACTAATCTCCCAATTCATCTCAAGTTGTTATAGTCCCTACTACTAAATTTTGGTACCATTGTAATGCATGTCCTTTAAATTATGTAGCTAAAAGTTTTAAAGATACATATTCATGAGTAATATTAGGAACTCAACAACGAGTTGCAATGTCTTGAATATGCTCAATAGGGGTAATACAATTTTCACTACCAAATGAGGGTAAGCCTTTTAAGGAAACAACATGTATATCATGATAAACATGAATAATCAAAAGGCTACCATTATGAAAAGGAAAAAAAACATGGGTTGTTGCGGTGATTCATGTATTGTAATTACTGGGATTTGAACAACAAGATTGATATTTGGTGAAGCAAGGGGAGGAGGGTTGCAAAAACCAGGCCTGTTATAGAGTAGGGTATTGCTAACTCTTCTTCTTCTTCTTACTAAATTTAAAGGAAAAAAAACAAAATTATGATGAAGAAATCTTAACTATGATCATGTGGTCACCTTACACATAAAACATGCTGCAAAACTGGTCTGAAATCAGCCTTACAGAGTCACCAAACAATTTCTTTTAATTTTCAATGCATTTCTACAACTTTTTGCTTAAAAAAGTGTTGTTTCTCTTTTCTTTAAATCTTCTGTAATTTATTACAAATTGGATTTGAATCTGATTCATGTCCCACCAGGCATGCCAAAAACTGATATCTCTCATAAGTGCACCCTGGTTGAGGGATAATAGTAGGGGTTCTAATATTTCTTTATTCCCTCACTTCTATAGATACAATGGAAACAGTTGAGATCCATGGGTATACCTATTATTGAGGTGAGTCTCCTGTATCAAGGTTGGTTCCTTATTGATGTATCCTAAACTATTTTTTTGGGGTTTTTGGAGTTTTAAGGGGAAAAATATTGTTGTAACTGCATAAAATGTGGTGATACACCAAAATGATGAGGTCTTTGACTAAGTACATGAAAAATATTTGAGAAAAAATCACAGAAGCATGAACCAATGTGTTTCAATTGAATCCTAATGTAAAACACTTATGTATTGAAGGATAAATCACAACAACACAACAAACTAACATGCACACTAAGACTACGCAGAAAAAACCAAATTTGTAGTAAGGTAAGATAAATAATTCAAAGAATTAACATTCATAAGACCTAATAGAAAGATACACACCACTACAAATAATTAGAAAGTAAATAACTGGTTTGCATTCAAGGGAAGAACTGACAACAAACTTCTTCTGCACTCCTACATCTAAAAAGTCTTTTTTGTGCTTTTAGAATGCACACAATATATGGAAAAAATATTTCACACAACCCCTCCTCAAAATAGGATGCATTCTGAAATCACCCATGCATGTTAATTTTAGCCTTTATCATGAATAAATAAAGGAATTAAAATAACCATGCTTTTCACAATGAGGAAATAATAGCCTTATTTCCAAAAATACACTTAGTCAAACTGTAGTTGACTACATTATTTATACTACAATACATCTAGGTGAATATTTTGGTTAATTTTAGCCTTTACTTGATGTGCAAGTCTTCTTTTGTAAGTGCATGAAATTCTATTTTTTCTTATAGCTGATGATTAAATAATCATATTTAATCTTCTGATGTGACTTGCATATTCACCCACTTACAAGGGTATTTCTGTCTTCTTCTAAGCTTTGTCTTTTACTGATGTTATGTAAAAAAAATTCCTTTTGTAAGTGAAAATAATACCTTTGATCTCAAACACTTAGAAAGAATAACTCTAATCCACTCTGGGTACCACTGTGAGCACATGTGCAAAAAATAGTAACTCTGCAAAAAAATCCTCAGTTTTAAATCTTTGACTTGGTACGATGTTTATTTGATGAGATTAAACTACTTTTTTCTTTGTTTAAGGTAATTATTTCCAACTTGTTTCAGTTGTCCCATCACTGGCCTCTCATTGCAATCTTCGTACATGTATTATCATGCCCCTCTTTTTTGTTTCAACATTGCACCTATAAGAACAAAACTTAACTAAGGTCAAGGCAATATTTAGGTATAAAATATCTGGTTAGATTTTTATTTATTCACATATATTATAATATTGTCAACATTTGAATATTTTGTGGCATCATGGTTTTTAGAACTAAGTAAGGTCAATGCAATGATATTTGTTTAATTGATAACTTGTCCCCCTCTACAAAGATCAAACCCTTCACGAGATCGGTGCCATTTTGAATAACCCTAGTAGAGTTGATATCAACTCTAAGTTTTCATTGGAGAGGACAATCTGATTGTAGTCGTTGATCTATGTACTTACTTTATATTCACCATTGATGCTCTGACTACTATTGATAAGGTGGTTAAATGGTGGGTTTTGTTGATGACTGTTTGATATTGCACTAAAGGATATCCATTGTTGATCTGCTTAGGGTTGCATTTATTTTGATGATGAATCAATAGCCATTGATCCTAGTACTTGCAAATGTGGAACGTTGATATTTGTACTCATGTTGATTTTGATTTTTGATTTGGGTTTTCATTTTCGAACGTTGATCTTTGTACTAATTGGATCTAAACTATTGATTGTAACCCAACTCTAAATCTAAAGGAGTTAGGTTTTGTAAAAAACCTCATCAATCTTATCATTTTCTCATTTGGTTTGCTCCACCAAGTTACGAAGCCTTGTCATATTTTTTAGTCGATCGCCATGAATTTGATCTTTGAGCTCGGTTATTTCCATTTTTTAGACTATGATTCTCTACAACTTCAAATACTTACATATTTTTCTAATGTTTGGTTCTTGCTCCGAGATCTGTGTAAGAGTTTGATCATATTTGCCATTGTTGTTGATTTGAAGGTCAGTTTTTTCTATAAATAAGTCTTGTGAGTATGAAATTTCTGCATTCTTACCATCATGAAGATTCTATTTTAATTATTCTATGATTGCTCATTTTTTTGAGCTCTCTATCATTTCTTATGCTGTCATTTCTGGTCTTATCAAGCTTTTGTGAAAGATTCTATGTAAAATTTTGAATTTGGACTCAACCATTGCTATTGAAGGTCAGTTTTTTGGTTCCTTTCCATTATAATATGCTTATTGTTTCAATTATTGGCTCCATAGTACTAAAACTTTGAATTTTTTTGTGTTTCATTATGTTTCATGGAAACTTCGAGTTCAAACTCATTCTAGGTGTTGTCATTTTGAGTCTTCAACCTTGGATATTTTAGCATTCAAGAAACTTAACCCAAAATGGTGAGTTGAGAGCTCTATTTTCAAGTTATTCCTTTCTCATTCTTTGAATCCTTTGTAACATTGTAAATAAATCTAGAACGGTTACAAAATATACAAAGAATTTTCGTTATTCCTTTGCTATAGAAAGGGATAAAAGATTATTTTGGTATTTCAAAAATTTCACATTCTATTTTGATTCTCTATGATTCAAATGGCCTAGATAAAAGGATCACTATATCTTTAATTTTCTATGCCCTTTTGGGTATGGCTTGTTTCGCTTCTATGTTTTGATTTTCCCATTGTCGTCGTTATCACAAACTCTGAGATCACTGTAACTATATTTTTTGGTTGATATCTTCATTTCTTCTTTACTTACCTCCATGCATGCTCATTTTTATTAAATCCATAGAAAATAAAACTGGCTTACAGAAGTAATTTTGAGTTATTGTTTATGGATTTTTTATCCTCAACAATGCTAGCAGGATAATATGATAACTTGGTGCATTTTCCTTTAGTACGTTTTTAAGACCTAGCACTAAAACTCTGTTTCTCCTGGTGATATGCACTGTTTATTTGATATTGGGCTCGATGCCATGGGGGTTATGAATATTTAATTTTGTATTTCTATAATTCTTCGCACTAATATTCCCTTTTGTATTTATATTTCAGAACTGATAAGGAGCAATGTTTTCCCTTGGTTTTTCATCATTCATAGTTGTACTTAATGAAGTTATGAATCATTAATCTATGAACATTTCAAACTATATCTTGGTACTCTTTTCAAGTAGACTATTTCTGCATAGTTCTGAGTATAGGTTTTGGTGTTGATCAATTGGTTATTACTCTTTACGAAGCTTGCATTTGACTGTAGACCAATATTATAAAAAATTGAAGAAAATGTACCCCTAATACCGAACTTAGTCAAATGTTATGAGGGTAACTCATTCTCTCTTATGAAACATGATGAATTAACACAGAATTTGAAAATTTCACTCTTGGAGATCTGCTACTCCTTCTGAATTTGAAATGATATTTTCTTGTATTAAATAATGCTTAGTTATGAGGATATGAGTTGTGACTATGTAGGAATCCTATCTCCTTTTGGACTCACCAAAAATTTATATCATTCTAATTTGATAACATGTAGCTCTAATGTTGATGTTGACATGGTTCTTAGATTCTTGTTTTCATGCAAAAGTTTATGCTTGATCTGTGCTTGGATATTTCTCTTCAGGATGTATTAATAAATATGAAATGTTTTAAGAATTAATTTTGATAAATTGAGTGTTTCACTCTTGTTATCTTTCTTTGATAAATCCAGATCAAATATCTCTTTAATTTATCTTTGCACCTTCTATTTCTGAGTTAGGAATTACTTCTTGTAAATTTTTTTTAATCTTGATTGTTATGCACACTGACTAGTTGAAACGAATTTTGTTCCTGTAATTTTGATGCTAAATTCTCCTGAACAAGGTGCTTGTATCTTGAGTATCAATCAAATATCAAATTTATCTTCTTTTTTGTCCATAGATTTATGTTGAGTTTTTATTCTAGATTAGTATAATGTAAACAAAATTTAGTACTCATGTTTCATCCTTTTTTTATTTTTCTTCAAAATTGATGAAGAACTGTAGATTTGATAAATTGCCTGGACCTTTGGTGTGTAATTTTACGTTATGAAAATTATATCATGAAATTTTTATATTATGAATACTTCTTATGCCTTTTTATCAAAATGTTTCATTTTTTGGATAACTATAACTTGAGTCCTTATCATGAAGTTGAAACTTTTAGACATTTTTAGGAAGTTGTAGTCTTCCTTTTCGTACTTGCATTTATTTCAAATTTGGACCAGGTGCATTTTTTAATGTCATAAATGATGATGTCTACTCGTTAATGTGCAATCTTGATCATGCGTATCCTTTCAATATCTTCAATTTTTTTTATAAATTGTAAGCAATTTGCATTTATTAGTACAAAATTTAAATCATGAATTGTGTTCTTCTCTTTTACAACATGTACCTGCACACTAAAATGGAATAGCTATAAAATAATAGTATTTAGCCTCTCTTGTATTCCATCATAAATCTTTTTCTTTCTCTTTTATGTATTTAATGATTTCTGTGAATTACGTGAGCTTCAGCAAGATACTACTTGCTCAATTTTGCATTTGTTACTTTGTTTTACATTATCCTTGTTGTATTCAAATGATCTATTTGAATGAAACTAGATAACACATGAGTACAGATTAAACCTTGAGCTCAAAAATTGACATAATTTTCTCTTTTATTGCACAGGTACAATAATGTAATGGATGATCCATGAGATAATGATGGAGTTGGAACTAGAGTAATGAAGACTAGGAGAAAACCCAAGGGAATGATGGGTTTCTTGTATACTTTTTTACTTTTAGTTTCATGTACTTGTATATATTAACTATAAAATGAATTAAAAAATTCAATAACATACTTAATAACACTTAATCATATGAAATGATCAAATTTAAAATACTTGTAACTTAATAATGAATATCTGCAACTTGGAATTAACAACAATTTGTTGCTATGAAGTTTAAAAGCCCACATGTATTGTGATTTTGGCCTTCATCAAAGCAATGAATTGGTACTTAAGGGGTTTTGTGTTTCCTTGCTAAAGATGAACATGGAATAACAGCATATGTGAGGTTTTACATTTTTTAATAGTGCACATCACTACAAATTACTTTTTGTTAATCAATTATTGCAACAAAAAACACAATAAAAAGTATATAAATTCCCCCTAGTTAGGTACATCTCATCAATTCCTTATATCTAAAATGAAGTATCAAGTTTCAATTTTTAATGAGTGAGAAAATGTCAATAGGGCCTTTTTCTTTTTTTGTAGTTCGAAACTTCAGACATTTCCAAATTTTAGGTTTCAGGAGTTTAGGCTTCTCCAAATTTTAAAATTTGGACATTTTAGATTTTGAACCTTTTGTAATTTTTAGAGTTTTGGAACTTTTTCATTTTCATATTTTAAGGTTTCAGAGATTTGAAGGTTCAACTGTGCAACATTTTTAGAGTTTTAGGTTTTCAGAACTTGTTATCCAAAATTCACCTTCCAGGGTAATTTTGTATAACCTGCATAAATTCCTTCAGGATGGAGCGAGAAGAAAGAGTGAAGGGAATTTTTTTTTTGATATTTGGGTACCCTCTTTTCTTTCCTATAACTTCCCTGTCCAAAAAAAAATCTAAGGAGGTTAGCAAAAATTTGCAAAAATTCTGAAAAAATGAAGTCAAGGGCTTGTTTTAATGCATTATGGGTTTGGAGGCTACGAATACTAATAGTGTGGATCGTACCAAGGTTAATTGTATTAATTTCATATCCAATTTTTAAATAAAATAATGTCCCATCACGCATAGGTTCAACTGGGAAAATCGAGCTCCGAAAAGGTGAAAAACCCGATTTGTAAAGTAAAATAGTGTACTGTAGATTTTTTGGAGAAATTTGTCTGGGACAGTCGGGACATCGGGACGTGCAAGACTTGAAAAGGAGAAATTTACTCACAAAAAAGGAATCAGTTAAGGAAGATAAATTTTTCTTAGGAGGTCTACAGGACAGTTGGGACGTGTGGGACCCGAAATACTGAAATTGCCGCAGGTAAGTGTAATGCAATAAAAGCGGAGGTCAACGGGCCCTGACGACCCGGTTAATAACAAGACAGTTGGGACAAGAAATCTTGAATTGAGCAAGGCGTAGAAAGGAGGCCTAGACCATTTGAGAACACAAGGGACATGAGTTCCCTGAAAACCCACAATAGCTGCAGTACAAAGGAAAATTCAATGCCTGACCCCCCAAATTTCAAATGGTCATAACTTTTGACCCAGAGCTCTGTTTTTGAAAAAAATTGACTTTTCAGAACAAGAACGACGTCCTCTACATATATAATTATTATTTTTAATGAGGGTAGGTATATGAAAATAAAGGAAACATCTCCATCTCTATTTAATCAAATGTACATTCCCGTTAAATGACATAAATGCCTAGCAGACCCAAAATAGATGCCCACACTCAGAATGCCATATATTTTACAATTCTCAACGAAAACTCACAAAATTGGTACCGTTGGAATCATGGTTCCGAGATCGATGTAAAAAAATAAATAAATATAGAATTTGATAAATAATTGGTGGTGATGGTTCATAAAACATTCCCAATTTAGAGTAGTGTTTTATTTTGGTAGTTGGAATGCCTTTCAATGAAGCATTAGCAGAAATTTATCGGTACTACGAGCTATGGGATATTATGGGGGGAATTTTGAAAGAAAAACATCATCATTTCAATCTATTTATGACATCTCCCAAGACGTGAGAAGATAGAGTTCAGTATTTTCATTTTTCTGCTCTCTCTCCTCTAAGAATTCTGTAAATTGGAGCATTGGGCTCATTGGAAAGGGAGGTAGTTTTGAGCAGAAAAAATTTGTCAAATTGGTTTTGTGAAGCGAATGTGTAGTAAAACCTTGTAGTGGATTCCTTTCATGGTAACTGAGGCCCTTATTTTGTAACAGATTGAACTGTACATATCAATGAAGTAATAAATATGAGTTTGTGGATGCCTCTTCCCCAGATGTGTTTTTTTTGCATTCTTATTTCCTCTTTAACCTCATGAAAATATATTGTGTATATATTATCATCTTGTAGGGATTCATTATCATTTTGTATGTATGAAATATTGTTGTGAATGCAATTTCTAGATTGTGGATAATTATTATCACCCCTTCTAGTATGCACTTTGCTTCTATTTTTTTACACATTGGATACTATTCTCACACTCTCCTTTTCTGGTGTATCACCACTCTAGTGTAGTCTATGTTTTTATGCAATCTCTCTCCCTAGTCCCTTAGAAGGTTAAATTAGGAGAAGATATTTTTGTCTGCATTAGAGTAGATTGTGGTAGGTAGTTAAGGATCAAGAGCCAACTTTCTCTAGAAGTCTATCACAAGTAGCAAGTCCTACAATTTGGAGATAGTACCCATGTTATCCAGTCACACTGTGAGATCAAGAAAACAAAATTGTGCAAACCATAGGGTGTTTTGATTCAGAGATAACATAAATTTTGGGTTTCTGATGTTTTCAATTTTAGAGGTAGCAAGAAAAGTTTGACTCACAAAATTAGCATTTAAACCCTTCAAATTTGTTTTCTTGATTTTATCAAGACTGGTGTTTGTCTTGGTAAAAATACATATTTTAGAGGCTCATTTCCTAACAAATATAGTGACTTCGAAAGTTATAACTTAGTGGTGTAGCAGCACAGGTTTCCCGAGTATATGTGAAGAATTGGAACCAGGTCAAGACAATGGAAGAAGGAATATTTGTGTACTTGTAATTATCTCTAGGAAGAGGAAGGAGAGGAAAAATACCTCAAAGATCACCATCTCCACCTAACATGATTTTTTCTTCACCTCCACCTAGTAAACCCTCTATTCAATCAACCAAGGTTCTCAGAATAATCATAATGGCTCATCAAGCGGCACAAGATCCATTTTTCAACTTCACGAGAAGTATTCCACTTTCCCTAAACACACAAACTAAAATCCCGGTTGCAACATTGAAATTTTTTTGTACTTTGTGGGAGAAAACCATACAAGCCCCATCAACCACATCCAAGACAATAAAAATGTCTATCTAATCTATGAGATTAATGAAGTGGATGTTCTAGTCAAGTTGTAGGCATCCTCTTTCAAGGGTAATGCTTTTCAATTGGTTAGGATTCTAACAATGGGATCAATTTAAAATTTGGACTAGATGTTCACAAACCTCTGCAATAAATTTGGATAAATGGAAAACAAGATATCTTTACCAGAACAATTGATAACAGTAAAGAGATCTCCCAATGAGTAGATGGTGGATGTCAATTTTTGATTCCAAAATACATGGGACAAGATCCCAGTGGCCATGAGGCTAGCTCCACAAGGTATTTTCCTCCATTTCTTGAAATCTCTAAATTTAGACATACCCATTATGATATAGTCAATGGGAAGAAAAACACTATTAGGAGCCTGTAACATACTTATCAGGGCATAGTTTTTTTTATTCAAGTACGCTAGTTAGTGCCTAGGTTTTCTATGACTCTTTCTCAAAAAATGGAACTCCCTCAACTAGTCATACACCCGAATTAAATCCCATTCCAACCCCTAGGTATCAAACAAATAATGAGGCTTCCACTTCTTCAAGTACTTCAAAAGAATTTCAAGAGGTTATGAAGGAGATACAAAACCTAGGGAATGAGCCAATAACAATTAAGAGGTAGCAAGCCCAAAGTTCTAGGCCATATCATCAAGCTCAAAAAATAAGCCTCCCTTCTAGTTAAACAAACAATCAACTAAATCTACAAATTAAAACCACAACCTAGACATATAATCCAAATACGGTTTTGACATCTAAGGCCTTAGTTCAAACTCAAAACAAAATTTCAAAGGTGTATGAATGGTGTTACCCATTTAATGTGATAGTATCTAAATTTGTTCTCCTTTTCAAGATGAGTAGAATCACAGATTCTACATGAAGCTTAGAGACATATAGATCATGATGTGTGTTGTTTTGTATCTGGGGATGAGATCTAACTTACCCTTTGTCACTCAGATTTGTGGAGAGATGGATAGCACCTTCAAGAGAATTTGACCTATCCTCACTACTTTAGGTTGTGCCTCTTCAACCAGGGTTAGAGGACCCTTAGTGTAACCTTTTTTTGATGAGGGAGATGGATATATCCTTCTTTTTCATGAATTTCATGGAAAAAACCTTGGGAAATTATGATCAGTACTCCATAATTTAACTCTCAACAGTTTTCACTTCCAAAAGATGGAGGTACTTTCAAAACAAGGCTAAGGTTACTGAAGATATTATGAAATTCTGATTGTTCTGTATATTTCAGTAAATAGATTTTGTTTCTTTGTGGATATACAAGGCAAACAGGGGTAGTTCAGGATGGATTCATGGTTTTTGAATGATTTTGGCGGGAGATTAAAATGGATAAAGTTGATTATACCAGATCTTTGAGAATCTTCACAATAATGGAGAACTCAACAATGAAAAGCTTCAGAATAGTTAAGACTTTTCTTTAACCAGAAGGTGTGTGCATCAATGGAGGCCTAGATTTTCACATTTTAACACAATCTTCGAGAATCTAGCACAAAGGCTTGAGTTAAAAGACTTAGTTAAACATCCAAATCTATGATCAATCACTAAGGTATACCCAAATAATTATAAACAATATTTATCAACAAATGATAGTGAAGTGATTTTAAATTTGTTTATCTCATCACAGGATGAAGGATCTTCTTGAAATGAAATTTCAAATGCCTTTCAACTATCACAGGGATGAGATCCTGTGTGATTTCACAAAGATTTCAATGTAAGACTGCAATAGGGACAAGAAAGACTACTTGCAGACATTCTAAAATAAAGAAGACACTAATTGCTCCAAGTTTGACACAAATTAATTTCAAAATTGCTTAGATTCATCAGTAGGGGAGAGATTCCAGAGAAATCTAAGAGCCTATAAATGGCTATAAATCTACAACCAACTTGACATGATAGAAAATCTCACACAAAAGAAATTAACCAGGTATATTAGATGAGTTTCTTAGAAGATGAATTTTCTCAAATTTTTCTCGTGAAATTTAACCCCTGATCTTTTGCAAGAGTATTCTCATTGCATTTATACATTTCATTTCCTCACTCATCCCAAATTTCCCCCCCAAAAAAGAAGAATATTTGAGGGACCTTTGTTTATTACCAATTTCCCTCAGAAAGCAATGTTTAACAAATTCACATCCGAAAGTTTCTAGGTGGACCAATTATGAACTGATCACATTTATCAAGCCCTCGACTAATGACTAGGCTTCCATGCCACAACTTTTTGTTAGTCCTTAAAATCATTCTAATTTTATCCTGTGAGAAATCTTGATTTTAATCATTCTCTGGAGGCTTTGTATAGTTAGATATGATAGGTAATCCTTTTTTCTCTTGAGGCAAAACCTTTTTCATCTTTTTTTCCTGCAACCTTCATCATTTCATCCTTTTCCCTCTCTTTCCTCTGCAACTCTGCCCCACATCCATCTTCTCTGGTAATTCATGTTTTTACAAGTGCCTGAGAAATTATAATTTCAAAATATCAACCTTAACAATCCTTGGATTCAAAAATTAAGTTCTAAATCCATTCAATGGAACTTTGAAGACAAAAACATCAAGGAATTTCATCAAAAATGATGAAAAACAATGTGTATTCGCATCTCCAAGAGTCTTGGAGAAAAATTGGTGGAAAAATAGATGCAATGCACAACAACCGTTGATTTTTCCCCTTCTCTACTTTATTTTAGAGCCATCCACATGTTTCCTTGGAGAAAATGCAAAGGATAATTACAAGGGAAAGTTTCCTAACAAGTGCGGCCCTTCCACGTGCCATGGGCCAAAGAAAAATGCATTTTGGAGTTTGAAAAAGTTTCAGTGAAAAAGGATCCAGCGGAATCTTCCAAGTGTATCAATGGTGCACTTTGAGATGGTCCCAAAAATTAGAGACTCCAAACAAGTGTGGCCTCACCACGTGTCTCAGTCTGACAGAGTTTGTTAAAAAATTTGAAAGATCTGCGGAAGACGCCATGTGTCTAGGGTCTGAGGCAGTTTTCCCTGGCCGATGAAAAGTCCAAGCAAGGGAAGAGTGAGAAGAATCCTCCAAGTGTCCTCCTAGCACTTCTTTAAAATAATATTTAGGGGCTAGTCCCAAAATAGGTGGGGTCCCTCTATGTTTCCCAGGCCTTAAAATATTTCTTTGAAAATTTTAAGTATAGAGCCTACTCATGTCTCCCTATCAAAATTGTTAAGGTGGGACCCTGAGGCTAATCCTCAAATGAACGCTGGCCCTCCATGTGTCCATGGTCCACCAAAGCTGCACCAGCTGCATGAAAAAACATGTATAAGTTTGGGAAAGGTAGCGGAAACCTCCACGTGTCACCTTGACGTAACTCCAAGGTCAAACCAAAAGGTGAATTTTTAGATTGCGTCAGCCCTCCATGTGGAAAATATTTGAGTTGAATCAGGCCTTAGAGTTTCAAATTTCCATGTCAAGCCACATCCAACTAGAAGGGGACATGTTTCCACATTTGTTGAGATATGAATTTGACCGGGAAAAATACACCCGTCAAACCATAAAATGCAGGAAAATCACCATTTGCACTTGGAAATTAATCATTATTTCTATAAAAATAATTTGGAAATGATATAAGGCCCAAATATGATCCTCTAAGCCACATCCAATCATGTTTCCATAGATATTTGGGAAAAAAATGATAGGGACAACAAAACGTGACTGTGGAAAATGAAAGGAAGGGAAAAAACCCAAGTTTTCACCCAAGTTACATATTCCTTTCACATGGACAGAGGAATTGAAAACAAACTCTGGATTTAAAGTGATCCTCGACCAATGGAAGGGACTGATTGTGGAAACCAAATGGAGGAAAATGTTTTTCTGCATCAATACGGGGAGAAAAAAAACGACAGGGCCCGTAAATTGAAGAATTTCAAGGACAATCGGGGTGAGATCAAATTGAGCACCGACATCGGCTCTGACTTGGGGATGGGCACTCCCTGCGAGTGCCACAAGAATAAATAGAAGACCAAGTTCCAATAACAAACCATTAGGCAATGGAGTCAAAGGATAAGCTTGCAGAGTAGAGAAATCATAACCACCCTCTAAAAAATGAAATGAGAAACGAACAAAACAAGGTCACCAAGGACCAGAATGAACAAAAACATAAAAGAAGAATGAAACAAAATAACTATACTCTATACAATGGAGTATAATCAAGGAAATGTTCCAAATACCTGTCATTAATAGGAAATTCAAGTAGCTCCCTATCTAAGTCTTTTAGTAAGAAGGTATATTCACCAATTCAAATGTCAATTAAATAAGGGCCCATCAATAATGCATCAAATTTACCATGCTTTCCCTTATCTTCATGCCTTCTATCCCATAATAGCACAAGATCCCTAATGCTGAAAGATCTTGGCATCCTTCTTGTCAAATAACTTCTTCAAAGTTTCTCTAAACTTCACATGTCAGTGATGGGATGCCCTTCTTTCTTCATCTAACTCAATAACTGGATTGATTCAAGCATCGTATGGACTAAATTCTTGATCTTCAATTTGTTGAATAAAATGAAATGAAAACAGTTGTAAATGAAGGGGAAACAAATCTTGAGTTCCATATACCAACTCAAATGGGATTTTACCAGTATCTCTTTTGACAATGATTCTGTAAACCCACTTCTTTTTGTTCATCTCCTAGGTTATTCTAATGATCTTCAAAAATATTTTATTGTTGGACTCAGCTTGTCAATTTCCTTGGGGATTGTAATTTAGAAGTATATGTCAAATTTATTTGATACTCTTTGCACATTGCCACCAAAGGTTTGGCTCTGAAACTCATGGCATTATCCACAAAAATCTTAGCATGCACTCAAAATTTGCATACGATTTGATTAAGCATGAATTCCATGATAACTTGGTGTGTTGCTTTCTTGGTGGGGATTTCTTCCATGCACTTAGTGAAATAATCAGTGGCTATAAGAATCCATTTATGACCAGTACTGGAAGTATCTAAAATTTATCCTATGAAATCCATTCCCCATTGCTTAAATGGGGTTTCAATTGAGACATGATCCAAAGGAAGGGAGCTTGGAGATTTCATTCTTCAAGAAAAACACTGAAAAATTTAACATTTCTTAACCAATAGAGTTGTATCTTTGAAGAGAGTTGGCCACTGATAACAAGCCCTCAACATTTTATGTGTTATAAATCTTCCAGCAAAATGTTTCCCACAAACTCCTCCATGGAGGTTAGTAAATACCTTTGGGCCTTCATCCTCAGCAATGCATCTCATAGCAATCCTTCTAGGTTTTTCCCAGCTAACCAAAAATTAGTAATGACATATTTTTGAGAGGCTAACCTAAGAGCTATTTTGTATTTTTTACTCAAATTTTCAAGGCAACATAGATGTCTGAGATAAAAAATTATATCTTTGTACCATTCAGAGCTTACCAAATTTTCAAGGACATCTACCCTTTCTCCTTATACTTCATTCACCTCGATACTTTTCAAGTTTCTCTCATCCATAAGCTCAACTAGGACAAACCTCTTATTAATTTCATGGTTTTGATATCCATGTCATGTTCCTGCAACTTATTTACCCATCTGTATATTTTGCTTGAGACCTCCATCTCTGATAAGATATCTTTTACCATTGTGTGGGGAACATAAGAAACAAATTTAGAGCTAAAGATGTAAGGTCTGAAAACCTTTGTTGCTTTCACCAAGGAAAATAATTTCTTCTCCATGATGGTGTACTTCAACTTAGCTCCTTGCAATGCCTTACTGAAAAAGGAAATTGGTCTGTCAGCCCCTTCATCATATTTCTGCAACAAGAACGATGCAATGGTGTTTTATAAAGAAAAAGAAAACATTTGAAAAGGCTTCTTATAATTTGGAGTTGCCAAAATAGGGGCACGATTTAATGTTTCTTTGATCCCATTGAAAGATTGAATGAAAGCTTCTTCCCATTTAATAACTTTTTCCTTCTTCAACATGCTAGTAATGGGGATGGTCAGCTCAACAAAGTTAGACACAAATCTTCTAATAAAGTTCATTTTTCCAAAGAAGGATTGAACTCCCTTCTTTGTTCTTAGAATTGGAACCTTGCTGATGGCTTCCACTCTCTCAGGATTAATCATGACCCCTTCCTTTGATACAATATGACCAAGAAATTTTTCCTTTTGCACTCCAAAATGGCACTTCTTGGGATTCAATGATATGCCATACTCTCTACACCTTAACAACATTCTCTCCAAGTGCTGCAAGTGATCATTTCTTTTTCTAGAAAAAATAGTTACATCATCTTAATAAACATCAATGAAATCATTAATATAACTAGCAAATGCTATATTCATTGCTCTTTGGAAAGTTTCTCTAGCATTCATTAAGCCAAAAGGCATCCTGACATAGATATAACTTCCCCAAGGATTTGTAAAGGTAGTTTTTATTCTTTCTGACTCCTTCACAACAATTTAATTATAGTCAGAGAAACCATCCAAAGTGGATAACAATTCAGAACCAATTACCGATTGTAGCATATTCTCCATGATTGACATAGGCTAATTATCTTTCAATGATGCTTTATTCCAGTTCCTAAAATCTACACACATCCTTATATCATCATTCTTTTTTCTAACAGGTACTAAATTTGTGAGTCAAGAAGAGTACCTTGTGGGCTTAATGATCCTTCCATCCGTCAACATATTCTATTCTTCTTGCATCTTTAAAGAAAGGAGTGGATTGATGGGCCTCTGTTTTTGCCTCAAAGGCTTGGCGTTAGATTTAAGAGGAATTTTATATTGGAAAAAATATTTGCTATGTCGGTATCCAAATTAGTTCTCCTTTCCAAGCCGAGCAGCAACACAGATTTTGATAGGGAGTTTAGAGATAGATAGATCATAGTGTGTTTCATTTTGTAGCCAATAATGAGATCTAACTAGCCCTTTGTCACTCAGATTTGTGGAGAGATGGGTAGCACCTTCAAGAGGATTTGACATTTCCTCACTACTTTAGGTCGTGCCTCTTTGATCAAGGTGATAGGACCCTCATTGTAACCTTTATTTGATGAAGGAGATGGAGATATCCTTATTTTTGAGAAATTTTATGAAGAAAACCTTGTGAAAATAAGGTCAATAATCCATAATTTAACTCTTTAGAGTTGTCACTTCTAAAAGATGGAGATACTTTCAACACAAGGATAAGGTTACTAAAGACATTAAGAAATCCTGATTGTTTTACATATTTTAGTAGGTATATTTTGTTCCTTTGTTTATATACAGGGTAAACAAGGGTAGTTCAGGATGGAGTCATGGTTTTTTAAATGATTTTGGTTGGAGATGAAGTAGGATAAAGCTGCTTATACCAAATCTTTGAGGGACATCACAAAAATGGAAAACTCAACAATAGAAAGCTTCAAGATAGTTAAGATGTTCCTTCAACCAGAAGGTGTGCTTCAATGGAGGCTCAGATCAACAAGTTTTCACACAATCTTTGAGACTCTAACTCGAAGGCTCAAATTGAAAGACTTAATTAAACACCAAAATTTCTTATCAATCACACCTAAGGTACACCAAAATACTTATAGAAAATCTTTTTAAACAAATGAAAGTGAATTGATTTTAAATTTGTTTAACTCATCACAAGATGAAGGATCTTATTGAAATGAAATTACAAATATGACTAAACTATGACATGAATGAGATCATGGGTGATTTCACAAAGATTTCAATGTAATATTCCAAAAGGAACAAAAGAAACCATTTGCAGACATTCTAAAACAAAGCAGACACAAATTGCTATAGATTGGTCACAAATTAATTTCAAAATTGCTTAGATTCATTAGGATGGGAAAGATTCAAGAGAAATATCAATTCTCGTTAATGTCTATACATCTGTAACCAACTTGACACAATAGAAAATCTAACATAGAAGAAAATAACATGTTATCTCGCCTTGGTCTCACAGGAAGATGAATTTCTCAAATTTTCTCTAAAGATTTCAACCCCTGACCCTTTCCAAGATTCTTCTCATTGCATTTATACATTCTACTCACTCAATTTCCCCCCAAAAAGAGAGAAAATTTTGAGGGACCTTTGCTTGTTATCAATTTGTTTTAGACAATGACGTTTAATAAGTTTAGATCCAAATGCTTCTAGGTAGACCAATTATGAATTGATCACGTTTCTTGGGCCCTCGAATAATGACTAGGATGGCATGCCACAACATTTTGGAAATCCTTTTAATCATTCTGATTCTGTCATGTGAGAAATCCCCTTTTTAATCATTTTCTAGAGGCTCTACATAGCTAGATATGATAGGTAATCATTTTCACTCTCGATGCAACACATTTTTCATCTTTTATGCGTGTAACTTTCATCATTTCATCCTTTTCCTTTTGTTTCCTCTACAACTCTATCCCGTATCTAACATCTCTGGTAATCCCATTTTGGAAAGTTCCTGAGTAATTCCAATTTCAAAATATCGACCTTAACAATCCTTGGAATCATAACTTAAGTTCCGAATCCATTCAATGGCATTTTACAGAAAGAGAGGACAGAATTTTATCAAAAAATGATGAAAAATAGTGCGTATTTGCATCTACATGAGTCTTGGAGAAAAAAAGACAGAAAAATAGACACAATACACAACAGTCATTGATTCTACCTCTTTTCTACATTATATCATAGTCGTACACATGTTTCCTTGGTGCAAATGAACAGGAGAAGCACAAAGGCAAGTCCTAAACAAGCGTGGGCCTTCCACATGCCCTAGGTGTAACTAAAATGCTCTTTAGCCTTTGAAAATTCTCAGTGTAAAAAGGAGCTAGCGCAAGCCTACACATGTCTCAATGGTGCATTTTGAGATGGTCCCAAAAATTAGAGACTCCAAACAAGCATGGGCTCAACACGTGTCTCAGTGTAAGAGTTGGTTAAAAATGTTAAAGGTTCAGCAGAAGGCACCATGTGTCTAGGGTCCGAGAAATTTTTATTCGTCCATCGAAAATTCCAAGCAAAGGGTAGAGTGAGTGGAAGCCTCCAAGTGTCCTCCTGGTGCTTCTTCAAAATAAAACTTAGGGGCCAGTCCCTAAACACACGCAGTCCCTCCACATGTCCCAAGCCTTTCAAAATTTCTTTGAAAAGTTTGAGTACAAAGTGGAGCTGGCAGAAGCCTCCACATGTCTCCCTATCACAATTGTTAAGGTGGGACCTTGCCGCGGATCCTCAAATGAGTGCTAGGCCTCCACGTGTCCATGTTCCACCAAAACTATACCGGTTGACTAAAAATTTTGTCTAAGTATGGGAAAGGAAGTGGAAATATCCACGTGTCTCCCTGGCACAACTCCAAGACCAAACGAAAAGGTGAATTTTCAAATGAGCACTGACCCTCCACTTGGATAAGATTTGAGTTTGAAGTGAGCCTTAGAATTTTGAAAGTGACCTGCCGAGCCACATCTAACCAAAAAGGGACATGTTTCAACTGATTGTGAGATGTAAACTTGATGGGGAAAAATACACCCGTCAAACCATAAAATGTAGGAAAATCACCATTTGAGCCCGAAAATGAATTTTTCTTCACAGAAAGAGAGTTTGGAAATGATATAAGGCCCAAATTTAATCCCCCAAGCCATAAATGACAAGGACAACAAAATGTGACTGTGGAAAATGGAAGGAAGGAAAAACATGAGTTTTACGCCCAAGTTACAGACTCTTTCATATGGAAAGAGGAATGAAAAAAAAAATCTAGACTTTTAAGTGATCCTCGGCCAAGGAAGGGAATGATCATGGCAACCAAATGGAGGACAAAATTTTCAAGCATCAATATGGGGAGATATAAAACACAACATAACCCGCAAACTGAAGAAATTCAATGATAAATGGGGTGTGACTAATTTAAGAACCAACATCGGCTCTGATTTGGGGATGGGTACTCCCTTTGAGTGCCACAAGAAAAAATAGCAGACCAATTGCCAAAAATAGACCATTGAGCAATGTAGTCAAAGAAAAAGCTTGCAAATTAGAACAATAATAACCAACTCCCCCAAGGATGAACTGAGAAACCAACAAAACCAGGTCACTAAGAACTATACACTATACAATGGATTATACCTTGATTCTAAGAAATCAAACAAGGAATTTTTTTAAATTCATACCATTAATAGGAAATTCAAGCAGTTCCCCATCTAATTCTTGTAGTAATAAGGTATTTTTACCAATTCAAATATCAATTGAATAAGGGCCCATCCACAAAGCATCAAATTTACCATGATTTCCCTTATCTTCATGCCTGTTATCCCATAATACCAATAGATTCCCAATTTTGAAAGCTCTTGGAGTCACCTTCTTGTCAATTAAATTCTTCAACTTTTCTTTAAACTTCACATGATGTTGATGGGATGTCATTCTTTCTTCATCTAACTCAATAATCTAATTGATCTGAGCATCATATGGACTAACTTCTTGATCTTCAATTTTTTGAACAAAATGAAATGAAGACAATTGAAAATGAAGGGGCAGAAAATTTTGAGTTCCATATACCAACTCAAATGGGCTCTTACCAATAGCTCTTTTGAAAGTGATTCGTTCACCCCAAACAAAAAACTTCAGTTGCTCACCCGACTTCTTTTTGTCCAGCTCTAGGGTTCTTCTAATGATCTTCAACATTTTTTTATTACTGGACTCAACTTGTCCATTTCCTTGGTGATTATAGTTAGAAGCATATGTCAGATTGATCCCATACTCTTTGCACATTGCCACCAAAGGTTTGGCTCTGAAACTCATGGCATTGTCAACAAAATTTTTAGCTAGCACTCTGAATCTGCATATGATATGATTTGACAAGAATTCCATGATAACTTGGTGTGTTTCTTTCTTGGTGGGGATTGCTTCCACCCACTTGGTTAAATAATCAGTGGCTACAAGAATAAATTTATGACCAGCACTGGAAGGATCAGAAATTTGCCCAATGAAATCCATTCCCCATTGTCTAAATGGGGCTTCAACTGATACAGTATGTAAAGGAAGGGAGCCCTAATCTTTCGTTATTCCAGAAAAACACTGACAACTTTCACATTTCGTAACCAATAGAGTTGTATCTTTAAAGAGAGTTGGCCACCAATAACCATCTCTGAAGATTTTATGTGATGTAACTCTTCTAGTAAAATGTTCCCCACAACCTCCTCCATGGAGATCAGAAATTATTTTGGGGGCCTCATTTAAGTAATGTATCTCAAGAGCACTACCTCAGGGTTCTTCAAAGCTAACCCAAAATTAGTAATGACATATTTTTGAGAGGCTAACTTAAGAGCTCTTTTCTAATTTTTACTCAAATATTCAGGGCAGCATAGATGTCTGAGATAAAATATTATATCCTTGTACCATTCAGAGCTTACCAACTTTTCAAGGACATCTACCATTTCTCCTTCTACTTCATTCACCTCAATAGTTTACAAGATTCTCTCACCCATAAGCTTATCTAGGCCCAAACCTCTTACCAATTTCATGTTTTGGATATCCATGTCATATTCCTACAACTTGTTCACCCATATGCATCTTTTGCTTCAGACCTCCATCTCTGATAAGATGTCTTTCACCATGGTGGAAGGAACATAAGAAACAAATTTAGAGCTCAAGATGTAGAGTCTGAACACCTTTGTTGCTTTCACCAAGGAAAATTCTTTCTTCTCCATGATGGTGTACTTCAACTAAGCTCCTTAAAATGCCTTACTGAAAAATGAAATTGTTCCCTCAGCCCCTTCATCATTTTTCTGCAACAAAAAAGTTGTAATGGTTTTAACTATAACAAAATAAAACACTTGAAAAGGATTCTTCTAATTTGGAGTTTCAAAATTAGGGGCATGCATTAGTGCTTATTTGATCACATCGAAATCTTTAATGGAAGATTCTTCCAATTTGATAACTCAGTCCTTTTTCAGCATACTAGAAATGGGGATAGACAACTCAGCAAAGTTAGACACAAATCTTCTGATAAAGTTTTTTTTTCCAAAGAAGGATTGAACTCCCTTCTTAGTTCTAGGAATTGGAACCTTACTGATGGCTTCCACTCTCATGGGATCAATCATGACCCCTTCCTTTGATATAATGTAACCAAGCAGTTTTGCCTTTTGCACTCCAAAGTGGAACTTCTTCAGATTTAATTATATGCCATACTGTCTACACCTTATCAACATTCTCTCCAAGTGTTGCAAGTTGTCATCTCTTTTTCTGGAAAACACATTTACATCATCTTCATAAACAACAATGAAGTCATAAATATAACCAGTAAATGCTACATCCATTACTCTTTAGAAAGTTTCTCTAGCATTTATTAAGCCAAAAGGCATCGTGCATAGACAAAATTTCCCCAAGGAGTGGTAAAGGAATTCTTTATTCTTTCTAACTCCTTCACAACAACTTGATTTTAGCCAGAGAAACCATCTAGAGTGGATAATAATTCAGAACTAGTTACCAATTATAGCATATTCTCCTTTTTTGGCAGAGGGTAATTATCTTTCAATGATGCTTTATTCATGTTCCTAATGTCTATGCATAGCCTTATATCACCATTCTTTTTCCTGACAGGCACTAGGTTTGCAACCCAAGATGAGTACCTTGTGGGATGAATGATTCCTCCATCCCTCAACTTATTTAGTTCTTCTTGCATCTTTAAAGAAAGGAGGTGATTGATGGGCCTATATTTTTTCCTAAAAGGATTGGCATTAGATTCAAGAGGAATTTCATGTTGGAACAAATCTTCCCTGTATTCCTTTAACTCAGAGTAAGACCAACCTAGGCAGTCTTGATATTTCTTCAACAATTGAACATAGGAATGCTTCTCTTCGTTGCTGAGATTACTTCCTAACTATATTTTACGTGATTTTTCCTTTGTACCCAGGTCGTTCTCTTCCACATCTCTTGAAACCAACATACTTCTTTTAATACTGGAATCAACATTATCAAAGTTCAATTCCAGTGCCACCAAACCTCTAGAAATTGTGTTTTTCTTCAGTTAGATGATGTACTTACCAAATAAAATTTCCTTTCCTTTAGCAACACACACCATTGGTTCCCAATATATATTTTGGTCAAAAAAATCACCTTGGTTCTGTAGAAACTGTTTCACTTGGGCATCATCATCAAACACTTGCCAATTTTTAACTTTGTCAAGGAAAGATGGCCTTGTTAGTATTTCAACGTTATACTCACAAAATGGAGACACTGTACAATTCCCAAATCTGGATCCCAACACTGCTAACTTGTCTACAAAAACATCATACTTTTTGTCATGGTGCACAATATTAAAATAGTTAAATATTTCAATCAAATGCTTGGCTGCAAGCTTGTATTGTTTCATTCTCTAATTTTTAGTAGCATACAATTTTCTAATTTGCTTGATAATCAATTATGAATCCCCTTTGATAATGATATCCTTTATAACATATTTCCATGCAATTCTCTAGCCTAATAACAATGCTTTATATTTAGCAATGTTGTTAGTCCATTCAAAGTTAATTTTTAGAGAAAATACAAACTCTTGTTGGCCTAGAGAAATCAAAACAATGCGAACACCATTTCCAAACATGGAACATGCTCCATAAAATAACAAGCTCCAAGGTAAACCCACTTGTTCAAGACATTTACATTGATCAATCTTATGTTCTTTTCCATCAAAAAACCCCACAAAGGTATCTACATCTACATCAGCATACAACACTTCATAAGAAGCATTATTGGGATCTTCAGTGAGGTGAAACATCTTCTTCTCTCCATACAACTTTAGAAGGCTTCCTTCCATTTGAATGGTGGAAAAAGACATATCCATCTAAAAACTTACACCAACACTTGTAGCCCACTCTTTTGATGAAAACATGCCCCATTTGGAAGGGAAATCAATAATAACAACATCAAGTTTCAAGTTCTTACCTGGATAAGCTACAAGTTGTACCAAAAAACCTTTTACACATCCTACAACAGGCACCTCTCTAGAATTCAATGCAGTGCACTTGCTATAGGCTTTTGTCACTTTAATGTTCACTTCATTCATGACTTCTAGAGGCATAAAATTGCCTAATGCTCTAGAATAAAACATACAATTGTGCAACAGTCTATCTTTAGAAAATCAATATTGTACAAAATGGATCAACATTTAACTGAGACTCAACTAAAGATGTTCCTAGGTAAACTTCAGGTGGTTCCCCTATCTCCTCCAATGTTGGTGGATTTTCTAGGTCTGTAATGATTGGAGGAGTGTTTACATTATTTATGTTTCTGCCTTGGGCATTCCTATCTTCCTCCAATCCCAAATACTCAAAATCCCTCTTCTTATGCTCAAGAATCCTAAGCAGTTCCAAAATTGGGACAAAAACTGCAATCTGACTCAAGAGTCATGGGCAATGTCATAGGGAATTTATTTGGGAAAAGTAGAATTTAGAGAAATATTGACAAACTCATCATATGGCATAAGATTTTTCACATTTTGGGGCATGGGTGGGAATACTATTTCTACTTGAGAGAACAAGGCCTTTTCAAGATGCATCTATCTTTGCAGCCTCTTTTGGGACATTGTAGAGAACTAGGATCTTTGGTTTGGCTTAAGGCCCTGCCCCTTTGACAAATTTAGTTCTTGTGTTGTACTCTTTTTCTTGGGCCACAACAACATTCATTAGTAGTTGTCTATCCTCTTCTGATGGGATTCCTCCATCGTAATTCTTAGTCATTAGAGCTCTTAGGTATTCAAAATCATTATTACGAAGTTCAAATTCTTGTATCATATCTATTTCTAGAGCATGAGATGGAGGAAGAAGATGTACCTAGTGAATGCAATCCCAAAAAATTGCAGCAGTTCTTGCACTTATTACATTAGTTAAAGTTTCTCCTTACTGTGAGCTTGTAGAGTAGTCCACCCTACATGCATCATAATCATTATTGTCATCATCATTAGCTTCTTCAACTTGCTGATCTACTTTACCTGGCGGGTGGGGTAAGAAGGATTTGTCTTACGAATCCATTTGATTTTTCTCTTCAACAACAATAACTCTAGCATTAAGAGGATCAGGCACTACTTTGTTCTCCCTAGCTTGGGGTTGTCTAGCCCCCATGCGTCCTTTACCTCTGTCATTAGATATCTGTTCATTTCTTAGATGATTGGAAAATCTATCTTTTCCTTGTTGCCTTGCTGACCCTGAGAACCTTGTCCAATTCCTTTCTCCACCGTGGCTGGTTTGTAAGATATCTCTTTGTTAGCCCCAGCTAAATTCTTTACAACTTCCTCCAGATCCACAACCTTACTTGATTGAGGATTTTCTGGGTTGAACAATTTAACACCCTCCCTCTTAGGAGGTTTTCCAACTACTTTAATCTTGTTCTTAATTTGCAAATCCATGTTAAAGGCCTTCCTCAAAGTTCCAGGGTTCTTACCCCTCAAATAGTAAGAAGCTTTCTTATCAAATGCATTGGAATATTTTATCAGACATGACTCATCACATGGCCTCAAATTAACAGGAAGTCTTCTCAATGTTTTGTTATACCTAGCATTGAAATCATACACTGATTCATTATGATTCTTTTTTATATTTTCAAACTTTGATAAAAGAAACCTAGGGTCTGTTTTATCACCATAATGCATTCTAAAAGCATTCTTCATCTCTGTCTAGGAGTCAATGGAATTATCTAGAAGATATTTATACCAGTCCCTTACATCTTCTTCTAGAGTATGGATAAATAATTTAATGTATACATCATTAAAATCTATTTCAAAGTCCTCAATTATATTGACAAAGAGCTTTAAATGCTGATCCCCAGTGATTGCATTATTTCCTTGAAACTTAGGAAATTTTTTTCTTACATCTTGTGGCACAAAATTTGGATAGCCAGCCATACCTCTAAAACTGATGGGACTAAAAGTATTAACAAAAATTGGAGGTATGGGTGCAGGTTGAGAAATATTATTTTTAGGAGGTGATTTGACAAGATAAAAAAAATCGTGAGGAGTCAAGGGTTTGTGTGGTACAGGGATACAATTTTTAGAATGACTTCCCTCTAAAGGCTCTATTTCTTGGAAGACTCTATCAAATTTTGAAAATATAGGGGTGGATTGAGAAGCAAATGTTTCAAAATACAGATGAAGGATCCTCTCCAGATGGAGAATTCAATTTCAACAAAGAGACTACCTGATTCAAAAAGCACTTGAGGAAGTACTGCAATCTTCAATCACATGCTGTTTAGTTTCACCAATGGAGATTTTTTACCTTGATGCTTGATCTTCAACAACCTTTTAAATTCTTCTTCCTTCTGAATTAGACTTTCCTAGCTCTTGAAACAACCTTTTACTCGGGTCCTTTGCGAAGAAATATTTTCTTCCTTCCATCTCTGAAGATATTAGTTAATAAATCCTACTTGATATATGTTTAAGGCACTAGTATTTATAAATAATTTAAACAACACCGAGTCACCACTAAGGATTTTCACATTAGTTTGTGAAAATATACTATGAAATACCTACCAAATTCCTATCAATACTAGATTCATGCAAAACTTACAAGATCTACTCTTCTTCTACCCAAATTTATCGATGATGATACAAATATTAGTGCAATAATTGTAAAATCTAGAAATATTGCACTCACAACTCACAACTTTGAACAATTCTTACAGATATGAAAAGATAATGATGTTTTCATTAATGTATTTTCACTTTAGTATCTGTAAAAAGGATTACCATGGTCTGTAGGTGTAAAACTTTGTTGAAATAATTCAAATAGTTCCCAGTAGCGGCACCACTAGTGTTGATATCCAAATTCATTCTCCTTTTCAAGCTGAGTAGCAACACAAATTTGATAGGGAGCTTAGAGATAGATAGATCATAGTGTGTGTCGTTTGGTAGCTGGGGATGAGATCTAACTGGCCCTTTATCACTTAGATTATTGGAGAGATGGATAACACCTTTAAGAGGATTTGACCTATCCGCACTACTTTAGGTTGTGCCTCTTCGACTAGGGTGAGAGGACCCTCAGTGTAACCTCTGTTTGATGAAGGAGACGGAGATATCCTTCTTTTGGAAATATTTTATGAAGAAAACCTTGGGAAAATATGGTCAATACTCCATAATTTAACTCTTAAGATGTTGTCACTTATAAAAGATGGAGATTACTTTCAACACAAGCCTAAGGTTACTGAAGACATCAAGAAATCCTTGATTGTTCTACATATTTTAGTAAGTAGATCTTGTTCCTTTATTGATACACAGGGCAAACAGAGGTAGTTTAGGGTGGATTCATGGTTTTGTAATAATTTTAGTTGGGAGATGAAGCAAGATAAAGTTGATTATACCCAATCTTTGAAAGGGACTTCACAACAATGCAACAACTTACATAACAGAAAGCTTCAGAACAATTAAGATACGTTCCTTCAACTGGAAGGTATGCACTTTAATGGAGGCCCAGATCAGACACGTTTTCACATAATCTTTAAGACTCTAACATGAAGGCTCGAATTGAAAGACTCAATTAAACACCAAAGTCTTTGATCAATCACACCTAAGGTACACCTAAATACTTACAGACAATATTTATTAACAAATGACAGTGAATTTATTTTAATTTTTTTTATCTCATCACAAGTTGAAAGCTCTTCTTGAAATGAAATTGCAAATACCATTAAACTTGTCACAGGGAAAAGATCTTGTGTGATTTCACAAAGATTTTAATGTAATATTGCAATAGGAACGAAAGAAACCATTTTTGTAGACATTCTGAAACAAAGTAGACAAAAATTGCTAGAGATTAGACACAAATTAATTTTGAAATTGCTTGGATTCATTAGCAGAGGAAATCTTCCAGAGTAATATCTTAGTTCTCGTCAATGGCTATACGTCTGCAACCAAACTTGACACGATAGAAAATCTAACACAAAAGAAAATAACAGGTTATCTCGGCTTGGTCTCTCAAGAAGACGACATTTCTCAAATTTTTTCTCTTAATAATTCAACTTCTAACCATTTGTAAGAGTACTTCTCGTTGCATTTATACATTTTACTCACTCAATTTTTACCCCTAAAAGAGAAGAATACTCAACGGACCTTTTATTGTTACCAATTTGTCCTCAGAAAGTGATATTTAACAAATTCAGATCCGAAAGCTGACCAGGTGGATGAATTGTGAACTGACCACGTTTCTTGGGCCCTCGACTAATGACTAGGATGCCATGCCACAACTTTTTGGGAGTCCTTCTAATCATTTTGATTATTGTCATGTGAGAAATTCCTTTTTTAATCATTTTCTGGAGGCTTTGCACAGCTAGATCTGACATGTAATCCTTTTTACTCTCGAGGCAACACCTTTTTCATCTTTTGTGCACTTGTAACTTTCATCATTTCATCCCTTTCCCTTTCTTTCCTCTGTAAATTTGTCCCGCATCAATCTCCTCTGGTAATTCCCACTTTTGTGCAAGTGCCTAAGAAATTTCAACTTTTAAAATATAGATCTTAACAATCCTTGGACCTCACAAATTAAGTTCTGAATTCATTCAAATGGCACTTTACAGACAGATAAGACAAGGAATTTCATTGAAGAACGATGAAAAAACAGTGTGTATTTGCACGTCTCCATGAGTCTTAGAGAAAAAATAGTAGAAAAAAAGATGCAATACACAACGACCAATTGATTATGTCCCTTTTCTACTTTATGTCATAGTCTGTCCACGTGTTTCCTTTGTACAAATATAAAGGAGAAGCAAAAATTCAAGTCCCAAACAAGTGCAGGCCTTCCACATTCCCTAGGCCCAAGAAAAATGCCTTTTGGCCTTTGAAAAGTCTCAATGTAAAAAGGAGCCAGTGGAAGCCTCCACTTGTCTCAATGGAAACATTTTGAGATGGTCCCAAAAAGTAGAAACCCCAAACAAGCCTTCAAGATCAACACGTCTATAAGTCTAGCAAGAGTTTGTTAAAAAAGTTGAAAGTATCAATGGAAGGCACCATGTGTCTAGGGTTTGAGACATTTTTCTTTGGTCCGTTGAAAAGGTCCAAGCAAAGGGAAGAGTGAGCAAAAGCCTTCTAAGTGTCCTCCTAGTGCTTCTTCAAAAATAAAACTTAGGGGCTGGTCTCACTATAGCCGAAGTCCATCCACGTGTCCCATGCCTTTCAAAATTACTTTGAATAGTTTAAGTATAAAGCAGAGTTGACGAAAGCCTCCACATGTCTCCCTGTTGCAATTGTTAAGGTGGGACGCTGAGGAGGATCCTCAAATGAGTGTCAGACCTCCACATGTCCATGAAAATTGTACGAGTTGCATGAAAATTTTGTCTAAGTCTGGTAAAGGTAGTATAAATCTCCACATGTCTCCCCAATGCAACTCCAAGGCCAAACCAAAAGAGGGAATTTTCAAATGAGCATTCGGCTCTCCACGTGGACAAGCATTGAGTCTGAAGCGAGCCTTTGAATTTTCAAAAGTTTCCCGCTGAGCTACATCTAACGAAAAAGGGGCCATGTTTCCACCGATGCTAAGATGTAAAATTGATGGGGAAAAAATACATTCGTTAAACCGTAAAATGTAGGAAAATCACCATTTGAGCTTGGAAATGAATTTTTCTTCACGAACATAGAGTTTTGGAATGATATAAGGTGAAAATGTAATCCTCCAAGCCGCATCCAATCATATTTCCACATATAATTTTGACACAAATGATAGGGACAACAAAACCTAACAGTGGAAAATGGAAGGAAAGGAAAAAATTGAGTTTTACACCCAAGTTACAGACTCTTTCATATGGACAGAGGAATGAAAAACAAATTTTGGACTTTTAAGTGATCCTCGACCAAGGAAGGGACTGATCATGCCAACCAAATGGAGGAAAACATTTTCAAGCATCTAAACAGGGATATAGAAAACACAACAGAGCCTAACAAACTGAAGAAACTCAATGACAAATGGGGCAAGACTAATTTGAGTAACAACACCCTGTATGCCTTTAACTCAGAGTAAGACCAAGCTAGGCAATATTGATATTTCTTCAACAATTGAATATAGGACTTCTTTTCTTTCTTTCTGAGATAGATTCCTAACCATATTTTACATGGTTTTTCCTTTGTGCCCAGGATGTGCTCTTCCACGTCTCTTGAAACCGACATACTTCTGTGAGTAATACAATCAACATTATCAAATTTCTATTCAAGTTCCACCAAACTTTTGGGAATCTTGTTTGTCTTCAGTTGGATGTTTTCTTTGCCAAATAAAGTTTCCTTTCCTTCAAAAGCACACACCATTGGTTCCCAATATATATTTTGGTCAGAAAAATTGCCTTAGTTCTACAGAAACTGTTTCACCTAGGAATTATCATCAAACTCTTGCCAATTTTTAACGTTGTCAGGAAAAGATGGCCTTGTTAGTATTTCAACATCATACTCACAAAATGGAGACACTGTATAATTCCCAAATCTAGATCCTAGTACTGCTAAGTTGTCTACAACAGTATTAAACTTTCTATCATGGTGCACAATATTAAATGTTTCAAGCATTTCAATCAAATCTAAGATTGCATCCTTGTTTTGTTTCATTTTTTGATTTTTAGTATCATACAGTTTTCTAATATACTTTACAATCAGTTCTGAATCTCCTTTGACAATGATATCCTTTACACCATATTTCCATGTAATTCTCAGACCTAATAACAGTGCTTCACATTCAACAATGTTTTTAGTTAATTAAAAGTTGAGTTTAAAAGAAAAAACAAACTCTTCCTGGTCTAGAGAAATCAAAACAATTCCAACACCATTTCCAAACATGGAACAAGTTCCATCAAATTACAAGGTTAGGGGAAAACCTACTTGTTCAAGAAATTTACATTGATCAATCTTGTGCTCTTTTGCATCAGAAAATCTAACCAAGTTATCAGCATCTACATCATCATACAACACTTCATAACAAGCATTATTGGGATCTTCAATCAGGTGCACCATCCTCTTCTCTCCATATAGCTTTATAAGGCTGCCTTTAATTAGAATGGTGGAAAAAGACATATCCATCTGAATACTTCCAAAAACACTTGTAGCTCACTTTATTGATAACATCATGCCCCATTTGGCAGGGAAATCAACAATATCAACATCAAGTTTCAAGTTCTTACCTGGATAAGCTGCAAGTTGTACCACCAAACCTTTTACACATCCTACAACTGGCACCTCTCTAGAATCCATTACAATACACTTTCCATAAGTTGTTGTCAATTTTATGTTCAATTCATTCATAACCTCTAGAGGAATAACATTACATGATGCTCCAAGATAAAAGATAAAATTGTGCAATAGTCTGCCCTTAATAATCAGTGTTGTAAAAAATGGATCAAAATTTAATTGAGACTCAACAAAGATGTTCCCAAGTAAACTTCAGGTGTTTCACCTATCTCCTCCAATGCTGGTGGTTTATCGAGGTCTTCAATGGTTAGATGAGGAGTGTTTACATTATTTATATTTCTGCCTTGGGTACTCCTATCTTCTTCCAATCCCAAATACTCAAAATCCCTCTTCTTGTGCTCAGGAATCCTAAGTAATTCAGAAATTGGGATAAAAATATTGATATGACTCAAGACTTGGGAAATTTCATAAGGAATGTATTCAGGAAAATAATCATTTTAAGAAAGATTGAAAAACTCATCGGATGGCAAAATATTTTTAACATTTTGGGCATGGGTGGGAACACCAGTTCTACATGAGACAATAACATATGTATCTTTCTTTAGAGTTTATTTTGGGACATTGGCGAGAACTGGGGTTTTTGGTTTTTCTTAAGGCCCCACCCCTTTGACAACTTTACTTCTTGTGTTATAATATTTTTCTTGGGAAACAAAAACATTCATTAAAGCTGTCTATCCTCTTCTGATGGGATTCCTCCATCATACTTCTTAATCATTAGAGCTATTAGGTACTCAAAATAATTATTAGGAAGTTCAAAATATTATACCATATCTATTTCTAAAGTATGAGATGGATAAAGAAGAGGTACCCGGTGAATGCAATGCCAAAAACATGCAACAGTTCTTGCACTTATTTCTTCAGTTGAAGTTTCTCCTTGTTGTGAGCTTGTAGAGCAGTCCACCATGTATGCATAATCATCAGTGTTATCATCATCACCAGCTTCTTTAACTTTCTGATCTACTTCACATAGTAGGTGGGGTTTTCACACCAATTAATTTAATTTTTCTCTTAAACAACAACAACTCTAGCATTTAGAGGATCAGGCACTACTATATTTTCCCTAGCTTGGGGTTGTTTATCTCCCATGGGTCCTTTACCTCTATCATCAGATCTCTGATCATTTCTAGGATGATTTGCAAATATGTCTTGTACTTGTTTCCTATGCTAACCTTAAGAACCTTGTCCAATTCCTTTCTCTTTTATTGCTATCTTGTAAGATATTTCTTTGATAGCTCCAGCCAAAGTCTTTACAACTTCCTCAAGATCCACAACCTTACTTGATTGAGGCTTCTCTAGGTTGATCAGTTTAACACCCTCCATCTTAGGAGGTTTTCCAAGTGCTTTAATGTTGTTCTCAATTTCCTTGATCTCCAACAACCTTCCAAATTCTTCTTCCTTCTAAATTAGAATTTCCCAACTCTTGAAAAAACCTTCTACTAGGGTCCCTAGCAAAGACAAATTCTTCCTTATAGCTTTGCAGAGATTAATGACAAATCTTATTTGATATATGTTAAGACAATGGTATTTATTAAGAATTTAAACAACACAGAGTCACCAGTAAGGATTCTCACCTTAGTTTATCCAGATTCAAAATGAAAGACCTATCAAATGTCTTTCAATACCAGATTCATGCAAATCTTATAAGATATACTCTTCTTCTACGCAAACTTATCCTTGATGATACAAAATTTAGTCCAATAATAGTAGAAGCTAGAAATATTGCACTCAAAACTTACAATTTTGAACAATTCTTACATCTCTAAATAGATAATGATGTTTCAGAAATGTATTTACACTTAGATCAAGTAAGAAACATTACCAAGGTCTGTATGTACTACATTTGTAAAATACTTCAAAGAGTCCCTGACAATGGCACCAATCTGGTGTTGTTTCCACACAAATAAATCTCAAAGCTCAAATAATCCCTGGAAACGGCATCACTAGTGTTGGTATTTAAATTTGGTCTCCTTTTCATGCGTAGAAGCATCACATATTCGACATGGAGCTTAGAGATAGATAGATCATGATGTGTGTCATTTTGTATCCACAGATGAGATCTAATTGGCCCTTTGAAACTCATATTTGTTGAGATATGGATAACACCTTCAAGAGGATTTGACCTATCGTCACTACTTTAGGTTGTGCCTCTTCAACTAGGGTGAGAGGACCCTTAGTGTAACCTCTATTTGATGAGGGACATAGAGATATCCTTCTTTTGCATGAATTTTATGAAGAAAACCTTGGGAAAGTATGATCAATACTCCACATTTAACTCTCAAGAGTTGTCGCTTCTAAAATATGGAGATACTTTCAAAACAAGGCTAAGGTTCTGAAATAAATTATGAAACTCTAATTGTTCTGCATATTTTAGTAAATAGATTTTTTTTCATTTGTGGATATACATGGAAAAAAGGGGTAGTTTAGGATGGATTCATGGTTTTCGAATGATTTTTGTGGGAGATTAAGCAGGATAAAGTTGATTAAACTAGATCTTTGAGAAACTTCACAATAATGGAAAAATAAACAACAAAAAGTTTCAGAATAGTTAAGATGTTCCTTCAACAAGAAGGTGTGCATCAATGGAGGCCCAGATTTGCACATTTTCAGACAATCTTTGAGAACATAGCATGAAGGATCAAGTTAAAAGACTCAATTAAACACCAACATCTTTGATCAATCATGCCTAAGGTACACCCAAAGACTTACAAACAATCTTTATCAACAAATTACAGTCAAGTGATTTTAAATTTGTTTATCTCATCATAGGATGAAGGACCTTCTTGAAATGAAATTACAAATGCCACTAAATTGTCACATGGATGAGATCCTATTTTATTTCACAAATATTTCAATGTAATATTACAATAGGAACAAGAAAAACTACTTACAAACATTCTGAAATAAAGAAAACACTAATTACTACAAGATTGACACAAATTAATTTCAAAATTACTTATATTCATTAGCAGGGGAAAGCTTCCAGAGCAATCTCAGATACTGTCAATGGCTATACATCTTCAACCAAATTTAAATGATAGAAAATATAACATAGAAGAAATTAACTAGGTATCTCAGATGGGTTTCTCAGAAGATGACTTTTCTCAAATTTTTCTTGTGAAATTTAACTCTCGACCATTTGCAAGAGTATCCTTATTGCATTTAAACATTTTAGTTGCTCACTCATCCCAAATTTCCCCCCTAAAAAAGAAGAATATTTGAGGGACATTTAGTTGTTACCAATTTTCCTCAGAAAGCGACGTTTAACAAATTCACATCTGAAAGTTTCCAGGTGGACCAATTATTAATTGATCACATTTCTTAGGCCCTAAAATAATGAATATGCTGCCATGCCATAACTTTCTCTGGAGGCTCTGTACAGCTAGATCTAACAGGTAATCCATTTTTCTCTCGAGGAAACACCTTTTTCATCTTTTGCACCTGCAACTTTCATCATTTCATCCTTTTCACTCTCTTTCCTTTGTAAGTCTTCATCGCATCCATCTTATCTAGTAATTCACATTTTTACAAGTTCCTGAACAATTCTAATTTCAAAATATCAACCTTACCAATCCTTGGGCTCACAAATTAAATTCTAAATCCATTCAATGGAACTTTTCAAACAAAAATGATAAGGAATTTCATCAAAAAATGATGAAAACCAGTTTGTATTCGCATCTCCAGGAGTCTTGGATCAAAAATGGTAGAAAAATAGATGTGATGCACAACAACCGATGATTCTTTCCCTTCTATACTTTATTTTAGATCCATCAACATGTTTCCTTGGTGTAACCACAAAGAAGATGTATAGGGGTAAGTTTCCAAAAAAATGTGGGCCTTCCACGTGCACTGGGCCCAAGAAAAATGCCTTTTGGCATTTGAAAAAGTCTAAGTAAAAAAGGAGCCAACAAAATCCTCCAAGTGTTTCAATGGTGCACTTTGAGATGGTCTCCAAAAGGAGAGATCCCAAACAAGTGCAGGCTCCCCACGTGTCTCAGTCCAGTGGATTTTCTTAAAAAAATTGAAGGATCAACGGAAGGCACCATTTTTCTAGGGTCCAAGGCATTTTTCCTTGGCCGTTGAAAAGTCGAAGCAATGGTAGAGTGAGTGGAAGCCTCTAAGTGTCCTCCTGGAACTTCTTCAAAATAAAATTTAGGGGCCAGTCCCCAAACAGGCACGGTCCCTCCACATGTCCCATGCCTTAAAAAAATTCTTTGAAAAGTTTAATTATATAGCAGAGCCAGCGGAAGCCTCCACATGTCTCCCTATCATAATTATTAAGGTGGGACCATGAGACAGATCCTCAAATGAGCATTGGCCCTCCACATGTCCATGGTACGTTAAAGCTGCACTAACCACATGAAAAAATTATCTAATTCTGGGCAAGGTAGCGGAAACCTCCACGTGTCTCCCTGGTGTAACTCCAAGGTCAAACCAAATGGAAAATTTTTAGATGAGTGTCAGCCATCCATGTGGACAAGATTTGAGTTGAATCAGGCCTTAGAGTTTCAAATTTCCCCACCAAGCTGCATCCAACTAGAATGGGATACGTTTCCAAAGAGGCTGAGATATGAACTTGACAGGGGAAAATACACCTATCAAACCGTAAAATGTAGGAAAATCACCATTTGCGCTTGGAAATGAATCCTTATTTCAAGAAAGATAATTTGGAAATGATATAAGGCCCGAATATGATCCTCTAAGCCACATCCAATCATGTTTCCATAGATATTTGGGACAAAAGTGATAGGGACAAAAAATGTGACTGTGGAAAACGAAAGGGAAAAAACCCGAGTTTTCACCCAAGTTATAGATTCTTTTCACATGGACAGAGGAACGAAAAAATTAAATCTTGATTTAAATTGATCCTCGACCAAAGAAAGGGACTAATCATGGAAACAAAATGGAGGACAAAGTTATCATGCATCAATACAAGGAGACAAAAAAGACAGCAGGGCCAAAAAATTGAATAATTTCAAGGAAAATCGGGGCGAGATCAAATTGATCACCAACATAATGTACCTCATAATCAAACAACATGCTTCAATGGTGAACTGAATCAGGATTTAATGGTTCAAACATATGCTGTGTCCCAAGAACCACATGGAGAAGAAAAACAACAGTAAGAGGCAACTCCAAATCAAACCACATTAGTCAATTAGAAAATAGAAGCTTTTGCAGAGTTAATCATACTCATTTCTAGGGTGTAGTTGTTAATACATAGTCAAAGAATAGGAACATAGAATAACAACAACCATCTAGCCTAATTTCTTCTTAACCTACCCTCACCCCAGAAGGAGTTAGAAATATAAGAGCAACTCCAAACACACAAAATCAGACGAAGGAACCATTTAAGGTAACACATGTGCCTATTCAATCTTTGGAAAATATTGTGTTAAGTAAGGGAAAGAAAAAGAATAATCCATCCCCCTTCATCACCATTCACTAAATGAAAAAAACAAATGTGAGCATTTCCATGTGGGAGTCACTAGCAATCCCAGGATAATGAGATTTGTTGCAAGAAACAATGGCTAATTGCTCCACCTTAAATGGATCACCTAAAAATCAAGAGAAGGCTCTCACTAATGTGGTGTAGTAAGAAGGGGGTCAACCAAGAAAAATTTTGAAGCCTCCACCTTTATATTTATCATTGATCGTCGGGAACCACTTGGTACACAATTGCATGATTGATTCAGGGAAAAGAATTTTAGTAATGGCTAAGTACAAAATGGATCAATTAGGTGAAAAATATGCACTATTCTCTAAAGGACTGGTACAAATGAACATGATAGCAGTGGCAATAGTTGGGATTATCAAAGGGTTAAGTCTTACACTAGATGTTTTCCTAAATGTCACAGTTTTTTAAGATATGTTTGTAATTGACTTATCTCCACTTTTTGCCTTATATTTTTCAAGAGACTTCACAACTAAAATTAGTGGGGAACTATCTGCAGACTAAACAAAAAATAATTTTAGAATGAGATACAAGGCCAAGGATATAATCAGGTCAGAAATAATTACATACTTTCACATTGGGCCTCATGTGCAAACTCCTATTAATGCAAATTGTTTGGCCTTTAATCATGAAGAATATTTAAACATTCTAGAAATAGGTACTAAATTATAAGGCATATTGTATTTGAGGTTAGATGAATGTGAAATAAAAAGACACACTTTTAATCCATACAACTAAATAGAAGAAGATGAGATAGGCATATATTGCTTGCGCAAAGAGAATCCAATTCTCCCTAGCATCACCAATTTGGAAAACAAGGATGAAAAAAAAGTATGGAAACCTTTTTTTTTATGGTTCAAGGAGCAGGAAATGTGTTGGAGGGGGTGCAATGTTGGTGTCTCCACAAAACATCAAGCATTATTCAACCTTTCAATTTTAGTTTACTTGCGCAAACAATATAACATAGTATGAGGTGTTGATGAATGAATTTCATTGGGCTAGGAAAGTAGGTATAAAGAAATTTCAAGTGTTCAATGATAGTGAGATAATTGTAAATAAATTTAGGGTACAACATTCCGTAAAGAATGATCTCTTGAAAAGTTACAAAAATAGGGTATGTGACCTCATTGAGGACTTTAAATCATTAAACATTGAGTTCATACCTAGAAATAAGAATGAAGCCGTAGATAGACTTGTAGTAGTTATGAAATCATTTTATATAGTTGATAGTATTAGAGGGGATAACACACCGTTACTTATCAAGGTAGTTGTGAGGCCAACAGTTCCAGATAACAACACAAGTGGACAGGTGTTTGATAGTGACCAAAAGATCATCAATTTATTGCAAGAAGAAGTTGAATTCTCTGAAAGGAATCAATATAAATTGGTGCAGCATTACGGTGATCAACTAGTGCAACTAGAAACAAACAAGCTCCCAAAAGGCCTAGTGATATATGAGCCCATATTCAGTCCCAATGACCAATTCCATAAGGTGAAAGTAAAAATCTGAGTCAAAGGGCAAGATTCAGAACCTATTTTAGTTAGAGAGGGTAAACACTGAGTACTCAATATGAGTAATATGATTTCATTAAAAATTTCCAAGAGTTCTCAGATGTTTTCACTTGGAGCTATCCATACCTAAAAGGACTTCAATCCAAAGTTCTTAGGAAAAAAAAATACCAGTCAATCCTCACATTGAGACTCTAATCAAGAAAGAGATAAATAAGATGATAGAGGCAAGCATCATATTTCCAACTAAGCATTCAAGTTGGGTTGAGAACATGGTTCCATTCAGGAAGAGAAATAGAGAAATCAGGTTGTACGTAGATTTCGAGGACATGAACATGGTATCTCTAAATGACCACTGTCCACTTCCCTCTATGGAGAAAATATTGCAAGTGGTGTCTAGTTAAGAAATATCTCTCTCCTTGATGGATACTTAGAATATAATTAGATCATGGTGAAAAAATAAGACTAATTCAAAACAGCTTTCACCCACTAAGTGGGGCACCTATGCCTAGACGAAAAATTCCATTCAGGTTCTCAAACGTCAAAGAAATATTTCAATGAGTGATGGACATGGAATTCAAGGAGTAGTTATTGTGTACATAGATGAAATCACTATGTTTTCTAGTAATTTAGAAATCCAACTTTTCTATCTCAGATATGTGTTTCCAAAGGGTGTAGAAGATTCTGAGTGTCCTTAAATATGAAAAAGTGCATATTCCTAGCTCACAAAGGAAAGATTTTTGGATACATTGTGTCTAAGGAAGGATTAAATATTGATCTAGAAAGAGTTGAAGAAATCCAAGCATTACCATTTCCAAGTCATAAGAAGGATCTCTGAAGCTTCATGGGGATAATCAACTTTGTTGGAAGGTTTGTGCCATATTTTTCTGCTCTTGTCAAGTCAATAACATTGATGTTTAAAAAGATCATGGTATTGAAATGGAAATAAAAGGGAAAGGAAAATTTTGAAGCTATCAAGAATGCTATATCTCAAGCTCGAACTATCATCAATCAAGAATTCTCTAAAGACATCATGCTCTATGTTTTTGGAGACTTAGATACCATTTTCACAATATTAGTGCAACAGAACAAAGAGGGGTCTGAGAAGTTAGTTACCTTCTTCATTCAAAGCTTTGAGGACTATGAAGTGAGGTAATTCTTCATTGATAATATATTCCTCGCTATCATAAGGAGTTTTAAGAAGTTCAAGTACCTAATTTCAAACAATAGGATTCAGTTGCTAGTATTCCATGCGGGAGTTAAGGACATCCTCTTGAATAAAGAATTGAGTGAGAAGCGGGAAAGATGGATCACTCGTGTGATGGAGTATGATATAAAGATAAAGGTTACTAAAATATATGTGGAAAGGTATTGTGTGAGAAACTAGCCTCAATTCATCATGTTTAGACAAACAATGAAAAGGAAACATATTTGGTGCTACAAGATAATCGGGAACAGGAAAATGATAATGTTCATATTATTTATTGGAATCAAATCATGATACATTTCCTACAAATAGGTATGTTCCCCTCCAGAAATGACGGAAATCAAAGAGGGTTTATTTAAGGCTCCAAGCCATTCCATATGTACTTATTGACCATGTTTTGTTAAAGAAGGACATCAATGGAGTCCTATAGAGGTGCATTAGAACTAATCAAATCGAACATGTGCTACATCAGTTTAATGATGGAGAGGATAGAGGTCGTTTTTCTCCTCAGGTGACAACTCTCAAAATAATGAAGGTAGGTTATTATTTTCCCATGGTGTTCAATGACTGCTATACATGGATCAAGAAATGTAGAAAATGTGCATTGTTCACAGGAAAGGAGAGGCTAGCATAACTTCCATTCGATATAATTTTTTGTTGACAATCCATTCATGAAATGGGGATTTGACTTCATTAGGTTCATTAATCTAAATTAAATCCAAAGTTTCAAGTGGATTATCACATAAACAGACTATTTCACCGAATGAACCAAGGCAGTGGCACTCAAGGAAGCAAACGTGTAGTGCCCACTTCCCTTCTACACCTTTTTGTTATTTATTGTGATATTGTCGACTATACTTATGGATATTATTGTAGTTTTTGATTTGGCATGATGTTAGAGATTAGAGATCACAGACTTTTGTTGATTTTGATTCATATATGATGCATGTGGATTATTAGAGACATTTTATATTAATGTTGATATGTTGTTGACATGGTTATATATATGTTTTTCGTGTGTGTGTGTGTGTGTGTGTGTGTGTGTTTTTTTTTCTGACATGTGATATTTCGTCATATTCAGTAGACCTTTGATAATTGAACTAATGTTGTGATCATTTTTACATGGATGAGATGTAGAATACAAATGTTGCTACAAATTGTAAATGATATCACATTTTCCTAGATGATATTTGATTCATATATAGATGATTGTGGATTTATATTGTATATTTTATCCTAATGTTTTTGATGTGGCCATGAGGCCGAAGGAGGTGTTATGTGTTTTGCAAGTAAACATGTCACAACAAACATCGGGGGATTGGAGACCAACCACATTGGAATTCTAGATGAATTCAACAAGGGTCACCATGGAAACATGTGTTTGTGTGTGTGTGTGTGAATTATTGTTAGGGGGAAATTGTGACCAAGGGGTTATGTGTTGTATTTTGTTTAGTTTTCCTTACTTAATGTAGTATGTGATTTTTAGTGATGTAATTTCCTTGTTTTAATTAATTAGAAAATGATGTATTCTTCCCTTTATCTTAATGGGTGTTAGTGTCCTATTTAAGTTAATTAATCTTGTTATTAACTATTTTGGATGTGACCAAAAGTTTTCATTTATTAGACCTAGATGGCTCTTGGGTTTTGTGTTGTAAGATTGATGTACTTGTGACCTTGAGTGTTGTACACTCTACCCCCTCATGGAAATTCGAATTTGGCCTTAAGGGCCAATTTTAAAGGCTTGTGGGACAAGTTAAACTTGTCCCACACCTCTTAAATTTCTATTCCAACCTACCTATGGGTTTGGGGGTCAAAATTAGACCCCATTATGGGTTTTGGGAAGAGAAATTGTAATTATTTTATTGCACCTTCTTACATGTAATTACTTTTGGTCCTTAAGGGGTGTGGGCATGGATTGTGTATGTAAGTAAAATGTCATTTCTTCAACCACTTATTAATTGTGCTTTGGAGTTTGAAGTTTGACTTGTGAGGTGGAGTTGAGGATGAGTGATGTGGCATCCTACATGGAGCCACCTCACCCTCCTCTCTCCCTTTTCTATTTATTCAAGTTCTTTTTCTTGTTTGGGGGTTACTTCATTCTTTTGTGCTCTTTCATTTCTTGGAGTTAGAGGATTTTGGAGAGCTTGTGGTCTTGTGGGAGCTTGTTGGTGATTGCTTGGGATTGAAGGAACTTGGAGTTTGACTCTTGGAACAAGCTCTACTATGGAAAGGTAGGAGCTTTACTTTTTCTTATGTTATTCCTCTATTTTGTGTTGTGTGCTTGTTTTTGTTGAGTGTTTGGAATTCTTGTTGGGTGCTTGGGTAGATTTCCTAAGTGTGGTGTAGGAGGTGGACTATGGGGAGAATTCATGTAGGGAGGCATAAGATTTATTTCATGTTTGGAGGGAGTTTGGGTTGGGTGCCCCACCTTGGACAAGGAATGCTTGCATTTCTTACTTATTCTTGTATGAGGGAGGCATAAGAGAATGAGGGAGGCATAAGAGTATGTGGGAGGCATAAGAGGTACTTGAGGGAGGCATAAGAGTATGTAGGGGATTTGAGACAAGTATTGGAGGCTTTTAAGGTGGGCACCCATTTCCCATTGGGAGGCATAAGTGGCCTCCCCATAGGTTCTTGCTCCTTTGGCTTTCATTTTTAAGCCTTGTTTATTTTGGTTGTTTTTCCTTCTTGTGTTGTAGTTGAGTTGAATGTGCTTGGAATTGTTGTGAAATTTGGTGTTGTGTTGTGGAAGCTTTTTGTTTTCATTGGTTGCATTCACCTCTCATTATAATGTGGTTGGGGCTCGGGGGAATGAGGAGGATGGCTTCTCCCCCTCATTGGATATTTTTGTTGGGTGGAGAGTGTTTCCTCTCCCCCCATTTTTGTTGTGGATCAAGAAAATCATGAAGGAGCTCTCTTGTTGGTATTGTGAAGCTTGGAGCTTTTGGTGGAGTCCCTAAGAAAATCCTTCTTGTAATAAAACTTCCTTAGTGTTTTTTCCCACTTAGAGTGGAGGAACTTGTAATATTACATTCCATTTTAGCTCACATTCTTGTATGATTTTTCCACTTCAAGTGGAGGACATTGTGTTGATCTTGTGAAGGAAAGTTGCATTCAAATAATTGTTATTAAAGTTGTATTGTATGTTGAAAGAAACAAAAGAAGAAGAAATATTTGTGTTGTAAAGTTAGTTTTGTGAAATGGAAAAGAAAGTTCATTACCTTTGTTTGAAAGTTGTATTGTAGGAAAGGAAAGTTGTCTTCATTGTTGTATTTGTATTATTATAGATGAGAAGGAAGAAATATTAAAGTTCATATATTTCTCAAAGGCATGTAGTGAAGTAAGTTGTATTGATTCATTTTCATGTAGTGGAGGAAATATATTTTAAAACCTTATTTTCAATAGATGGAATTTGCTTAAGTTTTAATTAGTCTTGGAATAGGCCAATGAAGTAATCTAAGTCCTAACTCTAGTATGTTATCCTCATTTAAAAGTTATTGTAAATCTACTACAATTAGTTAAGGGAAATGAAATGAAATTCTCCTTTCCTCCTATATAATGTTCACTAAATGGACTAGAAGAGAAAGTATTAATGCAAGATTTTAACTTGCCCATACTACTAGCTACATTTCAATTCATGTTGATAGCAATGCTAATTTCCTAAACCTTATTAATAATAAAACATTGCTAATAGTGAAATTTTTACAAATAAGATAATATAGTAATACCAATATAATATTAATATTAGTATATTCAATATAAAAAAAATACTATATTGTAAGCCATAGTCAAAAGAAATAATATAATATACAATATTACAATATGATATATATATATATATACCACTATATATTTCATTATATAAACATATTTATACGTATTGAATAAAACAAGATTTTATTAAGTTTGAAACTTTTGGGTCGGTTATGGTTGTTCGCCAGCCTATGCATTAGGGCCTATGATTTAAAGTGGGGGGGGTTGGGGTCGACTACCCCACCCCCCATTATTTTAATTTATCAAACTCCAAACTATGGGTTTATAACCCACCTAAATCTAAACCCCCCTACATGGGTATATAATTACCATATGAAGATTATCTATGGGTTTATTTACCCCTACGCACAACTGTGGGGGGACTATGTATTTTCAAGCCATGACATGATTGTATTAGTCACCACACACAGACACACACACACACACACACACACACACACACACACACACACACACACACACACATAACAAGAGGCATTTTTAATTGGATTTACAATTTTTTAAATCATTGTATTAATAAGTTTAGATTATTTTTTAGATAAACATTTATAATCCACTTTTCTTTTACAATAAATAAATTATATATACAAGTATATATATATATATATATATATATATATATATATACCCAAATGAAATCACTCATCAAATATAGATTCATAAAAATAGAGTAAAACCCACAAGCCCATTTGGGCAAAGCAATGAAATACGATCTAAATAAAACAAACAAATACATTTGTAAACCCTAAGGAGGGCATCAAAAAATAAGAAAAATAATGGAGCTTGTAGGCCACTTCCAAAGCTTAAGAGTGCCTCTAATGGCTTCCCTTCCTCCTCCTTTAACCTGCAAAACCAAAGAAAGAAAATGAATCAAATGAAATGAGAAAGAAGACTTCATAAGGATGCCTTAGGGTTGGTTACCCTTTTTCCACATCAAGGGACCAAATTGAATCCATCCAAGGGATGAGATTCATCCCTACAAAAAGTAGGTGGAGAGTGGGTGAGTGGGAAATTACCCTTTTAATTTAAATGTTTTAATTTCAAAATATGGGTTGACTTTTTAAGGGGTTACTTTATGGGGTAGGGAAGTGTTCATTATTCTAACCCCATGGAAAATGGGACCTTGTTAATTGTTTAAACCTTGTGGAATTAAATACCTTGGGTATTTAATTAATTTGGCCCCTTTAACCCTCTAGATTTAATTGTGGGAATATTTAACTATAGTAGGAATTTAATTATTTATTAAATTAACACTTAGAGTGAACTAAACCTTGCTTGGAGTAAATCTACTCATTAGTTTTAATGTGGATTTTAATATTTGGTTATAATGGGAAAATTTTATTTATTAAATATAATTGACCTTGGAGACATTATTGTCACAACTGTATTTTCAAAGCCTGTATGTGGGCACGCTTTTCAAAAAATAAATTATTCCATAATTTTTCTAACTAAACCTAGGTTGTTCTTGGGTCTCGTGTGGGCATTTTTTAGTGGGTGTTACACTTGGTATCAGAGTCATGGGTTCAAATCTTGGACCCTTGGGCACACAAGGAAAATGTGAGACATGAACATTGAACCTAGTGCAATATTAAACCTAGCACAATACTAAACCTAGAAAACAACTTGTCTGAAAGATTGTATATTTTAGTAAACATAGAAAAATGGAATAAAACCTAGAATGATGAACTAAATCTCACCTTGGTCTGTGCAGGAGGTGCATATCAGATGAGGGGTCCTTTCACATAGACCTAGATATACCACCTCCAGAGCAGGTCTTAGCGGCCATTCTACCCCAGATTTTACAGACACTTCAGGACGTCAATGCCACTATACATGGAGGGTCCTTAGGAAGGATGATCAATCAGACATGATAGGGAGCCATCCATTGAGGCTCATGCATCTCCTCGACACAGTGAGGAGCATATGGTAGAGAACTCCCATGTGGAGTCCAGCTAGAGTAGAGTCACCATAGAGGGGATAGGGAGATAGGATTTCAGGACACAAGGATAGGTCTCGAGCCCTAGACCTAGAGATGAGCATGTAGAGAGGCCTAGGGGTCACCAAGTCGATAGCTACAGACCATATCAGGGAGATCCTAAAGCTACGACCATCTCACTATTCTAGAGATATAGGTGGATTTCAGGTAGAGGCCTGGTTGGTGAGCTTGAGCGGGTGCTTCAAGCTCTACCCTTATACTAGAAACAAAAAATATCGTGTTGTGATCCATCTTCTGAGGGATGGAGCCGGTGTTTGGTGGAGGACCGAGGAGCAAAAGCTCCACCTTGATTCAGAGACGATTACCTGGGAGTTCTTTGAGGAGCGTTCAGGAGTAGGTACTTATCCTGGAGGTTTATTCAACAACTGTATAGATGAGTTCCATGACCTTCGTCAGGCATCTATGACTGTAGTTAAGTATGAGAGTCGAATTTTTAGACCTACTCTAGTATGTCGACTATATGCAGGATGAGAAGGTACAGATTCACAGGTTCATCAGGGGCCTGAATTTTGATTTGGGTGGTGCAGTGCGCATTCACTTCCCACAGACCTTAGCAGAGGTCGTGGAGAAGGCCTATATTATAGAGGAGACACATGAGGAAAGATGCAATAGGCCAGGGACAGAGTTTAGAGCCGCATCCAGCAGATGTAGGATAACAGATCGAGGAGGTTAGTTCCTCCTCATGGTGGATAGGGTTCAGAACATAGTCGTCTTTCAGGCCACAAAACAGCCACCTCAGTAGCAGTAGCAGACCCACCCACCATTCAGACCTACTCAGAGGTTCGACACACAGAGAGGATGGAGTATGGGGCCTCCTCCTAGGGGTCCCATTAGGACATAGGGTGTGCCAAGAGCACAGTCAGCAGGAGCTCACTAGTAAAGACCTCAGTAGTCCATAGCCAGATCATCAGGATCCACAGCATAGACCTCTAGAGTGCCGGCTTGAGCTGCATCTCATTGGAGAGGACCAGGGTAGCTGGTATGGTTGTGGTGTTATCAGGACATCATTGGAGGGAGTGCCCACAGAACCCTAGTAACAAGGGTAAGATGTAGATTTATGAGCCTACTGTTGGTGACATGGGGTGTAGCCATCAGATCTATGTAGTGGTCGAGAACTGCCAGGATGAGCACCAGAGTACCGTCATAGAGATGACAGGTAGCATTGGTGGTATTCCTACCTCCATTTTGTTTGATTCTGGTTCATCAGATTCTTTTATTGCACCATCCTTAGTAGAGAGTTGTAGGGTAGCAATAGTTAGGTAGGGTCTTAGTTGGGACGTTGAAATGGCTTCTGGAGCCAAAATTTTATGTAGACTCCTTAGTAAAGGAGTGTGTAGTGGATTTGGGACCCTTCACCACTACCTCGGATCTTCGCATCCTTCCTCTAGGTTCTTATGGAGTCATCTTGGGCATGGATTGGTTGTCTACACACAGAGCCAGAGTGGACTATTACCATAAGACTATATCATGTACAGATGATCTAGGAGTTGAGTCAGTGATAGCAGGGGTTAGGAGGCCATTTCTATTCACACCATCTCCGCTATGCAGCTTAAGCAGTGTGTGTGATGAGGTTGTTAGATGTATGTTGTTACAGTTAGTGACAAATCAGAGGATGAGTCTAGTGGACCATCCCTTGATGATCATCCCATCTTGAGAGAGTTTTTATGTCTTTCCAGGGGAGCTACCATGGGTTACCACCCCCACGTGAGATATATTTTCACATAGATTTGGTTCCAGGTGCAGAGCCTATCTCACGAGCACCGTATCAGATGACTACTCCTGAGCTCTGCAAGCTCAAGTTGTAGCTTGAGGGCCTTCTGGAGAAAGGCCTAATCCATCCTAGTGTATCCCCTTGGGGTGCACCAGTGATTTTTGTAAAGAAGAAGGATGGATCTCTATGGTTGTGTATTGATTACCACCAGCTGAACAAAGTAACGATCAAGAATCGTTACCCCCTTCCGTGCATTGATGATTTATTTGATCAGATGAAGGGGGCCATAGCAATTTCTCTTAGATAGATCTTAAGTCAGGTTATCATCAGCTGAGGATCACGGAGGTATATATTCATAAGACCACCTTCCGTATGAGATATGGCCACTACAAGTTCACCGTAGTGCCTTTTGGTTTTGACGAATGCCCCCGTAGTGTTCATGAGCTTGATGAATGGGGTATTCAGGACATTCTTGGATTGCTTTGTGCTCATTTCCTTAATGACATTCTGATTTACTCACATACACGTGAGGATCATGAGGAGCACCTTCACCAGGTTCTTCAGTGTCTTCATGAGAAGCATCTTTATGGGAACCTGGAGAAGTGTGTGTTCTTTCAGACAGAGGTGCAGTATTTGGGCCACATCATTTCTAGGGAAGGTATCACAGTCAATCCTTCCAAGATTTCAGCTATTATGGATTGGCCAAGCACCCACTAGTGTGACAGAGGTGTGTAGCTTCATGGGTTTAGCAGGATATTACAGGATATTTATTCAGGACTTCTCTCGGGTTGCACACCCCATCACTTCCCTTCAGCGGAAAGGGAAGAAGTTTGTTTGGTCAAGATAGATGTGAGTAGGCCTTCAGGAAACTGAAGGAATGCCTCACGAACAGTGCCTATTCTTGAAGTATCCAGATCCTCAGGGTGAGTTCTTCATATGCACAGATGCTTCTTTGGCAGGACTTGGAGGTGTGTTGATGTAGGAGGGCAGAGTAGTGGCTTTTGAGTCTCACAAACTCAAGGATTATGAGCTCAATTATCTAACTCATGATCTTGAGCTTGTGGAAGTTGTTCATGCCTTGGTTTGATGGAGACACTTCCTTCTTGGCCGGATATTTACACTTAGGACTGATCACTTGAGTCTTCACCACCTCTTCACACAACCCAATCTCAATGCTTGTCAATGGCATTGGATGGAGTTACTTTGTGAGTATGACATGGAGATAGAGCATGTGAAGGGGAAGGAGAATGTGGTTGCAGATGCCTTGAGTAGACAGAGACATGTGGTTATGGCCACTTCAGTGGGCACAGATTTGCAGAGCCTGATTTTACAGCAGCTTCCTCATGACAACTTCTACCTTGCATCCAGGGAAGAGATTGAGTCTCAGAGACCCCTTGAGGGGAAGTTTGATGGATTCTCCTTAGAGACAATGGCCTTCTTAGGCACAGAGGTTAGATTTATGTTCCCAAGAGATGGAGGCTTGAGACAGGACATTTTGACAGAGGCTCATCGTGCACCCTATTCAGCCCATCCCAGGGTGAAGAAGATGCACACCACTTTGAGACAGTTGTACCATTGGAGGGGACTTCAGAGAGACGTGGCTCAGTTTGTGTCACATTTTTTAGAGTGTCAGAAGGTGAAGGCTGAGCATCAGCATCCTGTTGGCCTTCTCTTTCCTCATGCTATACTGGAGTGGAAGTGGGACACCATTTCCATGGACTTCATAGTTGGGTTACCAACGTCGAGATACCACCATGATGCCATCATGGTCACGGTGGATAAATTGATGAAAGTGGCTCATTTTTCTCTAGTGAAGACCACCTACATAGCTAGTGTAGTGGCACGGGTATATCTTGATGAGATCATTAGGTTGCATGGGATTCTGTACAGAAAATCATTTGTGACCGCGATCCTCTTTATACACTTCCCACTTCTGGACTACCATGCAACATGCCCTCGGGATGAAGATCAATTTCAGCACAACATATCACCCTGAGACAGATGGACAGACTGAGCAGATGAATCAGATTTTGGAGGACATGCTTAGGATGTATGTCATGGATCACCAGTCGAGATGGGAGGAGTACCTGTACTTGGTGGATTTCACCTACAATAATATTTTCAGATTTCGATAGGCATGGCTCCTTTTCAGGCATTATATGGTAGAGAGTGCAGGACACCTCTTAGTTGGGATAGGTTAGAGGACAGGGTTTCTCTTGGGCCAACTTTATTACAGGACATGGAGCAGCAGGTGGTTATGATCAGACAAAGATTGTAGGAGGCATAGGATAGGAAGAAGAAGTATGCAGATCAGCATAGGACAGACCGTAGTTTTGATGTGGGCATGAAGGTGTTCCTTCGTGTCAGGCCACATAAGAGCCCTATCCGTTACGGAAAAGGTTCTAAGTTAGCTCCTAGATTTGTGGGTCCCTTTGAGATCTTGGAGTGTATCGGTCCTTTGGCCTACCGTCTAGCATTGTCACCTAGCTTGTCTCACGTCCATGATGTGTTTCATATTTTAGTACTTAGGAGATATATTGCAGATCCTTCTCATGTGTTGGATTGGACCTCATTGTAGGTACAGGATTAGGGGCAGGTGATGGTGGAGCCCATCTGCATTTTAGAGTGTAGGACCCTGGGCCTTTAAGGCAAGAGATATTGACTAGGTTCGAGTGCAGTGGGATAGGTATGATGAGACTACGGCTACATGGGAGGATGCTACATTGCTACGAGTTCAGTTTCCACACCTGTTCCAGTGACTTCTAGGAGGAAGTCGAGTCTAAGGGGAGGGGATGTAGTGCCCACTTCCCTTCGACACCTTTTTGTTATTGATTATGATACTGTCGACTATACTTATGGATATTATTGTAGCTTTTGATTTGGCATGATGTTAGATGTTAGAGATCATGGAAAATTGTTGATTTCGATTCATATATGATGCATGTGGGATTATTAGAGACATTTTATATTAATGTTGATATGTTGTTGACATGGTTATATATATATATATATATGTATATATATTTCAGACATGTGATATTTCGATCATATTGAGTAGAACCTTTGATAATTGAACTAATGTTGTGATCATTTTGACATGGATGAGATGTAGAATAGAAATGTTGCTAGAAATTATAAATGATATCGTATTTGCCTAGATGATATTTGATTCATATATAGATGATTGTGGATTTATATTGTATATTTTATCCTAGATGTTTTTGATGCGGCCATGAGGCCGAAGGAGGTGTTATGTGTTTTGCAGGTAAACATGTCACAACAAACATCAGGGGATTGGAGACCAACCACATTGGAATTCTAGATGAATTCAACAAGGGTCACCATGACAACATGTGTTTGTGTGTGTGTGTGTGTGTGTTGAATTATTGTTAGGGGGAAATTGTGACCAAGGGGTTATGTGTTGTATTTTGTTTAGTTTTCCTTTACTTAATGTAGTATGTGATTTTTAGTGATGTAATTTCCTTGTTTTAATTATTTAGAAAATGATGTATTCTTCCCCTTTATCTTAATGGGTTTTAGTGTCCTATTTAAGTTAATTAATCTTTTTATTAACTAATTGTGGATGTGACCAAAAGTTTTCATTTATTAGACTAGATGGCTCTTGGGTTTTGTGTTGTAAGATTGAGTGCTTGTGACCTTGAGTGTTGTACACTCTACCCCCTCATGGAAATTCAAATTTGGCCTTAAGGGCCAATTTTGAAGGCTTGTGGGACAAGTTAAACTTTTCCCACACCTCTTAAATTTCCATGCCAACCCTACCTATGGGTTGGGGGTAAAATTAGACCCCATTATGTGTTTTGGGAAGACAAATTGTAAGTCTTTATTGCACCTTCTTACATGTAATTACTTTTGGTCCTTAAGGGGTGTGGGCATGGATTGTGTGTGTAAGTAAAATGTCATTTCTTCAACCACTTATTAATTGTGCTTTGGAGTTTGAATTTTGACTTGTGAGGTGGAGTTGAGGATGAGTGATGTGGCATCCTACATGGAGCCACCTCACCCTCCTCTCTCCCTTTTCTATTTATTCAAGTTCTTTTGCTTGTTTGGGGGTTACTTCATTCTTTTGTGCTCTTTCATTTCTTGGAGTTAGAGGATTTTGGAGAGCTTGTGGTCTTGTGGGAGCTTGTTGGTAATTGCTTGGGATTGAAGGAGCTTGAGTTTGACTCTTGGAACAAGCTCTACTATGGAAAGGTAGGAGCTTTACTTTTTCTTATGTTATTCCTTTATTTTGTGTTGTGTGCTTGTTTTTGTTGAGTGTTTGGAATGCTTGTTGGGTGCTTGGGTAGATTTCCTAAGTGTGGTATAGGAGGGGACTATGGGGAGAATTCATGTAGGGAGGCATAAGATTTATTTCATGTTTGGAGGGATTTTTGGTTGGGTGCCCCACCTTGGACAAGGAATGCTTGCATTTCTTACTTATTCTTGTATGAGGGAGGCATAAGAGAATGAGGGAGGTATACATAAGAGTATGTGGGAGGCATAAGAGGTACTTGAGGGAGGCATAAGAGTATGTAGGGGATTTGAGACATGTATTGGAGGTTTTAAGGTGGGCACCCATTTCCCATTGGGAGGCATAAGTTGCCTCCCCATAGGTTCTTGCTCCTTTGGCTTTCATTTTTAAGCCTTGTTTATTTTGGTTATTTTTCCTTCTTGTGTTGTAGTTGAGTTGAATGTTCTTGGAATGGTTGTGAAATATTTTGGTGTTGTGTTGTAGGAAGCTTGTTGTTGCCATGTGTTGGAATCACCTCTCATTGTAATGTGGTTGGGGCTCGGGGGCCAATGAGGAGGATGGCTTCTCCTCCTCATTGGATATTTTGGTTGGGTGGAGAGTGTTGTCTCTCCCCCCATTTTTGTTGTGGATCAAGAAAATCATGAAGGAGCTATCTTGTTGGCATTGTGAAGCTTGGATTTTTTGGTGGAGTCCCTAAGAAAATCCTTCTTGTAATAAAACTTCCTTAGTGTTTTTTCCCACTTAGAGTGGAGGAACTTGTAATATTGCATTCCATTTTAGCTCACATTCTTGTATGATTTTTCCACTTCAAGTGGAGGACATTGTGTTGATCTTGTGAAGGAAAGTTGCATTCAAATAATTGTTATTAAAGTTGTATTGTATGTTGAAAGAAACAAAAAAGAAGAAGAGATTTGTGTTGTAAAGTTAGTTTTGTGAAAAGGAAAAGAAAGTTCATTACCTTTGTTTGAAAGTTGTATTGTAGGAAAGGAAAGTTGTCTTCATTGTTGTATTTGTATTATTAGAGATGAGAAGGAAGAAATATTAAAGTTCATATATTACTCAAAGGCATGTAGTGAAGTAAGTTGTATTGATTCATTTTCATGTAGTGGAGGAAATATATTTTAAGACCTTATTTCCAATAGATAGAAATTACTTAAGTTTTAATTAGTCTTGGAATAGGCCAATGAAGTAATTAAGTCCTAACTTTAGTTATGTTATCCTCATTTAAAAGTTATTGTAAATCTACTACAATTAGTTAAGGGAAATGAAAATGAAATTCTCCTTTCCTCCTATATAATGTTCACTAAATGGACTAGAAAGAAAGTATTAATGCAAGCTTTTAACTTGCGCATACTACTAGCTACATTTCACTTTCACGTTGATAGCAATGGCTAATTTCCTAAACCTTATTAATAATAAAACATTGCTAATAGTGAAAGTTTTACAAATAAGATAATATAATAATACCAATATACTATTAATATTAGTATATTCAATATAAAAAAAAAACTATATTGTAAGCCATAGTCAAAAGAAATTATATCAATATAAAAATAGATATATATATATATATATATATATATATATATATATATATATAATATATTTAAATAAACATATTTATACATATTGAATAAAACAAGATTTTATTAAGTTTGAAACTTATTAAAAAAATCGATTATGGGTTAAATGCGACCTATGCATTACGTATATATATAAGATTTAACCAGTGGGGTGGGTGGGGTCAACTACCCCACATGCGGCCCACATATTTTTAATTTAATAAACTCCAAATATATTGGTGGGGAGGGGTTGGCGACCCCAACACACCTATTCACCATAAGAAATGATTATCTGGGTTGGGGTATTACCCCCCCCTGCGCAAACATTTTGGCGGACTATGTATTATTCACCTGGTACGTTTGAAAAGCCACACACATGTACAAAACAAGAGCCATATATATATATTTATTGGATTTACAATGTTTTAAATCACTATATTAATAAGTGATTTCAAAAAAATTAATAAATCTTTAAATTGGATATATATATATATATATATATATATATATATATATATATATATATATATATATATATACAAATATATATCCTCATACCCGAATGAAATCACTCATCAAATATAGCTATTCAATAAAATAGAGTAAAACCCACAAGCCCATTTGGGCAAAGCAAATAAATATGATCTAAATAAAACAAACAAATACATTTGTAAACCCTAAGGAGGGCATCAACAAATAAGAAAAATATTGGAGCTTGTAGGCCACTTCCAAAAGCTTAAGAGTGCCTCCAATGACTTCCCTTCCTCCTCCTTTAACCTACAAAACCAAAGAATAGAAGCAATGAGTCACATGAAATGAGAAAGAAGACTTCATAAGGATGCTTTAGGGATGGTTACCCTTTTTCCTCATCAAGGGACCAAATTGAATCCATCCAAGGGATGAGATTCATCCCTACAAAAAGTAGGTGGAGAGTGGGTGAATAGAAATTGCCCTTTTAATTTAAATATTTTAATTTCAAAATATGGGTTGACTTTTTAAGGGGTCAAGTTTTAATGCGGGTTTAATATTTGGCTATAATGGGAAAATTTTATTTATTATATATAATTAAATTTGAGACATTATTGTCACAATTATAGTGTCTAAGCTGTATGCAGGAACACTTTTCAAAAACACATTATTCCATAATTTTTCTAACTAAATCTAGGTTGTTCTTGAGTCTCGTGTGGGCATTTTTAGTCGGCGTTGTTTTTTCGATTTCTTTAAGACCAATCACAAGTGAACTTATAAGTTTCCGTGTAAGGTTAGAAAGTTAACAACAATAGCCTTCAGCAACATCTCACAAGTGAAAATTTTAGAAGATAAAGAAAAAATTAAAAGTTAATAGAGTTCCATGATGTATTTACTCAAAGAATGTACTATTTAAAGACTTTGCATCATGCAATCCATTCTAAAAAACATCATTATTTTTTATGCTTCGTACTTGGTAGAATCAAGTTCAAGACGCGTGTATAATTTAATTTTTTTTCTTATAGATCAAGGTTGTAGAAAGGAACATGTGAAAATTGTAGGTCTAAAAAATTTTGTATTCTCATAAATTTTAACTTCAATATTTTCTTATGAAAATTTAGAGTGCAAGTAGCGGGACAGGTCCATGGTCAGCATTTTTTAGTAGCTTCAAGGTATAAATTCAATAGGGTCCAGATTAGTTGCAGGCTATCAGGTATGCTATATTGTTATCTCATTTTTCCCCTCAACCCAAATTCGACAACAGGGACCTAAAAACTGGATAGGGCACCCAAGGAAAAAAACTTGAGTTCCAAACACTTTCCAGGCTCTCAGCAACACATTCAGTGAGTTCAGGAGTGAAATGATATTGAGGAATTTTTTCCTCTTCTACGTTTTGACCATTAGAATTAATTTTAAAAATGGTGAAATACAGCCCCCGTGGGCCTACATCTGGCAAAAATGGGCAAACCATTTGTAAAAAAATCAAAATCAATTTTCACTTCTTCTTTTTCCCTCCCATGATACTCTGACTCGAAGAAATTAGAAGGAAAACCCTAAAAAACCTGAAAATAGTCTTAAAGGGCCAAATCGGGTTATGAGGGGTGATCAGGCTAAATCTAGCTCATTTAGCAGCTCAGTAAGCTGCTTAGTGACTTGGTGGTTGCAAAGGGGTGCAAAATTGTTGAAAACATATAGATTGAGACATGTTACATTGGTAGGCAAGATAAGGGCTCAGAGGAACTGAATGAAGAGGATTTGGGCTCACATATGCGCCAAGTGATTGCTCAAAGGTGAGAGGGCTCAATGGCGAGAAAAGGGAGTTTGGTTCATAACAAGGGCATGTGAGGAAATACGATGAGCACATATTGGTAGTCGCATTAGCATGAAGGTGTCAGCATTGATTAGGAACTAAGTTGAATGAAGTCAGCGAAAGGCCAATTAACATCGCACAAAGATCATGCTTCAGGATCAAGAGTGGAAGTTCAATGGTATGCGGAAAATATTTGGTTTCGACCGAGGTGATTAGAAGGAAAAGATAACTCAGCCCAGGGGGATTGGAAGTTTGCTTATCAAGCCATGTTGAGAAGGTCTCAAAGGGAGCCCGATGACATGATGACGAGCCAAGCTAAGGCTCTTGTACTGCATGTGTGGATGAGCTCGGATTGGTGATTTTGGGATTTAGCTTAGAGAGCCAGACCCAGGGAGTAGCGTGATGGTCAATTCCTTGGCCGACTTGGCATTATAAATTAGGTGGCAAGAGGGTTTCCAAGCTCAGCGCTGTGGAAAAAAAGAGAAGGTCGCCTCATAGGTGAAGGAGCTCAGGTAATTGAGCTATAAAGTGAGCTCTATAGGATGACTCGGCGTGCAAGGAAAATTCACTGCAAGATTGAGATAGCTTGACCTAGTGAGTGACGTCTGAGTTTGGTTAGAGCCCGAAGTCTGAAGACTTCATACTTTGGGAGCTTAGTAATTGGGAGTCTCTACCGCGTAAAACGCAAAAGATCCAGCCAAAAGTAAGAAGAAAAAGGATACTAAAGTCTGAATTCGCAAGGATGACGTGGCAAACTAGGGTGACTTTCAGAGTTTTAGGGTCAGCCGACCTTCACATTCAACGACGGATGTAATTCAGAACTCACAAGGTAGAGAGGTCCAAAATAAAGAGCTCCACGTCTCCGAAAACATAGAACCCCAAACTCCGAAGAGAGTGGTGATGTGGCAAGTCATGGTAAGTTTGAAAATAAATATTTTCAAGATTCAGGTGTGACAGTTTCAGAACTTTGAGTGTGCCATTTTAAGAGTTGGGGGGGAGTGATCTGCAAAACGCAAAGTGCTGAAATTCCGAAGCAATAATCTCCCACCAGATGCATTTAAAAAAATTGCCAAGTTGGTATATTGAGATCCGATATAGATGGAAGCTAAAAACAGTAGGTAAAAACATTTAATGCCAAACCAAGCACCTACCTAGGTGGCATGCTAAGAAATACTGAGCTACATTGAATGAGTAATGAGATGGAAGGTGGATCTGTAGACCCTAAATGGTGTCGTTGATTCAACCATGCATAACTTTGGAAGTTGTTTTCAAATTTTGGTGAAATTATACTTGATCAAAAGGGGATTTAATGAATAATCCTATTGACACATCAAAATGTAGAAATTAGGAGGGTAGGTGGGGGGTGAACTCGGAGAACCACCCAGGTGAAAAAATGATGATAACATCTCCTATACACCACCATTTTTAGCAAAATCATAGGTTATAGAAAGCTAATTTTGAGCTTTATAGCTTGGAATAAGAAAGGAGGATAATTTAATGGGTTTGGTGGGAAAATTTTCATGACGAGTTTACAAGACTAAGGAAATACATAGGTGCATCATGAAGCTTTTCCTTCAAGCACAAGGTAGGGTACATGATGGATAAATTTTGCACGTTTTCCCACCATTGCAGGGGATCTAATAATGTTTTTTTTAAGAATGTTAAAGTAATTATAGACTATTTTTGTCTCTCCTCTATGAAAATTCTTCTATAAATAATGAGTGGATCAGTTAAAAGGGTTCGATATTTTTCCTTTTCCACTCAATTCTTTCTTGTCTATGAAAAATATGTGGAGCTCAAGCCTCCCATTGAAATTGTAATGTAATTTTTATGCCCTTTTGGCCCTTTGTAATGCAATGTATCAATTTTTGGAGAAATAGTAAAAATATGTGGATGATTCTCAGCCCTCTTTTGTATTTATTGCGTCTTTTCTGATCTCTCATTACAGTTAGGTTACTGTGCATTGTTAAATTGTTATTGCACACCTTAATGGTTGTTTCAATTTGGTGAATGGATTTTTAACATTTGTTTGATCTGTGGTGTTTAATCACCCTCTTCAATATTTTTTGTTTTCATTCCAATGCAAGTGCAATATATTCAACATTCCTTATTGGTTTATCACCTCTAGTTAGTTTACATTTAATTTTCATGCAATCCTTCTATCCATGTCTCCTTAGAAAGCATTAGGGTAGGACTAGATCAATTTCTCTGGAATTGGGCGCGTGATGATATATTTAGGAATAGGAACGAGACTTTCTCTGGAGATCTATCTTGATTGCAAACTCCCAAACTTTTGCAATAAGCTCTATGTTGTGTAATTAGGCCGAATTCCACCCTACAAACGGACCATTCGAGGGTGTTGTGATTTTGCACGAACAAGATCATTTTCGAATATCCTCAAAACATTGAATAAAGCAAATGGAGGATGGTTGAGATGCATGATATGTAAATCATCTAGGGTTTTTATTTAAAAAATACAAATATATAAATATTATATATGCCCATAACATATTTTTCATTAGTGAATGGTGTCCTGGGGAACATGAGTGCATTCCATTGTGTCGGTTTAGGATAATAATGACGTAGTGAATAATTATGAACGATAATAGTATTAGAATTGTGTGGAAAAGTGAAAAGGGTAATATGTTGATCAATAGTAATACTAATGTAGGAAAGAAAAGAGATTTTAAGAGTAAGGAGAGTAGGATAAGGGTCAAGTGGAACCCAAACATTAATGTGGAAGAAAGAAGATCCTTGAGGTGTGAGGAGGAAGATATAACCTTGATATTGATAGTGCGGTGTGTAAGAAAAGGGATGATATTAGTAGGAGAAAATACTAATTGGATGAGGCCATCATATGTATAAACATTTTCAATGCAAGTAGGATCATAAGGGAAAAGCTGCAAATAATTGTGATCTGATGTATAATGTGCAAGTAATGTAACCAAAATAATAAAATGACATACGAGATGTTGTAATAGTAACATTGTGACCATGACTACCAGAAGAGGAAGGAGCCATAGTGGGAAATAATATATAGAGCATATATGATATTATAATATGGAATCATAGAAATAGTGGTGGGTTGTGTGGTGTGACATTTGAATTGATATTCACTAGGACTAGAAGTAATATAGTCAATACGAAATCGAGAGTCATCAAAATACACTAGAATGAAATCCAATGCTTACAAGGTATCAGTACTCATCTCGAGAGTAAAAACAATATAATCACTAGTCTCTATGTGGAAGTATATTTCATAGTTTTGCAAGGGCTTTGAAATTATAGAAATATCCTAGGATTAGTGAAAACATATTTGTTTGTAAGGATTAAATGTAATATTCACATATTACATTAGTGGGTTAGTGAATTAGTAAGATATTAATATTACAAAAGTAATATCATATTTGTGTCTGAAAATGAAATAGTCTTATTTTGATAATATGAGTTTTCAAAAAAAATCATTAATAATTAACTATGTGGAAATATATTAGTTGTGAGTTAGTTAAATAAAAAACTCACATAGCTATTTAGAGTTGTGTGAGATATTATTGAGTTTGGGAGTGATTCTAGGGGACATAGGTAAGTATATTGTGGGATTAAATATTTTATTTGAATCCTTGTATTAAGAATATCATTCTCCTATATATTGTAAGATCACTCACTATGTAATAGCTCCAACAATATTTAAAAAAATATAAGTGTGTTTGACATATTTTTCCTCTTTAATTTTTTCTCGGTGTCTCTTATTAATTTCATTGATTATTTTTTGTAATTATTGCTATTTTAAATTATCTAATATATAAATTTTTATATCTTCAGGTATAAGACAAGGTGAGGTCAATCTTCAAGAGTCATTTTAGGAAAAAACCTTGGCCTTTAGGATTTAAATATGATATTTTTGGATCTTCCGTCATCGTTTTTTAAATTTATGATTTGTATCACAGGGAATCTACTTGATCGTTGTTGAGCCTTCCCGAAACGCTGTCAATTTTTCTCCAATCACCATCGATTCTATTCCAATCTCCATTGGTTACACTCAAATCTCCATACATTCTACACCAATCACCATTGATTCATTTTATTTCTGATGATTATGTTTACGGATTGATAAAGACCATGTTGATCACAAAAAAATATATGTCCAATCACCGGTGATTCTCTCTGGTCACCCTATGATCACCATGTAAAAATACAAGTGACATTTTCCACCCATTATCAATAATTTTTTCAATATTTCCAAGTTCAAAATGAGGGGGGGATTTTAAAACTAAGATTTAATTTCAATTTTTTTGAGTAACTAAATAAGTATAAAAGATGGTAGAAGAAGGAAACAGAGAAAGGATTTCAATCAATGACCTCTCGCTTAGCCCCATGTTATGTGGCGACATAATTAAATTGTGGCATATTTAATTGTTGTGTGTTTTAATTTTTACTCTATGAAATCAATAAAATAACAATAATACTTTTTAAAGTATTATAATACGTGATATATTTCTTGTATTTACCCCTGAATGTAAGATGGTGATGTGAACTAAAGTATATATGATGGTATGAAATTTTTTTTGGTTCCATTATAAAATGTTATTGTGAGTTGTTGGTTCTCTTAAAAATCGTTCTATGGTTGTTGGTTCCATTAAAAAACATTCTTGTGAGTTTATGATTATATTAGAAAACCTGTATAGAGTACTTGTTGGTTCCACTAGAAAACTTTTTATTTGTGATTGGTGGTTAGCTAAGTTATAAAACCATATGTAAAACATAAGAATGTATAGGATATTTTTATCCCCATGTTCACACTAAGGGTGGAATGTTAGGAATATCTTACAATTAGTTCTCACATATTTATTTATAAGGGTTAAATGTAATATTCATGTTTATTTTTTTTTTTAATAATTGAAATGGGGGTACATATATTTTCTTATTACTACACTTTGATGGATGGAGGGATATCATACAGGTAATATTCATCTTGAAGTGCGGTTTTAGGATGTAATTCCACACATGTGAGGCCATTTAAGGATTTCGTCATCACCAATACTATGCATCAGCTATAAAATATGTTTAAAGAGCCTTGGTGGAGATGTGAATGGAATCACACATTAGAAATTATATACTTGAAAGAATAGTTATGTTGTAAATTTGATGGTGCCAATGGAAATTTTAGATGCATTAGATGTTAAATTTTATATCATTGATTATAAAATTAAGGCACGAATAATTCATTTTAAATCCTTATGATTATATAAAGTTGTATTATTGTATTAAGCTGGAGATGTTTATTTAAGATTATGTAATTGAAAATAAAAGTAAATGAAGACACCATACAACTCATTACATAAGGCAATTGCATATATTCGTAAGAGAAAGTGTACAAGAAATCCCACACAAGCCGTGGGATATGAATGAAAAGAAAGAATGCATATAAGTATGAAACTAAAAATGTATGGGAGAAGGAACCCTATCATTCCCTGAGGTGAGGAGTCACCTTCCAATATACACCATATTGCTCAAGGTTGTTGCTTTGTCATACCTGAAAGTGAAAAATGAAACATAGGTTAGAGCTTCAGGGTTTCTTTGATTCCTTATATTACCAACTTTATATGAATATGTGCATTCTATCACTATGGAAATAGAGAAAGGAAAGATTCCAAGTGATAAATCAAGTACTGGAAACATGCTTTCAAAAAAAGGTTGCATAATTTGCATGTGATTCATCAAAGAATCAAGCACAGGCATATTTCAAGTATGCTGTGACATTTTGCATCCATTCAATGAGGATATCAAGTAGTGGTTTCAACATGATTTAGAAGATCCAGCAACAAGTACCATGAACATTAACCTTCATGGTCATAAAATACAAGAAGTACATATACTATGCAGTTTAAAAAGAGGCCTACATAATTGTCATCAAGCCTCCAATTTGTATAACTAAAGAGCTCAACTAAGTATGAATTAAATACAAAATAAAATGCATATTCATTACATCCATGAAAGGTTGTCATGCATCTAGCAGATTGTGAGAGCTTTCTACTATTATCCGATTTTCAAGAAAAGTTAGTGTGAAGGTTATTACTTTAGGATCCATTTCAAGAGATAAAATTCTCATTTATCTAGGATAATTCTTACATCCAAGTAAAGTTAAAACAATAACATATCACTTTGGCATGGGTACAGCTTAAAAAAATCATATATAGTGTATTAATTGTGTACCAAGTCTATTATCAAATTTACTAGTCTTGATGTGAGTTAGACTAACCTAATTTAGATTTGCAAGGGCATTTAGTGAGAAAGTTACAGATCCTACCACATGAATAATTAGTTGGAACATAATGATTAAGTGGTCTGGCCAACCCTTAATGTATATGGGTCCATCACTAATATGTAGGTTAATCTTTCTTAACTTGAAATAATTCATATTTCTATTGTTAAATATGCTAACCTAGGTATATGAGCATTATGGATTATGATGGATTTCCATATCATGGTATGATTATAGCTCTATAATATTAAATATTACAAATCTAATGTGTATGTGTCAACTATTATCAGGTCTGAGAATGTGCGGCTTGGGAGACATATCTTCTTATCGTTCCTTATCATAAAAAGGACTTGAGGTCAAAAACATATGATATATTCGGAAATATGCATCAAAGGTATGCAAATCAAGTGATTAGGTTTTACCCTTGATAAACAGGGTCTCTAAGTACTCATGATCAGAGCTAGAAATACAAACAAGTTCTTTGAAGTAAAAGGCTCCATTTTAGAAAGTACATCTTCACCATATTGGGGTTTTCCAATATAAATATTGAAGTCACATGTGTTATTTATTTCATGCTACAGTATTTCTTTATTTACTTATGTTATGATGTAATCTTTATTTATATATTCATTGTAAGCATATGTCAAGATATAAGTTGATTACACCCATGATTTAGCCGAAATCAGCTACATATTTAACAAGGTTTAGCCCATAGGAGTTTATAGAAATGAAATAGAGCTACTATGTTCTACAATTGAAAGCTACATATGTAAAGAGGATTGTAATACAGGTCTGCATAGGTATCATGAACTTTACAAATCAATTTTCAAAAATGTAGAATAATTCAAAATGGTATCTCTTAAGTGTATTGCACATAATGGGATAAGACAGTGGTAGAATTATCCAAATCTACAGCCATATAGTTTGTCATGAGTACAATACCAGTAGGATCAAAAGGTACAGGGTTTCTGACAGTGTATATAATCAAACTACAATGCATTTTATAGAAGATCATATTCCTAAAATCATCCAAGATCATAGCTATAAACATTTAGTAAGGATCAAGTACAGAGTAATGACATACAATGTAACATAAACTTTTGTGAGTCTAACAATGGTAAATACTTCAATACATAGCATTCATGACTTTAAAGAGCACAATTTCCAGCATACATGAAACTATGGATCTCAAAGTTTTCCTTGCATGAAGATTCAAGGGATGATTTCAAAGCACTCGAATGTTAAAGCCATTACCTTTAAAGATGTTTCAGCAAAATAGAGTTATGCGAGAAAGAATTCAGCTTGAGTTCCATGTAGACTTCTGAGTTGAATATGACAACACCACTCATCCACCTCTAATCCCGGTTCGGCCTTTAGCCTTTAGCCCAAGCATGCAGGATAAGGAGAAATTTCCTATCTTGAGATAAAATGCTGAAGGACGAGCTCATGGAGGTCCAAAAGTCACATTGATGCCATTGGCGACGTGTCAATAGCACCGATTTAGCATGCAAATCAAAGGAAAAGTAGATGTACAAAAGGGTTGAGTTAATGCTACACTAAGCTCGAATTAACACGGGAAGAAGTTAAACCTTACCCATGAGCTAAGTATGATACATTATGAACTGGTGAAGACGGGATTCATAACAATTAATCTGGTGCTACTCAAGTTGGATAAAACAAAGCACAGAAAGGTAGATCTAATGTTACCAAATATCTTGAATGGATCATGGGATGGAGAATACCTTAGTGGCCGAAGTTGCTATAAATATTGTAGGGTCAAGTTGTGGAAAGTTAAACGAGGGGTCAGATTGGATGAAGGAACATGAGATATATAACATTAAGCTTGTAATGGCCAAGCCCAGATAACACCAACTGTCAGGTCTTCTAACGAATGAAGTGCGAGTTTCAAAACATGGAGTAAAGTGAGTTAACAGATCACCAGTAAACCCCAGCCGATGTCACAAAAATAGCAGAGAGCTGAATCTAGATCCTGTATAGGGATATGTGCATAGAGAATTCTGAGTTGGGTAGACATCACAACACCAGGTTCCAACAATTTAATCTCACATCACTTCAATATAGCACTGATGCTACAACAGGCCAAGTTCCAAACGGGTTTACGTTGAGCTACGAGTGAAAGTTACCTTACTCTCCAAGGGGCGAGTTGAGCCAACAAACCACCAAGACAATAAAACTCGAACACGCAAGGAAATCATTTGCAAGAAACTAAGTTGAGGCCAAGGAGACAGGAAGATATCCATTTAAACTCAACCCAATGCAGAGATCTGGTGATAGGATAAAATAAACATGAAACCACTTGAGTTAATCAGTAAAACGAAGATAGCATGTAACAGTGAATGCAGGTCAAATATCGACCAGATGAGCAAGTTCCAAAACACTTGAAGTAAGAGAGACAATGAAGTCTAGTAGAAGGCTCTGGTCTGTGAAGGACCCTCAAACTTAAACGCATAGACAGATATGGGCATATAGTAACCAATTAAAAGGTCCAACACGAGCCAAGCTAAAATAAGACACTCGTGATGGCTGAGTTCTACGAAGCAATGAGAAGATACCAGATTTGAGGTTGATCTCGGGAATATCCGAGCTTGATAACTGGTGAGCTCAATTTCCCATGAAAACAAGGGGGGTAAATAACTTGAGAAGCTCAAAGTAGAGCCATGTTACAAGTAAATAAATACAGATCTCAAACCTGGATGTGCAAATGGTGACCTAGAAGAATAGCACGAACGTAGTATAGTGGTGGCCACAAGTAGTAAAGGCAATGTAGAAATTTTCAAGAGAAAAAACAGCTATAGCCATCGAATATGAAAAAACATGACTCCATACCAAAGGAAATATTAACCTCCAATGATGAAATCCAACATCTTCAAAAAATAGTGAATAATGGCCGCCCAGAAAAAAGGAAAATTTTCCACAGTTTGCTCCATATCCACCAAAAACTTCCAGACCCAGAAAAGTGCATAATGACAACAATCAGTTAGGTTTCATGCCTTAATCCATACGATTCCAACTTGGGTATTTTTTACCATTGTTTAATTCGACCATTAGGTTAAGCTAATTAGCTTGAAAAAATCCCCAATGGTTACCTTGCCTAATGCCCACGCTAGGCTGGGGATAGCCTTTTAATGATTGAATAATTATATTCCTTTTTCATGATGGGATGGAGTTTTAATGATAACAATTGCTAATTTTTGATGGTAAAAAGAAAAACAAGCCAACTATTGACCAATTGGCATGCTATGTTCCTTATGAATCAGGAACAAACATGTTGAACTCATGTATTCTATGCCAAAAACAAGATAAATGAGATCCAAATTACCTTAAACTCCCCAAAAGTGTCCGTATTGTTACCTTGTTTCTTACAAAAGGAGATTTTGACATAGCAGTTGACCAAGATCAATAAACTTAGAGGAAAACTAGACCAGGGGCTCATACATTTTAGCTTTAACCAAACAGCTATGCATGATGTAAGTGACTTTATTATTAAGAAAGTTAGTATTTATTGGTAAACAAGAAGGGTTTGAACCATGCATGAAATAGTCTATTTTTGGTTTACATTGGGGATTTCTTTCCAACCGGCTATTTTTAGCCTAACCAGTCAAACTGAACTAGTTGAGTGTTATTTTTGGAGCAAAGTGGAGTTAAATCCTTGGGGAATTTTGTTATATGTACCTTGGATTTTGCAAGATAAGATGGGGGATTATTCATTCATGTACATGTTCAGGATTATGCAGATGATTTGTACATTAATTCACCTATTTGATGCAATATAAAGACTTTATTTCCAATCCACTTACATCTTTTTGAAGTGTGTTACAATAGGATTTATTAGTATGTTTCAGTGAATAATATTCTTTACTTGGCAATGCATCATGAACTTTTCCAACAACCTCCACTTAAGTTTTTGTGAAGATTTTACAGATGATACCAAGTGCATATTTAGTTTCTCAATCAACTTGGAAATGTTAGATCTTCCCTCCCATGTTTGACTGAAAGCTTGTGCATGCCTTTTGTGAGTGTCAAAGCCAGTCTATAACATCAATTGAAGTGAACATGTTATCAGGTATTTTAGCAAGTCAATTAGGTGTGTCCTCTATAACTTTAAATCTCCAAAACATGCTTGTGTATCACCTAATTTACATATTTTATGTTGAGTTCTTGTCTATGTTTCTAACTCCCTCAACTTCGTCACTAGAGAAGTTAGTTTAGGATGATCTATCCCAGGGAACCAACCCGCTTTGGAGGTTCTCCTCAACCCAAGTCACACTAGTAGCTCAGATGAGTTCCCATTGTATCAGCCAAAGTTAGGAATAGTTTCTTACACTTTCTTCATACTAGGGTTCACTTCAAACTAGATAATAGTTTTTAGGCATGCACTTGGTGGAATCATATACCAAATTTTTAGTGTTATTTTTAAGCATGAAGATGAAGATAGTATTTTAAATGGTTATTGCTAAAAGTTTAGTTCCTAGAAATCAACAACCTAATCTAGTTTTTGCAATAGTTATCAGCACTTAAGAAGACATTAATGCAGATCTAAGAGTTGCAATTAACCATAGAACCATTCAGCCGATACCAGCTCCTTGCTGCAGAGGACAATTTTTTGAATGAAGATTTTGACATATCAACATTATTACACCAAAAGATATGGTTGTTGCTGATAGGAGGAATTAGTTGCATATCTCTTCATGTTCTATACCTAAAGTGAACACAAGGTCATCATCAAGAGTTATTCATTCTTAATTTTTTCAATTAACCTCTTAATTTTGTTAGAAGAAGAACGTTTGGGAATACTACACCTTATAACATGACCTAATATTTCCATTCCTCTTAACTCCAATTCACAACTATTGTTATTCATATTCCCATCTTTCTAATGGCCAAAAACCACCCTTTTGTGACCTTGATAGGTGGTAGTCCTGTTGAAACTAGTTGTTTTTAATGATATACCAACTTCTACCTTAAAAATTTCTTCCTTATTTTAGTGGTTAAGACCCAAACCACACCCATTGAACACACATAGAGGTGGTGTCCACCCTATGTTTCTGTCTATAATGTTAACTCATGAGAAAACTTCCTTACTTGGATTATTAGTTCTATTCATTTTAAAGGCCAAGACCTCCAATGGTATAGAAGTTTGTGAACAGGGTCTATTATTACTTGGGATAAATTAGGTAAAGCCTCAAGTGTAAAAGTTTGAGGAAAAATGAGAGCATCTATCCTTCATTGAAAAAATTATAACCATTAAGAGATTACCTCAAGAGTTCATGACCAACTTCAAATTGAGATTCACGAGAACCCAAGAAAGGATACCACAAGCAGTTAATCCTTTAGTTTAATATGCAGTGTATAATACCTGTGTGCATTAAATAGTAATATTACTATTATGATTCACTAAATGAATGGAACCACACCTCCTACTACTTTTTAAATAGTAATAAGAAGAGAAAAATCCTTCTACATGCTATAAAATTATCCCTTAGACCCTATATGCCCATTTTTCATGAGCTAGATCATATTCCTTTAGTTTCAAAGCCAACACTAACTCCCATAGTCCAACCTAGTGGCATAGAAGACTTAAGAGGGGTTTTTTAAAATGTAAAATGAGATATTCCATTTGAAATTAAATCAATTTCAAGAAAATAGACCATATCAACCACCTTTTTAACGTTATAATGATATAAGACCTCTTACTCAAGCTTATTGGCCTCCATATTAAGGTCAAGGAGCTATTAGAGTAGCAAAACCAGGTGAAAATTATAATCCTAATGTTCTGTAAACTTCTAGATCCTTGGTTCTAGTGCATCCCCAAAACATATGATGTCAAATCCTAATTTGCACCCTAGTGAGATAAAAAACCTTGGAAATAGTACCAAAAATGTTTTCTAATGCTACGGATGACTCAAGAGGAAACATATTATCAGGTGCACCATAGTGATTATCTTGTAACAAAAATTTTATGCAAGGTCACTGAGATGTAACTATGGTTGTAAGCTATGAAAATTACACTAATAAAAAAGAATTTAAACACTAAAAAATAATACCTCCTCCTTCGCGATTCTGTAGAAAACCTCATAATGGGCAAGGAAATATGGATGAGCCATGATCGCGTGATATGTAGGCACTTTTATCAAAACAAAGCAAGGCCTTTGTGCAATAGGATCTACTTACGTTGCACCAAATGGAGAAAATGATTATGGATTTGGGGTGCTTCAAGATGAGGCTTTTTAGGCATTAGGACAAGGTGGAGGGATGTTCTTTTCTCAAAGGATGCAAGAACTTAGAAATGGAATTAAAGATTATTATTAGTGTCCTAAAGGGGAGGGGTAAGGTTGTATTTATATCTTAGGGAAGTGATTAACTTAGAGTAATTTAAGTAATAATGGTTTGAAAATTTGGGAAAGATTAGGTGAGTGGGGACCACGAAGAATGGGTGAGGATTTGAATTGGATTTTTAATTCATAAGTGGAGGATTTTAAGTGAGTGGGGACCACGAAGAGAGGGTGAGGATTTGATTTTAAATTTTTAATTCAATAGTGGAGGATTTTAGGTGAATGGGGACTAAGAAGAGTGGGTGAGGTTTTGATTTTGGATTTTTAATTCAATAGTAGAAAAACATGGAGGATAATGACATATGGTAAGGATAAGGTTTTTTATTTTATTTTAAAGGGATAATTAATGAAATTATATTTGATTAATTCAAATTTAATTTTTGTGGGAAATGAGGTATGGGAATTAATTAATTTAGGCTAGATGTGAAATTAGGTTGTCTACATTTTTCCCTCTTTAGAAGGGTACTATGAAAGTAGTGTCCTTTCAAAGAAAGTAGACGAGATGGAGCAAAGATGCCCCAGGTGGCGGGATTGAATATATTTGATGATATTATTCTTGAAGGTGGTATTCCTTCAATAAGAATTTGTCAGAGGAACAAAAGAGAAATCTTTATCTAAGAAAGAAGTAGAAAAAATTTCCACTTGTGAGAATGGAGGAAGAATTCAATCTACTTTTCCTAGGAAAAAAGTAAAGTGAATGTTTTTTAGAGAGAATAGAAGGTGATTGGTGATGGATTTCATGGTATCCTCCAAGATAAAAATTTCATGCAAAGATGTGATGATGCCCCCTCGAGATGGTAGACAAGGATGGAATATACTAAAGAGCTCTCAAAAAGATGATAGATTAATTTTGTAGAGAGGATGAAGATAATGGGGTGTAAGATAATGTAATGAATGCAGTACAAAAAAGGAGAAAGGATTCAATCAGTCATGAATAATAGGTGTGAGGGTGTGTGGAATGATGCAATGGGAAAGAGAAAAGGTAATCAATAGGATTGGTGGTTGATTATGAGATAGAGAAAATGGAATCAAGAGCAGGAAAGGTTGAGGGTTATGGAAATAGAGGAGGGAAAAAAATGAATGAAGGAGGTAGAAGAGACTAAGATAGAGGGATGATAGGGGAAGAAGGGAATGATGAAGGAAAAATAAGAAGAAGGTGAAATTCTTAAATAGAGAGAGGTTCCATATGAAGGAAGCAACAGAGATAATAAAAGAGAAACGTGAAAAAGTGAAAGAAGTGATAGAGCTGAGGAAAGCAAGAAATAGAAGAATTAGAAGAGGGATAATACAAGGGTATAGGGAATGGAGAAATAGAAATAAGAAGGAGAAGATGATGTGAGAGTAGGGGGTAAAATTGATGAAAAATTGAAATATGGTGAAAGAAGAGATAGAATGGAGAAAAAAAAGAAACTATGAGGAGCCAAGAAAGTGTGAAAAAGACTAGAGAAGAGAAGAGAAATGGATAAAAAAGGTAGGGGTGGTAAGAAGAAACGTGAAAATTATGGCGGAGGAAATGAGGACAGTGAATACAGGGAGAAGATTGAAGGAATTAGGTCCTCGTGAGGAATACCAAGGAAAAGAATATGGAACAGACCATATGGAGATGCATGTGGAGGGTCGGATTATAAAAAATATGGGACAACACTAAAGATCCAGGTTATTAATGGGGAAGTAAGAAGGAAATGTGAGATAAAATGGGGAAGAAGATGGTATAGAGGAAGTGAAATAAGATGAGGGCTGGGAGATAGAAGAGGATAATAGAGAACATGATGTAGAAGGAAGGGAATATAGAATGGGGATAACAAGTGTAGAGTGAGCATTATAGGGAATGTAAAGAGAAGAAAGAGGGGAGGAATGACACAGATTGGGAAATATGTGGAGATGTATGAAATGAGGATATGAGGATTACGAGACAATAGAAAAAGGATGTATGATGAAGAAAGTAAAGATATTGAAGATGGCAAAGGGAAGATGGAGATGTGGGGAAGAAGTGAAAACAAAGGTTGGGAGTGGGGGAAAATGATAGGAGGGAAAGGAGAATGGGGGATAGAAGAGGCAATGGCAGTAAGGGGACATTACGGAAATTCCACTAACAATGAGTGTTGGGGAAGGATGAGAGAAAAAATTAAGAAAGGGAAAAAGTAAATGAGGAATGGAAAGGGTAACTCCAACAAATAGACATGAGGGAAATCCCACTAGAAATGAGTGGTGGGCCTAGACGAAGGAAGGAATGAAGGGAAAATTAAGAAGGTCCAAGGGAGTGAATGAGACCTTGTGGAATGAGAATTGATGACTTTTAGGGAAATTCCACTAACAATTATTAGTGCAGGAATAGAAGATGATGATGAAATAATGTTATAGGAATGTTAATAACAATGACGAGTAAGTGTGGGGGTAGACATGTGGGATAATTAGAGAAGATGAAATGAAAAGAGTAAATAAAATTTGAGGGATGAGTTATGACGAGGTGAAAGTGAGGAGGGGATGCAAAGGATGGGGATAAATGAGGTGAGGATGAATAAACAAGACATGAAAAGAATGAAAAGAAATGGTGTGAAGGAAGATGGATCAAGATGGAAAAAAGGGAGAAAAGAACATGAATATAGGAATAAGATAGTATACATACGTTGTGAGATGATAGGTGGAGAAAGTATAATGGGAGGAGGAAAATTTGGTTAGTACGAGAGACCAGGTGGAATAAGCGATAAAAAAAGTGAATGAAAAATAAGGAGAGTGAGAGTTCAAAATGACAAGTTTAGCATAGGAAGGACCCTAACATAAGAATGTCATGCAACGGAAGTGGTTAAGTAAGATTACAAAGTGAGGGATGATGGAGATGAAAAGTGGGCAAGAAAAAAGTGGTGTTTGTGAGAATGGAAGAGGAGGTGAGAGGATGTGATAGTGGGGAATTCTAAGAAAATAGTGAATGGTGAGGATGTGTAGTGATGGGTAAAGGCAAGAATACAGATACTCCTTAAGAGGTACTCTTAATTGATGTCACCATGCTGCTCGAGTGGTTAAGTAAGATTGCAAAGAAGAGGATGGTGATAGTGGTAGTAAGAAGATGTGGTGATGGGGAATGAAGAAAAAATGTGGATGGTGATAATGTGGAGTGATGGGTGAGTGTGATATCACATGCCATCCTTAAGAGAGACTCTTAAGTAAGATCGTTGAGTCGTTGGAGTGGTTAAGTAAGATGACCGAATTGTCAAGGATGATATGTAGGGAGAAATAAAAAATTGTATTGGGTATAGGGGTGGAATGGTTGGTTGAAGAAGATGATCGCAATGAGAGGTAGGAGAAATAAGATCACAGAAATATGATGGGATGGGGGAAGGACATAGGGTATATAAACCTTAAGAGGGACTCTTAATTAATATTTCCATATAGGAGGTATGGTTAAGTAGGATCACCGAGTTGAAGAAGAAGAATAATGATGATAGAGTTGGTGGGAATAGGGAATGAAAAAATGGATTCAAGGGGAACCCTCAAGTGAATTTTCCATACTCTAAGAGTGTGTAAGAAGGATGACAAGGAAGAATACAGTTCTGAGGAAGGATGAGAGAGTGAGTAATGTATGCCAGAGTGGAAGAGGAGGTGAGATGAGATGACAAGAAGGAAGAAAGGAAACAAAGGAATGTAACATGAATGGATGGAGGAATATATGTGGTAAAGGATGAAGAGTGTGAGGGGAATCCTGAATTGGGATTCTCGTGTACTGAGAGTAATGATTCAAGAATTAGAATCAGAAGAGGCAGAATGGAAAGATGTGTGTGGTGGTGATTGTTGTTTGATGAGAGGAGAGACAATGAAGAAGATTCTACAACAGGAAGATCTTAGGGAGATGGTATACCTCCACCGAGGGTCCCATATAGAAGGGGTTATTAAGTAAGATTGTCAAGCGGGAACCAAAAGAGTGAAAGGAAAGAATACAAATGGGTGAAATGGGAAAAGAATGGTGTGAAGGGTAATTTAGGGATAAGTTACGGATGAGTAGAAATGAGGAGTGAGGATGAATGGATAAAATACATGGTGACCATGGTGGGGGAGGAGCTGATGGATAGTGAATGCTACTTGAGAAATATCTTCAAGTAGGATTTGCAAACTGCAATGGTGATAAAGTAGGATTCCCAAACTGGGGAATGTATTAGTATGGGTGAATGGATGGGGTGCAAAGTAAGATTTTGATCATGCAGGAAGATACTCACGTGACAAAAAAGCATCTTAATTTTAATATAGCACATAACAGGATACATCGGGATATAAAATATCAGGATGACTAGACTGTAATATGCATGATAGCATAGACAGGGGCCATCAAAAAAGTTTGATGCCCCAATACAATATGCGAGTTGAAGAGAGCATAGAAAAAGTCCATAAAGAAAGTATGATGCCCCAATAAAAATATGCAATAAGATAACATAATTATACTAGAGAGAACACCAGGATATATAAAATCAAGATGCCCTATGTAATATTTCAAGATACAAGAAAGTAATTAATAACTTGTAACTAATAATGCAACACAAGAACCAATAAAAATGTCCCTAACGTGTTCCATAGTGAGGATTGATTGGATGTGCCCCTAACCAAGTGTATAAGGACATAAAAAAGGATTGGGTCATTATCCTCAAAAAAAGGAAACAATGAGAGTCGTATTTTCCCCAAGTGAGGATTTATGTGAGGAGAAATGGTTTGTCTTGGTGCTCGTCTTGATCTCGCACCATTTTTCACTAATTTCTTCAAAATCCGCGTGCTTTGCCATTTTTCCTACTTTTCACACACCATGGAAGCTTGAGAATGATCAATTTATATTTTTATGCCTTTGAAAATCCAAATCCATTGTTGAAACATTCTCGGAACCATGATTCACTTGGTTTTGTTTCAAAAAATTTCATCCTTAGCGAAAAATCAGGTTCTAGGCATGAATAGTGAATTTCTGTGTTTTTGACAGTCTGGCAGGTGTCTTTTTCTATCAAAATTATTCCTCAGCATTCAGCAGTCATGTGGCTTCCTCCGGTTGGTTAGGGGATGGTAGGAAAATGCTTTAACTTATCACTTTTTTATTTTTGGAAAAAAAGAAAATTTGGTCTTGTAGCTCCGTTTTATTTTGATTGGTCCTTTTTGTACTTACGTGGCTTCTTCTAATTGGATGGGGCATGGTGGGTTTGTTTTTGAATTGTTATTTTTTGGCTACATCGGTAAAAATTTTGAACCCACCCCGCAGCCCTACCAAGCTTTGATTAAAGTGAATTTTAAACGGCAAGGAAAAAGTCTTACTTTGACCCCGTAAGAGGACAAGAGGCAAAGTTGAAGGTAGGAGATGTGGGCCTTCGGAGGCAAGTTGGATGTTTCTCCCTTTTGGAAAAATGGAGTAAAATTATAAAATGGAAGCACACCCCCGTAAAATCATTTTGAAGCATTAAGGTTTTTGAATTTGTGCCATAATGACACGTGGAGGTCTCTGTCAGGTCTTCTTTCCTTACAATTTTAAGCAACTTCTTAAAGGTCCCGAGACTCATGGAGAGCCCATGCTCATTCAAGGTCTCAACTTTTGGGGACCATCTCAAGATGTGTCATTGTGACACATGGAAGTTTGAATAGTCAAAGGGGCGGGGAAGCAGACCATCAGATGCAACTTAGATTTTTTCCTCTTGTCATCAAAAGGATTGAAATATCAAAATGGTTTGTAAGCTCGAAAGGAACGAGGTTCAGGTTGGATTTGAAAATGTTAAGAGGCAGGGAGGCGGGCCATTGGGGTCAACTTGGATTTTTTTCCCCTTGATATTCAAAAGACTGAAATCAGAAAAATGACATCAGGCCTGATGAAGAAAGGTCAAAGCTTTCTCCAGTCAACAACAGAGGTGCGAACCTTTGGAGGAAAATTGGAGAAATTTTATTTTTGTTGAAAAAGGATTTAAAAGTAAAAAAGTAATCATGGTTCCATTGGGACCCACAATGGGACACGTGTCAGGCCATTTTTTCAAAGGCGAAGCTACATGGAAAATGTGGAAAATTCTCCCTTTTCTAAAAAAAAGGTGAAATATTAGAATTTTGCCGTGGTTCCTTTGGGACCCACCTTAGGACATGTGTTAGGCTCATTTTTCAAGGGCGGAGATGCAGAGAAAAATGTGAAAATTTTACATTTTTCCAAAAATTGTAAAAGGGAAAAGGGAACCCCTAGGCCCATTTTCAAAATGGATCTCCCATGTGGACGGTTCAAATTCAGAATAGAAGTCAATGGTAGTTGTGCATCTGTATCTAATTTTTCTGCCATTTTTACTCCAAAGCTCTTGGAGATGTGAGTCTTCAAGATTTCTCAATATTTCTTGCACGTAAAACAGGGAAGGGGAGTTGATTTGATATCTAAGTTTGGTGAGGAAGATCTGAGGACATCTTTTGCCATTAAGATGAGATCTGACCTCTGGGCTTGATCTGATCTTTTATTTTTTCTTTCTGATCAAGAAAAGAACCAGATTTGACAGATTAGGGGCCGAAGTGGTTAGCGAGTAGAGGTAAAAGTGATCTACCAGAAGAAGGAGTTGAATGAGGGAGATATTCGAAGAGATCCACTCCTTCAGCAGCAAACAAATATTTACAGATATGATTATGGGAATCGTGACTAGAATTATGGCGAGCACTGGTGCATTAAATGTTTCAATTTTTTGGGGAAAAGGATCTATTGTAAAATGTTATAGATAGGCATGATTTTGATGTAAAAAGGGTCGGAGGTTGGAATGTTGGAGTGTTAGATATCGGGACTGATTTTTCTAAGAGAGAAATTTGATAGAATATTTCCTTCTGAGAAATCATCTGAATAAACCTATTTATCTCCTTTGTGTTAAATTTGATTATCTCAAGGTGGTTGCGAGTGTACAACCCTTGAAAAGCTCTGAGATTGTTCGAGAAACTTTCCCCTGTTAATAAATTCAATCAAACTTGAGTTAACCTATATTATTTTTTGGCAAAATTTGTGTTTGCTTCATTCCTGAATGTTTGCAAGTAGTTTTCTTGTTCCCGTTGCAATATTACTTTGAAATATTTGTGAATCACACAAGATCTTATCCTTGTGATAGTTTTTTGGCATTTGAAATTTTGTTTATCAAAATATCTTTCATTTGTTAATGAAATAAAAAAAATTAAAATCACTGTGACTCCTATCATGACTATAAGATTGTTTGTTATCCTTTAAGGGTATCTTAGGAGTGATGAAACAGAGGTTGTTAATGTTTAGTTAAGTTTTCCAATTTGAGAATTCATTTTGGATCCTTAAAGTTTGTGTGAAATTGCTAATCTTGGCCTCCATTGAAGAAAATATTCTAGTTAAAGGAACATCCTAGCTATCCTAAAGCATTCTATTTTTTCAAAACTCTCCATTTTTGTAAAAATTCTCAAGGATCTGGTATAATCAACTTTATCATGCTTCTCCTACCACCAAAATTTCATTTTAAAACAACCAATCATAACCATACTACCCCTGTTTTTCATGTGTATATACAAATGTAGAATATTTACTACCAAAACATCTAGAAACAATCAGGTTTTCATTGTCTTTAGTGGCCTTAACCTTGCTTCAAAAATATTTCCATTATCTAGAGTAATGACTCATGAGAGTTAGGTTTTGTTGCATTGATCATATTTTCTTCAAGGTCTTCTTAAAAATTTCACAAAGAAGGATATCTCCATCTCCTTCAAAAATAGCAGGCTACAAAAAGGGTCCTCTGACCTTGGTTGAAAAGAACAACTGTAAAGTAGTGAGGATAGGTCAAATCCTCTTGAGGGAACTACCCATTTCTCCACATATGAGTGAAAAAGATAAAGTTGCATTTCATCCCCAGATACAAAATGACACACTACATGCTCTTCTTGTCTATATTATTCATGCCAAACCTTTGATGTTGCTCATCTTCTTGAGGAAGAATCAATTTGGGTACCAACACCTGATTAGCGCCTTTTTTGGGGACATAGTGATTACAGTTCATATTCAATCCCTGGTAAACACTTATTATATTCTCTAAGTGCTTGAACATTATTTCAAGCATCATCCTATGTTCAGGTCTGTAAGAAGCATTCAAAGTTACAAGTGTTGTATGCAATTCTTTCAGGTTCCACACTTAGTGCACTATATTTCATTGATAAATCTTGGTAAAGAAAAGTTAGATCATCCCATTTCAAGTTTCTATTATTGACAGACATTTGACATACGATATTTTAGTGAATTTGCAAAACTAAGGTTGAAATTATTAGTGGACACTCCTTATTGATCTGATTCTTAATGAGTACTAGTGTCTTAACCTCTGTCAAGTGAGAACTAAATACTAACCTTTGCAAAGATGGAAGGAAGAATATCTTTCTTTACTAGGGATCATACTAGGACATTATTTCTAGAGCTAGGAAAGAAAAATTCAAAAGGAAGAAAAACCTTGAGGGTTTTTGGAGATCAGCCGAAAAGGAAAGGGATCTCCATTGATGAAAGTGATTAGCCTATCATTGAAGAATTCCATTCAAGTGCTTTTGAATTAGGTAGCCTCTTTGTGGAATTGAATTCTCCAATAGGAGAGGGGCCTTCTTTTGATTTTGAAAAGTTTGCTTCTCATTATTCCCCTATCTTTTCAGAAGTTGATAGGGCTTTCCAAGAAACAAGGCCCTTAGGGGATATCCATTTTGAAAGTTCTACTCCTGTGTCTCAAAGACCCTCTGCCCCTTATCAATTTGTCTCCCCTCTAGGGTCACCTCCTCAAAACAACATGGCCCTGCCCCCACCCAGACCTCTATTTGTTGTAAACACCTTTGGCCTTATAAATTTTAGAGGTATGGTTGGTTATCCAAATGCAGTTCCCCAGGATGTAAGCAATAGATTACCAAAGTTCCAAGGAAATAATGCTATAACTGGTGATCAACATCTAAAGCTTTTTATCAATATGATGGAAGAATTTGATATTAAACATGAAGATGTGTATATCAAATTGTTTATCCATACTTAAGAAGAAGATGCAAGGGACTTGTATAAAGATTTTCCATATAATTCCATTGATTCTTGGAAAGAGATGAACAATGCATTTAGATTGTAGTATGGTGATAGAACTGACCCTAGGTTTCGTCTATTAGAATTTTAAAACATGAAGAATAATCCTAATGAGTCAATACATGATTTCAACACAAGGTTTAACAAGACCTTGAGAAGATTTCCTGTCAGCTTAAGGCCATGTGATGAATCATGTTTGATCAAATATTTAGATGCATTTGATAAAAAAACTACTTACTATTTGAGGAAAAAATACCCTACTAATTTGAGGTAGGCCTTCACCATGGCTCTACAAATTGAGAACAACATCATGGCTATTAGAAAGCCTTTAAAAAGGGAGGGTGTAAAACTAATTAACCTGAAAAAGCCTCAAAAAAGTAAGGTTGTTAATTTGGAGGAGGTTGTGAAAACTTTGGCAGGGGCTGTCAACAAAATATCATACAAGTTATCCCACATAGAAAAGGGAATTGGGAAGAGTTCACAAGGTCAGCACAAGTAACAAGGCCAAGACAGATTTATAAATCATCATATAAATGATCAAAGATCTGATGACAGAGGAAAGGGACTTGTTGGATTTGGAAATAAACAGTCCTAGGCCAGGGAAAATGGAATGGTTCCTGATCCTTTGGCTGCCAGAGTTGCTGTTGTAGAGGAGAAAAATTTCATTGATTGGTGTGACAAATGTTTCATGCCCAATTCTCCATTGGAGGAAGATCATCAGGAAAAAAAAGAAGTTGATGATGATAATGATGATGATGTTTGCATGATGGGTTTCTCCACAAGCTCACAACAACGAGAAACTTCAACTGAGGTAATAAGTGCTAGAATTGCTACTTATTTTTTGGATTACATCAACCAGGTACCTATTCTTCCTCCCTCTCATACTTTAGAAGTAGATACTGTACAAGATTTTGAATTACCCAATAATGATTTTGAATATTTAAGAGCTTTAATGATAAATAAGTATGATGGAGGAATCCCATCTGACGAGGACAAGCAGTTGTTGATGAATGTTGTTGTGGCTCAAGAAAAGGAATACAACGCAAGAATTAGGGTTACCAAAGGGATAGGGCCACAATCCAAACCAAAAACTCCATTAATTTCAATTATTCCTAAAGAGGCTCATATGAAAGATGCATCTTACAAGGGGCTTCCTGTCCCAAACAAGACTTATACCCCTCCTCATGCCCAAGTTATCAAAAATCATGTGTCATCTCATGAGTGTATCAACTTTCCTTCCAATGTTGCATTGTCAAAGTCTATCCCTTATTATATTTCCCAAGTCTTGAGTCAGATCAATATCTCAGTTCCGATTGTTGAGTTGCTTAGGATTCCTGAGCACAAGAAAAGGGATTTAGAGTATTTGGGGCTGAAAGAGGAGAAGACTTCCCTAGGAAGAAATGTAAATATTGTGGAGACTCCTCCAACCATTGAAGAAGTAGAAAAACCACCAGCATCAGAAGAGCTAGATGAACCACCTGAGGTTTATTTGGGAACATCCTTGGTAGATTCCCAGCTAAACATGGATCCATTCTTCATCACTTTGATCATTAAGGATAGACTGCTGCACAACTGTATGTTTGATTCAGGGGCATCATGCAATGTTATGCCTCCGGAAGTTATGAATGAACCGAACATCAAGGTAACAACAACATATGGGAAATGCACTACCATGGATTCTAGAGAGGTGCCAGTGGTGGGATGTGTGAAAGGTTTGGTTGTACAACCTATAGCCTATCCAGGTAGGAACTTGAAGTTTGATGTAGTTATTGTTGACTGCCCAGCCAAGTGGGGTATGCTGTTGTCTAGAAAATGGGCTGCAAGTGTTGGTGGGAGTGTTCAAATGGATATGTCCTATGCCACCATCCCAATTAAGGGCAGCCTTGTCAAGTTGTATGGGGAAAAGAAGATGTTGCACCTTATTGAATATCCCAACAATGCATCTTATGAAGTATTATAAACAAGTGTTGATGATGATAAATTTGTAGGATTTGCTGATAGAAAAGAGCACAAGATTGAAGAATGCAAATGTATTGAACATGAGGCATGTCCTTGGACTTTATTGTTTGATGGAGCTTGCTCCAAGTTTGGGAATGGGACTAGTGTTGTTGTGATCTCTCCAGGCCCAGGAAAAGTTTGTATTTTCCTTCAAACTAAACTTTGAGTGTACTAACAACATTTCTGAGTATGAGGTACTATTGTTAGGTATGAAGATTGCTTGGAAATATGGTGTTAAGGAAATCATTGTCAAAGGAGATTAAGAATTAATTTTAAAGCAAGTCAAAAAAATTTATGCCACAAAAAATTAGTGAATGCAACAATACAAGCATGTAGCTTAGGATCTCATTGAGATGTTTGATTCATTCAATATTGTGCACCATGATAGGAGGTTCAATGATTTGGCAGAAAAACTTGCAATATTGGGACCTCGGTTTGATAATTGTAAATTATACCCATATTGTGAATATGGTCTTGAGGTGTTAACTAGGCCCATCTGTACTAGAAAACATTAAGCATCAAGTAGTTTTTTATGATGATGCTCAAGTCTGAAGATATCTTCAAAACAAAGGGGATTTTGTTGATCAAAATATTGATTGGGAGCCAATGGTGTGCATAGCAGAGGGTAAAGAAACCTTTTTTCGCAAAGGCATCATCCAACTATATACTAATACCATTCCTAGAGGGATGGTTGCTCTTGTATCCAACTTTTATAATGCTGATTGCATTATAAACAAATGCATAAGAGCCTCAAGGGAAATTGAGGATCATGACCTTGGCACAAAGGAGAAACTAAGGAATATCTAGTTGGGAAGCAATCTCAGAAAGGAGGAAAAAACAATCTTATATCCAATTGCTAAAAAATATCAAGATTTCATGGCTTTGACTTATTCTTAATTAAAGGCATACAAAGAGGATCTATTTGAACAAGATATTCCGTTGGAATCTAATGCAAAACCATTCAGGTAAAAGAAGAGGCCAATAAATCCACTCCTATCTCTTAAAATGTAAGAGGAACTGAAGAAACTGAGGGATGGAGGAATTATTCAGCCTATAAGGTATTCTTCTTTAGTTGGAAAACCTAGTACTAGTCATAAAGAAGAATGGTGACATCAGGTTGTGTGTGGATTCTAGAAATTTTAACAGAGTATTGATGAAGAATAATTATTCTTTACCATACATGAAAAACATGTTGTAGCTACTGACTGTTTTTGAGCTACTTTCTACCCTGGATGGTTTCTCTGGTTATAACCAAGTTGTGGTGAAGGAATAAGAAAGAATTAAAACAACCTTTACCACTCCTTGGGGGACTTATGTAAATGTCAGGATTCCCTTCGGTCTGATGAATGCTAGAGAAACGTTTTAGAGAGCAATGGATGTTGCTTTTGTTGGTTACATAAATGATTTTTTTGTTGTCTAGCAAGATGATGTAACTATGTTCTCCAGGATGAGAAGTGATCATTTGAAACACTTGGATAAAATACTGATAAGATGTAGAGAATATGGCATTTCACTCAACCAAATAAGTGACATTTCAGAGTACAAAAGGAAAACTTTCTTGGTCACATTGTGTCACAAGAAAGGGTAATGATTGATCTGGAAAGAGTAGACATCATTAGCAGGGTCTCAACTCTAAGAACCAAGAAGGGGATTCAGTCCTTCTTTGGGAACATAAAATTTATCAGGAGATTCATATCAAACTTTGTTGAGTTGAGCATTCCAATCACTGACATGCTGAAGAAGGACAAGGACATCAAATGGGAGGAGGATGCCATTCAAGCTTTCAATGGGATCGAGAAGGCATTAAAGCATGCCCCTGTTTTAGCATCTCCAGATTATAAGAAGCCTTTCCAACTATTTTATTTTACTTCTGAGAACACTGTTGCATCTATCCTGTTGTAGAAAGATGATGAAGGGGTTGAGAGGAAAATTGCCTTTTTTAGTAAGGCATTGCAGGGGGTTGAGCTGAAGTAAACTATTATGGATAAACAAGAATTTTCCTTGGTAAAAGAAACAAAAGTTTTCACGCCTTACATTTTGAGTTCCAAAATTGTTGCCTATGTTCCCCACACCATGGTCAAATATATCTTATCGGAGATGGAAGTCTCAAGAAAAATATGCATATGGGTGAACAAGTTGTAAGAATATGACATGGATATCCAAACCATAAAGTTAGTGAGAGGTTTGGGATTGGTTAAGCTTATGGCTGAGAGAAAATTGCAAACTATTGAACTCAATGAGGTAAAAGAAGGTACAGTTGATGTTTTTGAAAAATGGATGAGTTATGAGTGGTACAAAGATGTAATTTTTTATCTCAGACATCTATACTGACCTAAGCATTTGAGTAAGAACTAGAAAAGATCCCCTAATTTAGCTTCCCAAAAATATGTCATTACTGATAATGGGTTAACTGGGAAGAACCCTTAGGGATTTCTCTTAAGGTGCATCATTGAGGATAAAGCCCCCAAGATAATTGCTGATCTTCATGGAGGAGTTTGTGGGGGGGGACGGGCATTTTGCTGAAAGAGTAACAACACACAAGATCTTGAGGGCTGGTTACTGGTGGCAAACTCTCTTCAAGGATACAAATCTTTTGGTTAGAAGATGTGAGAGTTTCCAGTGCTTCTATGGAATGCTGAAAGATTCAGGGTCCCTGCCTTTGCAGCCTGTATGATTTAAATCCCCATTCAAAAAATGGGGAATGGATTTCATTGGTTATATTTCACACCATTCAAGTGCTGGCCATAATTGGATTCTTGTAGCCACTTATTACTTCACCAAGTTGGTACAGGAAATCCCCACCAAAAGAGAAACACAAAAAATTGTCATGGACTTCATGCTGAACCATATCATCTACAGGTTTTGGGTGCCAGTCAAAATTGTTGCTAACAATGCCATGAGCTTCAGAGATAAACCCTTGGTGGCAATGTGCAAAGAATAATGGATCAATTTCACATATGCTTCTATTTACAATCCCCAAGGAAATGGAAAAGCTATGTCCAGTAATAAAAATTTGTTGAATATTATCAAAAGATCTTTGGATCTGAACAAGAGACAATGGGGTGTGCAGTTGAATTTTACTGTCTGGGTAGACCAAATTATTGTTAAAAGAGCCACTGGAAAGAGTCCATTTGAGTTTGTGTATGGAACTCAGGCCCTGCTCCCCCTGCATATGCAATTATCCTCATATTAGTTTATTCAACAACTGGAAGATCAAGAAGTTAGTTCATAGGAGTCTCCCATAAACCAGTTTGTTGAACTTGATGAAGAAAGGAGAGCATCTCACCAAAGGCATGTGAAGTTTATAGAAAAATTGAAGAAGTTATTTGAAAAAAAGGTCACTCCCAGAGCTTTCAATATTGGAGATCTTGTGTTGTTGTAGGATAGAAGACATGAAGACAAGGGCAAGCATGGAAAATTTGATGCACTATGGATGGGCCCTTACTCCATTGACATTCAGATTGGTGAGCATACCTTCTTCTTGAAGGATTTGGATGGTGGATTACTCAAAATGCTTGTTAATGGCAGGCACTTGAAGAATTTCCTTGATTGATTCCCCAGAATCAAGGTGAGCATTACCTGGATAGTGTATAGTTTATTGGTTTGTTTTTTGTCTTTTGTTTTTTCCTCATTCTGGTCCTTGGTGACTTGGTTTTGTTGGTTTTTTGGTTTGATTTTTTGGAGGATGGTTGTGGTTGGTCTGCTATGCTAGCTTTCTCTTCAACCATGTTGCCCAATTGACTATTCTTGGCACTTAGTCTGCTATTTGTTCTTGTGGAAGTCACACGGAGTGCCCATCCCCGAGTTGGAGCCAATTTTGGTTCTCGTCTTGAACTCGCACCATTTTCCCCCTAATTTCTTCAAAATCCACGGGCTCTACCATTTTTCCCATTTTTTCCTCGACCATGGAAGCTTGAGAATGATCAATTTATATATGTATGCCTTTGAAAATCCAAATCCATGGTCGAAAGATGCTCGGAACCATGATTCACTTAGTTTTGTTTCAAAAACTTTCATCCTTAGTGAAAAATCAGGTTATGGGCATGAATGGTCAATTTCTGTATTTTTGATGGTCTCACGGGTGTCTTTTTCCTATTAAAATTATTTTCTGGTGGAAAAATGTTTTAAATTATCACTTTTTGATTTTTGGAAAAAAGTAAAATTTAGTCCCCTAGCTCTGCTCATTTCTTATTGGTTCTTTTGGTAGTTACGTGGCTTCTTATAATTGAATGGGGCACGATAGGTTCTTTTTGAACTTGTTGTTTTCTGGATACTTGGGCAAAAATTTTGAACCCACCTCATGGTGACACCAGGCTTTGATTAAAGATAATTTTAAACGGCATGGAAAAAATTATTACTTTGACCTCGCATGAGGACACATGGCAAAGTTGAAGGCAGGAGATGTTGACCTTCGGAGGTAAGTTGGATGTTTTTCCCTTTCAGAAAAAAGGAGTAAAATTCTAAAATGGAAGCATGTCCCCACCAAATCGTTATGAAGCCTTAAGGTTTTTGAAATTGTGCCATAATGACACATGGAGGTCTTCGTCGAGTCTTCTTTCCTTACAATTTTTAGAACTTCTTAAAGGGCCTGAGACACGTGCCAAGCCCACACTCTTTCAAGGTCTCAAATTTTGGGGACCATCTCAGGATGCACCATTGTGACACGTGGTAGTTTGAAAATTTAAAGGGGCGGGGAAGTGGACCATCGAAGGTAACTTGGATTTTTTTCCTCTTGTCATCAAAAGGGTTGAAATCTCAAAATGGCCCGCAAACTCGATAGGAAGGAGGTCAAGGTTGTCTTTGAAAATGTTAAGAGGTGGGGAGGCGGGCCATCGGGGGAAACTTGGATTTTTCACCCCTTGATATTCAAAAGACTGAAATCATCAAAATGACCCACGTGCCCAATGGAGAAAGGTCAAAGCTTGCTTCAGTCAATAGCGGAGGTATGGACCTTCGGAGGAAAATTGGAAAAATTTCCTTTTGTAGAAAAAGGATTTAAAAGTAAAAAAGGAAGTGTGGTTTCACTGGTACCCACAATGGGACACGTGTTAGGACATTATTTCAAGGGTGGAGCTATGGGGAAAACTTGGAAAATTTTCCCTTTTCAAAAAAAGAGGTGAAATAACAGAATTTGGCCATGGTTCCTTTGGGACCCACCTTAGGACACATGTCAGGATCAGTTTTCAAGGGCGGAGATGCTGAGAAAAATGTGAAAATTTTACATTTTTTCCAAAAGTTGTAAAAGGAAAAAGGGAACCCGCAGGACCATTTTTAAAATGGATCTCCCACGTGGATGGTTCAAATTCAAAACAGAAATCAACGTTAGATGTGCATCTATATCTGATTTTTCTACCATTTTCACTCCAAATCTCCTGGAGATGTAAGTCATCATGATTTCCTCAATATTTCTTGCATGCCAAATAGGGAAGGGGAGTTAATTTGATATCTAATTTTGGCGAGGAAGATCTGGGGATGTCTTTAGCCCTTAAGATGAGATCTGACCTCCGGGCTCGATATGATCTTTCATTTTTTCTTCCTGAGCATGAAAAGAACCAGATTTAATAGATTAGGGGAGGAATTGGTTGGCAAGTAGAGGGAAAAGTGATCTACTAGAAGAAGGAGTTGAATGTGGGAGATATTCAAAGAGATCCACCCCTTGAGCACCTGAAATATTTTTACAAATATGAATCTGGGAATCATGATCAGAATTATTGTGAGCATTGGTGCATTCAATGTTTGGATATTTGGGGAGAAAGGCTCTGTTTTAAAATGTTATAAATAGGCATGATTTTTCTGTAAAAAGGGTCAGAGGTTTGAATGTTGGAGTGTTAGAGATCAAGAATGAATTTTCTAAGAGAGAAAGTTGATAGAATCTATCCTTCTGAGAAATCATCTAAAGAAACTTGTTTATCTCCTTTATGTTAAATTTGATCATGTCAAGGTGGTTACGAGTGTACAACCATTGACAAGCTTTGAAATTGTTCGACAAACTTTCCCCTGCTGATAAATTTAATTAAACTTGAGTTAACATGTGCTATTTTTGGGAAAAATTTATGTTTGCTTCATTCCTGAATGTCTACAAGTAGTTTTATTTTTCCCGTTGCAATCTTACATTGAAATATTTGTGAATAACACAAGATCTTATCCTTGTGATAGTTTGGTGGCATTTTTAATTTCATTTATTAGAAGAGATTTCATTTGATAATGAAATAAATAAAATTAAAATCACTGTGACTCCTAGCATGACTATAAGATTGTTTGTTAACCTTTGAGGGTATCTTAGGCATGATGAAACAAATGTTGATAATGTTTAGTTAAGTTTACCAATTTGAGCCTTCATTTTGGATGCTTGAAGTTTGTGTGAAGGTGTTGATCTGGGCCTCCATTGAAGCACATATTCCGGTTTAAGGAACATCCTAGCTATCCCGAAGCTTTATATTAATTCAAAGATCTCCATTTTGTAAAAATTATCAAGGGTCTAGTATAATCAACTGTATCCCTGCTTCACCTCCCACCAAAATTTCATATAAAAACAACCTATCATACCCATACTAGCCCTTTTTGTCATGTGTGTATACAAATGCATAATCTTTACTACCAAAACATACAGAAAACAATCAGGTTTTCATTTTCTTTTGTTGCATAAACCTTTCTTAGAAAATATCTCTATTATCTAGAGTGTCAACTCATGAGAGTTAGGTTTTGTTGCATTGATCATATTTTCTTCAAATTCTTCTTAATAACTTCACAACGAAGGATATCTCCTTTTCCTCCACAAACAACAGGCTAAAAAAAGGGTCCTCTCACCTTGGTTGAAAGGAACAACCATAAAGTAGTGAGGATAGGTCAAATCCACTTGAGGTTTCTACCAATTTCTCCACATTTGAGTGACAAAGAGTAAGTTGCATTTCATCCCTGGCTACAAAATCACACCACATGCTCTACTTGCCTCTAAGATTCCTTCCAAACTTGTGATGCTGCTCAGCTTCTGAGGGAGAATCAATTTGGGTAACAATAGTTTGAATTTTATAGTCATAAGGTGATTGGATCATTCGTTGGGGATAATAGTTCAAAGGATGAATTGTGTTGATTATTTTAGAGTTTTTCCAAAAAAAAATTAGTTTATAATTTTTTAAAGATTTTTTCCAATTTTTGTGGATGTTTTCGAAAGTTTGAAAAGTTTTCAAATGTTGTTATATTTTTGATATTTTCTAATGTTTTTGTTTTTTGGATATTTTTTAATGTTTTTCTTTGGATTTTGGAGATTTTCTAATGTTAATGGATTTTGGAGACTTTTTATTGTTTTTTTGGATTTTTGAGATTTTCAAATGTTCTTTTATTTTGGGGATTATCTAGTGTTTTTGTATTTTGGAGATTTCTGAATCTTTTTTTGGAATTTTGGAGATTTTCGAATGTTTTTTGGATTTCTAGAGATTTTCGAATGTTTTTTTTGAATTTTTTATTTTTTCTAATGTGTTTAGGGATTATTATTTTTTTAATTTATGAAGCATAATACAAACATCTTTTAAGAGGTGATAAACCAAGATATTGTCCATATGTACCGCATCCTCATGGTAATGCATGCTTTAAATAATAAAAAATTATCACTCTATTCACAGAATATGTTGGTGATGATATGATAGAAATAAGTCCAACTCCATTCTTGACTCCACACGACTAGTAAGATCCAAGGGCTCATTATCAAGAATTAAGAAGGACACATGATAGGGATAATGAATATAGAGACAAGTGCCAATAACATTCCCTTTGGGAAATTGTGACTCAATTATTATTAACTTCACTAAACTAGTTTCAAAAGTGACTTTCACTCTATGGGTCACATGTTATGCTTATATAGTTATGTGGCCTACTGATTGGTAAGATATGAGATGAAGGGGTAGTTCTCTCTTCAGTTAGGAATCTAAATTACTTCTTTGGGGATTTTATAATTGTGAGAAATTTCAGATTTATAAGATATTGTATTCATTATAATGAATCCATGTGCCTTGTTCCATGCTACCAGTAAGAATCAAGGGCTCTTCACCAAAGGTAAAACATAGGCGAGTAAATTTAATTGAATTTTTTTTTTGAAAATTTGAATTTGTTTGCGACATTTTTATGTTTTATGAATGACCCTCTACACTTTTCCACATGCCATCAGTAAGAGGGAAGGATTTATCTCTTACGACAAGACATAGAAGAGTAAGGGAACCTTCCTCAATTTCCAGTCTCACACTACCAATAAGAAGTGTGGATCAACACAAAATAATGTGTAGAACGAAAGGTGTGACAATGAATTATTCATAATTTATGTAATTTAAGGAATTTTACAATAGTGATTTATATTTGGGAACAAACGTTTTCCCTCAATCTTAGCCCCACATGGCTAGAAGGACCCGAGGGTTTAATATCGAAGATTGAAATAGACAATCAAATGAACCGGGTACAAAAGTTTAGAGATTTGTTATGAAAGATATAATTTATTTGAAGGGAATATATTGCCATCGATAAGCTTCTAGGTATGACCATGGGTGAAAGCGATAGAAAAATGGAGATATTATAAGAAATTTTGATAATGAAAATATCTGCCAATGGAAATGATTAACTTTAAATTTTTTGGAGATAATTTAGACATAAGGAACAATATATAAGTCATTTTCTACTAGAATAGTGAAGACGTCAAGAATTAAATTTCTTTAGTTGTACTACATTCATTGGTTCATCAAGTTATTGATGTTCTTAAGTGGCCAACTTTTAGGCTCCATAGCTAAATTAAGTTGTAATTACATAGGTTCTTAACCAATTAGGCTCAAATTTTCCTTGTTTTTCTTTCTCTTTAGTGGTATTCTTTTTATTTTCTTTTAAAATGAGGATGTTAATCTTGTGACTTGCTTGCCGAGGTGACCCCCCCTCTATATGTAGAATTCCCCCAATAGATCGAAATCCCTAGATAGATGCCATATATAGATAGAGGGGCCAGCGGCCAGCGGGCCAGATATATAGGGGAGATGCCCGGGGGGTTGGGGTCTTACCTTTTTATGATAACTGCATTATAGTCACTTTTGATAGACTTGAAGATGATTGAGGGGATTAAGTCATTTTTCATTGAGAATCTCAAGCTCTTTAAGCTGAGATTGTCGGTATTCATCCTCATCAATTACATCTTTAAGGGATATTCTCAAGGATGGGAGTTCTATCTTGATAGGAAAAATGGCTTCACAATCATAAATAAGGGAAAATGGAGTGGCTCTAGTAGGTGTGTGGTAAGATGTATGGTAATCCAAAAGATTAGGGTAAATTTAAGTATTTCAATTGCGTCCATGGGGGTTGGCGATTTTTTCTATGATGGATTCTAAAGTCTTGTTGGTTGTTTTTGGTTCACCGTTACCTTAACGGTATTATGGAGTGGACCAATTAAGTTTTATATGGAAATGTTTGGCGAGGTCTTTTACATATTGGTTTTTAAATTATTTTCCATTATCTGTGACAAAAGCGGATGGAATACCAAATAGAAAGATGAGATTAGTAAAAATTAACATCAATATTTGGCTACTGGTAACATAGGTGAGAGGCATAGCTTTCACCCATTTAGTGAATTAATCGGTAGTGGTAATGATGAAATTATGTCTATCAGATGATGTTGGTATGATTTTACCAATGAGGTCAAGTCCCCATTAGGAGAAGGGCCATGGTGTGGTTATAAATTGTAATTATTGGGAAGGTACGTGGATAAGATTGTAATTATTTTGACAAGCTTGACATGTTTTGAAAAAATTACATACATTACTTTCCATGGTGGGGAAATAATATCCATGACATTGGATTTTCATAGCTAAGGCTATACTATTCATTCGTGGGGCAATAATATCCAACATGTTGGATTAAGACATTGGGACAGGGTGCCATCATAACATCGTTTTTAAAGAGTTTCTATTAAAATTGTGGAATGAGAGGTGCGTTTTGCTAAACCACATTTATGCATTGGTTTCATGTTGGTAGGAAATGTTTTGTCATGGATGAAGGTGTACATATCATGATCCAAAGGGTTATTTGGAGCAATGATTTCATATACCATAGTGTTTTATGGAATACCATAGGTAGACATTAAGATATGTTCTATGAGAAAATGTACCCGGGGTTGATTAGATGCGATTTCTAATAGTGATCCAATAATATCGATAGCCTCGACATATTTATTACAAATTTAAGGGATTTTATCAAAGCTAATTAATCGAAAAGAGCTTCTAAGACTATCCACCATGCGCTTATATGGGATATATTTTTCATCCTTGACCTGGTATTGATCAATAAGTTAAGTGATGATAAGTAAACAGTCACCAAATACAAATAACTCTTTAAGATTCCAAGATATAGCTAGTTTTAATCCTACGATTAAAGATTCATATTCTTTGATAGTATTGGTACATGGGGATGCTAATCAAAATGATTTACAGATGACATGTCTGCTAGGTGTAATAAGAAAAATACCACCTCCTAATACATGGAGATTATAAGATCCATCAAAAAATAGAGTCTAAGTTGGCGCGATGTCTATGTGTAGAAGATCTTCACTAGGAAATGCAAAATGGAGTGCTTATGAGCCAGGAAGAGGTGCCTCGACAAGTTGGTTTGCAAGGGCCTATCCTTTATTTTATCTCTGTGGAACAAACTCGACGCAAAATTCACTAAGTAGTATGAACCAACTAGATATTATTTCTATGAGAATGGTTTAAGACAAGAGATACTTGAGGGGATCAATCTTGGTGATCAACTTAGTTGTGTGATTGAGAAATTAATGACGTAACTTATGAAATGAAAAGGCAACCACCAAGCATACTTTTTCATTTTGAAAATATCTTACTTCATGCTCAATAAGTGTTTGACTAAGGTAGTATATAGCTTGTTCTTTTGCTTGATCATTGTGTTGTGCTAACAAAGATATTATGGCATGTTTAGTGGAAGATGTATAAAGAAACATGGGTTTATTTGTGACTGGTGACATAAGGACAAGTGGGCTAGAGAGGTATTCTTTTAACTTAGCAAAAAAGTCTTGAAAATCATGTTTCGAGTGGAATTGTGCATCTTTCTTATGTAATTGGTTGAAGTGATGGAACTTATCAAAAAACTATGATATGAAATGTTGAATAGATTGGATTTTTTCCTAAATAATGTGAAATCATTTTAGGTTTTGAGGAGGAGGCATTTCCATAATGGATTTTAATTTTGTAGGATCCACTTCTATACCTCTTAGTGAGATAATAAACCCTAATAATTTACCAGAGGTTACCCCGAATACACATTTCATAGGGTTAAGATGAATGTTATACGTACATAATATATCAAAAATGTGTCTCAACACACCTGGATTTCTTATTTGTGTTTTTTATTTTGCTAATATATCATCAACATAATCTTCCATGATATCATGTAACATATCATGAAAGAATACTGTCATTGCTTGTTGATAGATGGCACTGACATTTTTAAGCCAAAAGGCATGACCCTATAACAAAAGGTGCCCCATGGGGTAGTAAATGTCATTTTATGTTGATCCCATTTAGCAATACATATTTTATTGTAACTAGAAAATCCTACCATTAAGGATAAAATTTCATGGCCTGATGTAGAATCGACAATCATGTCTATGTTTGGCAAGGGAAAGTCATCCTTAGGACAAGCCTTGTTAGTGTCTCGGTAGTATGTGCATATGCTGATGCCGGGGGTTTTCTTAGCTATAAGAACTATGTTAGATATCCATTCCGAATAATCAATAGGCTAGATAAAGTCAGCTTCGAAGAGTTTCTTGAGTTTGGATTTGACAAACAATGCTACTTAGAGATGCATTTTATGTAGTTTTTGTTTCACAATATTTTCATCTAGGTGCACCACAAGGTGGTGTACTACAAGACATGGATCTATTCTTGATATGTTCTTATAGGTCCATGCAAAGGTATCTTGGAATTCAATAAGGAGTGTTGTGAATTTTATGCATTCTTGGTCAGACAGACTAATGCCAACTTGTAAATTTTTTGGATTTTCGACGGTTCCAATGTTTATGTTTTTAGTTTCTTCTAAAAGCATTTTAGATGTATGGTTTTCATAAAATAATGCTAATGGTTAATGTAAGTCATCAGTGTTGGGTGATTTGGGGGATTTGGCACAATATTTTTGTGAGTGATGTTGATTATTTTTATTGACATATTTGTTTGATAGGGTGGCAATGAGATTTTGACTATGGGAAATTTTATGTTTGTGTTTCTGATCTAAATTTTCTAAAGGTAAAGGATTCAGATATTGTATTTCTTCACCAAAATAGGTTGATTCATCTAGATTGATTTTAAATCCTTTTCTATGGTTGGAAGTAGGGATTTGATCGTGAGTTCCAATGAATTCTTTGATGGCTTCATCATTTTGGAAAATGTCCATGACCACATTATGTGATTGGCCATGGTCTATGAGAGTTGGATGTGCAAGCTTGAAATCGATGTCTTTAATGGATAAATGTTCAAAGTAAATATGTGTTTCAACAAGGTCTTCGAAAAGGCTATGTGTAGATGTGGTGTCATTATCAAATATGGTGTTATCGTTATCACTTGAAATTAATTCAAGAGCAATATCAAATACCTTGAAACACAGACCATGTTTACTATGATTTTTTGTGCAATTGATTGGGTCTAAACAACCTTGTTCATTTGGACTGAGTCTTTTACCCTTCCATCACATGTTTTTTTATTATTCGATGATCTTTGGTAAATTGAGAGGACTCATAATAGGGAGAAAAATCCTCATTATATAACCAAGATCCTGAAAAACTTGGAATATGTTAATTGTCAAGATAACCAATTTTTTTTCAAATGGACTATCCCAATTGGTAAGTGGGATGGACTCTCAAATGCAGAGCATTGGTTTTTCCATAGTTATATTGGGATTTGTTGATGTTAAAGAAGTCTGCCACCTTTTGAAATTGATATTAACCACATCCTTTGTGAGTAATTTCTAATGTTAGGGATGGGGGACTAGTAGGTACCTCACGTGGTGGGGAAGTCAAGTTTTTAGTTCTAAAAGATGAAGAAAATGGTTTATAATAAGATGGGGGTGGATTAGAGGATGAATTTTTGTTAATCGAAGGAGAATGTATCTTAATAGAAGAGGTATGGTTGGATGAAGAAGGTTTACTAAGTGAGGCTGAAGTTGGTGTGGTAGAAGAGTGATTGTTGTTGGAACAAGAAGAATGATTAGTGGAAGAAGATGATTGATTAGTGGGAGGAGGATTGGTTAAATATTATTGATTAGCAGAACATAATGGATTATAAAATGTGGCTTGGTTAGAAGGTGATGGCTTTGGATCATATTTACGGAGTGTATCCAGATTGAGGCATGTTTCTTTAGAGATTACATGTGGTGGAGCCTACATATATGTTGATGGATAATAATGATCATGTCTATACCGTCCTTCGAGGAATATACAATACTCAAAGGGTTGGGGATCCACACGCAATGTAAATTATTTGTCCAAATGAGAAAATTTAATACATTGGAGGAACATTGATGGGACAAATTTCATGGCATGAATCCATGGTCGGCCGATGAGAATAATATATGCAACTTTGATATCCACCACATGATATATCATTTCTAAGGTAATCGGTCCAACTTGGAGAGGTAACATGATTGTGGCTTCATAATTTATTTCACTATTATCATACCCATGAATGGTTATGATGTTCTTTTGTAAATCATTTTTGGTGTAACCTAGGTAATTCAAGAGATTCGTGGAACAAATATTCAATGCAAATCCATTGTCAATTAATACACGCTTGATCTTACGATGTGTTATATAACCCTCAACGTATAAATAATGATTACTAGTGATGTTGGGATTAAGAAGGTCAGTGGGACCAAAGGATAAAATAAGATTGGGTACCGTAAGATGTGTGATAAAATCTTAGAATTGTTATTAATTTATGTCCTTAGGGATACTATCGTTATTGAATGTTTACATAAGGATGCATTGTAGTGTGGGAGAAGAATTATGTAATTCCATGATGGAAATCTTTGTTGTAGTATTGTCCAATTGTTTGACAATATTGAATGATGGCAAAATTTGTGGAGTGGAATTGGTTGTTGAATTAGATGGTGGATTAGGAGGTGGTGTGGGAGACGAAATAGTATATTTTTCATTTTTTAGGACCCAATTTTTTTCTGGTTGTGATTACACAGTTAGTTCTGATCTTTATAGTCACCACTAAGTCTTGGTCATAGTCTTTTGTTGAGATGATAGAGTCATACTCAACTTTCCTTGATGATTGGACCTTATCATTTGAATTATCATCTTGGTTAGGGAAGGGGTTTTAAAATATTTTAAGTTTTTTATTGGGTGTTTTTGTCTCAGAAGTATTTTCAACTTCTATGTCTCTACATTTGATCAGGTCTTGGACGTAATAACGGAGTTGCATGCATCAATCTTTGTAGTGCCCTTTTATATGATGATAATCACAAAATTCATTGTCCTTATACCAATTCAGTTAGGATTTTCCTTCTCTCAAGTGTTTGATGATGGGATACATAATCATGTTGGAATTTTCCAAGTGACAAAAGATGCTAGATATGATTTCTTTGAGTGGATTGAAATTTATTTTCCTATCCCGAGAAGGATCTTCCTTTCTAGGGATTATGATTGGTTACTTAGATTTGAATGTGTTGAGCAGATTTATTTGAACATTTTGTACATGGTGAGAATAACTAACGCCATTGTTGACTATATTTCGATTTCAGTTAAATAATTTGAATTTGTCCTAGTTCCAAGGGGTGTCTCTATGAGGTTGGTCCCTAAAGGGTGTTTTAAGTAAGCCCTTAGAAATGAGGGATTTTTTTATCTTTGTTCCCTTTTCAATGACTTATTTGAAATTACTTAAATAGTGATTTTTCATGTGGAATTATAATTCGACATTGAGATTTGGAACAAAAAAGCTAGCCAATTGTCTTTCAGGTATTAAGCAGGTAAAGTTTCTTACAATTCCTTGCCATCGTTGTAAAATGGAGGTGAAGTTTTTGTTGGGAATTTTTCTAGTGTTATAGAGATCGAGCATGGTTATTTTTGAGTCTAACTTGAAGGAATTTTATTTTCAAATTTTTCTGATAAGTTTGTGAATTTTTTGATTGAACCTTTAGGAAGATAGAGAAACTAGTCTAAAGCCTTTCCTCCTAAACTTTGAAGTAATAATCATAATAGATACGTGTCACGATAGTTAAATTCCTAACATTGCATAAAAAATTCCTTGACATGTTCGCAAGCGCCACCTTTTTTTTTGTATTTATCAAATTTTGGGATTTCAGAAAATGACAGAAATGGTAACCGTAATATTTCCGTATCAAATGGGTAAGGACATAGTTCTTTGAAGATGAATTTTTTTAATTATTTTTGCATTCTTTGGATGGTGTCTTTCATATGTTTCCATTCTTGTGTGAATAGAGAGGTAGGGGATGCGTTATCAAGAAATACATGAGTATTGGGGTCTAGATTGAAGTATTTTCACCTTTCAGCTTTAGCAGTTGCTTCCTCAAGTTTCTTAGTTAAGTCTTGGATTTTAGTGAATAACTCATTAGACAAAGATCTATTTGGGTTGTTTATTATTTTCTTGTGGTAACTTGATTCATCATTGTCGATAAGTTTCTTTAAATTTTCAGTCCTGAAGTCAGAGGTATTTTTCCCCCATGGCTAGGATCGGTAATAGATATTCATTCTTATTTTGTTCTATCACCCTATTTACTTGTTATTGTTCTTCATTGGTGAGGTTTTGTTGTGAAAATTATTCATCTTCATTTTAATGATTGTGAATATGTGTGAACACCATGATAAGATAGGTGCGTTCCTGATTAAGATGTAAAAGTGGTTATGAATTTTGAGTAGACGTGATTAAATGAGAATTTGATTGCTTTGGATTTGTCTTCAATGAGATCATGATTACTAATAAGGAGATTAAGTCAAACAAGTTATCCCTGGGTAAGTGCACGAAGTTGGTGGACAATTCCATGGACATAAAAACCCGAAATAAAGGCACCGCGATCGCGGTTTTAAAACCGCGAGCGCGGTCCTAAAACCGCGATCGCGGTTATTGAATTCTAGGTTCGGTAATTACCGAACCTAGTTCCGCGATCGCGGTTTATAACTGCGAGCGCGGTTATAAACCGCGATCGCGGAACTCTGAGACAAAATTTAACAGTCCCGCGACTCGTTATTTTCCTAATTTTCATTTCGAACCGTGACTTTTCTTAAACGTTTTTCACTCGCACTTTCAATACTATCTCAAAATTGCTCATCGGACTTCTGGATAGCGATAGATTCAACCATGCCGCCAAGACGAGGAGGTAAGTCCCCGATTGTAATCATTTTTTTGCATTTTAGGTTGTTTTTTTTGCATTTTAGGTTTTTTTTGGCATTTTCATGGGTTTTGTGAATTGTTTGTTTATGTATACAATTTTATTGTTTTATCAGTTGGTCGGCAAGCTCGGGCTCATGCAAACCGTCAAAACATTCCTCAAAACCCACCGAACATTCCTCAAAACCCTCCGAACATTCCTCAAAACCCTCCTCCAAACATAGATCCGCCCCCTGTGGCTCCTTCTGTCCCCACTGAGCCAACAGGAACGCAAGATAATATTATTGGAAGAATCCAAGAAAATAAAATTTTCATTGAGAACCTAATTCAAACTATAAGACAAAACCATGCTACAAATCCATCCTGCATGACTTTAGCCAATACATTGCAAACATTGATTGGCGAAGTCGAGTCTGCAACCAACCAAATACATAGATGGAACACCTTTAGAAGTGACTGTAGGCGGTGGTATGTGGATAAACTATCTCATGCGGCCGTCAAAGACAAAAAATTTGGAAAAGACCTAATTTGTGCATTATTTACCGACCCTAGAACCAATGCCCCCCCCTGCAGTTACTTGCAAACGGTTCCCAATCCATTGGTGCCATGATGATAGAATCAAAAACAATTTTTAGGACCGATGGTGGATGGTTTTTGATTATCCACCATGCAACAACAATGAGGTTCCTCTTTATTTTTTGAAGAAATTATATTGTGAGTTTGTGCTCAATGAGGTCCCGAATTATTTTGACTTTTCAGACTTTTTTGGTCGAGGAGGTGGCTCTGCACAGAGCAGACCTGGTGCACGCGTAGGTCAGCCTAGGATCCCCCATGCCCTAAAACCCCCATTGCCTTCAGTTATCCCTCCTACAGTGAAGGAGGTTGTGGAGATTGATACATTGCATGCATTGAGGGAGCTCACTGACACTCTCACCCAGCATAGCACCCAGATTGCATCCGGTGATGTTGGTGGAGGTGCCAGTTCTAGTGCACCACACCACTGTGGATCATGTGGTGCCGTATGCACTGCAGGCGAGACATCATTTGCTGGTTCACAGGATTTTTTTTCTATAGATGAGATGCTGGGGAATGTTTTTGGAACTGGAGCCACTGATATTGGTCTTTCACAGGTAAATTTTAAATAAATTTAAATAATATATATATGTACAATAGTTTAATTCACATGTTTGAGATATTAATATATATACGATTGTACTTCATGTACATACATGTAAAAAACTAATTTTTTATTTTATTTTAAATAGCAAGAGCCGGTGAAGGAAACATCCGGTGTTGATATGCTAGCTACTGCGGTTGGGCGTGTTTCAAACGTAAGTTTTAAGTTGTACAACTTACATTTTTAATAAATCATTTAATTGCACTAGATTATTATTATAATTTGTTTCACGTGTATGTTGCACATGTATTAATATTTTTCTCTTTTATACACAGGAGCCTGGCGGGTCATCCTCTGCTCAGGGAACTGAAGCTACTGGCATGCCTCGCGTGATTTTTACACAGGTTAGTTACAAATCTCTTTAATGAATGATAAGAGTGATGAAGAAATGTAAAAAAGGTTAAATCCTCTCGTACCCTTATCTACAAAAATCTATGCGTCCTTTCCATATGAATTATAAGTTTTATATGGATTGGTGTACTGAGATTTAAGAATTTACAACATCATTGTACCCTTAATAGACAGCTCCTCCAATTTATGACAACTCCTGCGAACCCTAACTCCACCACTCATATGAACCCTAATATATTTGGAGGCGGCGGACATATATATGTGCACACGTAGGGTTGTGTGAAATTACGTGATGGAGGTGTCCTTTCATTTTAGAAACTACATCCCCCTCTGCAGAACATGTAGACCCCTAAGGGTTTGTTTCTAGAAATATTCTTGGGCACTGGGTGTGGGGCTTCAGTTGCTCAAACTGCAGGTGGCAATGGAGCCATTATTGGGGTTGGATCTGACACTACTGGCACCAATGTTGCCAAGAACTTGCAAGGAGGAATGGAAAACCCTGTTATCTTTGTTGGGGACACTAATAACCCATTGGGAGGTTGAGTGAATCCTAACATCTTTGTTAGGGGTGCAAACACTAGGGTTTTCTCCCTTGTTGATAGCTTGGAAACTCCTGCTACAACTAAAGCTTTAGTCAATCACTCATTTAATGAGGTTTGTAAAAGAAGACATAGATCAAAACCATGAGGCCTACTAAGAGAAACCCAAGTGTAACCTTTGGCGATGAAGTCCTCGAAATATATTCATTTTACCAAGATCATGCCTTGATCTGTAGATTCACTCATCTTTAGCCTAGCCTCCCTATCCTCCATGATTAGATCTCCAAGAATTGGTTCCCGCTCTAGCGGGTAGGTTAGACCTCTACCCCTATGCTAAGGGAATTTTTATTATTTTTTCCCCTCTATAGCTGACAAGGACAAAATTTCTAAACAACTTTGGGTTTTCCAACAAAGGTACCTTATCTTAAAACCATGGTTCACATCATTCAACCCTCTCACTGAATCTTATCACACATACCAATCGGATCAAATTACGCACTTACCCCTATAATTTAGGACCATAGTTGTCTGATATTCCATAGGAAATACCTTGGGGAAAACCTCATTAACGTCGAATCCCAAACCTATGATTTTCACATACAATGTATATGCAAGAATCCTTTTGAGATTATACTTTCAAAGAATCTTCCCAACCCCCATTCCTTCAGTTATCCTCCTACAGTGAAGGAGGTTGGGAGATTTGATACTTGCATGCAATTGAGGGAGCTCACTGACACTCTCACCCAGCATAGCACCCAGATTGCATCCGGTTTGTTTGGTGGAGGTGCCCATTCTAGTGGGCACACACCACTGTGGATCATGTGGTGCCGTATGCACTGCAGGCGAGACAATCATTCTGCTGGTTCACATCAACAGGATTTTTTTTTCTATAGATGGAGAATGCGGGGGACTGTTTTTGAACTGGAGCCACTGATATTGGTCTTTCACAGGTAAATTTTAAATAATTTAAATAATATATATAGTACAATAGTTTAATTCACATGTTTGAGATATAATATATATACGATTGTACTTCATGTACATACATGTAAAAAACTAATTTTTTATTTATTTTTAAATAGCAAGAGCCGGTGAAGGAACACTCGGTGTTGCTATGCTAGCTACTGCGGTTGGGCGTGTTTTCAAACTAAGTTTTAAGTTGTACAACTTACATTTTTAATAAATCATTTAATTGCACTAGATTATTATTATAATTTGTTTCACGTGTATGTTGCACATGTATTAATATTTTTCTCTTTTATACACAGGAGCCTGGCGGGTCATCCTCTGCTCAGGGGAACTGAAGCTACTGCGCATGCCTCGCGTGATTTTTACACAGGTTAGTTACAAATCTCTTTAAGGAATGATAAGAGTGATGAAGAAATGTAAAAAGGTTAAATCCTCTCGTACCTTTATCTACAAAAATCTATGCGTCCTTCCATATGATTATAAGTTTTATATGGATTGTGTACTGAGATTTAAGAATTTACAACATCATTGTACCCTTAATAGACAGCTCCTCCAATTTATGACAACTCCTGCGAACCCTAACTCCACACTCATATGAACCCCTAATATATTTGGAGGCGGCGGACATATATATGTGCACACGTAGGGTTGTGTGAAATTACGTGATGGAGGTGTCCTTTCATTTTAGAAACTACATCCCCCTCTGCAGAACATGTAGACCCCCGAAGGGTTTGTTTCTAGAAAGTATTCTTGGGCACTGGGTGTGGGGCTTCAGTTGCTCAAACTGCAGGTGGCAATGGAGCCATTATTGGGGTTGGATCTGACACCTACTGGCCACCAATGTTGCCAAGAACTTGCAAGGAGGAATGGAAAACCCTGTTATCTTTGTTGGGGACACTAATAACCCATTGGGAGGTTGAGTGAATCCTAACATCTTTGTTAGGGGTGCAAACCCTAGGTTTTCTCCCTTGTTGATCGCTGTGGAACTCCTGCACAACTAAAGCTTTAGTCAATCACTCATTTAATGAGGTTTTGTAAAAGAAGACATAGATCAAAACCATGAGGCCTACTAAGAGAAACCCAAGTGTAACCTTTGGCGATGAAGTCCTCGAAATATATTCATTTTACCAGATCATGCCTTGATCTGTAGATTCACTCATCTTTAGCCTAGCCTCCCTATCCTCCATGATAGATCTCCAAGAATTGGTTCCCGCTTCTAGCGGGTAGGTTAGACCTCTACCCCTATGCTAAGGGAATTTTTATTATTTTTTTCCCCTCTATAGCTGACAAGGACAAAATTTCTAAACAACTTTGGGTTTTCCAACAAGGTACCTTATCTTAAACAATGGTTCACATCATTCAACCCTCTCACTGAATCTTTATCACACAAACCAATCTAGATCAAATTACCCCACTTACCCCTATAATTTTAGGACCATAGTTGTCTGATATCCATAGGAAATACCTTGGGAAACATCATTAACGTCGAATCCCAAACCTATGATTTCACACATACAATGTATATGCAAGAATCCTAGTTGAGATTGATACTTCAAAGAATCTTCCAACCCACCTTAATCTTAAAGTGCAAAATCAAACTTGCACTCATCCTCTGGACTATAAGGGCCTACCTTTCAGATGTAGGAGATGTATTTTTTTGGGGCATTCTGCTCCTGATTGTGAGATGGTAAAACATTAAAAAAGAGAATAATAATTGGTGGATAAATGCCCTCCCTAAACATATCGTATTTAAATCTAAGTAAATCCCTAATTCAAACACTAAGGAGGAAGACATGGTCAAATCTTTCCTAGCAACCCCTTTGAGAGAGATCACAGATCATGTAAACAAGGGGTTATCCGTGGGTGAAACATAGAGGACCGGAAACACTAAATCAAAACCGCATGTAGCGGCAAAGGAGAATGTTCCTCCTCATTCTCCTTGTTCAAGCAACACATATCAGTCGATCACAGATTTTGAAGTTGTTATTCCTGTACAAAAAGCTCCCAATGTGACCAATTTCTCACTCTATATCCACTTCGCTTCTACTAGATAACGAGTATTCTCCATCCAAACCTTTGGACACAAATACATATGAAGATAGATGGCCTCCGTGCTAACATTTATAGATCCTATGTATTTAGCCTAAATAGAAGATAAAATTTAATAATGTATTTTTATTCTTTCTTGAGTAACTAAATATTGATTTGTACATGTTTTTTGTATAGCTCTTAAGTAGATTTTAATAAATTGATTTTTACATGTTTTTTGTATAGCTTATGACTGCTACAGAGACTCCTCCACATATGCAGACTGTGGAGGCTGCTGTAGATACTGCCATAGCATCTGCAAATCCACTAACCGAGGTACACAATTTTTTAAATTTGTTAAATTTTGGAGGTTCATTATTTCTTATTAAACTTAAATCTACAATATCAAATTTTGTAGGTATTTATATGAGTGTGAAATATTTAATTTGAAAATTAATTATTTGTATGTAGCTTACCCCTCGTGAGTCTATTGTTGTCCCTGCGAAGCGTCAACAACAAATCGATAGGGATCATGACATTGTGGTAAGATTGCACATGCATTTTAACTAAATTGTACAAGTTTCTAAATTTTGAAGGTATTTTAAAATTTTGGGTGTTAAAAACTTGTTGTTTATGAATGTGCAGGTTAGGTTGCAGGCATGCTTGGAGACACCTAGGACCACACAGATGAAATCTGTAGTGGCATCTCCCTCCACTACATCCCCAGGTCGTGGACGTGCTACTTCTAGCAGGGCGAAGAGAGGGAAGATGTTTCATGAGTAGATTTATAGTCCACTTGGATGCCACATATATGTGGTCATGAGTACATCTATTCATAGTCCATTGTATATATATCTAGCCTTTTGCGACCGCATGTGGTCCCATATGTACATTATGGCACGTGCTTAGTTCGAGATCTGTATACATACATTATGAACTTATACATGTACATATATATTTTCAGAGACGTGCACGTCTGGAGCACACTTTATTTGATTCTTATATATATATATATATATATATATATCCATGTGTGTTGGTTAAATAAGGCTATAAATTTGGTTATTTTGGTATTATTGCTAACTCTGAGAAAGTGGGTTTTGATCTTTGTTCGGTGGATTTAGTGTATTAAGTTTCTAGTTATATATTTTCTAGTATCTTTCTGATTATTATTTGTGGTATATTTCGTGCCATGGGCATTTTGAATTTTTATTTTTCAAACTAAAACAATATTGTTAGCTCTATATCAAGCCAACTTAAGTATTAGTAACTAGAGATGTGCTATGTATAACGTACATTTATTCTTGAGGTACCAATTTACATGAAGAAAAAGTAATGAAATGGCGGACTTAGAATTTGGGAGTGAGAAAGATGGATATTTTTGTAGGTTGATTACTTTTTATTTTTCTCATTATTTTTCTCTACTTTTTATTTTGTTTAAATAAGTTAATTTTTTGGAAAACTCAAAACTATACTTAGCCATTTAAAACTTTAAACTAATATGGAATAAGTTGTATTCTTAAATTATGTATCTTCTACCTTCAATGATGATGTGGATCTGTGAACTGTCTTCTTGAATACATGTAGATTATGATTCTATATGCACTTTGTCATCTTCTAAGTAGTTTTGAGTTTCTTGACTATTATGAATAAGAGGTTTTTCTTAATGATTTTATTTCATTTAAGAAACTATATCTCTAGCAACATGAACTCTTTTTGTACATGCATAACTATTTCATCTTTCTCTCAATCTGTGATTTCCTTGTAAGAGCTATGGTATTTAGATAATTTTTGTACCTATTGTACACTTGTAATCTATATTTTCTGAGATTCATTCCTTGTTGTATTTAATTTTTAAATCAGACCTTTAAAGGCCTCTTCACAAATTTCTTCTCATATATTGTGTACTTATTCTTCATGACTTCAAAAAATCATGGAAATTGGTTCTCCTCTTTAGTGTTTTTCTAACTTGCTTTGCATCTTACTCATTTAACCATGATTATCATACAAGTGCTGCATATGATACACTCTTTGTATAGAAATTTTCCTTACATTTAATAAATTATAACCTTATGGATGCAATGTATTTTATTCTATTGAAGTTTGTAATGTTCTTTCTACTTTTTCAAAGCTTATTCTAGATCTCCTTCTTGCAATATTTTACAAATTTTTAGACTTAATCATATTGAAATATCATTGGAAAACTTTTCTTATAAATTTTTTAATCTTTGAAGCTTGACAAGTTCTTAGAGCTAAAATTTTAAACATATGCTTTCAATTTTATTTCATTAGTCTTGACAGATATCTTAGTTTGTACTTTGATCATTTAGCTTTGATTATAAGTTGGAATGTCACCCCCTTTTAATACAATCTACTTCCTTTGCAATCTGTAATGGATGATGGACCTTATTGTACTCTATTTTATTCTTACGTAATTATTTCCTTAAATGTGACAATTTATATGAGTCATTTGTAAATTGTATCTTAAAGAAGTAGTACCTGTAGCTCATCCTAGTTTTCTTGATTTCTTACTTTGATTCCCGAAACTATCTCATTCGATAAAATATGACATTAGATCATCCTTTGAGCTTGTAAATTGTATTGTTATCAATATGATATAACTTTAGTTGATCAACATAGGAAGTATTCGTCGGGAGACCAAAATATCGTTCAAATTCGTCGGGTGACTACTCGGACTCCGTGGCACCTAGAGAGGCCTCGTCTGATCCGACACCTTGGAATACGGACCCTCTACAATAGCCTCTCTCATTTTTTTCCTTCTCATTTCGGTGCTCTCGTTGTCCTAATGTTTGCAAACGCGCGAAATAGTGCAGTTGGAGCCAGTGTAAGGTTGCCAAACGCTGTATTTTGCAAACGGTGGGCCGTGGCACCGAACCGCCTACGCCGGCACGTCTGAGTGGCCAGGTGAACGCTAGAGGAGGTGGTGTTTCGATGCGCGAAAGGGTCGTTGATTCCGGGCTACTTCGTTCGGGCTTAGTCCCTTAAGAGCCCTGAGACCAAAATATCGTTCAAATTCGTCGGGTGACTACTCAGACTCCGTGGCACCTAGAGAGGCCTCGTCTGATTTGAAACCTCGGCATACGAACCCTCTACAATAGCCTCTCTCATTTTTTTCCTTCTCATTTCGGTGCTCTCGCTGTCCTAATGTTTACAAACGCGCGAAATAGTGCAGTTGGAGCCAGTGTAAGGTTGCGAAACGCTGTATTTTGCAAACGGTGGGCTGTGGCACCGAACCGCCTACGCCGGCACATCTAGGTGGCCAGGTGAACGCTAGAGGAGGCGGTGTTTTGGTGCGCGAAAGGGTCGTTGCTTCCGGGCTACTTCGTTCGCGCTTAGTCCCTTAAGAGCCCTGAGACCAAAATATCGTTCAAATTTGTCGGGTGACTACTCGGACTCCGTGGTACCTAGAGAGGCCTCGTCTGATCCGACACCTCGGCATACGAACCCTCTACAATAGCCTCTCTCATTTTTTTCCTTCTCATTTCGGTGCTCTCGCTGTCCTAATGTTTGCAAACGCGCGAAATAGTGCAGTTGGAGCCAGTGTAAGGTTGCCAACGCTGTATTTTGCAACGGTGGGCCGTGGCACCGAACCTCCTACGCCGGCACGTCTGGGTGGCCAGGTGAATGCTAGAGAGGCGGTGTTTCGGTGCGTGAAAGGGTCGTTGATTCCGGGCTAACTACTTTCGTCGGGCTTAGTCCCTTAAGAGCCCTGAGACCAAAATATCGGTCAAATTCATCGGGTGATTACTCAGACTCCGTGGCACTAGAGAGGCCCTCGTCTGATCTGAAACCTCGGCATACGAACCCTCTACAATAGCCTCTCTCATTTTTTTCCTTCTCATTTCGGTGCTCTCGCTGTCCTAATGTTTGCAAAACGCGCGAAATAGTGCAGTTGGAGCCAGTGTAAGGTTTGCGAAACGCTGTATTTTGCAAACGGTGGGCTGTGGCACCGAACCGCCTGCACCGGCACGTCCGGGTGGCCAGGTGAACGCTAGAGGAGGTGGTGTTTCGGTGCGCGAAAGGGTCATTGCTTCCGGGCTACTTCGTTCGGGTTTAGTCCCTTAAGAGCCCTGAGACCAAAATATCGTTCAAATTCGTCGGGTGACTACTCAGACTCCGTGGCACCTAGAGAGGCCTCGTCTAATCTGACACCTCGGCATACGAACCCTCTACAATAGCCTCTCTCATTTTTTTCCTTCTCATTTCGGTGCTCTCGCTGTCCTAATGTTTGTAAACGCGTGAAATAGTGCAGTTGGAGCCAGTGTAAGGTTGCCAAACGCTGTATTTTGCAAACGGTGGGCCGTTGGCACCGAACCTGCCTGCACCGGCACGTCCGGGTGGCCAGGTGAATGCTAGAGGAGGCTGGTGTTTCGGTGCGCGAAAGGGTCGTTGCTTCCGGGCTACTTCGTTCGGGCTTAGTCCCTTAAGAGCCTGAGACCAAAATATCGTTCAAATTCGTCGGGTGACTACTCAGACTCCGTGGCACCTAGAGAGGCCTCGTCTGATCCGACACCTCGGCATACGAACCCTCTACAATAGCCTCTCTCATTTTTTTCCTTCTCATTTCGGTGCGTCTCGCTGTCCTAATGTTTGCAAACGCGCGAGAATAGTACAGTTGGAGCCAGTGTAAGGTTGCCAAACGCTGTATGTTTGCAAACGGTGGGCCGTGGCACCGAACCGCCTGCACCGGCACGTCCCTTAAGAGCCTTGAGACCAAAATATCGTTCAATTCGACGGGTGACTACTCGGACTCCGTGGCACCTAGAGGAGTCGTTTTCAAAATTTACAACTTTTTTCAAAATTTACAACATTTTCAAAATTTACAACTTTTTCAAAATTTGCAACTTTTTCAAAATTTACAACATTTTCAAAATTTACAATATTTTTCAAAATTTACAAACTTGACTTTTCAAAATTTACAAATTTTTCAAACAATGTTCAAGCTTCTCTTAGCTTCGAGAATTTAAAATTCTCTACTAACGAGTGCCAACCCACGTGAAGGTGGAAGCTTTTATGGCACCACTAACCTAAACATAAAAGTGTTAGTTAAAGAAATTTAACTTTCAAATCAAAACCATATATACTATAGATCTAGATATACATGTACATGACAAAATACACAAATTTAAAATGAAATATATATTCAAACTTAAATCTAGATCTTTAAACTAAAAAAATAATATATATATATATATATTATATATATATATATATATATATATATATATATATATATACTATACGCTATATAAATTGAAACTTGAAATTAAATATATACCAGACATGCTGAGCATTGTAAATTCATTCTAATGAACCATCAGAATCGGATCTACTCTGAATAGCAGACAAGATTGCTTCATGATCTGACTCTCGAACCTTCCAAAGAATCTTGTTATTAGGCCTTCCTCGATATCTATACAACTAAATATTTGTCGCTAGAACTAGATGTGAATATAAGAGTATTTTCCTATGTGTCTCAAAGTCTTCAAACACCCAAATAAAGGAGTTTTTTAATGGATACCGTCGAAGCCAAGTTCCAATAACTACCACTGACCCTGTAGGATACTCAATATCTTCACCATCTATAATAGGAGAAGTCAACTTCTTTCTTTCCTCAATGCAATGACATAAGAAATAATATGTTCCTTCTTCATTGTCTTCTATCACAATTACTGCACAACACATGTCCTACAAAAAAATAACCAAGGAAAGTTGAACAACTCAAATTTAAATTACATATTAAAATTTCAATGGACATATAACTCAATTTACAAAAATTAAATAAATAACTGGATATTTATACCTTGTCGCACCAAAATTGAAATTTCTTCAAAGTCCTTGGATGTTGTAACTTCATCTGCAGAAACAAGTTCGTAATGCTTGTGGAGGTTGATAACTAGGAAGCGGAGTTAGAGGCCTACAAATCCATCCTTCCACCCATTCTTGTGAATCACACTCAGCAGTAACAAATTCGATACAAGATGCACAAAAGCATGTCAAATTTCTTGTCCATACGGCTCATGAAGTAGCTTATGAGCTACAAAATGAGTGCATATCACTAGACCCAGTGAGTGTCATACAATCCTCACAGTTAGCAATATGTTTTTCCTCTATCGACCAAAAATATTTACAAACTGTGGAATTTTCTTGAGAACCTCGGGCCATGTTGTCAGTACACCATTCCACTATGCTCTTTGCATCTTTTAATTTAGCACCATCTTTGTACTTCAACTCTTCTCTTGAAAGAGCTCTTTTCACACATGCCCCTGCACCGTCATGCTCTCCTTTTCCATTTCTAGCCTCAGTGAAACTCCAAATATGTTGCACACCCATCTTGACATGCATTCTGCTCATCCAATAAAACATTCGTGCATTCTTAAACTGAGATGTACAATTATCTGACCATATATAATGTTGTTTGAAGTGGGATGCCCCTATCAGACAAGTATCCATAAAATAACTGGAAACACCCTTGCACAAATTCAGTAGAATGAGTACGATCATCACTGATATAAAAGTGGTACTCTCTTAATAATTTTTTTATCATTCTCTGTAATGTCAAGAGAATGTAGAAACTGCTATATGCACAAAAATGACAACTTGTACTGAGTTGTAATATTGCGATTGAACCTCCATTTGTGGTTGCAATGTGTAATTCTCTGCAAAATTGACCACTAAAACAATAGTACTGTTATCTAGGAAATGTCACCCCGCATAGCTTGTAATTATTCATCCAACCATCGAGCATCAATGTGTATGCCTCGCATAGTCCCAAGCGAATAGATTGATCCTTAAATTTTCTCATAAATTAAAAAATGGGCATGTTGTTCTGGGGCCCCCTCACTTCCGTTTCTATTCTTTCCCATCTTTCAACTGAAGAAAACCCAACTGAGTTAGATTTAGGTAAAATTCAACTAAATTATGTCAAATTGTACCAAGCATTGGGGCCTAAAAAATGAAGAAAATCGGCTAAGTCCTAGTCCACGCAGTAGTTGGGTACGTCAGCCGCGTGAACTGACCGAAAATTCATGCCAAGCAGTCCTGACTATAGCAAAATTGGACCAGCTTCTTTTTCACAAAAGTATGCGTAGGGACGCGAAAGTCCCTAGAAGATATTGGTGAAAGTGGAACACCACATTCAGATAACATAGTTTCAGAATGAAAAATCGGAACGAATGGGTTTGGGAAATCTGGGCCCAAGGTATTGCGCGGGATGTGAACATGTTGCCTGAAAAGATGACAAGACAGTCCGAGCATCGGTTGATTGTTCGGATAGATATGGTTGTCCCAGGCAGTCCAGGACAACGTTGGGACAAAGGTTACGTGCGGGATTCGCTGTTTTTTTTTAATATTGGTAGGAATAGTTTTTTTGACAAGGAAGACTGAATCGGCCCCTTGTGCACAAGATTTTTGGCCTAAAAGCATCTGAATAAGAGAGAGGAGCAGAGAAGCTGTATCAAAGCACAAACGTGACAAGCCAAAACGGCCAACACCGAAGCGTAGAAACAGTCAACACAAACGAGACTTAACAGCAAACTTCAAATGGCAACAAAACAGCAAGCCTCCGACAGCCAAGAAGCAGTCAGTAAAACTGGACTACTTCTGGAATGAGCACGACTTGTCCTCAATGCCAATAAAATTGGATTTACTATTTTTAACAAGCATGGTATATACCCAGCGTGGTTAATATGAAGAGCATCCGTCTTATTCGAGCTCCAGTCTGGTTCTTTTACTCTCTTTCTCATTGCCCGTCAAATGAGTCATCGGGACACGCGCTGAGATGACCCAAACACTTCTTGCATGACCTTCGATGACTTCCTCTATGGCCCTGAACTTTTGCAATATTATACTCATGCCTAGTCTTCGTTTTCACACAAGGCGGGTAGTCTGTTGGGAGGTCATGGCTCTGTATATGATCATCAAGCTGGCTATTGCCAATAAATCCCTTCTCCCTCAATGCTGAGAAATTTGCCTTTATTGCTTAGCAAGACATGGCTGGGTTACCTAACAGTCCTTCAGCAATTTAAGCTCAGCCTCTGAGAGGCCTCCAATCTTCTAAGAGGCATGGTTATCCGTCTGGTGCCCCGCCTGCAGGACCTGGCACTACTAATGGGGAGCCCTTCAGCAGATCACGAGCATATAATCATTTTACTCCAGGTTAATTCCCCCCTTACAGCAGTAGACTGAAGGTTAGAGTCTCCTAGAAGCCCTGGTGACATTTTTCCCTTAGAAGTAGAGACAGTTCTGGGTGGCAGGGGCAGCAGCAGGAGGAAATTGGAGGAGAAGCATGAGCAGCCTGCATGGGGGCATCAGCACCGGAGGCGGGGGTAGCAGCAGGGACAGCATAGGGAGACAGGACTGGCAGCAACGGAGCCCAACAAAGCCAGGCCGGGAGAGGAAGGGAGACCGGGGAATGTGTAATAAGGCAGTGCTTGTGAATAAGCAGAATAAGCCCTTGGTGAAGGGGAACCAGCCCCGGGTATGCTTCTGGAACTCCAAAATTGGAACTGCGCATATCATGAGAGCAATAACATATCAGTTTGTGATGTAAGCAAACCAACCTGCTCCTACGAAAGTGATTCAAAAAGACATTCTTCTTGCCAGGGACAGTAACAAACCTGCCTTCTACAAGAATATTGTAGCGAATCTATTATGCGGGTGACTTCTTGCATACGGAGAAGGAATTGAATTAACAAGCAGACCCGCGGTATGCTTGGAATATAAGCTTCTCCTCCTCCTCCACAAATCTTCTCTCTTCAGCCTCTTTGATGGAGACCTGTCTTGTTGATCAGAAGCTCTTCTCCTTCCAAGCTGTAGGCCAGTCGCTTCGGCTATGAGTTCACGTCATTAATGGAGACTATCTCTCTGCACCCTCCTTAGTCTGACCATCCTCTCATTCCATTCCTTAGCAAAGCGAACAGAGATGCTTTCATCATGCCCTTATGCACTCTCTCCATCAAAGTTGGTGAATCCACCAATACTAAGAATGTTCCAGAGCTCAGGATAGTTATCTTTCCAGTCAGGGTCTGCACATTAGAGCTCAATCGTGGCAGGGGAGGCCCTCCCATCTTCACAAGGATGTGCTGGTTACAACAATTTTCAAAATACCTTTGGGCGTCTGAGAGTGGTTCGTTATCTCACCGTTGCGGGTCGCATAAAAATGGGACACCTTAGCCGTTGGTCCTCCCCACGAACGGCTGTAGGATTGCCGATCTGAGTCTGCGTGAAGTCGCGCGTGAAAACCCTTATCCTGTCAGCTGTATCAATAGAGGGGTGCTAGTTATCTTGGGTGATTCGCGGAGCTTGGCAACCGAATATCAACATGTGTATTGTGCTTCCCGCGTGCGCTGTTTTTAAATTTAGACAACTCCACTTGAAGTTCCCTAAACAAAATCGAGCTCTACGTGTATGGAGTAGCATACTCATAAAAAATTTCACGCCTTAATATTTTCTCTAAAACAGCACCTGTGGAAGAATTTATGGGCATTTCCTCTGTAAATAGATGAAAGCATATCTTTAGAGATTGTTTGCGTGTGAAGGTCAACGCATGGTATGCTGTTGTGAAGCTGATTAGGGATACTATCATTTATCCCAAATAGTGAAATTTATATTAATGTCCATAATTGTACCATTGCAATCGGCTCAGCTTGGATACAACTTCCCAATGTAAGTAATCCGCCACATGATTCTACATGCTGTTGAAGGTATGACTGATGCCTTATGGACTCAGAGATAAAATCTTTGATACTTCTTTTTCAGCTAGGAGATAGTAGGACTGATTAAGCAGATTAATAATAGTAAGTGGAGTCCTTGCCTTCAACACATTCAGGTTAACTGGATAGTTTTGGGCCCGAATGCAACTCTCAGAACCCCAGAGATACAGATAAAGCTTCTAGCAAAATGCATTGGTTTGGATTCAACATTTTTCCAGCATATGCAACAATCAAATGGTACCTTTATGGTCCCGTATTGCTCCTCACATCCAGAATGCTGTTCCAGGGTTCCCCCTTAGAGGCACCATCAAAGTTCAGCTTGAACCAATTGAGTTTGAGTTTCCAGATTCTCTTATTCAAACTTACGAAAAAATTGAGTTTGAGTCATATCTAAGAAATGCTTTGGATGTGGTTCATGATTAGTAGAACAAACTCTCCGTTTTATAACATCTCTTGTATTAGGTGAAACTCTAGTGTTATCATGCCAAAATTTAATAACAACTTCTCTTATAGCATCAGAATTATTTTTGTCCTTACGCAGTGCTCTAGTAGAAAATGCTCAAAAATCGAGCATTATTGAGTGATTTGAAGGATATTACGTCTTTCAATTACTTTCATTAGAGTTTTTTCGATTCACTTGCAACATTCGACTTGTTTGTGTAATAAAACATTGTTTTTTTATTGATTCACTTACAACACTAGTAGCAAGTACACGACGCACAATATTACTATCCCTAGTGCATCTCTTGACACCAACAGTGTGATATGCATCATGAAGGTTTTCAACAATTGTAGAGGTTTGACCACGTATATTAGATGTTGTCAATCCTAAGGTGTTTAATGTAGGTCTCATTTTATTCAATTTCATCAAACTAACCAACAACTGACATCTTTGGGAATCATTTAAAATTTCAAAATGATTATCCCAAATTTCAGTGGCTTTTCTTCTAATTTTCCATTCAGAAAGTTTGTCACACATTGGTTTCAAAATGTTTTCATCAATTTCAATAAAATAATTAGGTTTCTTACGGAAAATCCTAGGAGGTGTTTTTGTCAAATTTTACTTGTCTATAGTTTCAACCTGAATTTCTTTATTCACATTTTCATTGTCTCCTTCAATTTCAACATTTGCTACATCACGAGTATTTAATTCTTCTTCAACATGACAGTAAAAACATCTTCATCACGAGTATTTAATTCAACTTCAACATTGACAGTAGAAACATTATTTGGTTCCTCATTGCTTACAATAGTAGGGGTTGAAGATGAACCTCTTCTTGATTCATGAAGATTCTGCATTCGCTCAGCATTTTGAAATTTGTTGCCTCTAATTCATTTGGTGTTTTTTTACTTAATGACTTCCTTTTTTGACTTCGTTTCTTGTCTCCCATGATGTTTTACTTTCGGTGATAAGAAAAACGTGTAGAAAATGAAAGAATTTCACAGTAATTCATATGGTAAAGTCAAACAGTAAAAATCACACGGTAATTAGAACATTGGGATGCATATAAATATGATTTATGAACCACGATTGTGCTTTATAAACCTCGATCACAGTTCTATCTATATTATCAAATACGACCCTAAGGCTCGGGAAATCTTTGTTTTTCCCCAACCAAAGCTATGGAAGGTCATTATGAAGTGTAAAGGGTCAAAAACTTCAAATTTACTCTTCCACAGACTTGAACCATGCTAAAAAATTGAAAACATTTCACAAAAATGGTGCCATTGTGTAGGGGAGACTGTTAGCTTCGTAGAAATATTGATTTTAAAGTGAATAGAATAAGATAAATATCATTTTATAATTTTTTTACTAACAATAGGTCTTTAAGACATTTTTTCCTACGAATGTTCATGTCTACGTTTAAGACTGTAAATTTTGTTTCGCTTATCAAAATGTGATAAAACTTATACCATCCCAAGCGTGGAGAAATTCTATACACGTTAAAAATAATATATTTGATTTCGATATTTTTTTATTTAGTTATGGCGGGCAAACGGAAAGCGCTCCATTTTCTAAATCTTTTTAGACCACTTTCACGGAAAAAATCATAAAAAAAAATATTGCTCGAAAAAATACAAAATAAAATCCATCCCAAGATAGACAACTACATCTAACTTTTCACCAAAGGAAAAAAAAAAATAACAAGATTTGGTCATCCAAATCGCGGGCAAATAGACTACAATCTTATAGGTTTTTTCAAAAAAAAAACCAAGTCATATAATTTTAAGTGTTTAATATAGCTAAACTTGTCCATTTTTTTAAAAAAAGTTAGTATTTTAGAAACTAGATTCCGGATACTACGATTCATATTTATATAATATTTTATCTAATTTTGAGAGCGCGTATTGCTAATAATCCCTACAAGTTGAGATTTTGCTATTTTTTGCAATATGACGTCCACTTATGACCCATTTTTGGTCCACCATCTTGGTGCACTTACCCTGTTCTTAAATAATTTCCAAGCCCAAACATTTCTAGAAATCATCTTAGGGGAGTTATCTCACATTTGCAAAAGTTTTTGGAGTGATCTAACTAGGAAGGAGGAAGATATAAGTGACAGTCTTCTTAGGATTGGATTGTGCAAACCAAGAGACCTAATTGATTACCTTCAAGAGTGAATTTGGTGGAAACCATATGGAAGTGGTTAATGATTGTGTTTGTGAGGAAACGCGATAGTAATAAAAACAAGTAGATTAATACAAAACACATGTAAAAATGTGAACAAAAGTTTCAGGTGGCAAGTTTTAAGATTACTTCAATTTTTTTCAAAACATGGACCTAGTAGACTGTAATAGTACATGACACAAGAGTAATAAGGAGAGATCTAGTGTATTTTATCCAAATGGTATTTCACATCTCATGAGATCATGCTTATGATATTGGATAAGGTATTTAAACCATAACATATCCTTATTACCTATAATATTTCATTTTATTAGTTTAGTAAATAAAATGAGGTCTCATTGTTTAAGTATTGTTTTAATAACACAAAATAAAATGAACAAATATTGAAAAGAAGATTAAATACATCAATTTAGACTCTAATATACATCTGTGTGAAGCAAGGTTGCATAATATTAGGTTTGTTAAAGCTTATGAATTTTCATTGTTGATTCTCTATAATTTGAGTACTTAATTGAGTGAATTGGAGTTACGATAATTAGAAGGCATCAGATGTTTGGTATTAGAGTATGGTGTTCTTAAAAAACTGATGCTTTGTGCTAATATTTGTTGTAAGGTTTCTATATTAAAAGGATTATAGAGATGGAAAGAGTGAGGGAGAGTAGGTTAGAGGAGACAACTCTACTTAGGACTATGCTGAATGGAAGAGATAAGAGAGCTCAGGGAAAGACTACAAGAGGTTGAAGCATTAACTCAAAGGAGAGGAGCTGATACTTGAGATGCTAGTGAAAAAGAAGAAGAGCATAGAGTTGGACCAGAAATATTGGTGGCAAAGGAATGAAACTCCAGAAGAAATATTTTCTCCAGCTATTGTGAAAGCCACTTCTAAACCAAAATTGGAAGTTCTTATGTGTGATGGGATATTAAATTTTCTAAGAAATGACAGATTATATCAATGCCATGGACAAATATTTTGAGTATGAGAATGTGGATGATGAAAAAGAAGAAGGTAACTTTTTTTGTTACCAGGACAAAAGGTTATGTGTCTCTTTGGTGGAGTATAGATTACAGGAAGAAAGAGTCGAAGAAATTGTGAATACCAAGATCAAGAAATGGGTTAGGATGGTGGCTAAATTGAAAGGAAAATTTGTGAACTAACAGACTATCAAACATGGACAAATATTTTCAAAAGATTGCAGAATCTTAGGATTTGAAAGGATGTAACATTTTTTATTACCAGACTATAAAGAGGATTTTTACAATATTGCCAATTAGATTTAGTCCACATTGACGAAATGATGTTGACGAATTTTAAATTGAGATATATTAATGTGATTAATAATTGTTATCCAAGATGGTATTGATATTTGATGCCAAGTAATTAGTTGAAGAGTTGGAAGAGGCTTACCAGTTTTCCTTAGGAGCAGAAGAAAACTTGTTAAGGAGATACAATTATATATCGAGCGATAGATGTTAGAACATATAGCTTCAGAGGATATTAATTGCTATCATGTAGATAGAAGTCCACATTAAATCTATTGAAGAGGCTTAAGAAAGCCTTGAAGAGCACTATAAAAAGATGAATACAATTCCAAGAGGAAGTTATCCATTCAGAGGTAAGAATCCATGATTGATAGAAGTAGAAATAGTGGATTCATTGGTAGGTGTTTTAAATAGGTAGAAAGTTTGGACATAGATCTTATAAATTTCCACAATATGCATCTACTAGATGATTAAGTGCTCATTTGATAGCTCAAGTAGACATATTATATCAGGAAGGTGTTCTTAAATGCAAAAATTTATGGTTCAAGTTTTTCCTATGAATATGCTCCTAGAAACTAGTGAATCATTACTCATGAAAGATGATATAATGCTTTAATGAAGATTATATTGCTTAAGCTAGGAGATCTAATAACTTGCAAAAAGACAAACATTGTTCAGAGCAAATTACAAATCCAAAGGTAAATGCTACAAGGTAATTATAGATAGTGTAAGAACTAATAATCTTATAGATTATCAAATGGTTGATAAACTAAATTTAGAAATATTAGTGCATCATAATCCTTATATGGTTTCTTGTTTTAAAAAAGGACACCAAATCTTTGTGAGTGAGAAATGTAAAGTGGATTTTAAGATATGAATCTATAGAGATCAAGTTTTGTGTGATATTATACCTGTTAGAGTAGGTATTTACCTTAGCTCATGTTCACCTAAGTACTTTATTTACCTTTATTGTATTTATCCTCACCCACTTATGTGTGTGGATATTTCCTTTTATTTATTTAGATATTATCTAGTTGTTAGGTATAGTTATTTCCTTGATCTATGGTATTGACTAGATCCTTGATGTCTAGTTCTCTCATAAATCTATGGACGTAGCTAGTTCTTTGATGACTAGTTATTTCCATGATTTATGACTTGATCTACGACCTTGACTGGTTCTTAGATTGTTATTCCTTGCCTATATAAGTAAGGCACATTCTCATTGAATTTCATTGTGTTCCATAATAATATATGATATTACTGCTCATTTGTTTACAAAGGTTTTATGTAAAGTTATTCTGGAGAATTCCTTTCATCTTATTGATTGTGGTGTTTGATTAGCATATGTGTTCTTGGCTTGGTACGATCTTGTTATCATTAATTTTATGGTATCAGAGCATAATAGGAAAATTTGCAAACTACTATTTTGGGCGGTGAAGGTCACTTTCGGCACAGTCCAGAAATAGCAATTTTTACCAGAAGAAGCAGTTGGATATGACTTTCTCAAAAACCAGCGACACAGAATAGTAAATTACACACACCCATTGAAATCCTTAGCCCCTAGTCATATGGTATGGTCATACAAGAGCTTAAAGCTTATGATTCCTACTAGTAGGTTCTTATAGCTAGCCCCCTTTCATTTTATTTGTGTGGTGAAGGAAAGAGTATTTTATTCTATTTTAGTGGCAACTAAAATAAATAGTAGAGCATAATATTAAAAAGCTTGTAACTTTTGATCGGTAACTCAGTTTTGAGTGTTGTTTTTTGCAAAAGTGTTTGTTTTTTCTGTGCTCTTTCCATTGGAAATACTGATTTTGAGAATCACACTATAATTATAAAGTTCCATATTGTAACACGCACTCATTATAAAGTGTCAAAATCTGGGGGGGCTCTTGTTGCATTGTTTGGGGATCTTTTTGCATTACTTGGTTCTTACATTTCTTTTGGTGATTTTTTTAGGATGGCATATACTTATGCATTATATCATGTTGAGCCATTAACAACACATAATTACCACACATGGAAACCAAGAATGGAAACAATAATTAATCGGAAAGGATTGTGGGCTTTAACTTCTTCAGAACAACTATTTTTCACTAGAGAATATGAGAAATTTCAATACTAATGCAAATTTGATGAGTGTATGGGTTTGATAGGAACTTATGTAAGTGACAGTATTTTGTTTCATTTGGAAAAGTGTGACTCTCCTTTTAAACTATGGGAGAAATTGGAGGATATATTTGGTAAGGTGGATCATATGAGAGCCATGAAATTTGAAATTGATATCACCTCTCTTAACCCTAAACATTTTCCAACAATTATAGACTATCTTACCAAGTTCAAGCATTTGTTGACACAATTGAAGGGGAGTGGAAGAGATAAGAAAGATGAAGAGCGCGTTTACTTGATTCTATCCAAGTTGAGAGGACCATTCCAAATTTTTTGCTTCTACCTTTTTCTCTAGCATGGATGCCTTAGGTGACACATTCAAAGTACTTAACTTAGAAACATTTTGTGAAAGACTTCCTAGGGAAGAATCCAAATTGTCTCACCTTGATTCTTCCACATATCAAAAGGCATTAGTTGCATCTAATCCTAAGAGAAAGGGAAAATCAAAAAATAAAACCAAATTGACACCTTCTCCATCTCAAAATTCTCATGAACCCAAAGAAAACAACTCAAAACCCAAGGAGTCCTCTAAATCCAAGAATAAGTCTAGCCGTTCATGCTCTTTTTGTGGGGGGGTAGTAATCACGAATAACATAGGTGTTATAAGCGAATGTAAGCCTTAGAGGATGCAGTCAAGAAACACAAAATTTCTATCTCCACGCCACCTCCTTCTAATTGGCATGGAAAAGCACTTAATGTTGTTGGGAGATCTTAGTCACCACTTGCAGACAATTGGGTTATAGATTCTGGTGCTTCTCATCACATGACTTCTTCCAAGGAGTCTTTCGTTTCTCTAGGTTTGAGTTCTACTTCCAAAATTGAGGTTGGAGATTCTTCCTTTATTTCTGTTAAAGGAAAAGGTGATATATAACTTGATGGTGGCAGTATCCAAGATGCACCTATATGTTCCTAACATCACTAGAAATTTGCTTTATGTATATCAAATTTGTCATTTTGGTCAAGGAAAAATAGTGACTTTTACACCACATAGAGTAGAAGTACAAACTTTTTTGGAGCCTCATTCACTGGTTGCTTAGGGTATTATTGATCATAGTTCTAGACTATATCACTTTGAGGGTTTTGATGGAACACTTCTTCTATAGGGATAAGATTGGTTTTTCATGCAAATTTAGAGAGTAAGCTTTGACATGAAAGATTTGGACATCTCAATTACAGATATTTGAAGGAGTTGAGCACTCATGGTATGGTAGATGGTCTTCCTCGATTTTCTTGTCTTGAGGGAGTTTGTCATGGTTTTGCATTAGGGAAATAACACTAAGATCTTTTTCCTAAGAATTTGTCTAAGAAAGATTTTTCACCACTTGAGCTTATGCATAGTGACTTGATGGTTTTTCCTACCCCATCTTTCAATGGAGCTAAGTATGCACTTCCATTTATTGATAATTTCTCGATGCATACTTGGGTTTATTTTATCAAGTACAAAAGTGATGTTTTTTCACACTTCAAAGTATTCAAGGCTTTGGTCGAGAAATAATCTTCTAGTAGCATAAATAACCTTCGTACTGATAATGGGGGGGGAGTACTTCAACAATGAGTTTTATGACTTTTTGACAACTCAGGGCATTATTCACTAGCATTTTGTTCCTCATACTCCACAACAGAATGGCTTAGCAGAAAGGAATAATAGAACTTTGAAGGAAATGGCTAATTGTATGATGCGTTCTAGAGATATACCTCCTATCTATTGGGCAGAAGTAATTAATTGTGCTAACTACATTCAGAATCACATACACACAGAGCACTTGATCATTTGACTCCAGAGGAAGCTTGGTCCAACACTAAGCTGGATGTCTCATTTTTTTGAGTCTTTGAGAGCCATGCTTGGGCCTTTGTGCCAAAGAAGAAAAGGAAAGTCTTGGATAAGAAGAGTAAACCCTTGATCTTTGTAGGGTATTGTGAGGACATGAGAGTTTATCGTATTTTAGATCCTGATACATATGATGTTATTTTTTGAACACATGTTCAGTTTGATGAGCACTTCACTCCTCATGATTCTTCATCTTCTTCCATTCCATCTTCTTCTTCATCTCATCTTAAGGATCCTTTCTTTGAGGAGATTGATGAGGAAGTTATAGATGTCGTTGAGGATCCTATTTCCACTGATGTTGTCCCTATGCCTAAGTGGGCTTGTACTATAGTTTCTGAGGAAACATATTTCATAGAGGATCTTCCACCCACTCGACATCATCACGCACATTCTACAGGTTCTGGACTTTTGAGTCAGACAATTTCTAAGGATCCACAATCTTTTTCAAAGGCTCATGGGATACAGGAGTGGGATGATGCGATGACAGCTGAGTAATCTACTTTGATAAAGAATCATACGTGGGATTTGGTATCTCTTCCTAAAGGAAGAAATATGGTTAGGTGTAAGTGGGTATAACAAACCAAATACGTAGCTGATGGGTTCATTGACAAGTATAAGGCTTGTCTTGTTGCAAAGGGTTCTTCACAAGTTAAAGGTATTGATTACTCTGAGACTTTTACACCCGTTGCCAAGATGGATTCCGTACGTCTTGTACTTGCTCTTTCTGCATCACAAGGGTGGCCTGTATACCAGATGGATGTGAAGAGTGCCTTCTTACATGGAGATCTACAAGAGGAAATATACATGGAGCATCTGGATGGATTTATTTAGGATTCTTCTCTTGTTTGTAGGCTCTGAAGGTCTCTCTACGGTCTCAAACAAGCCCCTCAGGATTGGTATGAGAAGATGGATTCTTTTCTTCTATTTTCTGTTTTTGTTCATTGCCACTTCGATCATACAGTGTATCTCCAACATGTTGGTGAGGATATTGTGATACTTGTCTTGTATGTTGATGATTTGTTACTTACTGGTAGCTCTTCTTCCCACATTCAGAGTATTCAGAGGGCTCTTTCTACACAGTTTGACATGACAGATCTTGGGCTATTGCATTATTTCCTTGGTTTGCAGATTTCTCAGACAGATTCATGGATTCATTTGAGTCAGCAAAAGTACACCCATGATCATATTAGGCGCTTTGACATGGCTGATTGCAAGCCAATTCCATCTCCTTTTCAGTCTGGAGTTACTCTTACTTCCACATGTACCACACCACTTTGTGATCCTACGTTGTATAGGTAGCTAGTTGGGAGTCTCATGCACTTGACCCATACTCAACGTGATATTTCATTTGCAGTAGGGATTGTATCTCGGTTTGTACATTCTCCTCATAGTAGTCACTGGCAGGTTGCTAAAAGGATTTTGTGCTATTTGCAGGGCACTTCCCACTTTGACCTACACTACACTAGGGGTTCTACTCAGTTGGTTGGGTATATAGATTCAGATTGGGTAGGTTCTATTGATGACAGGCATTCCACTTTTGGCTATCTTTTTTGTCTTTTTTCTTCGCCAGTTGTCTTGGGCATGTAAAAAGTAACAGGCTATTGCACTTTCATCTTCAGAGGCAGAGTACAGGGCAGCAGTTACAATGAGTCAACAAATTCTTTGGCTTCTCTAGTTATTGAAAGAGTTTGGATTCCCATAGGATTCACTGAATGTACTTTGGTGTGACAACCAAAGTGCAATTCACATTTCTCGCAACCCAATTAAGCACCAGAGGACCAAGCATATTGAGACACACATCCACTTTCATTCGTCAATACATTCAGGATGGATTTCTTTTCTTGGAGTACCTTCCGACTCAGCAGCAGGTTGCAGACATCTTTATGAATCCTTTTGCATCACCTCACTACCTTGAGTTGCATGGAATGCTTGGGGTTTCAGAAGTTGTTCTTCAGGGAGTGTTTGTGAGAACATATTCCTTCTTCTTCTTCTTATTCTTTCTCTTTCCTTCTAGCGGGATTCATTTTCTTCTTTTGGTTTGATATTTCTTCATGGATATATTTTACATGAGTACCTCATCAGGCCTAGTTGTGGGGACTCATACTGTGGACATTCCACTTCTATTTTGGCCCCTAGCTTCACTTGAGGGGGGGTGTTAGAGTAGGTATTTACCTTAGCTCATGTTCACCTAGGTACTTTCTTTACCTTTATTGTATTTATCATCACCCACTTATCTGTGTGGATATTTCCTTTTACTTATTTAGATATTAGGAGATATTATCTAGTTGTTAGGTATAGTTATTTCCTTGATCTATGGTATTGACTAGTTCTTTCCTAGATCTATGGTATTGACTAGATCCCTGATATGTAGTTCTCTCATAAATCTATGACCTTAACTAGTTCTTTGATGACTAGTTCATTTCCATGATTTATGGATTGATCTACGACCTTGACTGGTTCTTAGATTTTTATTCCTTGCCTATATAAGCAAGGCCCATTCTCATTGTATTTCATTGAGTTCCATAATAATATATGATATTGCTACTCATTTTTTTGTAAAGGTTTATGTAAAGTTATTCTGGTGAATTGATTTCATCTTATTGATCGTGATATTTGATTAGCATTTGTGTTCTTAGCTTGGCACAATCTATTCATCATTCCTTTTAATTATGTTCATAAAAAAATAAAAAAATGATCTATCTTGTTCTATCATGTAGCCGTGTGGAAATCCCTAGGTCGGGCAACTTTCAAAGATGTAATGAAAATGATTTAAGGTATTGGTACTAAATCGAGACCTAGATGTATTTTCATGAAAGTCCACATGATGTTGTTCTATTTTTAGGGGGAGATATTTGAATCGTGAACTTTGAAGATAAGTGCAAGTTGGGAAGTTCAAATTATATTGGGAGATAAATAGCTAGGTTTTCTCTAGATATAAGAAACCGTAGATTGGAGCCCGTTGTTATTGCACTCCCAAAAAAATGGTGACAAGTATCATTGCACTTCTAGGAGTAAGGGTGGTCCTAAGAATTAGTCCCATGGGCTCGTGCCATGTTGTCATAAGGAGGCCTTAGTCTAACAACCTTGGTCATGTTTGTCTACCTTATCTGTAGTCCTTTATGAGTCAAGGTGCATCTCTTATAGCTACTCTATTATGAGTTCCCTCTTCGGCTACCTCTAAAGGGGTTAGACCACCATGACATATGTGCTCCCACTCACCCTCAACCCCCCAACCCTAAGTTGTCCAAGCTACAACCTCATGCTATAATGACCTTGAACTATCATTTTATGTCCTTGTTTCCAAGTTAAATATATCATAATGTAGACACCCTAAAAATACATGCCTATTCTTAGTCATTCCTATTACTTGCACGATGTGCCAAATCGATTCTGGAATGCATCCTAGACCATTATCCTCCCACATTCCATTTGAATTCATCCACCCCTCACTAGAATCAATTTAATTAATTCTATCATGCATATGTAGACACAAAATCTATGCACTTGGGTACATCTCTAGGTCCTAAAGCATACTAACATATACATGATTCATAAGCAAGAAAACTAGTGGTTGACAACTCCTTTTGGAAATTTGGTTGATTTATTATCTCTTGCACTTTACCGCCTTTACACATCTTACAACTTTGCTGGCATTTGATTAATATTATCTTTTAATGGCCTCGGACACTAGCACCCAGTTAGGACAGAAGCGCCCAGGTGCTTCTATCCATATCTTTCCTCTTCTTACTCTTTTGGGTCCTTTTCGCTTCTTGGTCACCTTTTAATACTTTGGGCCAGCCTTTTAGTTGTCAATTACGAAATTCAAATAAGGGAATCATATATCTACTTAGTTACTTCTTCTAAATAAGGGGCCAAACACTATAAGAATTATCTATCACCACCTAAGCTTGCACAAAGGCACAAGAGCACTATAAGGCATACATCTAGCACCTTCAAACAAGGGACAAGGGCTGCATTGATTTGTATACACTGCATAGGAGGGGAGTTCATTCTATTCCATCACACACATTTTGCATACTCGGGACAAATCTAGATCTAGCACACTATCATTGTGCAACTTACACAAGGGAAACCTAGGGAACAAGACACAAATACACACACATACAAAAATTACTACATGCATTTTGGATGTAGTGTAGTGAAGTGGTTGTAGGTTCACTCTTTGGGTGACTGTATCGTGAGGTCAGTATGACTCCACAGCTCTGCATATTTTTAGCTCGGGTGGAGGGAAGAATGTGGTTTGTGGGCATGTGTAGGTAGTCATGTTATTTTGCCGAGGGCTTGGGTGGGGTGCAATCGAGAACCCTTTTATAAGTGAAATGTAGAGTGCGGGTGTCAAGGGAGATAAGTGAGTAGCAGTTGAAGATCGACGTGACCCAGAAAAGTACAGAGAGTTTAGAGAATCTGAGCAGATGATTCTAAACACCTAGATCAGTCAAATTTATGCAGTAGGGATGAGGGCGCTCCTATCCTCCTATGGGTTCTTCTGTCCTGTACACTCAGGTGAGAGGTTCTGAACCCTCATTGAGCTATTTCAACACTGTTCCCATCCAACACTCAGATAGTCTCGATCATTCCTAGGTTAGAACATGGTCAACTAAGTCAGCTCCCTCTCTCATTTGGATGTAGGGTATTTAATAATTTGTTGAATTCTATGATGTGCTTGCACAGGTTACTATAATTAATTACAGAGTAATATCTTTTAAAAACTAGACAATGAGTTACTCTAAGAATACCCAGATTTAATTCAATGGTATGATTATGAGTACGATTTGGATGTATGAACCACACTTAGACTCCTCAAACATTCTTATAATTTTCTTCCATGGATGACAATTTCTTCTCAATCTATTTTAGCTAATGAAGCCACTTCCCTTTATAGTCCAAGTTCACAGTCCATTAATATAGGGGTTGAAAGCAAGATTTATGTTGATTAAAAAATGACGATTCAATTTTAACATTTATAAATCTATCACTCCTGGATAGCAAATCGGATACATTCCGAAGCCTCCCTAATTCCCTCAAGAGACTGTGAATTTGTATTCGTGCGATTTGATCCATGAGTATCCTAAAAGGGTCTTAGGTGACAATCACACTTTTATCTAAAATACATAGCACTGGGCCAGTTACACTTTTCCCGATCCCATGCCATGCAATGTCTAATAATATTAATTATAATGTTCTTTTCGGACAACCTTGGATAGCATTCACATGCATGCGATCCCTTCAAGGCTTCATGTGCATATTAAATTTCTATACCAGGGTGTGGTCAATGAGGCACTTTCCAGGATCCCTCCCTAATTTCCTTTAATGCAACACTATTGATCATTCACCTGAAGCCCCTACTTCTGACCACATCTCCATCCTAATAATATCAACAATAGTATGGTCTGTGGGTATCAATATATGCTTCATTATGGTTTCACTAGCACTAAACTTAGGTAAAGTATGAACATTGGATATCACAGAGCTCTCCTTTCCGATTCCCACAGCAATACCCCAAACTTGGCTTCGGAAATATAGAGGCTCCCTGATCGTGTGATATGCTAGGTGTTTATTCTTGCCACATCTTCTCCTAAGGCCTTTACACTACTTCACATACTGCATACTCTTCCTCTACTATACGGATGAGGATTATTGGATATCTCGCTTGCTCCCACTATGAGCCTATTTGGGAATTAGATACATTCCTGTGGACTGATGATGTTATATCTAAGAATGAAGAAATGGGATACATTACAACCTTATTTCTCATGTCTTACCAGGGGAGGGGTAAGGCAGAATTTATATCCATATGGAATTGATCAACTGCTACAACTTACTTTGGCGTAATCATGGTCCTCCTGAACACCATGTGGGATCAGATAAGGTGAATAAGGACCATTTCCACATCCGCCACCATTTACATTGGATTTCTAAGTCCCATAAGTGGAGGATACATTTCCAGGTCACTGGGGACCCTGAAAAGTGGGTGCGCATTAAACTTCCCCCCATAGTCACATGTTCTAATTGAATCAGTTGCCTATCCATGCTGACTCAGATACTCATGATATACCTTACTTTTGCTTTGCCCTTCAAGTCAAATTTTCTAATTCAATACTAGAAAAAAATCTACACTAATGAGCACACCTGTGCTACATCTATCTATGCTTCTGGATTCCCTTATCTGTTCATATGCCAATCCATTAATCACGATTTTATCCTCATGCTTACTTCGATGTGCATCGTTCTATGTGGGAAATGAGGTACATGACTTACTTTATATATATATGGACATGACATCCTTTCTTTCACTATACATACTCTTGCTAAAATCTTGCTCACATATTGATCACATCCATTTTCCAATAACTCCTGATACACACTTGGGGGCCAAGGAAACTTCCCCCTCTCCTCACTTGCTGTCTGTATAAATGCCATTAAAGAGATCCTATGGATATACATACATAAGTGTTTCTACAACTATACTTACTCGAATGAATACACTCGTAGAATTCTCAAGGTTCATACATGACTGTTTTTCAGGGCAGGTTAAAGAGCACCTTACTGTTCCACACACTTTAGTTTAAGGTAGGGGTTGTACACTTTCTCCCTCCTTCATCACTATTGAAGCTATCTCTATCATCTACTCATGAGCAATGGGGGATCTACATTATACATTCAAATACAAAATTATTTGCTTCACGGTCAAATAACTTTCCTAGCATCTACACTCAATACACATGACAATACCTAGTAGAAGGTACTACGAAGTGACACACTCTTGTTCTATGGTTCACGACTTGAATGTTGAGGGAGCAATTCTTAAATGAACTTAGACATCACACAGCATCCACTAAGGATGGAGCGAATGATGTATCCCCTCATATGCAAATCTTGCATATCACATCACACCATCACATTCAGACCTGACATGTACCTATCTTGGTTGTATTTACTCATTAGCTAGCTTATACTACTTACAATGTTGCACTAGTGTTTCAAAGCTATGCATAGTTGGATACTTATATTGGTTGTGGAAAAAGTTAGGATTGATGTATGAGCCAAGTACCATTATATTTTTCTAGGGTGTCACATGGTATCTTGATGGTGAAAGCAAGACTTTTACAGATTCTTACATGATGCATGATGCTAAGACACCGTTCTTTACTAGTCCCTACCAACGCTTTTGGGGGCAGGTCTAACCATTTACATGACTCTGATACTACATTGACTTTTCCACCTAGATTCTAAATGTGTACAATATCTAGAGACTTCTTATCATTTAATATAGGTTAGCATTCAACTAATCTAGTATTATCATGTTATTGACATACTATTTATCTTTTTAACAGTGCTAATGGATGCTCTACATGTGTAACATTTTCCTTACATGATTCTTATATGTAACGCCCAGGTAAAATCTCCCACTTGAGACCCATGAACAACCTAGGTTTAGTTACAAAATTATGGAATAATTTATTTTTTAAAAGTGTTATACAACCAAAGTCTCAAGGACAATTAAATTCAACAGATAACTTTTTCCCATTATAATAATTACTAATTCCACATTATAAAGCAACAAGTGTAATAAGTCCACACCTAGCTCAAATCTCCTTAGGGATTAATTTAATAATTGATTACATTGACATTTTAGCTAAAAATTCCCTGATTAAAATTTTAGGGTTAAGGGACCAAAACAATTAAATACCCAAGGTATTTAATTCCACAAGATCTAGTACAAGAGCAAGGCTTAATTACAGTGGGGGAAAAGAATACATATTTAAAATTATTAGAGTAAATTCTTACTTACCCACTCCCAGAACTCGGTTAAAGATTCAATTTAATTTTTCCCACGATTAACGTAATTAAAAATTATTGAAAAACATTCCCATTAGAAAGGGAATTTCTTCACCTTTCTTGTGATATAAATAAGTCCTCCTAACTCCTCATATTTCTCAAGTTATGGACCGGCAGAACTTGGAGTGAAAATTTCCCCAAGAGCGGGCCTGCGGAGGAAAATTTTCCTCAACTCAGGGCTGCAGACTTCAGAGAAAAAATTCACCCAGAGGAGAAAAGCGGGCCAGTGGATTAGGGATGAAAACTTTTTCCAAATGCAGGATGGTGGAGCAGGGAAGGCATTTAGTGCTTTTTCCCTTTTGGGAAAATGTAAATTTTACACCCACACCTCCACCGATGTCCAGGGAGGCCACGTGGAAGCACCTGATTAGCTGCAGGTCAATGGAGCTATGCGCAAAAACTTACAATTTTTTCCAAATTTATTTTTGAAAGTGCTTAAGGTTAAAACTGATCTGACCCTACGGCGATGCCCAATGAAGCCACGTGTCGATCAATGATTGGCTACGGGGTGGCGGGGCTGCGGAGGAAAAATTGCCAAATTAACTTTTTGGACCTAGATCATTTTTAGAAAAAATGAAGGCTTGCAGATTAGTGGAGTGGAGGGAAACTTCATGACTTTTCAAATTTTGGGAAAAGGCAAAAAAATGAAAGTTTTAGCTTGTGGGTGCGCCTAATAATATTTTATTCATTTAAAATTTGACAGTTGGATTATTTTGATCCTGGATTGAATTAAAAACTACAGACAACCATAAATTTCGATTGGGATCTCAGTTTTTGGAAAATGAGGAATTTCTGGAAAGATCTCGATGTCCTCTTTGCACAGCCACCTTAGGATTTTTTTTGATAAAGTTCAAAAGGTCGGTTTTGATAAAACGTCTTTCTATCACTTAGAAAGTGAACAAGTGTTTTTAACTTACCAATTTTGTTTAAATTTGTCGTTAATTATTTTTCCATTTGCCAAACAGGCATGGAGGAGTTTACTTGGAATATTTTAGGATAGATTTCAAGATTAAGTTTACTTGATTGCTTTGTATTTGAAATTTATCAATTTTATATAGCAAGAAGTTTGCAATTTCACCTTTTCCTGATTTGAAATGTTTTATAAAATTTTCATAATTATTTAGGTATGTTTGGGGTCATTTTGACCTTACAAATAAAATTTGATATTTCATTTTGTCTTTTTGATGTTGTAGGGTTGATCTGTGCATTTTGATAAAACATTTGCATTTGTCAGTTTCAAAAGGATCATCTAACAAACATCTAATTCGAAAGGATCTATTTTTCATTTACCATCTTATAAGTATTGTGCATAAATCATTCCAAATCCAATCTAACTCATTAATTTGATTCAAATAAATGCATTCAAATGCCAAATTACAATTCTTATTTTGAAAACTTTCATTTCTAAAGAACAGAGCATTATGACATTTCTTCATACGTATTCACTTTTTCATCTTTCCAATAGAGATTTCAAATTACATTAAATAATCAGATATCTGATGAAATTAGTATCATTTGCAAAAAGTAACCACTTCTATTTGTATATATCAAATAAAAATTTACAATCACAACTCTTTCTCATTACATTCATTTTTACAAATAGAATACAGAGTAAATTTCTTTCACATTCATAAGGGATTTTATTTCCAAAATATAGTAACTCTTTAGAACAAAATGTGTATTAAATTGGCATCCACATCAAGCGGGGAAATGGTTTACAAAAGTAGTTTCGTAAGGGACTGTCAAAATTTTATCTTCTTCCTCAATTACAATATACAGGATACAATTTTTTCCACATTTATTCAAAAATGGAGAACAAAGTATATCTCTTTCACAATTCAATTTACAACTTTCATATCCCATACAGACCATCTTTCCATCACACATAATGTACAAGTTAATCAAATTCAAAGTGGGAAGAATTACAATAAGTAATAATCTCAACAACAAATGTCAAAATTTTCTTTTTCCTCTACTCCAGAACACCGAAATGAATATCCTCCATTTTTCTTTATTTCAATTTTATCACAACAAAACAGGGGGAAAGTCAATGCTTTCCACCCAACCAAGATATCCAATGAAAATGAGAATTCCTCCTTCTTCATTGGACCCCGAGACCCAACCATATTGCAGTTAGAAATGTTTTTCAACACATGGAAACAACAGGCTTCCACAACACAAAGACATATTTCTCATTCAATAAACAATCCAAACAAAATTGTAGTTTTCAGCCACAGAAACAAAACAACAAACAATACGTAGGCTTCATCATGCAAGCCAAAGGAGAATGAAACTATGGGGGATGTTGCTTATGCCTCCTAAGGGGGAAATGGGTATCACCACTTGAGAATAAACTGCCAAAATATATATCATTTAAAATCCCTGACATGCCCTTATGCCTCCCCCAAGTACCCCTTATTCCTCACATTTCCTTATGCCTCCCCAAGCTCTTATGGAACCCCATAACGAATAAAGAAATGCAAGCTATTTATTTGTAAGGTGGAACCCAAATCCCAACTTCCCTCCACACTTATACCTACCCAAAACAACTTATGCCTCCTAATAAATTCCCCATATTCTTCTCCTACACAGTCCCTAGGCCATCTACCTAACCAGCAAACAAATCAAACAACACATTCAAACATTCAACCCTTCACATATACATACAAATAAAATGAGAGAATTTCCAAGAGCTAAGCTCTTACCTCTCCATAATGGAGTTTGTTTCAAGTTCCCACCAAATAGCTTTCCAATGCAAAATATCCGAAGATCAACAAAACACGGGTCTTTAAAAAAATTCTGTAACTTTCTCCAAAAGCTAGAGCTCCAAATAGCAAAAGCATTCTCCCCAAAAGAAGTATGAAAAAGTATAGCCACAAAAAGAGTGTAACCCCCAAACAATAAAATGAATTTGAATATATAAAAGGGGCAAGAGAGGAGGATGAAGTGGATATTTGTAGGGTGCCACATCACACATCCTCAACTTCAACTCACAAGTCAACATCAATCTCCAAGACAGAATAAATAAGTAGGTGAATAAATTACAGTCTTACTTACACACTCAAATCAAGCGCACATCCCAAAGGACTAAAATTAAACCATGTAAGAAAAGTGTAATTAAAGCATACAACTTGACTTACAAAAATGCATAATGGAGGCTATATTTAAACCCTCCAACCATAGGTAAGGTTGGCATGAAAATTTAAGAGGTATGGGACAAGTTTAACTTGTCCCACAAGCCTCCAAAATCAGCCTCCATGGACAAGTTCGAATTCCAAAGAAGATGAAGTGTTTCATACTCCAAATTTTACTTACATATCTCTTACACATCACTTACACATTGCTTACACATATCTTACAACATTTAATACAAGAGTCAACCACTCCAATAATTTCTTTCTTATGACCCAAGTTGGTTAATTTATTTTAACAATATGATTACTCACATTATGTACCACAATTAATAAATAATGAAAGGGGTAAACACTTCACTTAATAAAAACATACAAACATCAATAAAAAGGAACCAAATTAATAAATACACACAACCCTTGGTCACATTTAAAGGTGATCCCCCCATGGGAATTCCTAACAATCAAACACACATACACACGAACAATACAAGTTGCCATGGCGACCTTGTTGAATTCATCTAGAATTTCAATGTGGTTGGTCTCCAATCCCTCATTGTTGGTTGTGATATTTTAACCTACAAAAACACAATACCTCCTTCGGCCTCGTGGCAATATCGTAACATCCAAATGAGTATAAATATAGTCATTCAAAATTATCAATATATATATGAATCACTACAATATCTAGAAAATCAACAATATCACTTACAATTTCATCAACAAATATTTCACCATCAATTTTAATTCAACTTTCTCGGTCTACTCTATATATCCAAATATCATATGTCCTAACAACATCGATAAATATATATAACCATGTCCAACAACATGTCAACTTCTATATAAAATGTCTCTAACAATCATCATGCATCATATGGGAATCAAGGTCAAATAATAGTTCATGATCTAACATCTAACACCATACTAAATAAAAAATATAATAATGTCCATAATATAGTCAACAGTATCATGATCAATATCAAAAGTGTCGAAGGGAAGTGGACACTACACTTATACACCTAGTTTGTTAAACGTAAATTACAATATCAATGATAATGAATTGGGAGAGATTGATTATAAAAACTCATCATGCATTAGAAGGAATTTGAGATTTTTTGAAGGAGAAAATGACTAAAAAACATTTATGGGCATGATTATTGTAGAGTTATTTAATAGAAATTCCTTGGAATTTTTTAATCCATGAAGAAAATGGTTAAATTCTAGCCATGTAAAAAAAAAATCAGCAAGAGGATGGTTTATGTAAATTGTGTTTTGATGGCTCCAAAAATCAAACCTAGTTAAGTAGCTAGTGTGATGTTGATTTCACCTACCAAACAAAGGTATTTTTTTAGTTGCTAAGTTTTTGTTTGTATGTTCTAACAATATGTCTGAATACAAAATCACTTATCCATGTCCTAGCCTGGGTAAGAAAGAAAGGAATCAAGAATTTACATGTTTATGGTGGCATCTACCTAGTTATACATCAGATAGGAGTTTCTAAAAAGACAAAATATTTTCGGTCATGCTTGATTATTTTTTGGTTTTTCAACATTCAATTTGTTCTTAAAGATAGAAAAAAATCATGTTGATAGAGTTTGCAATCATTGGATCTCAGTTTGATATACCCGTAAGATAACATAAAATGTTAAATTGCAGCCTCATATAAAAGACATAGTGAGGCCATTCCATTTAAGATAAAAAATCATATTGGCAAGTTTTTTATGATAATGCTCACATCGTAATATTGTTACAGGAAGAGGTTAATTTTTCTTCACAACATCAAGGAAAAATTTAAAATAGGTATGAATATTAGATTCTACAGCATAAAATAACTAATATTCTTAAAGGGCTTGTAAGATTGGAGAGAATATTTGGAGAGAATAATGAAATGAAGAAGTAAAGGAATTTTCTTAGTACAAGCACATATCAGCATGAGCTGTTACCATTCTTGAATGCACTAACCTCAATCTTGGCAAGGTATGTCTAAAATCTGAAAAGCATGGATGCATTGAGTTGTGTAGAGAATATTTTTGTTTTGTTTTAATGGAAATATAGACATTTAAATGGGTTTAATCCCTCATTATCTTAAAAAATCATTGAATTAGAAGATGATGAAAAAATCGTAAGACAAAACCAAAGGGCAATTAACCAATAAGTGGAACCGTTGATGAGGAAAGAGCTTGAGAAAATTATTGAGTCCCTCATTAGCTTCACCATATATTATTATACATGGGTAGATAACCTTGTACTGGTTAGGAAAGATAATGATGAAATCAACTTTTTTTTTTATTTCATGATTTAAACAAGGATTCACTAAACGATTACTATCTTTTACCATCCATGGAGAACATAATTCAGATGCTTGTTGTTTTGGAAAGGTATTCTTTCCTTGATGGGTATAGTGGTTACAACAAAAAACTTGTCTAGGAAGAAGACAACTTAAAAAAAAAAAACATTCACAACTAAGTGGCACACTTATGCATATAGAAAAATCACATTCAAATTATATAATGCAAGTGTAACATTTCAAAGAGTTATGGAGATTTCACTCTAAGGTATTATTAACACGTTTTTCCTTGTTTATTTGAGTGATATAATAGTTTTTTAAAAACTTACAAGTGATCAATTATCTCATCTAAAGTAAGTTTTTGGAAGATGTAGAGAACATGGAGTTTCACTTAATCCAAAAGAGCGTGTTCTTTTTGTTTATAAGGGTAAGATTCTTAGTCATGTACTTTCAAAAGATGGTATGAGGATTGATTTGGAAAGTGAAAGTTCAGTTCTTGCATTATCATTTCCCAAGCATAAGAAAGCACTTTAATTTTTTCTTGAAAAATTAATATTTATAAGGAGGTACATTGCTGATTTTGCTTTATAATCAAGGCCATTGAACAACCTATTGATGAAAAATATGAATTTAACATGGAAAAAAGGAGTGAATAATTTTCAATCCGTCAAGAATTATATTGCTTCACCTCCTATGCAACAAATTTAAATAACTCAAAAATAAGATATTTATGATCTTGCAATCAATTCCTTCCTTTTTGCCTTAATGGTGTATTGTTGAATTCTGTTGAACCAAACCAAGTTGAAAGGATACTTGAACGGTTCCATAATGGAAAAGTGGATGGAATTATTCTGTAAAAACTACATCCCTTAATATCATGAATAGTGGGTATTATAAGCCAAGCCTCTTCAAGGATTATCATGCTTGGGTAACAAGGTGTCAAAAGTGTGCATTTTTTCACAGGTAAAGAGAGGTCTGTTGCCTTACCACTACAGCAAATTTCAGTCGACTAACCCTTTTTTCAATGGGTTTTGTACTTCATAGGACTCATTAATCCACGTTTAAGCTTCGGGCATAGATGTATTCTCAATGAAAATGATTACTTTACATGGTGGACTTAATAGGTGCCATTGAAGGAGGAAAATAAATCAAGTATTTTTTTATTTCTATGAAGGACTAATAACTAGGTTTGTTTTCCTTCAACCATCATATCAGATAATGCTACAGATTTGGTTGATGGAAATATTGCTTAATGTTTTTTTAGAAATGGTATTTATCTCAATACTTCTTTCGAATTATTATATAGAAGGAAATGAAATTTCTAAATCAATTAACAAGAATTTATTGAGGATAATGAGAAGGGAATTTTAATGAAAATCAGATAACTTGGCATAAAAAATTTAAGGCAGCCCTATGGGCTAATAGAATCACTCACAAGAGTTCAATTTATAATTCACCATTCAATATTTTTTATCGTCCTCAAGCCACGAAACCTATTTAAATTGAGTTTCCATCCTTGGAGTTGATGCAAAAAGGTAGAATTGAGGGGAAAAAACCAATGGAGATGCGGTATTCCCAGCTCATAGAACTTGAAGAAGTTATAAATATAATAGTGAAGGTCCATGGATCTAAATCCAAAATATGTTAAAAAGGACATTTGACAAAAAAAAAACTACAACAATAATTCTCAGTGAAGGTGATTTAGTGTTGAAATGGGATGAGGATATAGAAAAGCCAAGATCTCACAAAAATTTCAATTCCTTGTAAAGTGGACCTTACATTATTATCAGCGGCAAGCCTCATAATTATTTCTATCTCGCAAGCATGGGTGGAGAAGAGCTTATGATCCTAGTCAAGGGGATCCATTTCAAGCATTGTTTGTAAAAATATAAGTTGACATTGTACATAGTTTCCATGTTTTCCTCTAAGTGTTTTTAAAATGCATGTTTGTGCATTTTATTTTGACTAGGTGGCTGACATCCTATTTGCATAACCTTGTCATAGTTTATCTTTCTTTAAACTGCAGTTTTGCACAAGTTTAAATTGTTTTTTTTTTTCAGTTTTCGTTGAGGGATTTTAGTATTTATCAGTGCTTTTGGACCTCGGGCATGATTGATAAAGCTAGATTAATTTTTTTAGATTGCTTTCTCATCCTAAAAAAAAACATATTCAAGGGTTCTTTCTGATTAGTAGGAAATCAGTTCAGCAAAGACACCAAAGATTTTGATCATTTTTTATCATCATTGTAAAGGGGGTAAAAAAAAAATTCTAGTCACCCAAATTTGATGAATGAAGGGATACCATATTGGATACCATCAACTTGCAGTGTGGTTTTAGGAAGAAAATCCACACATATGAGGCCATTCTAGGATGTCATCTTCACAAAGACCATGCATCAGCAATGAAAGATTGCTACGGGGCCTAGGTGGGGATGAGAATGATGTCAGACATTAGAAATTACATATTGGAACAACAAGTTAAGTTGCAGACTTGGGGTAGCAATGGATAATACAATTACATCAGATGTTAATTTTTGTGTTCTTCATGATAAAATTAAGTTATGAATAGTTTATTTTAAATCCTTATTATTAAATGAAGTTGTCTTCTTGTATTGAGTTTTATATGTTCAGTTAAGATTATGTAATTGACAGTAAATGCAATGAAAATAACATACAACTCATTACATAAGGAAATTTCATATATCCGTAAGGAAAGTTAAAAAAGATCCCACACAAGTCATGGGATATGACTAAAAAGAAACTATATATATATATATATATATATATATATATATGAAACTGAAAATGTCAAGGAGAAGGAAGCCATCATTTCCTACGATATGGGTTACCTTCCAAGATTCTACATAATGCTCTAGGTTGTTACAATACCATACTTGAAAGTGATTAAGAAAACATGTTAGAGCTCGGGGTTCCTGGATTCCTTATATTAACAAGTTTATATTTATAAGAATTATATTAATATGAAATAGAGAAATGAAAGAAATATATTAAAAAATAAGATCAATATGCCTCCAGAGGAAGGATACATATTTGTAATGATTCATCACTTCTCTATCACACGTACATTTCAAATATTTTTGCACAATGTGCATCCATTCAAGAAATACAAAGTAAAGGTGTTATTATTCTTTAAAGCAACAACAAGTTACAACCATTAACATTATGATTGAATCAAATAAATGAAGAAAAGTGATATGAAGGCTCACAAAAGGCCCACCAAATCAAAGAAATACATTTGAAAAATAACAGATCTTATCTAAGATGAAGATAAATACAAAATAAACTATAGATTTTAGATCTGTGAAGGGATTTTATGCATGTTGTAGAAGGAAGAAATTTCCACTATCATCCAATTTTTAAGAAAAGATGGCTAAAGTGATACTTTAGGATACGTTTAAAGAGATACAAATTCTCAAATTTTAAACACAAGCCATCCAAGCAATTTGAAAAGAAAATCCTCTCCATTTGCAAAGTACACATTCAAAACATTCTGATTCAGAGAAGAAAATTCCTGCCAATTTTATTATCAAATTTGCTATCATGATGTGAATTAGAAATATATGATTCAGATTTGCAAGGGTGGTTACCAAGAAAGTTACAGATCCTCGAACATATATGATGGAGCCCTTACTTTTACAAAAGAAAAGGATACTAAATTTGCATCAAAATTCGAAGTAAAGATGATGATAAACACATCTCAAGGTATAATACAAATCTATAGGAAGAAGAGTATTCAAAATATTATTTTCATGTGTATAGAGAAAGAGATAAGTTACAATTTATCATCCATATCTAAGGTTATGTTCTGATGAACCTACAAAATGATCATACAGTGCAATTGACGAGATTATAATCAAACTACCACGAAATATAAGTGCTTCATATTTCAAAATCTGAATAGATATTTATACAATTGCTTAATCTCAAGTATAAACTTTTCTTATTACAAAGTAATGCAGAGTTAGGCTACTTTTACAGTGATGCATCCTTTAATACATATCTTCAAAACTTTAAAACAAAAAGCAGATTCATACATTTAACTTCAGATCTGAAATTTATCTTGCACAAGAGTCGAGGGAAGTTTTTAAAACAACAAATTAAAAGCCTTCCTTTAAGAAGGTTTCAAAACTAATTCATGCAGAAGAATTATCTCGTGTTCCAAGTAGACTATTGAGTTAAATGCAATAAAGCTTATCCTCCTTTAGGCCTATCTCGCCCTTATCCTTAAGCCAAAGTTGCATCAAACACATTTCCCAACTTTAGCAAAAAGAATAAGCTTGAACTTATGGAGGTCTAAAACTTACAGGCTAACTTGAAATTGCAAACACAAAGAGCTCCAAAAAAAATCAATGGTGAACTCAAACTAGGAAGATCACAAACACTCATAGATCTAAAGTTCTACCATGAGCCAAGCATACGATGATCAGGCCATGAGACGATTCATAACACCGAGTTGTGCTTTGAACAGGTAACGTAGAGTATAGAAAGGTCGAGATAATGTGAATTGAGCTTGAATAAAAATGAGAAGGAGAAAACCTTAATTGGTGAGTTTTGTTTTGAATAGGCCGAGTTATAAATAGTGGAGGGTCAAGTTCTGCAAAGAGTCAACAAGTCGGGTTATAGTAATGGATGAATTGAACATTAAACTTGTAACCTATGTTATACAACTAAACCGGTCTACTCAAGCTAAGACAAAACATGGAGTAAAGCGATTTAATAGATCAAGCAAGCTATGTACATAATGCAGAGAGCCGAGTTGAGGCTTTTATAGCAAGTTGTGCATGGAATTATAAGTTGGGAAGACTAAACACCAAGTTAACAAATTAAACCCTCTCACTAATGGATCCCCCATGGCCAATCCTGAGATCCAAACATAGCTCATGGTTCAAGCAACGAGTTGGGGGTTTGAAAATCAAGAGCTGATTCAAGCCTCAGAGTGGCGAGCCTTTGTAACGAACCGAGGTGACAATAGGAAATAATGAGATCTCAGTTCAAAGCCCTAAGACACAGATCTGGGCATAAAACAATAGAAATGGTAAACTCCGTGAACTACGAGAGAGATAGGAAACAAAATGCCAATCTCATGTAACGAAGGGACCTCGAATACGAACTGACAGAGTTAAAAAACACTCGAAGTACAACAAAAATAAAACACATATCAACAAAAGGCCAAGCCACCAAGAACCATCAAGCTCAAAGAGAACAATAGGGAACAAATTAAGATTTCACGTGAATCGATCAAGGAAAATCATATCAGTTTATATAAGGAAATGACAGAGCCGGATTTGAGGTTGCAGGGAAAAGCAAGCTCGAGCTCCATGAGCCATGGTAATGAGGGGGTAATTACCTACGACATCAAAGTGAGGTAAAGTCCAAAAATGAGCTAAAACATGGAAGCGGAAGGACACATAAAACTAGATCACAGGTAGTATAATGGCGGCGATAGACAGTAAAAAATGCAAAAATTTACATGGAAAAAAGTGGATACAGCCATAGAAAATGAAAAAAAGAAATTCATATCCTTTTTAATAGCAACCACGATTTGAAAACCAAATCTTCAGTAGTTAATAATGACATCCCAAATTTTTTCCATAGTATCCCCGTCTCCACAGAAGTTACCAGAAAGCAAAGTAGAAATGAAATATTTTTAGGTTCGTTCCCTAGTTGTTTTCTAGGTCAGGTAGTTTGACTATGATCAAACTAACTATGCTTAAAATCACTAGCTTCAAAAATCCACAATCATGCTTGGTGTAATGCCCATTTAGGTGGCGATACTTTGGAAATTTTGAATAATTATATTATTTGTAATATGTGGTGAATTTAGAATGATAAAAGTTGATAATTGTGCATTGTAAAAAAAAATAAAAATCCAACCAATAATAAATTTGATGCATGCACCTTATGAAAGTAAAAACATATTATTATTTCCATGCTGAGACAAAATAAATTAGAGAAATTACCTTAATTTCTCCCAGGTGACCATATAGTTACCTTATTTCTTACAAAAGGAGAGTTCAAAACAAAGTTGACAGACTTGAACTTTTAGGAAAATAGACCATGTTAACCCTTTTTTAAACCATACAGGTAATTATAGCTTCCTTATTGTTAAGAAAATTGTATTTATTTGTAAAATGGAAGTCTAAATATTCATGTGTGTGTATTAGTGGCTAATAGTGGATTTGTCTCCATTTAGCCTACTAGTAAAAATGAGGTGAGTGGCATTTTTTGGAGTAGGTGGATTTAACTCCTTGGGGATTTTTCCATATGTACCTTGATTGTGCAAGTAAAAAGGGGGATTATTCATTCTATATACTTGTGCTTTGTAGAATTTTGTACTAGTGCACCTAATTAAAGCAATATAAAGACTTTATTTTAACTAATTGCAATTTTGTTAATTGTGTTACAATGAGTTGTGGTATGTTTTAGTGAATGTTAACTTTCCTTTCAATACTCGTAATTTCCAAGAACCTCCACTAATTTTTTTTGTAAGGTTTGCAATTCTTTTAAGTGAATGTTAATTCATTTTGTGAGTGTAAGATCCCATCAAATATCAATTTAACCTAATCATTTCAATATTTTAGGAGTCAAACCAATGTGTTTTGTGTAATCATAGATCCAAAAACATTTGTATATCACCTATTTTACATGATTTTGTTAAGTGTGTGTTTATTTCTCCCCCTTAACCCCGTCAGAGAGCTAGTTTTGGTGATCTATCCTAAGGAACCTACTTGCTATGGAGGTTCACCTTAACCCGAGTCACCCACAACTCATAGGAGTTCCCATTGGATATACTGAAGTGAGGAGTAACTTTCACTTCCTAATCTAGGGTGCACTTCAGACAAATAATAGTTTCAGGCATGCCCGATCAGATAATGGACTATTTTTTTGCATTATTTTCAACATGCAGATGGAGATAGTATTTTTCAATTGATGTTCCTAAATTTTCAGTTTCTCCAAATTAGAAACCTAATCTATTTTTTGCAGCAATTATTAATTACACACAAGATGACATTAATGCATATCTAAGATTTTTAATCAAGAATGAACCACTCAATAAATACCAACACCTTGCTGCAGAGACAATTTTTTACTAATATTTTGACATATTAACATTATTACAACAAATATTGGTTGCTAATTTGAGGAATTAATTAGATATTTCTTCATTATCCTTTCCTAAAGTTAACACAAGGTCATCATCAAGATGTATTCCTTTTGAATTTGTTCATTTAAATCTTAATTTAGTTAGAAGAAAGCTTGGGAAAACTACACCTTACAACATGCCTAATATTTTCATTCCTCCATCTCCAACTTAGAATTTTTTATTCATATTCCCATATTTCTAATGGCAAAAAATCAACGTTTTGTGAATTTTATGGGCTGTAGTCCTTTGAAAATTGTTGTTTTTAATGATATACCAGTTGTTGCCTTAAAACTTTTACCTTATTTCAGCACTGATGACAAAACCACACCTATTCAACGCATAAGAGATAGTGTCACCCTATGGTCCATCCGTAGGGTAGCTCATGAGAATGTTACCTTAAAATTATTAACTGAATATTTTAAAGGCCAATACCTCCAATGGTATAGAATTTTACCAAAATTATGTATTATTACTTAGGATCAGTTACGTGAAGCCTCAAGTGTAAATAATTTGAGGAAAAATAAGACCATCTATCCCTGATTGAAAAAATTACAACCATTAAGAGAGAACCTTTAGCGTTCATGAAAAAATTCAAGTTGAGATTTATGAGAACTTACAAAAGGATATCGCAAGAAGTTAAGACTTTATCTAAACATGCACTTTATAGTACTTGTGTGCATTAAATAATGATTTTAATGTTATGATTTAATAAAATAGTGGAGCCACAATTCTTGTTGCTTTTGGAATAGCAATAAGAGAAGAAAAAATTCTTATACACGGTGGAAAATTTTCCATTCCACCCAATATGCTAATTTTTCATGAGCTAGATCATATTATGCTAGTTGCGAAGCCACCACTAATTCACACAATCCAACGCAGTGACATAGATTACTTAAAAATGATTGTTGAAACCATGTCAAATGATATAGTACATCTGAAAAGAAATGGATTTTTAGATAATAGACCATATTAACCACCTTTTCAACCTTATTACAATTTCAAATCACCTGATCAAGGTTATAGGCCTCCATATTAAGCTTAAAGAGCTATTATTGTAGCAAAACCACTTGCAGCTACTAGTCATAATGTTCCCTCAACTTCTAAAGCCTTGGTTACAGTGTAGCCTCAAAACAACATGATGTTGGATCTTGATTTCATGCCTAGTGAGCCAAATGCATCCTTGGACATGGTGCCAAAAGGTTTTCCTATGCATGAGATGAGTGAGGAGGAATCATTTTAGCAGGTGCAATAGATTTCTTATCTAGCATCAAAAAGTGATCCAAATTTTATGTAAGGGTAGTGAGATGCAACTATGGTAAAATTTGAATTAGGTTATCATGTGGATCTAAAATAGGAAGTTTGAGCTAAGGAGAGAGATGAGTTGGTTGGAGCTATAAAGAGATCAAGAAAGAGATGTATGGATGCATATACAAGTGGTGAATTTTTTTTACCATCTCAATAAAATTAGAATGCTAATGCTGGTAAGAGTTCTTCTTTACCCCATCTTCAAGATAAATTTATATTTCTAAAATTTTAATTTAAGGAAGCGGTTATCCCTATCAAAAAAAATCATCATATGAATAAATCACATGTTAGTATGACCATGTGGGACACATTATCCATTCTTGGAAAAAAAATTATTTTTCAAAGAACTTGTTCTTAAAATAACATGAAAACCACTAGAATGTACAGAAAGTATAGTGCCCACTTTCCTTCGACACTTTGTGATATTGATCCTGATACTACTAACTATATTATGGACATTGTTATAGTTTAATTTAGCATGATGTTAGATGTTAGATCATGGTTTATTGTGGACTTTGATTCATATATGGTGCATGATGATTATTAGAGACATTTTGGATATTGATGTTGATATGTTGTTTGGCATGGTTACATTATAGATGTTGTTCGAACTTGTGATATTTGGATATTTTGCATAGACCTACATAATGAGAATTGAATTAAAATTGGTGATGATATAGTTGTGGATGAAATTTTAAGTGATACTATTGATTGTCTCTATGTTTTTTGAGATTCACATATATGTCGATGATCTTGAAATTATATTTATATTCATTTCAATGTTCTAATATGGCCAGGAGGATGAAGGAGGTATTCGTATTTTGCAAGTTTATATTATCACAACAAACATCGGGAGATTGGAGACCAACCACATTGTAATTCTAGAAGAATTCAACAAGGTCACAATGACAACTTGTATTTGTTTATGCATTTGATTGTGTTAGGAATTCCCATGGGGGGGATCACCTTTAAACATTACCAAGGGTTTTGCGTATTTATTTATTTGGTTCCTTTTTATTGATGTTTGTATGTGTTTATTAAGTGATGTGTTTATCCCTTTTATTTAAATAAATTGTGGTTATAATGTGAGTAAGCATATTGTTAAAATAAATTAGTCAAATTGGGTCATAAAAAGTAATTATTGAAGTGGTTGAATCTTGTATTAAATGTTGTAAGATATGTGTAAACAATGTGTAAGCGATATGTACGTAAAATTTGGAGTATGAAACACTTCATTTTCTTTGGAATTAGAAATTGTCGTTGGAGACTAATTTTGGAGGCTTGTGGGACAAGTTAAACTTGTCCCATACCTCTTAAATTTGCATACCAACCTTATATGTAGTTGGAGAGTTTAAATATAGCTTTTATTATGCATTTTTGTAAGCCTAGGTAAATGTTTTAATTGCACTTCTTGCTTGAAATTAATTTTAGTCCTTTGGGATATGGGCTTGATTTGAGTGTGCAAGTAAGACTATCATATTATTCACCTGCTTATTTATTGTGTCTTGGAGATTTAAGTTGACTTGTGAGTTGGAGTTGAGGATGTGTGATGTGGAATCCTAGAAAGATCCACCTCATCCTCCTCTCTTCCCAATTCTATAAATTCAAATTCATTTTATCGTTTGGGGTTTCACTCTTTTGGTTGATTTACTTTTGCATACTTATTTTGGGGCAAATTATTTATGATTTTGAGCCCTTTCTTTGGAGAAAGTTGCAGACTTTTTACAAACCTGTGTTTTTTTTATCTTGGGCTATTTTGCATTGGAAACCTTGCGGTTGGGAACTTGAAACAAACTCTATCATGGAGAGGTAAGAGCTTGGCTCTTGAAATGCTCTTCTTTTATTGTGAAAATGTTATTCTTTTTAATGTTTTGGATTATGTGTGGGTTGTTCGGATAGATGGCCTAGGGATGGTGTAGGATAAGACTATGGGGTATTTTTGTGGGAGGCATAAGTGTTTTCAGGAGGTATACGTGTGGAGGGAGTTGGGATTTGGGTTCCACCTTACAAAGATATAGGTTGCATTTCTATACTCGTTATGGGTTGTCATAAGAGGTTAGGGAGATATAAGAAAATGTGAGGAATGAGGGGTACTTGGGGTAGGCATAAGGGCATGTCAGGGATTTGAAATGATACATATATATATATATATATAAATATGTATATATATATGTATATATATATATATATATATATGTATATATATATATATATATGTATATATATATATATATATGTACAAATATATATATTTGGCAGTTGTTTTTCAAGTGGTGATACCCATTTCCCCGTAGGAGGCATAAACAACATCCCCCATAGTTTCTTGCTCCTTTGGCTTGCATGAGGAAGCCTTAGTGTTGTTTGTTGTCTTTTATCTATGGTTGTAAAATGTAGTTTTGTTTTGGACTATGTTCTTAAATGTGAAATTACGTGTGTGTCGTGGAAGCCCACGGTTGTCATGAGTTGAAACACATTACTTATTGCATTCTGTTGGGGCTCAGGGGTCAATGGTGAAGGATGGCTTCTCCTTTTCATTGGATGTCTTTTTTGGGTGGAGGGTGTTTCCTTTCCCCCTGCTATATTATGATCAAATGGAAATAAAAGAATTGGTGGATATTCAAGTTGTTGTTCTAGAACAAAAGAAAGGAGAAGTTTGACAGTCCTTGTTGAGAATATTTCGTATTGTAACCCTTTCCCACTTTGAGGTGGAGGACATTGTACACTATTTTTTATGGAAAGATGTTTTGTATTGGTTATGAAAGTTGTAATTCGAAATGTGAAAGAAATGTACTCTGTATTATGCTTTTGAAAGAATGTGAAAGAAATTGTAATATTGGTCATTGTATTCAAGGAAGGAAAGAAGAAGTGTAAAGGTATCTTTCTTGAATCAATAAAATATTGTATTAATTTTTCCAAATGACATTATTAGGTATCGAAATTAGATTGTTTAATGTATTTTGAAATTTTGATTGGAAAGATAAAAAAGGTGAATACGTATGGAGAAATGTCATAATGATCTTTTCTTTAGAAATGAATGTTTTAAAAATCAGAATCAAAATATGGCATTTGAATACTTTGATTTGAATCAAATTAATGTGTTAGATTAGATCTGGAATGAACTCTAATACTTTGAAGATGATAAATGGAAAATATATATTTCCAAATTTGATCTCTGTTAGATGCTTTCAAAGCTAAAAAATATTAATTAGAAAATGTACAAGACGACTCTGCCGACTATAGAAGACAAATGAAATGAAAAATTAAACCTAATATGATTGAAATGATCTCAAATAGACCTTAAAACTTAAGAAATTATTATAGAATCTTTCAAATTGGGAAAAGGGAAAATTGCAGACATGTTGTTGTATACAAACGGTAATTTGGAATTGCAAATCAATCGAACAATTTAACCCTCACAATCCTACCTAAATTCCTCCTATTGCAATTCTCCCTGTCTGTTGACATGTTGAGAAAGAAAGAATGTCGAAATTGAACATAAATTTATAAGTTAAAAAATACCAGTTCACATTTTTGAAGCCTGTAGAACGTTTTATATAAATTTACCTTTCAAACTTTATCAAAATTAAAATTTAATGCTTCCTAAGCAAAGAGGGATTTGAGATCTTTCCAAAAAGTCCTCGTTTTCCCAGAACTGAGTCCCCAGTCAAAAGTTAAATAATCTAACTATCCAATTTAAATGAATAAAATATTCTTGGGCGGACCCGTGGACTAAAACATTATTTTATTTTATTTTACCAAAAAACACAAAGTCATGAAGTTTCCCGCAACTCCATTGACCCGCAAGCCTTCTTTTTGTCTAAAATGATCTAAGTCCAAAAACAATTATTTGGTAATTTTTCTTCTATGGCCCCACTGCCCTGTAGCCAATCCTTGATTGAAATGTGGCTTCGTTGGGCACTGGCGGACACTTGGATCAATTTTAACCTTTCAAGCTTTCAAAAATAAATTTGGAATTTTTTTAAGTTTTCTCTGCAGCCCCGCCGACCCGCAACCAATCAAGTGCTGTCATGTGGCTTCACGAAGCATTAGTACAGGAACGGATCTTTTTAGCCTTAACACTTTCAAATAAATTTTTTGGAAAAATTCCTACATTTCTCTACGACCCAACATCCCCACCATTTCCTTGGAAAATGAACTTCCATGGGTATGCGGGTCCGTGTTCTAAAATTTCTATAAGTTTCTCCACCGGCCCGCCTCACCGCATCCAATGATTGGCTGACATGTGGCTTAACAAGACAATGGCAGAGGAGTGATTGATATCTCAACCTTAACATTTTCCAAATTCTTTTGGAAAAAATTTAAAATTTTCTCCGCCGCCCTCAGCCAATGAGAGTCAGACACGTGGCATCATCTGGCGTTGGTGGAGGCATGGGTTAATTCTAACCTTTGCACTTTTGTGTCACAAAGGTATTTAATTCTTAAGTTTCGTTGCAAGTCTGTTTCTCTACATGAATTTGGGTTTGACATGTTGCATGTTGGGCTATGGTTAAGGTGCAGATCATTTTGATCCCTTAACGGTTTTGAAAAAAAGACTTAATATCTTAAGTCCTTACAGCAACCCAACTTCCCGCCGAGGCTTGGAAATGCTGACACGTTTCCCTTATGGGATAGCAGGCACACGAGAGAAGCGCTAAAATTATTCCCCACCCCGCCGGCCCGCACATGGGAAAAATATGCTTCCCCATCCGACCATGGGTGTGCGAGTGTGTGGAAGTGAAATGCACTTTTTTCCCAAGGGCGAGCCTGTGGGCCTAGGGAAGAAATTTTACCCTTAGCGCCCTTAGGTGAAAAGTGCATTTCACTTCTGTGTGCCCGCATGCCTGCAGTGGGGCGGGGAAGAAATTTTTTCTCATGTGCGGGCCAGCAAGGCGAGGAAGAATTTTAGTGCTGCCCCCGCGAAACCATAAGGGACATGTGTCAGCATTTCCAAGCCTTGGTGGGAATTCGGGCTGCCGGAAGGACTTAAGCCATTAAGTCTTTTTGCCGAAAATATTAAGGGATGAAAATGATTTGCACCTCTACCGTCACCCAAGCCACCACGTGTCAAGCCCCAGATTTGTGCAAAGAAACAGACTTGTGGGGAAACTTAAGAATTAAATACCTTTGTGACAGAAAAGCGCAAAGGCTAGAATTAAGCCACGCCTCTGCCGATGCTAGACGATGCCATGTTTCTGGCTCTCATTGGCTGTGGGCAGTGGGGTGGCAAAGAAACTTTTAAATTTTTGCCAAAATAATTTTGAAAATGTTAAGGTTTAGAAATCAACCACTCCTTCGCCATCATCTCATGAAGCCACGTGTCAACCAATCATTTGTTGTAGGGAGGCGCGCCAGCGGAGAAAATTTTAGAAAATTTTCCAAAATTTTAAAAGCTAATTTTTAGAACGTGGACCCACACACCCATGGAAGTGTTTTTTTTAAGGTAAGGGTGGTAATGCGGGGCCATGGAGAAAAGTAGGAAATTTTCCAAAAAAATTATTTCAAAGCGTTAAGTCTAAAAAGATCTACTCCTCCGCCGATGCCTCATGAATCCACGTGGTAGCACGTAATTGGTTGCAGGTTAGCGGGGCTGAGGGGAAAACTTAAAAATTTATCAAAATTTATTTTTGAAAGAATGAAGGGTTAAAATTGATCTGAGTGTCCACCAGAGCCAAACGAAGCCATGTGTCGATTAAGGATGGGCTGCGGGCTGGCGGGGCTATGGAGGAAAAATTGCCAAATAATTTGTTTTGGACTTAGATTATTTTAGACAAAAAGAAGGCTTTCAGGTCATCGAAGTAGTGGGAAACTTTATGAATTTGTGCTTTTTTGAAAAAATCAATAAAAATAAAGTTTTAGCCCGTGGGTCCACCCAAGAATATTTTATTCACTTAAATTGGACAGTTAGATTATTATTTTTGAAACCAAAGGAAGCAAAACTTGAAAAATCCATAACATTTGACCAAGGACTCGATTTTGGAAAAACAAGGACTTTTTGGAAATCTCTCGAATCCCTCTTTGTTAAGGAACCATAAAATTTTAATTTTAATAATTTTTAAAGTTTCAATTTCGAGAAAATGTTCTGTATTCGTCTAAAATGTGATCTAGTATCTTTAACTTATAAACTTTTGTTCAATTTAGACATTCTTTCTTTCTCAACATGTCAATAGACATGGAGGATTTCACTTGGAGGAATTTAGGTTGGATTGTGAGGGTTAAATTGGTTGATTGATTTTCCATTCCAAATTACCTTTGTTTATACAACAACATGTCTGTGATTTTGCCTTTTCCGAATTTGAAAGATTCTATACTAATTTCTTAAGTGTTAAGGTCTATTTGAGATTGTTTCAATCATATTAGGTTCAATTTGTCATTTCATTTGTTTTCTATAGTTGGAAAATTCATCCTGTTCATTTTCTGATTAATATTTTGTATATTTGAAAGCATCTAACAAAGATCAAATTCGAAAAGATCTATTTTTCATTTATCGTCTTCTGAGGATTAGAATTCATTCTAGATATAATCTAACACATTAATTTGTTTCAAATCAAAGTATTCAAATGCCATATTTCGATTCTTATTTTTAAAACATTAATTTCTAAAAAATAGAGCATTATGGCATTTCTCCATACGTATTCACTTTTTCATCTTTCCAATCAAAATTGTAAAATACATTGAACAATTCAATTTCAATACCTGATAATGTCATTTGAGAAAATTAATACAATCTTTTATTGAATCAAGATAGATGCCTTTACACTTCTTCTTTCATTCCTTGAATACAATGACCAAAATTACAATTTCTTTCACGTTCTTTCAAAATTAGAATACATAGTACATTTCTTTCACATTTCGAATTACAAATTTCATAGCCAATAAAAAACATCTTTCCATCACAAATAATGTACAAGGTCCTCCATCTCAAAGTGGGAAAAGGTTACAATACGAAATATTCTACAAAAGGACTATCAAACTTCTCCCTTTTTTTTTCTGTTCCAGAACAACATGAATATCCTCCACTTCCTTTATTTCCATTTGATCACAATAGAGCAAGGAGAAAGGCAACACTCTCCACCCAACCAAGACATCCAATGAAAATGAGAATCAATCCTTCATCATTGGCCCCCAAGCAACAACCATAATGCAATAAGAAATGTGTTTCATCTCCTGGCAATAGTAGGCTTCCACAACACACATGCAATTTCACATTTAAAACCGCAATCCAAAAAAAATTGTAGTTTGCAACCACATTTAAAATACAACAAACAACACTTAGGCTTCCTCACTCAATCCAAAGGAGCAAGAAACTATGGGGGATACTGCTTATGCCTCTCAAGGGGAAATGGGTATCACAACCTGAAAACAACTATATATATATATATATATATATATAATATATATATATATATATCATTTCAAATCCCTGACATACCCTTATGCCTCCCCCATGTACCCTTTATTCCTCACATTTCCTTATGCCTCCCCAACCTCTTATGACACCCCATAACGAGTAAATAAATTCAGACTATTTCCCATAGAAATACCCCATAGTCTTCTCCTACACCATCCCCAGGCCATCTACCTAAACAGCCCACACACAAGCAAAAAAATTCACATCAATAAAATTTTCAAAATAAAAGAAGAGAATTTCAAGAGAAAAACTCTTACCTCTCCATAATGGAGTTTGTTTCAAGTTCGCAACCACAAGCTTTCCAATGGAAAATAGCCCAAGATCAACAAAACACAAGTTTGTAAAAAGTCTGCAAATTTCTCCAAAAGCAAGAGCTCCAAATAGCAAAGAATTCTCCCCAAAATAAGTATGCAAAATAAAAGCAACCAAAAGTGTGTAACCCCAAACAATAAAATGAATTTGAATATATAGAAGGGGGAAGAATGGAGGATGAGGTGGATATTTGTAGGGTGCCACATCACACATCCTCAACTCCAACTCACAAGTCAACTTCAATCTCCAAGACACAATAAATAAGTAGGTGAATAATATGTCAGTCTTACTTACAAAGTCAAATCAAGCCCATATTCAAGAGGACTGAAATTAATTTCAAGCAATAAGTGCAATTAAAACATTCATCTAGGCTTACAAAAATGCATAATAAAAGCTAGATTTAAACTCTCCAACAATACGTAAGGTTGGTATGTAAAGTCAAGACGTATGGGACAAGTTTAACTTGTCCCACAAGCCTCCAAAATTAGTCTCCAAGGACATTTTTGAATTCCAAAGAAGATGAAGTGTTTCATACTCCAAATTTTACTTACATATCTCTTACACATCACTTATACATTTCTTACACATATCTGATAATATTTAATACAAGAGTCAACCACTCCAATAATTACTTTCTTATGACCCAATTTGATTAATTTATTTTAACAATATGCTTACTCACATTATATACCACAATTTATTTAAATAAAAGGGATAAACACATCACTTAAGAAAAACATACAAACATCAATAAAAAGGAACCAAATAAATAAATACACATAACCCTTGGTCATGTTTAAAGGTGATCCCCCCAATGGGAATCCCTAACACAATCAAACACACAAAGAAATACAAGTTACCATGGTGACCTTTTTGAGTTCATCTAGAATTCCAATGTGCCCCCAATGTTTGTTGTGATATTATAAACCTACAAAATATGAATACCTCCTTTGTCCTCGTGGCCATATTAGAAAATCTAAATGAATATAAATATAATTTCAAGATCATCGACATATATGTGAATCTCAATAAACATCAAGACAATCAGCAGTATCACTTACAATTTCATCCACAACTATATCATCACTAATTTTTATTTAATTCTTATTTTCTAGGTCTACTCAAAATATCCAAATATCAAAAGTTAGAAAAACATCTATAATGTCAAACAATATATCAACATCAATATCCAATATGTCTATAATAATCATCATTCACCATATATGAATCAAATTCCACAATAAACGTTGATCTAACATCTAACATTATGCTAAATTAAACTTTCACAATGTCAATAATATAGTTAGCAGTATCAGGATCAATATCACAAGGTGTTGAAGGAAAGCGGGCACTACATCCCCCTCCCCTTAGGCTCGACTTCCTCATGGAAGTCACTAGAACATATGTGGGAACTGAACTTGTAACAAAGTAGCATCCTTCCATGTAGATGCAATCTCATCATATCTATCGCACTACACCTGTACCTGATCAATCTCTCTACCTCGAAGGCCCAGGGTCCTGCGATCTATAATTCAAATGGGCTCCACCATCACTTTCCCTTGATCCTGCACCTGCAATGATGTCCAATCTAACACATGAGAAGGATATGTAACATATCTTCTAAGAATTGAAACATGAAACAAATCATGTACGTGATACAAGCTAGGTGGCAATGCTAGATGGTAGGCAAAAGGGCCGATACAATCCAAGATCGCAAAAGGACCAACGAATCTAGGAGCTAACTTAGAACCTTTTCCATAACGGATAGGGATCTTGTGTGGCCTGGCACAAAGGAACACCTTCATGTCCACATTAAAACTAAGATCGGTCCTATACTGATCCACATACTTCTTCTACCTATCCTGTGCCTCTTGTAGCCTCTGTCTAATCATAACCACCTGCCGCTCTATGTCTTGAACTAAAGCTGGTCCTAGAGAAATTTTTTCCTCTAACCTGTCTCAAATAAGGGGTATCCTACACTTTCTACAATAAAAGGCCTGAAAGGGAGCCATGCCTATAGAAATCTTAAGACTGTTTTATTAGGAAAACTCCACCAAGTATAGGTACTCCTCCCATTTGGACTACTAGTCCATAATGTACATCCTAAGCATGTCCTCTAAGATGTGATTCACCCACTCAGTCTGGCCATCAGTTTCAGGGTGATATGTTGTGCTAAATTTGATCCTTTTCCCGAGGGCATACTGCATGGTGGTCTAAAAATGGGAAGTATACAAAGGATCGTAGTGACAAATGATCTTCAATGTAATCATGCACAACTTGACAATATCATCAAGATATACCCATGCCACTGCACTAGCTATATACGTGGTCTTTACCAGAGAGGAATGAGCCGCTTTTGTCAATTTATCCATCATGACCATGATGGCGTCATGGTGGTATCTTGACGTTGGTATCCCAATAATGAAGTCCATGGAAATGGTATCCCACTTCCATTTCGGTATAGCATGAGGATAGAGAAGGCCAGCTGGATGCTGATTCTTAACCTTTACTTTCTAGAACTCTAAACAGCATGACAAAAATTGAGCCACGTCTCTATGAAATCCTCCCGAATGATACAAATTTCTCAAGGTGACATGCATTTTCTTCTTCCTGGGATGGGCTGAATAGGTTGCATGATGTTCCTCTACCAAGATGTCCTTCCTCAAGAATCCATTTCTTGGAACATAAATCTGGCCTCTATGCCTGAGAAGACCATCTACCTCTAAATAAAAAACATCAAACTTCCCCTAAAGGTGTCTCTGAGACTCGATCTCTGCTCTGGCTGCAATGTAGAAGTTATCATGAGGAAGCTTCTGTAGAATCCTACTCTGCAAATCCATGCTCACTGAGGTGGCCATATCCACATGTCTCCATCTGCTAAGAGAATCTACAACCACATTCTCCTTCCATTTCACATGCTCTATCTCCATATCATACTCACAAAGTGGCTCCATCGAACGCCATTGGCGAGCGTTGAAATTGGGCTACATGAAGAGGTCGTGAAAACTCAAGTGCTCTGTCTTGAGTGTGAATCTCTGACCAAGCAGAAAGTACCTCCATCGAATGCAAGCATGCATAACTACCACAAGCTCAATATAATGAGTTGTATAATTAAGCTCATAAAATTTGAGTTTGTGAGACTTAAAAGCCACTACTCTGCCCTCTTGCATCAACACACCTCCAAGCCTTGCTAAAGAAGCATCTGTGTAAACGAAAAACTCAACCTGTGGATCTGGCACTACAAGGATAGGTGATGTAATGAGACATTCCTTCAGTGTCCTGAAGGCCTCCTTGCAGTTGTCTGACCAAACAAAATTCTTCCCTTTCCGCTGAAGGGAACTAATGAGGTACGTAATTCAAGAGAAGTCCTAAATGAATCTCCTATAGTAACCTGCTAATCCCATGAAGCTATGTACCTCAGTCATAGTAGTGGGTGTTGGCCAATCCATAATAGTTCTAATCTTGGAAGGATCGATGGTGATATCTTCCCTAGAAATGATATGACCCAAATACTACACCTCCATAGGAAAGAATGCATACTTCTCCATGTTCCCATAAAGCTTCTGCTCACGAAGACACTGAAGAACCTGGTGAAGGTTCCCCTTTTTCTCCTCAATTTTTCATGACTAAATCAAAATTTCATCAAGGAAGATGAGCATGAAGTGATCTAAGAAGGTCCTAAATATCCCATTCATCAAACTCATAAATACTGCGGGGGCATTCGTCAAACCAAAAGGTACCACTGTGAACTCATTATTGTCATATCTCATATGGAAGGTGGTCTTATGAATGTCCACCTCTAAAATCCTCAGCTAATGGTAGCTTGACTTAAGGTCTATCTTAGAGAAATATGTGGCTCCATTCATCAGATCAAACAAACCATCAATGCACTGAAGGGGATAACAATTCTTGATCGTTACTTTGTTCAGCTGATGGTAATCAATACACAACCACATGGATTTGTCCTTCTTATTTATAAAGATCACAAGTGTACACTAAGGGGATACACTAGGATGAATTAGGCCCTTCTCCAGAAAGCCCTCAAGCTGTAACTTGAGCTTGCAAAGCTCAGGGGTAGTCATCCGATAAGGTGCTCATGAGATAGGCTCTTCTTCCGGAACTAGATCTATATGAAAATCTATCTCCCATGGGAGCAGTAACCCCAGTAGCTACCCTAGAAATACATCAGAAAACTCTCTAAAAATGGTATGGCCATCTAGCGATAGTCCACTAGACCCATCTTCTAATCGGTCACTAACTATGACAGTAAACATCTAATAGCCCCGTCACACACACCGCTTAAGCTTCACAGTGGTGATGGTGCAACTAGAAATGAGTCTCCTGACCCTCGCTATTACTGCCTCAACTCCTATATCATCTGTACAGGATACGATCTTGTGGTAATAATCCACTGTAGCTCTATGCGTAGATAACCACTCCATACGCAAGATGACTCCATAAGAGCCCAACAGAAGGAGACGAAGATCCAAGGTAGTGGTGAAAGGTCCCAAATCCACTACAAACTCCTTAACTAAGGTGTCCATAGAGATCCTAGCTCTAGAAGCCATCTAAACATCCCAACTATGACCCTGCCTAACTACCACTAGCCTACATCACTTTACTAAAGACGGTGCAATAAAAGAAGCAAAAGAACTAGAATCAAACAAAATGGAGGTAGGAATACCACCAATGTTACCTGTAGTCTCAATAACTATAATTTGATGCTCCACCTGGTAGTTCTTGACCGCTGTGTACATCCTATGATTTTTCTCCATGTCACCAATAGTAGTCTCTGAGATCTATGCATTACCCTTGTTATTAGGGATTGGTGGGTAGTCTCTCCAAAAATGTCTAGTAACACCACACCCAAAACAACCACTTGATCCTCTCCTTGAGTATAAACTCTAGTAGACATCCTAGAGGGATGTGTTGTGGACCATGATGACCCTACTATGGACTACTGAGGTCTCTTCTAGCGAGCTCCTAATGACTGAGCTCTAGGTGCTCGTTGTGTCCTACTGGGACCCCTAGAAGGAGGCCCCATACTCTGACCCCTATGTGCATCAAATCTACATGGAATTATATATGGTGGGTGAGAATTTTACTACTACTGCTGTGGTCTAAAAGATGACTATGTTGAACCCTATCCACCACAAGGTGGAGGTACTCAACCCCTCGATGTTTTTTCCTGCATCTACTATATATGGCTCTGGACTCAATCTCTACCCTATTGGGTCTTTCCCTGAGTCTCTTCTGCTATATAGGCCTTATCAATGGCCTCAGCCAATTTCTATGGACAATGGATTTGTACTGCACCTCCAATGTCTAGATTTAGGCCCCGAATGAACCTATGGATCCGCACCCACTCATCCTACATGTAATCACCATACCGAAGTAGATCCAAAAAAATAATCTCATACTCAGCCACTGTAAGAGATGTATGTCGAAGGTCATGAAACTCATCAATCATTTGTTCTATGAACCTCCGAGACAAATATCTGCTCCTAAACCATTCCTTAAAGAGATCCCAGGTAACTGTATTAGAATCAACATGGAGCTTCTACTCCTTCATCCTCCACCATACGCCTATTCCATCCCTTAGAAGATGGATTGCAACAAAAGATTTCATGTTGCTAGAATAAGGGCAGAGCTTGAATCATCCACTCAAGCTCACCAACCATGCCTCTACCTGAAAAAAACCTGTGTCACCTAAATAATGTAATGGTTGAAGCTTCAGGATCTACCTGATATGGTCTACAGTTATGGTCTTGAACCCCCTAGGCCTCTCTGAAAGCCCATCTCTAAGCCTAGGGCTCCGAGACCTATCTCTATTCCCTAAAACTCGGTCTCCTTGTCCCCTCCATGTTGACTCTTCTCTAACTGAATCCTTATGGGATTTCTCTCCTCTACTCTCTTTACTATGATGAGGAGATGCATGATCCTCAATGGATGTCACCCTATCATGTCTGACTGAATGTGATCCTATGGTCCCTCTGTGTAGAGCGACATTAACATCCTGATGTGTTTGTAAAATCCGTGCTAGGATGGCTGCAACAACATGATCTGGTGGTGGCAAGCCTAAGTCTATGTGAAAATACCCCTCGTCCTATTTGTGCCTCCTGCACAGACCAAGACTAGAGTTATTTTTTATTTCTAAGTTTTATTTAGTTTTCCATGTTTACTAAATATGCAATTTCAACAAGGTTGTTCTCTAGATTTGAAGTGTGTTAGGTTTAATATCGTACTAAGTTTAGAGTTCATGTCTCAATTTTTCTACTGTGCCCAAGGGTCCAAGCATTGAACCCATGGCTGTGATACCAAGCGTGATGCCGCTAAAATAACCCACTTGAGACCTAAGAACAACTTAGGATTAGTCAGAAAAATTATGGGATAAATTTTTCTGACTAATCCTAGGTTGGTCTTGAGTCTCAAGTGGATTGTTTTAGCTGCATCACAGAAACTGGAAACAACATGGTGATGATAAATGTAGACAAATAAGTTAAAAGTTTAGAACACCAAGCATTTAAGGAGGTAAAAACTTAAGTTTTTGAGGTAAAATTGGTAAAACCACCTCCTTTATGCCTTACATTAATTATTGTTTACTCATTGGTACATAATTACACAGTGGATATTGGAGCAAACAACATTGTTAAGACCAAATTGTTTTTGGAAAAGTTAGTAATGAAGTATGAGCCAGGTGCAAAGGGTGTTTTGTAGCTAAAAGGTTAAGAAACTAAGAAAATAGCCATAATTGAGAATTTGAAGATCACTTTACATGAGTTTCCAGGTGTAACCATTTTTCAATATGTGATGGTAGTTGATTTTCCAACTTACTCATAAATGTGTCTTTCAAGGGAATTCACATTTGAAATTGGAGGTTACCATTTAGTTGATTAATCTTATCTTTTTTTTAGAATTAGGTATGTAACTAAAGTGACAATTAATTTTGAACCTTGGTGAAATTTTCAAGTTAATCCTCATACACCTAGCTCATTAAAATGTAAATTACATTATCAATTATGAGTAGATATGTGATATTGAATATGAAACCCATCATGCATTATAAAGCATTAAAGATTTGGTTATGGATGAAATGAATAACAAAATTTATGAGCATGATACATATAGATTTATTAATTAGAAAGGCATTGGAATTTTCTGTAATTCATGAAGAAAATGGTTAAATTCAAGCTATAGAAAAGATAAATGAGCAAGATGATGGTTTATTGAAATTATGTTTTGATGGCTCCAAAAATTAGCATGGTTCAAGTTCTGGTTTGATGTTGATTTCACCTGCCAAAGAGAGGTATCTTTAAGTTGTTAAGTATTTGTTTGTATGTTCTGTTGGTGCTCAAATTAGTCTTACCTTGTTTATCATTGAAATTATTCAATTTACGGGCTTTGTTGTGTTTTCCATCTCCCTGTATTGATGCATAAATTTTTTTTCCTCCATTTGGTTGCTATGATCAATCCCTTCCTTGGTCGAGGATTACGTAAAAGTCCAGAATGTTTTTTTCATTCCACTGTCCATATGAAAGAGTCTTTAACTTGGGCGTAAAACTCAGGTTTTTCCTTTCCTTCCATTTTCCACAGCCATGTTTTCTTGTCCCTATCATTTGTGTCCTAAATATCTATGGAAACATGATTGGATATGGCTTGGAGGATCACATTTGGGCCTTATATCATTTCCAAACTCCCTGTCTATGAAGAAAGATTCATTTTCAGGCTCAAATGGTGATTCTCCTGAATTTTATGGTTTGACGAGTGTATTTTTCTCCATAAAATTTACATCTCAGCATCAGTGGAAATGTGGCCCTTTTTTGGTTGGATTTGTCTCGGTGGGGCACTTCAAAAACTCTAAGGCTCACTTCAACCCAAAACTTGTCCACGTGGAGGAACGAAACTCATTTGAAAATTTTCCTTCTTGTTTGGCCTTGGAGTTGTGCCGGGGAGACACGTGGAGATTTCCGTTGCCTTTCCCAGACTTAGACACATTTTTCATGCAACCAGTACAATTTTTGTGGACCATGGACAAGTGGATGGCTAGAGCTCATTTGAGGATCCACCTCAAGGTCCCACCTTAACAATTTTGACAAGGAGACATGTGGGGGCTTCCGTTGGCTCCACTTTGTACTTAAAATTTTTAAAGCAATTTTGAAAGGCCTAGGAAACGTGTTGATCCCATGCTTGTTTGGGGTCTCTTCTTTTGGGGACCATCTCAATATGTGTCATTGAGACACGTGGAGGCTTCCGCTGGCTCCTTTTTAAACTGAGACTTTTCAAAAGCCAAAAGGCATTTTTCTTGGGCCTAGGGCATGTGGAAGGCTCGGGCTTGTTTGGGACTTTCCTCTATACTTCTCTTTTACAGTTGAGCCAAGGAAACATGTGGACGGATATGATATAAAGTGAAAAAGGGGTAGAATTAACAGTTACTATGTATTGCATCTATTTTGATGCCATTTTTGCTCCAAGACTCCTAGAGATGTGAATATGCACTGTTTTTCATCATTCTCTTATGAAATTCCTTGTCATCTCTGTCTGTAAGTGCCATTTGATGGATTCAAAACTTAATTTGTGAGTCCAAGGATTGTTAAGGTCGATATTTTTAAGTTGTAATTACTCAGGCACTTGCAAAAATGGGAATTACCAGAGGAGATGGATACGGGGTAGAATTGCAGAGGAAAGAGAGGGAAAAAGGATGAAATGATGAACGTGTAGGTGTAAAATATGAAAAATATGTTGCATCGAGAGCGAAAAGGATTACCTATCATATCCAATTGTGCATAGCCTTCAAAAAATGGTTAAAAAGGGAATTTATCGCATGAAAAAATCAAAATGATTATAAGGACTCCCAAAAAATTATGATATGGCATCCTAGTCATTAGTCGAGGGCACAAGAAATGTGATCAGTTCACAATTGGTCCACTTGGTACCTTTTAGATGAAAATTTGTTAAATGTCTCTTTCTGAGAAAACTTGGTAATAAGAAAAGGTTCCTCGAATATTATTCTCTTTTGGGGGGAAAATTGAGTGAAGGAAAATTTATAAATGCAATGAGAATACTCTTGCAAAGGGGTGGGGGTTGAATTCTTAAGATAAAATTTGAGAAAGTTGTCTTCCTGAGAGACCAAGCGGAGATAACCTGTTATTTTCTTCTGTGTTAGATTTTCAATCCTATGAAGTTGGTTGCAGATGTATAACCATTGATGAGCACTGGTACTTCTCTATAAGCTTTCCCCTGCTGATGAATCTAAGCAATTTCAAAATTAATTTGTGTCCAATCTCTAACAATTTGTGTCTGCATTGTTTCAAAATGGCTCCAAATGGTTTCTTTTGTTCCTATTACAATATTACACTAAAATATTTGTGAAATCACAAAGAATCTTGTCCCTATGATAGTTTAGTGGTATTTACAATTTCATTTCAAGAAGATCCTTCATCTTGTGATGAGATAAACAAATTTAAAATCAATTCACTGTCATTTTTTTATAAAGATTTTCTGTAATTCTTAGGCTGTATCATAGGTGTGATTGGTCAGAAATTTTGGTGTTTAATTGAGTCTTTCAATTCGAGCCTTCGTGTTAGACTCTAAAAGATTGTGTGAAAACGTGCTGATGTGGGCCTCCATTGAAGCACACCTTCTTGTTGAAGGAATGTCTTAACTATCCTAAAGTTTTTTGTTGTTGAGTTTTCCATTGTTGTGAAGTCCCTCAAAGATTTGGTAAAATAGACTTTATCCTACTTTATCTCCCACCAAAATCATTTAAAAACCATGAATCCATCTTGAACTACACATATTTTCCCTGTATATCAACAAAGGAACAAAATCTACCTACTAAAATGTGCAAAACAATCAGGATTTCTTAATGTCTTCAGTAACCTTTGCCTTGTGTTGAAAGTATCTCCATCTTTTAGAAGTGACAACTCTTAAGAGTTAAATTATGGAGTATTCACCATATTATCCCAAGGTTTTCTTCATAATATTTGTTCAAAATAAGGATATCTCCATCTCCTTCATCAAAAAGAAGGTTACACTGAGTGTCCTCTCACCCTAGTCGAAGAGGCACGACCTAAAGTAGTGAGGACACATCAAATCCTCTTGAAGGTGTTATACATCTCTCCACAAATCTGAGTGACAAAGGTCCAGTTATATCTCATCCTTGGCTACAAAATGACACACACTATGATCTATCTTTCTCTAAGCTCCTTGTCAAATTTGTGTTACTGCTTGGGTTGCAAAGGAGAATGAATTTGGATTAAAACATGTTCTAACAATGTTTCTTAATAAGAAGCAATTATACATGGCCTAGAGTGGGTAAGAAAGAAAATAATAGAGAATTTTCAATTTATGGTGATAGCTAGCTAGTTATACATCATGTAAGAGTTTCGAATGCTTGCAAAAATTCATTAATGAGGACTTACAAACATAGAGTTTGGGAAATGCTTGAATATATTATTTTATTCTATATTAAAATTGTTTCTAGAGATAGAAACAAGCATTTTGAAATACTTGTAGCCGTTGGATCTTAGTTTCATATACCTACAGATAACAAAAATGATAAATTACAGCCTCATATAAAGTTCATACATAGGCCATCCATTCTAGATAAAAATCACATTAGCAAGTTTTTGATGATGACTCTCACATAGTCATATAGAAAATATTAATATTTCTTCAAAAAATAAAGGAAAAATTCAGAATAGTTATGAAGATCAAATTATGTAGCATAAAAAAGACAATATTCGTAAATTCCTTATATCTTTGGAGAGCATATTTCAAGATAATAATGAAATGAAGAAATAAAGGGATATTCTTGCTATAAGCACATATCAACATGAAAGTGTTACCATTATTGATGGTAAAAACCTCAATATTGGGATGGTATGTTCAAAATTTAAAAAGGATGCACGCATTGAGTTATGTAGAGAATATTTTGATGTTTTTGCATGGAAATATAGTGATTTAAGGGGGTTTTATCCCTCGTTATCTCAACACACCATCCAATTAGAAGATGATGAAAAAATCGTAAGACAAAAATAAAGACCAATTAACCCAAAACTGGTACCAATTATGAGGAAAGAGATTTTAATATTTATTGAGTCCACCATTATCTTCCACATCATGCATTCTAATTAGGTATCTAACCTTGTACTAGTTAGTAAAAAAAATCACGAAATCGGGTTATGTGTTGATTTTTGTGATTTAAACAAGGCTTCACTCAAGGATCACTATATTTTACCATCCATAAAGAAAATACTTTATTTGGTTGCTTTTTGTTAAAGGTATTGTTTTATTGATGGGTATAGTGGTTACACCAAAATACTTGTCAAGGAAGAAAACTAGTTGAAAACAACATTCACAACTAAGTGGGGTACTTATGCATATAGAAAAATTTCATTTGGATTATATAATGAAGGTGTAACATTTGAGAGAGCTATGGACATGGAATTCGAATGTATTATTAACAATTTTTTCCTTGTTTAATTGGATGATATAATAGGTTTTTCAAAACATACAATTGATCACTTATCTCAGATCAAAGAAGTGTTTGAAAGATGCAGAGAATATATTCGTGAGGGCAATCTTCTTGTTCATATAATTTCAAAATATGGAATGAGGATTGATCTGAAAAGAGCAAGTTCAATTCTTGCATTATCATTTCCCAAGCATATGAAAGTAGTGTAAAGTTTTCTTGCAAAAATTTATTTTTTAATGAGGTACATTTCTAATTTTTCTTTTTATCAATTCCATTGACCAACATGTTGAAGAAAAATATGAATTTTACATGGACAAATGAAGGAATGAACAATCTTTAATCCATCAAGAAAGCTATTTCTTTATCTCCTACACTCATAAATACCTATTTTACAAAAGGTTTCACTTTTATGGATATGCTAACATTGATACCATATCAAGAATTTCAACACAACACAATAAAGATGGTTTAGAGAAGCCAATAACATTTTTCAGAAAATATATTAATGGAGTATGAAATATGGTATTATTTTTTTAAGAAGCATGTTATTTTTATTATTAGATCTCTCAATAAGTTTAGAAATTTTCATTTTAACAACATAATTCAATTAATGGTTTCTCAGTGAAGTATTAAAGAATTTATTTCAAGCAAATACATAAGTGAATAGAGAGTGTGTTAGAAAACAAGAGTTATGGAAAATGACATAAAAAACAATATTACCAAGTTTATTATAGGAAAAGGATTATGTGAACACTTAGCACAAGACTTGAAAGAGAGAAAAGAATCTATATTATTATTGCAAAATGATCCTGGAAGAACAAAACATCAACACCCGTAATGTTTTCTTTCAGATGACGATGTACCTTAAGCATGATACATATCCACCAAATTTAAACATCTCAAAAATAAGATATTGCAAATTGCAATCAATTTCTTTATTCTTGGTTAGTGATTTTTATTCAAAAACTAAATTAACAGTGTATTGCGGGAAGATTTTTAAATGAAAGCATGTTTAAAGGTTACTTAAACAGTTCCATGATGGAAAAGGTGGAGGGAATTATTATGTAAAAACTAAAACCACTAAGATCATGAAAGGCAGGTATTATTGGGCAAGCCTCTTCAAGGATTTTCATGCTTCAGTAAGAAGGTGTCTGTACGATGGAAAAGTGATAAGTGAGCATGGGAATCTACAAGTAACTCTTCCTCACACCTGACCTCTCCAGGTCGTGCGGACACAACTGGTGGGGATGGAATATATGTGGGGTATGGGTAAAATAGTTAGGCAGTCTTATATCTTCGACACGCACTAATGGAATATGTGAATCTAAGGAAAAGAAGGCCCTCCTAACCTAAACTGGCATGATAGATTAGTCAGCAAGGATGAATGCTCGAAGGCTCCAATCAATATCGAGCTCTGGCATGATTCGATCTATAGGTTGTGGGATACGGGGAAAATGACTTGGTATTGTTTCGTGTATATCTCTAGATAGGGTCATAGGATGGATGATGGATATGGTGGATTCTACGGGTGATTCTCTAGTCTAGTCCAGAAATCCTTAGCTTTTTTAGCTGCTATATCCAATAGGGATAACTGTGTGATGATGACAGGTGGAAGTGGAGTGGATCTAAATACTAATGTGCATAAGCCAACATCAATGTCGGATTGACTTGTGGACTCGTTGGGTTGTGGGATTTGTGGATCACAAACGTAGATTTGTGGTTGTTGTGGACGTACTATGGTCATGTGTGGAATCAGTTCCTAATCCCTAGTATCTAATAGTCGTATGCCTTTTTGGCCTTTATGTTTAGAACCACAAGTTGTGCAACCTTCTCAGAGTACCTTACAGGTGTTCTGGAAATCTAAATTCTTAAGCTAGTCTCTATGTCAGTGAGAATATCTCCTGCATCTCGCTGTGGGAACAAGGGGTCACAACCGAATGTTTTCTCTCTTTCAAGCCCTTCTACAGTCATGTGGATTTTTATCTAGGGTAATTTTTAGTTTGGCTGGTTTGACCAGAATGTGTGTGCTTGGTCGTCTTCTATGTTTAACCCTCTTAACTGTGAGCTGATATATTGCAAGTCTATTGTTGTTCAAAAGGCTTGGATTCTAAGATCCTAATCTATATCAGCTATTGCTGTAACAAGATTGGGTTGAGGCATGATTGGTTTGAATACGTATTCTTTGGGCTCTCTAGGTCCCGTTATTATCATACAAAAGAAACAATGTAAATCTAACTAATGACATAATAAATTGACTATGCAAGATATATCTATGTATATTCCTAAATCTGATTTTATTGATAAACTACTAAACAAAATTTAAAAGAGAAATTATCTAATATATCTAGAAATTGACAACTAAACTAATAACAAAATTAAAAAAAAAACAAAGTAGCTGAGTATAGCTACTTGTCTGTGTAGTTGTGAATCTATTCTAAATAACCAGATAACTGATCTAATCTATTTGAAAGACTCTCAATCCTACCTCAAAAGTGAGGAGTGAATCATAGTTTCTCAGAAACTATCAATCCCCACAGCTTCCCCGACAATAGAAAAAGTGAGATTAACTGAAATGAAATGATTGACTACTTTATTTGATATGTTTTAACTAGAACTTTGAAAGCTTGAACCTGGATTTTACAGAATAGTGGCGAATCCTAGTTGTGTGTGGATTTTTCCCCTCAGTATGATCTCCTCGTTATTTTGTGCTCACGTGGATCCAGAAAAGCATGTAATGCCACCATCAATAGAAGTAGATATTGGAACAATGGTAGCTTAGGATAGAGATCGAATACAATGCGAGTAGGAGAGCGATAGCGCAAGAACACTAGTAAAAAACACTATTGTAGGGAACCAGAATCATAAATACAAGCAAAGGGGATGAAAAAATCTGGTAAACATTGAAATTTTACATGACTCAAGTAAAAAAGAGCATTTTGGAAAACACGTGAAGGACCACCGCCCTAAGCAGGGTGGTGGTTACAGGACTGCCGCTCTACCTGGGTGGCGGTTTTGTCACTGAAGACCGAAAAGCAAAGGAAAAGAGGGGGAAGGAAAAAGTAAAGCATACAGGGGCTAAACGGGGTATGTGAGATGTTAACGCATACTTGGAGATCTTTTTAGGATCCCGAACACCTTGCGAGGAGACCTGTATCATCATTGGGGCACGTGTAACATTTTTATAGCGGTGCAGTACCCTACAATTTTCAGTACGTACATATTGCCCCCTTGGAGAAGCGTTTTAGCAATGAAGAGGCATAAAATGGTGGGTCTAAGTATGGAGGTCCCAAAATGGGAAGTTAGAAATTATACCTGATGTGTCTGTGTGTCAAAATGATGCCATCTAAGATTCCCGCCACCTACAAAATGAAAAGAGGACTCAAGTGCAGATAGAGAAAATAGATCGAAGAATAAACACTAAAATATTATGAAATGAGGATGTACCATTTGTACTGGGATAAGAAATTACCTCCATCGACACTCCAAACCTACGAAAAGGGGGATTCAAAACAAGTCAAGTTGTTGTATATGTAAAAGTGGGCCCATTTTCCTATTCATTTACACGTGTTGATTTGGTTGATTTTGAGCTCTGGGACCCACAGTGATGGTTTCTGATGAGAGTATAGTCAAAATGTTTGGGACGAGATCGTGATCATGCCTCCATGAGCGGAACACCGACCCGCGAGATCACAGGTTAGTTCTTCTCGATTTACCATTTTTGTCCCCAAAATGTTAAAATGGTGAAATCTTTGTCATGGGGGGATTATTTTCGAAAATGTTATTTTTAATAGGGTCACTTAGGGGGGTGTCTATTGGGTAGGATTTGTTCGAGTCAAAATAGTCTTTATTTTTAATTTTTAGTTGTTTTTAGGGCACATGACCCGTGTGGGATTTCGGGACATGACCACCGCCCTGAGTAGGGTGGTGGTTACACGACCACCACCCTAATAAGGGTGGCAGTTACAGGACCACCGCCTTTAAGGTGGTGATTACGGAACCACCGCCCTACTCAGGGTAACATTCCTTCACATAATGCACAAACAATACTTATTTGAATTTATTTTTGCATTTTTAGCATTCTCATATGTTTTTATGATTTTTCTAATGTCATTTGGATACTGACCTACTCCTTTTTGTGTGTTTTTGGGTGTATGCATGCGAAGGAGGAGTATATCAGATGGAGTCGGGAGAGAGAGTGTGACTAGCTTCCAGCAGTATTGGATGCAGTTTCTTAGGACGAGTAGGACACTCTTTAGAGGGTCGGCATATTGCGTATATCACGGGTCTTGCATGTTGCACCTTCTAGTCTCATACTTTGTGACTTATTTTCATATTGGGATGTTGATCAGAACACTTTCCAAATACCAGGAGTTAGGGGTGAGTGGACTATTACATTGGAGGATGTTTACCGCATCCTAGGGGTCCCGATCATCAAGAGACAACTCACACTTGAAATAGCAGGATCACGGGCTCAGATAGCCCAATGGGCCTCATATATGGGAGATGTAGTTATCTCCACTAGTTTGAAGAAGGGGGTGAGGGTACGATCTATTCCTAGCCTACCTATCCCCTTGATTCGTCAGGCCATCATGGGGATCCTTATCTTGAGATTAATCGGGGACAAGGGAGGAGACACTTTACTGTACTGTTGGTCCCCCATTGTTGCACAGATTGAGGGACATGGCTGGATTTACGCCTAGGGGGCCAATATTCTTGGGACTACCTATCATGATTTGTACCGGGTAGTCCATTTACAGGGGAAGTCATTGAGCCATCTGCCCCTAGTTATGAGTTGGGTCTACGAGCATTTCATCCCCTACAAGAGAGGTGTAGAGGTGGCAGATTCCAGAGTTGTGAGGGCAGCAAGATGGACAGACATGTCGGTGCTCAGAGCACCTCACCAGCCAGTCACCTCCTTGACCACTGATGACATGGAGACCACACCTTATCAGGCCATGGCAAGTTTATGGGGTGAGGAGGCTCTTACTTTGATCTCTTGCTCCACCATAGGGTAACTTGTGGACATGATGGGGAGGGTGGAGATATATCCATTTTGGTCGAGTGCCCCCAATAGTTTGGCCTTCCTTATGTGGGTATGCTTCCCCCAGTAGTGCCAGTATACAGATTGGTCTCGAAAGGTCTAGAGGAGGTCCTAGAGGCCAGGATTGGAAAGTTATTACTCCTGGTGTCCCCATTGCAGCAAGGAGGGTAGGTAGTATGCGCTCGAGGGAGAGCCGGTGCTCCCATCAGGTACCCTTACTTTAGATTACCATCGGGTCCCGCCCACAGCAGTCGATGACCCCATTGACATGTACTCTGAGTCCGATAGAGTTCACAGGAGGAGAGACGGAGGAGGAGACCGAGGATGAGGTCAGTGAGTCGGGCGGAGAGGAGGATAGTGATCCTGAGTGGCATGATACTCCAAGATATCTTACAGGCAGAGAGGGCGGAGTAAAGTGCAGAGAGGGCAACCTTAGTCTATAGAGGAGCCACTTTCTCAGGGCTTGGGCGGAGAGGATGAGTCCATAGTAGGACGTTATGTGGCCCCAGGTAATAGGAGGAGCGCATCTAGTTAGCAAGCTGCATCTATGGCAGGTGCTAACCCCTAGAGACCCATCTTGGAGGCCCAGAGATCCGAGTGAGCTATCATCCTTCTCTTTAAAGTTTGTTTAGGATTTCCTTAGTTTTTATCTCTCCTTTTGTTTACTTTTGTTTTTATTTTTTGAGTATTTCTAATTTTTTTTCTCCTTTGCTTGCAGATACTGCTGATGAGTGGAAAGACCTGACTCGCCAGGTATGCACCGATACCCTGATGATTCCCATGGAGAAGAACCGTACAGAGCTATCCATGGATGCAGGGGAGCCTTCAGCAGCTAGTAGGCATACCAACATTTTTATCCCCTGTCTGGCACATGGCTAGGATGGTGTCTACCCTCCGTACCGAGTTGGTAGGATACAGAACAACAGAGTGCCCTGATGAGGAGTCACTCTAATGGTGAGACTGCAGCTACTTCTCTGGATCATGAGCCCTCCGTGCACTCAGAGCACCGGCGTAGCCGAAGTCCTAGACATGGGTGTGCACCTTTGGAGGGATCTCATAGGAGTTGAGAGGCCACTTGGATATCGTAGATTATTTATATGATGTATTTTGTACTTCTTGGGCTCTTTGAGCATTTTGACCATGCTAAGCGCATAATGGCATTGTACAGGAAACTTGATTATATATATATATATATATATATATTTTTGGATCAGACTCTTGATATCAATGTTCTTGTGATTCATTTCCACATGTAAACTATGATGTTTGTTCTTATATGCTTTTTAGAATGGTATGCAATGGAGAACAAATGATACGAATGCTTTCTTTCTTTTTTGGATTTCTTGATGCTGGTATATGATAATGTAGACACAATGTGATCTTGAACTTTGTTTCTATAAGCAATTTTTTGGTACTTCATATTTGTTTTGACAAAATGAGATGATAAACCCGATATGATGAGTAGATGAACTTCCCCCATTCCTATATCCATGATGCAACTAGTAAGATGTGAGGGCTCATCACCGAGAGCTAGAAAGGGAAAAAAGTTATGAAATTTGTTGAATGGTAGTGATGAGAGATAGACAAATATTTGGTGGAACCAAATTAGGATGCTACAAACCTACTCTACTCAAGTGACTCCATAGTTTTTAGAATGCTACTTGCTTTGCGGTTTATCCAGACTTAGATCCGTAGATGGCCACATAGTAGACAAAATCTAGTTTTTGGGGTTTTTTGAGTTCTCTTGGAGTTTTGGACATCCGATTCATTTGTTTTTGACTCAAGATTTCAAAGGTTTATTTGAACTGTTTGCTTATGACCTTCAACGTTTATTTTTCAAGAGGACCCCCTACACCTTGCCACATGGTACTAGTAAGAAGCGTGGGTTTATCACCGATGGACAAGGTACAGGTGAGTAAGGGCATTCCCATCCTTTCCCAACCCTACAATCACTAGTAAGGAGACACAAGCTCATCATTGAAGGTTGGGTAGGGCAAGGAAATGTGTAAAAATAAAATTTTCTGTTTGATCTATGTTTGACTTATATATTTGAGAAAAATGCCATTATATTCTTATTTCCAAAGAGATATACACATGTGACGGATTTGACACTACGAAGCTTCTAGAATAGACCATGGGAAAGACACCTATCCTAGGAAGAAACCAAAAGTGAGAACAAGCCTGCAAATCTTGGTATGGTTACTGTTAAGACTTTGTCATATCTAACTTTATATGGATGAAATGATCTAGAAATAGGTGATGATGTTGTGAAAATGAAGAAGTATGATTGGAATATTTATGGTCAATACTATCAGAAGTTTGTAATGAATTTCTTTGAGAATAAGTTCCTTGATCACAAAATTGTACGAAACAAGTGGACAAAATGAACCTAACTACATGAAGGTGCAATGTAGATATAATTATACAAATAGAGCTGGTTCGCTTATGCATAGAATCGTTTAAGGTGTATGGAATTTGATGGTTTCACCAAATTCCTCACCTTCTAGTGTACATAAGAGATATGCACCATTTCCATAGTCTTTTGTGACTCGGTACGGGCCCAACCATTTGGGCCGGAATTTCCTTCCTTCACCGGTCTTTTTATCAATCCGATTGTCTAGTCTTAGAACTAGATCTCCTTCATATATATCTCATTCATAGACCCTTTTTATTATACTGCCAGCACATCCGGTCAGCATAGAATCTATGCTGCTGCTCAACATCTAACTTGGCCTCATCTAGGCTTTTTAGTTGGGAGAGACATGCTTCTCTATAAGCTTCTTCATCCAGAATCCCTTGTAATGAGATGTGGAGACTGGGTATTTCAACCTCAAGTGGGAGAAACTGCTTTTGATCCGAATACCAACGAGAAAGGAGTTGCTCCCATTGGTGTTCTTATTGAGGTTTGGTTGGCCCACATGGTTGGGTATAACTTTAAATGCCAATCTCGTTTATTTTATTTTACCGTTTTAAGGAAAATAACTTTCAATGTTTTGTTTGTTGCTTCAGCCTATCCGTTGGCTTGAGGGTAATACAAGGAAGCTGTATGATGAATTATTTTAAATTTACTGCATAGCTCATGGACTTCGTCATTCTTAAAGGATGTACCATTATCTGAGATAATGATTTATGGGACACCATACCTATAAATGATCTGCTTCAAAATGAACTTGGCGATCACAGAACCTGGCATAGTGGTGAGAGGCATAGCCTCTACCCATTTGGTGAAATACTCATTAGCCATGATTATGAAGTTATGGCCATCTGTAGATGAGGGAGAGGAATTTCCCTATCAAATCTAGGCCCCACATAGAAAAGGTCCATGTAGAAGTAATTGGTTGTAGAGCTTATGCTGGCATGTGAATCTCGTGGGAAAATTCTTGGCATTTATGACACTTGTGTATAAACTCTACTACATCATGCTCTAGAGTGGGCTAGAAATATCCCATCTGATGTATTTTATGAGCGGGTGGTGTGACCACCGAAGTGGCCCTCCACATATTCCACTATGAGATTCATGGATAATCTTCTTGGATTCTTCTGTGTCAACACACCTTAGAAGCATTACATTGAAAGCCTTACGATAGAGAACTTATTCTATAATACCGTATTTAGCCACGATAATGCATAACCACCTTCTTTGTTGTGGTGTAGAACCTTCTGGGTATGCATGGCCCATGATATAATTAATGATATCAGTATATCCTGGAAATTCAGAGATTGGAGGTCTAGTTTCAACGTAGTATATGCATTCATTGGGAAATTCCAGATCTACTAGATTTCCTCCATCTAGCGGGTTATCAGCTAACCAATCTGCAATGATTTGTCCCTTAACAAACTTCCGATTTACAAATGTTAATTCAAATTCACCCATTAAAGTTATAAAGCATCCAGCCTTTTTAGATAAGGACCCTTGCGTGAGGAAGGTTCGTAAATGGTCTATTTTTATAATGACTCTTATTTCTTGATTTAGCATGTAATGCCTTAAATTTTTGGTTACGAAGACTATGGCAAGGCATTCTCACTCTGCTTGTGTATAACATGTATCATAATTGAGTAAAGTTTAGCTAATAAAATAGATTGCATGTTCTCTCTTGTCATCATCTTCTTGAGCCAGCATGCAGGCTAGCGAGACATTGGTAGCTTGTGGAATATAAGATTAAAGGGTAGTTTGGCTTAGGATCCATTAGTGTAGGTGGTGACAACAAAAAACGCTTAACTGATTTGAAAGCCTTATTGTAGTCTTTGGTCTAATCGATACTGTACTCTTTCTTGAGTAGATTGTTGATTGAATGAATGGAAAAGCTTAAATCTGGGGATGAATCTTCGGATTGCACCGAGTCCCCCAAGAAATGACCTGATTCCAGATTCATCTGATGGTGGGAGCATTTCAAGAACAACGCAGATTTTTAGCTGGGTCTACATCGATCCCTCATGAAGATATAATGTAACCTAGGAGCTTCCCTCCTGTCACACCAAATACACAATTTTTTTTGGGTTTAGTGTGACTCCAATATTCTATCAAATGTGAAAGAATGATGCAAAGCACTTCCAGGTCATCATAGCGCTTCCTGGATTTGGCCAACAAGTCATCTACATAGGATTCTAGGATTTTGTGAATAAGATCGTGAAATATGTATGTCATTGCCCGCTGGTATGTAGTGCAAGTGTTCTTGAGACCGAAATGGCATAACAGCGTAGCAAATAGGTTCCCCAAGGAGTGATAAACATGGTTTTGGCTTGGTCTTGTTCAGATATTCTGATTTTATTATATCCTGAGAATCCATCTATGAGAGACAAAAGCTCAAACATAGTCTTTGCGTCAACAATGACGTCAATGGATGGTAATGGGAAGTCATCCTTGGGGCACGCTTTGTTAATGTCTCGGAAATCTATGAAAATTCATATCTTCCTATTCTTTTTTAGAACAGGAACGATATTAGATATCCACTGAGAATAATTAACTCGCTTAATGAATCCTCACATGGAGGAGTTTCATTAATTCTTCCTTCACCATGAGAGCCACCTTGGGGTTTCATTGGCTTTCGATTTTTGTTTAACTGGCTTTGCATCGGATTTGGTGATGAGGTTGTGTACTGTGATGTGTGGTGCAACCCCTGTCATTTCTTTATAATTAAATGAAAAATTCTTCTAATGTTCTTTGAGGATCCGAGTGTGTATTTCTATTTCTTCAGAAGTTAACGAAGATCCTAGTTTCAAGATCTTTGGTTCTTTCTCCATTCCAATGTTAATATCAATCATTTCTTCAATTAAAGAAGCATTACCTTCTTCAAACTCAGGTGGAGTTGGAGGTAGTTCTAGATCCTCTCCATTCTCTACCCGTGTATATGCCGAGTTCCTTTTGTGGGGGAAGCTCTATCATGGGATTCCCGAAGTAGGAAGATTAATGTGGGATTAAGGATGAATCTACTACATGATGGGTGAGATGTAATGTTTGCATAGGTGTTTAAGTAATCAAGAGTAGCTCTATCACTATCAATACGATCCATGCTAGTAGATTTGTTCTCAGCTATGTTTGTTAACAGTGGGTTTGACACTTTCTTTACTAATGGTTCAGTGCGAAGGGATCCTATGAAATGGGTGTCCTCCAACTCACTGCTTGGAGTGAAACGTGAAGCTGAGGTTGCTATCAAATCTGTGAGAAGATTTTGTTCTCGTGGGATATGAAGTCAAACTCTTTGCTCAAATGTAATATTGTAGAACTGTAAAGTGCTCAGCTCTGGTCTCATATACCTCAGAGAATTGGTCTTCTACTAATTGGGAGTCTCTTAACACCCTTATGTTATTAACACTGAGCCTTTTAGCTAGGATGAGGATAAGGAGGAGGGCTTCATATTCAACGCCATTGTTTGTACATTCAAAGTTTAATTTAAAGGCGAATGGTAATATATTTCCTTCAAGCAAAGTAAAGATCACACCTGCCCTAGCTCCATTGAAATGGAGAGTCCAATATTTAGTTCGGAAGATGGACATCGGGACATTTTCTACATCAACTTCTTTAGTTTCGGTTACCTATCCCATGAAGAGATCTTCTGCTGGACGAGATCCAACACTTAGGGTATATCCCATGCCTACAGAATCAAATGGTAGGAAAATTGGTAGATCCTATTCTAGCAATTCAACAATATTTGTAGTAGTTCCTAATGATATTGTTTCAACAATGCTAGCCTCATCCTTGAGGGTTGGGATATTCTTGATTAGGTTTGTAACTTCTAACTCCGTTGTAGGCACCAAATTTTCTTTTAGCTTCACATCGGTTAGTTTATTAAGTTGATTTGTTGGGAGTTCAAACTCAGAGTGAACGCCCGGACTTCTCTTTAAGTCAGCTTGGTTTATATCGAATGGTTTATGATCACCTTTGGCTAAGAATTCCTTTCCTAAGTGCAAGGAATATTACTTCTTGGAATAATGTAGAAGGGATTGCCTTCATACGGTGTATCCATGGTCGGCCGAGGATCATATTATAGTTAGTTTCCTGATATATAATGTAAAAATTAGTAAGGATTGTTTTGGGGTCCTAAGGTGACTACTAGTATTATAGTTCCCGATTGAAGTGGCCTTGAGGCTATCATAGCCTCTTAGCTTATTCCGAGTCATGGAACAATTTGTTTCTCCATACCCTAGCTTTTGAAGGAAAGAGAAGGGAACTATGTTAAGTGTTGCCCCATCATCGACCATTGTGCATTTAACGTAATTGTTATAGAACCATACATGCAAATGTAAGGTTGGATCACCACTGCATTGCAATCGTAGCATCTGTTGGCATTTTGTTTATTTTCGAATATAAACTCAGTATCCATATCCGGCTGCCCCGGAGGGTGGATATCAAAGTCTATATGGTTTACCTTTGTTTCGGGAGGTGGAGTGATGTTAATTAAATGACCTAAACCTAATGCTTCTAAGAGAGAAGCCCTGTGGGTGGGATATTTCTTCAATAAATCCAAAAACAAGATGAGAGAAGGTCTATGTTAGGTCATTAATTAAATCATAGGCACCTACGGGTTTTACTAATATTTGTTGGATGTTATCCACCTCTAGCGGGTAACTTGGATTTGGCTGAGAGGAATACTCTCGTGTCCTTGTTTCAGCTTCTACGTGTAGTTCGGTGTCTAACTCCACTAAACCAACTATCTTGGGTCGTGGATGACTTCCTAACCGTGGTGCAACTGGTGGTGTTTAGTGAAGTTGAGGCTTCATGATCTTTGTTTCCTATCATTACACCCTTATTCATCCCATTTGGATTTAAGTTTTTGTTATTGTGATTTGGGAGCGGATCGTTTAAGATCTTGAGGGGTGCGTTTTGAGGGGAAACTGCCCCTGTAAAACATATTTGGCACTGGTGATGCAAGATCTGCCAAGAACATATCTATGAAAAGTTGTCTTTGTTCCTCTGGTAGACGTTGCATAAATTTATTATAATCATGGCAAGTCCTAGTGTCGTGGCCTTGAATCTTGTGGAAACCACAATACGAGTTAGGATTCTAATTCCTAGGTTACTGGTTTGGCTTATATTGTGGTTCGAAGCTACTGATCAAACCGTTGCCCATTAGGATTAAATTTTTGCATTTGTTGTTTTTGGTTTTGGTTCTTGTTTTGATATTCAGTTGAGCTTTGGCTTGGACCCCGTGTCTTGATCCGCATTTGTTGTTGTTGTTGTGGATGACTAAAATCCACCGAATTGATTGTTGGGGTAAAGTTGTTGTTTCGTTGATTATTAATCAGCGGTGGAGTATTTACAACATTGGCCTTTTTAGCTTGGTCAGTTACTCCATCTGTGGTTACGCCATGATTTTTGTTAAGGATCTTAGGTCCTTGATTAACATTTGTGGTAGTGGGATAAGTCATAGTATTCTGGCTGGGGGTGATTAGCCTCCCATTTGTTCCATACATCTTGCGACCGCTATCTATTACCACTTGATCTATTCAGAGAGCACTCTCAAGTACTTCATCGTAAGTCCTTAGTTAGAACTTCTGGACTTCTTCCTTTACCTCTCTACTGAGAGAATGTAGGAATAAATCACATAGTTCCATTTGGTCCATGTTTGGAGCACTGGAAGACAAATAAAGGATCATACGCCATCTTTGGATGAAGTGAGCGACCAATTCATTGTGTTCTTGCTTAATGTGTAAGAATTCCCTGATTCTTGTTCTCAACAGTTTTTTCATATCAAACACCTTGATGAACTCTGAAATGAGTTGTTTAAATGAATTTATCAAAGCTTCAGGTATTCTGTAATACCAATCGAGGGAAATGCCCTCTAACATTTTGGGAAATATTTTAGTATTAACCCCATCCCAACAGAGCAGTTCTCGAATAGCTGTGGCGTAGGACTTGATATGTGCATTCAGGTCTCCCTTCCCTTTGTTATTTGGGTAAATCGGGAAGAGGTCTTGGAAGCATGACACTTCATATGGTGAAGTCTAAGGGATCTTTCAAATATTTTGAATAAGTCCCTATCGCATAGGTGTTGACCATCGATGGTGGTTACTGAGGGGGTGGAGGTGGAATGAGTTGTTGATATGGCATAGTGTATGCATTTGCAGGGGTATAAGGAAATCCCTGTGGTTGAGAAAACATGCTAGGAGAGTAGAACACATCTCCCTGTGGTGATTTGGAATACATGTTTAAGTATAAAGGAGTATTGCCTAAGAATGGATTGTTTTGTACTAGACCGAGAGGTAACATATTCGCCAGCAGAATAGTGTTAGAAATGGTGGTTCTAGTTGGCATTTGTTGTGAATACTGAGGAGGAATGCCCAATGTGCCTATTCCTGTGAGGAGGTATACTTGGCTAGGATGATGTGGAGGATTGGAATTCCCTGCCTGCATGAATCGAGAATTTTGAATTGCTTGAGCAAGTTCTAACCCTCTAACCTTTTCTACTAAAGTTGAGATGACTTCATCTGGTGAAGTTATAGTATTTTGTTTTAGTGGCATTTTTTCGTGTATCCTAATGTTGTATAGGCATGTGGTACCCCACTATGAATTGACCATTGCCCTGTCATATTTTCCCTGAGGGTATTTCCTATAGGTAGCAACATGGAGGTGTTTTCTTGAAATGATACCCCAGGTTGTGTTTGTAAACTTCCTATAGGTAGGTACATACTCCAAGAGTGTTGTTCATTCCTAGCATAATGCATTGAATGTTCATTATCTAAAAATGGACACGGATCTGATTGTCTACTAATTTTTGGTCTAAGTAATACCTGAGGAGACGAACTAAATTCTTCTGTAAACGTCATGGCGTCTGAGCCTGAATGCTCTGGGTGTTCCGTTTGAGCGAGCTGATCCAACTCCTCTATTTGGAAAGAAGAAATATATCTAGTTCTTAGGGGTGGAGTTTGTGTTGACAATTGGCTAGCTGAATAATTGTCACCCCATGCTGAGAGCGAGGGTGATGGTTGTCTATTCAGTTGATTGTAGTATGCTTCAAGACCTAGGAGGAGGTCAGCATATGTGTCGAATCCTGATATAATTCAGGCGGTACATGAATACCCGCAGAATAATGGGAATGAGCAAAGGTGGATGGAAGAAGTGAAAAATATAAGAACTATGTCATTCACATCAGGTTCACCAATTTTGTTGGTGAAGCTGATGCAAAGGCTAATGAGGTGGAAAATATGAAAATGTTGTTTGTTTCATGTCAGGTTCACCAATTTTGTATGATGGAAAAGTGACAAGCGAGCATGGGAATCTATAAGTAACTCTTCCTCGCACCCGACCTCCCGAGGTCGTGCCGAGACAACCGGTGGGGATGGAATATATGTGGGGTATGGGTAAACTAGTTAGGCAGTCTTATATCTTTGACACGCACTAGTGGAATCTGTGAATCTAAGGCAAAAAAGGCCCTCCTAACCTGAACTGACGTGATAAATTGGTCGGCGAGGATTACTGCTTGAAGGCTCCAATCAATATCGAGCTCTGGCATGATTCAATCTATAGGTTGTGGGATAAGGGGAAAATGACCTGGGATTGTTTCGTGTATATCTCTAGATAGGGTCATAGGATAGATGATGGATATGGTGGATTCTACGGGTGATTATCTGGTCTATTCTAAAAATCCTTAGCTTTGTTAGCTACTATATCCAATAAGGATAACTGTGTGATGATGACATGTGGAAGTGGAGTGGATCTAAATACTAATGTGCGTAAGCTAGCATCAACGTCGGATTGACCTGTGGAATCAATGGGTTGTGGGATTTTTGGATCACAACCGTAGATTCGTGGTTATTGTGGACCTGCTATGGTCATGTGCAGAATCAGTCCCTAATCCCTAGTATCCAATAGTCGTATTCCTTTTCAGCTTCTATGTTTAGAACCACAAGTTGTGCAAGCTTCTCAGAGTACCTTACAAGTGTTCTAGAAATCTGAATTCTTAAGCTAGTGTCTATGTCAGTGAGAATATCTCCAACGTTTGGATGTGGGATGAAAGGGTCACAAAAGAATTTTCTCTCTCTTTCAAACCCTTCTACAGTCATGTGGATTTTTATCTAGGGTAATCTGTAGTTTGGCTGGTTTGACCAGAATGTGTGTGCTTGGTCGTCTTCTATGTTTAACCCTCTTAACTGTGAGTTGATCTGTTACAAGTCTGTTGTTTTTTGGAAGACTTGGATTTTAGGATTCTAATCTATATAAGCTATTGCTGTAACAAGATTGGGTTGAGGCACGATTGGTATGAATATGTATTCTCTGGGCTATCTAAGTCTCGTAATTGTCATGTAAAAGAAACAATGTAATACTAACTAATGACAGAATAAATTGAATATGCAAGATATATCTATGTATATTCCTAAATCTGATTTTATTGATAAACTACTAAACAGAAATTAAAAGAACAATTATCTAATATATCTACAAATTGAAAACTAAACTAATAACGAAATTAAAACAAACAAAGCAGCTGAGTATAGCTACTTGTCTGTGCAGTTGTGAATCTATCCTAAATAACCAGATAACTTATCTAATCTATTTGAAAGACTCTCGATCCTACCTCAGAAGTGAGGAATGAATCATAGTTTCTCAAAAACTATCAATCCCCATAGCTTCCCTGGAAATATCGAAAGTGAGATTAACTGAAATGAAATGATTGACTACTGTATTTGATATGTTTTAACTAGAAATTTGAAAGCTTGAACCTAGATTTTGCATAACAGTGGCGAATCCTTGTTGTGTGTGGATTTTTCCCCTTAGAATGATCTCCTCGTTCTTTCGTGCTCACGTGGATCCAGAAAAACGTGTAATGCCAGCATCAACAGAAGTTGATATTGGAACAATGGCAGCTTAGGATACAGACTGAATACAATGCGAGTAGGAGAGGGATAGCACAAGATAACAGAGCTTGGCTTATGCAATTCCTAGTAGGATCTACTACGAGTCATGCAACACAAAACATCCAGAACCTAAAACTATGCTTTTTTACAAACAAAACCTGTAACTTTAATGGCTTCCTACTAAAAATCAAACTATCCTACTCCAATTGATTGGATGAAATAATAACAACACTTGCACAAGGAGAATATGTGGCTTCCTAACAGCTAAACAATACTAACCATACATACAACAAATGAAACTATGAATCCTAAGAAAAATTGAAAGGCTAAACTATTGGAATGAGAAATTCAAAGGAAAATTTGAGGGGCCCATTTGCTTGAGCACAAGGAAACTATTTATAGAATTCCCATTTACCCAAAGGTGAAAACCAAATTGGACTCTTTAACCATAAATAATGTAAAAACACTAATCTAGGGAACCCAAATCATAAATACAAACAAAGGTGGTGAAAAAAGATGGTAAACGTTCAAATTTTACATGAGTCGCATTAAAACGAGCATTATAAAAAACACGTGAAGGACCACCACCATGAGCATGGCGAAGGTTACAGGACCACCACTCTGCCTAGGCAGCGGTCACGAGACCGCTGCCCAAACAGGGCAGCGTTTTCATCACCGAAGACCGAAAAGTAAAGGAAAAGAGGGGGAAGGAAAAATCAAAACACGCAGGGGGCTAAGCAGGGCAATGCGGGATGTTAACGGATACTTGGAGAGATTTTCCAAATCCTGAAAACGTTGCGAGGATACCTGTATCATCATTGGGGCATGTGTAACGTTGTTCTGGCAGTGCAGTACCATACAATTTTGGGTACGTGCAGTGTCAAAAGTGTGCATTTTTCATAGGTAAAGAGAGGTTTCCTTCCTTACCAATGCATGCAATTTCAGTGGACTAACCCTTTCTTCAATGGGGTTTGGAATTTATATGCCAAATAAACCCACCTTTGAGATTGGGGCATAGATGGATTCTCACCGAAACTTATTAATTTACATAGTGGAATGGAGTGGTGCCATTGAAGGAGGAAAAATAAAACAAGTATTTTGGACTTTAATGAAAGACTACTAACTAGGTTTGGTGTTCCTTCAACTATCATTTTAGATAATGCTAAAGCTATTATTGGTGGAAATATTTTCAAATGGTCTGCTATAAATTATATTTATGTCAATACTCCTTAAAATTATTATCCTAAACGAAATAACCTTGTTGAATCAATTAACAAAAACCTTTTGAGGATATTTAGAAGGAATATTGATGAAATTAAGATAACTTGGTAGAAATTTTTTTAAGGCAGACCTATGAGCTTATAGAATCACTCACAAGAGGTCAATTTCTAATTGACCTTTCAATCTTATTTATGGTCTTGTTGAAAATTTTTGCACTTGTGCAAAAATGGGAAACTTGAAACTTTGTCATTATGATGAAAGGCATTGGTGAAGTATACCTAAGCTAAGGAAGTATTGATGTTATTGGTTACTACTAAATTAATTAATGATTAAGTTAAATATACCAGCTATGTGTGCTGTTACAAAATGTAACAAGATCACATAGTCTGGTAATTTCATGATACCTTTAGCAAAAGAACACAAGGGACCCTTAGGACCGCTTGTGTTGTCTTGATGAAGAGACCGAATTACAGAGTGGGTGAAGTGTTAAGTTTTTGGGACAAGAAACATAGGTACAAATTGCAGAAATCAGAGTTCATTACCGAATGTTATAGGTTCTCATTAATGTTATTTCCTTCATGTTTAAGACATTTAATTAAATTATAGAGTTGTGTAGTTCATCATACAATCCATACAGAAAGATGAAATGCAGAAATAAATATACAACTCATTTACAGAATTCAATGTTTCATTTATAAGGAATTTTCAAATGTTTCACACACAAGCAGTGGGATGTAAATGAAAAGTAAATTACAACTACTAAACTAAAAGGGTACACATGAATGAAAGAGAAAGTAAAGGAGTATGAGTGAACCCATCATTGCCTTGGGGTTTCTTTATTTGATTGAAACATCTCCATTTCCAGCTTCTTCTTCTTCTTCATCTCCATTGTAGAAGCCACTATGACTAAAACAGAAGACAAGGATAACTATCAGTTACGAGCTTAGGGATCAATTCATATTCCTAGACTCTCCTAATTTGTGCATATGAATCTCTAATAACAGGAGATATATTCTACTTGAAGATCTAACTGCATACACCCTTTGTTCACCCAGAAAGAAGAAAGAGAAAAGAAGAGAATAATGTGGAAATAAGAGAGGCCAAAAAGCCTAAGTATTTTTCTAAATATTTTCCTAAGTGTGTGGGTAGACATGTTACAACCAAGAAGAAATAGACAAGTCATAAGTACATGCTAGAAAGAAGGAAGAATGTAACTCAAAATTTCAGTAAATGTTGTGAAATGGATGAAGTTACAGAAAGAAGAGACACTGGAAGATAGAATCACATGTTTTAGCCTACAAATAAAGAATAAGAATCAGATTGTCAAGAAGTCCTGAAGTTAACTGGAAAGAAAATATTACAGCTGAAAAGGAATGAAAAGAAGATTCTGGGAAAAATTTTGACAGGGCTTTGGCATGTAAAATGGACATTTACAACTCCTCATCATGTTGTTTTCAACTATAACATGCTTTAAAACGATTATGTAAATTAAGTAAAGTGATACAAAAAAGGAGAAAAGCATTACATTATTATGAAATGAACAATTATGATGTTTTAGCTTTTCAATTACCAAAGCATCTTCAACATAAGTGTAATTTTTTGTATTCTAAATCAGAAAAATACAACTACTATGTTGGAAATGGAAGGAATAAAGAATTCTAAAAAAAAAAATTACCAAGGATTCGCCATGTAAAATCAACTTTTTAAATTTTCTAGCATGCCAGAAATACTACTATCAAGGAAACAAAAGCATCTAAGTAAAAGAAACAAGTTACAGTATTTCAGCAAAGCATTTGAATCAAGGCTTATGCCTAAAAATGGTGTTACAACAGATGAAGAATCATTTACAATTTATATAAAGCCACTGTATAAGATTACAAAGGACCATTTTTGAATTTGAAATAAAGAAATACAAAAGAATGCAAGTTCAGACATTTCATTTTACAGATTATCAAATTCAAGAGATTTTTTTTTCCATTTAAAGTAAACAGTATTTCATACTGTCAAGAAAAATTAAGGGAAGCATGTAGAACATAATCACCTACTCTAAGGAAATAGATCAAACTCAGAGTAGAAAGGATAAATTGTGCGTCAGATCATCATCTTCAGAATACAAAGTAAATACCCACACAAATGGCTCTCATATCCAAGTTAAAGTGTTACAAAAAATTCAAACAATAAAATATCAAGTATCAAAAGGAAACGATACAAATCTTTAGCAAGGTTCCAACCCAGAAAGGATTTGAGTCAAGGCACTATATACTCAGAAAAAGCATAGAGGAATAGTTGAGTAATCACTATAATATGAGATACCTAGATCTAGGTATTAGAGTAAAAAAATATAGATGTAGTTTCAAGCAAGGTAAGACTTCATTTTTCTTCAAAAGAAATAATATATTGTAGTCTCAGGATGATGGAAGAACCAGTTTCTAAGTTTGGAGGAGTCATAAGGTACAAGCAATGTAATTAGTGAAGGAAACTATCAAAGTGAAACCACTGTTCCAATTCTGAATGATAAGTAAAAGAAAATTTCATTATTAGAACAGAGCTCCATAATAGAGGTAAATACTCAGAGAATAAGAAAATTACTTTATGGATGATACAGGAAATTGAAGTGAATATAAACCCATCTATAGCCAGAGTGAGTATGTAAACGAATTTTGAGCTCAAAAATACAACGCTTCAAAAATAAGAATAAGAGATAGAACTCACCAATTAACATCGAGCTATCAAGTCCTCAGAAGAACCATCAAATTCATGGAAAAAATGATAACCCAGAACATGTTTCGAATCGACACGACCATGGATGAACCATAAAAACCCAGTAAATACAGAGAGAGAATGGTTATTAACATTTCTCAAAGAACAAAGTGGAAATGATCAAACAGAAAGATCAATTACTGTGTTCAGAGATCAAAACTTACCCTTCTTGTCAAATTATGGTGGCCATAAGACCCCTGCAGAGAACTTGAGTTAAGACGAGTGGCCAAAAAACCTTCAAAAAATGCGAAGCTTCAGTGCTTCATTGATGGTGGCCAATATAAGAACACCAAGAGACTTCGAAATATAAAGGGTCCGAACAAAAAAGATACATGTCCAATCAAGCACGGAGAAGTAGAATGCAGAGGGGTCGGGTTTAAAAGTTACCCTTAATGGAAAATTTTAGAGCTTCATAAAGAAACCAACAATGGTGTTGAATTTATTTTTTTCCAGGGATTCATTCCTTCATCACCAAAAACCCAAATGAAGTGATCATTATGGGTTAAAGTCACCCTTTAGCTTGAAAACGTGAGAGACGAGTAAACAGAACTCAACCACGGTTCTAGATCAATGACCAAAAATCAGAAGGAAAAAGATCAAGGGCCAAGGATCGAGCTCCAGGCTCAAAACAATTAACTATAGTCAATCCTACTGACCACATTCAATGCATATTCAGAAACCCTAACCGTGAGTACCAAAGATTGACGGCCTTACATCTCAAACTACACAGATCGACAGTTTAAAATCATCACAAAATTTCAACAAAATATTCAACCTGAGTTATGTTTCCACCAAAAAAATGCATGAAGGGGTGAGCCACCATGGAGTAAGGGGATAGCGTACATCATCAGAATAAAACAAAATCATTCCAATGACTTTCAAATTCTAACCATAGTGTATGCTCTCAATAATTCAAATGCCGACCAAATCATGCCATCAATGATCACCTAAAAGGTGAATTTTCAAACTATACACTATCAAATATGCAAAGGCTGCAAATATATACATGCATGTATTTATCAAAATGTGGTAAAGCTATATTATGGCATGTGTAATGTCAAAATGGTCACCCCTTTTATATTTTCTAAGTCCACAAGGGTGGCCAAACCATGGTAAAGTGGAAATGTGTTCGCTACAGAGAAGGAGTTAGAGACAATTTGTTGTATGTCACTTTTGTGACCATTAGAAGCCAAAGGGATGTCAATAAAAGAGCATGTGCACAAGGGCAGGTGGTCCCCATGATGGATGTTTATATTTTGCAAATATTACAATTATTGTAATTATTTGTTCTTGCATAAGGGGTTATTTTTGCATGCTTCACAAGAGGTCAGAACAGAGAAGAAGACAAAGTTGCATGCTCATGAAGGAGACTTGCCTAGCAAGAAAAAACTTATTATTAACAAATTATACACCTAGCCTTATTAAAAATAGAAAAGTCAACTTTAGTTGACTGAGATGTAATCAAAGGTTATTAATGCCTCTTGTACTAGTTTGTATTATTTTATCCCTTTATTTATTATTAAATAAAGGATAAAAATAGGATGCATGGGCGAGTACAAGCCTTAGGATATTTTTAGGAAGGGTGGGTAAATTAATTTTGCTATATATTGTGTGCCTTTGCAAAGCATAAGAAATTTTTGGATATAGGAGTATTGAAGCAATATTTTCCAGTTTTTCCTTCTGAGTGTGAAGCATTTTCTACCTTCCCAATCACTTGTAGTCTTGTGTATGTTTCTATTACTCTTGTGAATATAAATTCCCTGATTAATCATCTTACCCTGTTGCAAAATTCAGTAGTTTGTGCATGATATTAATGTGCATGTTTAGCTTATTAGTATTGTTGTGATAATCTCCCTCAATACCTCCAAGTGTTTTTCCCTTTATATTCTACATAAGAAATATTGGTTCGTGCATCAAGAATCCTTTCACATATCAATTGTGCATAGCCTCAATCAAACCCCTTATATAAATTTGGTGTATCACCTTAGTTTGAATTACTTTATAATCATTTATTACCCTTAAAACCTCGATGCAATTTAGGATAAATCAACAAGGAACCGACCTTTATACCAGAGACTCACCTCAAAATAGGTATAACCCATAGACCTGAGGTGTTTCCATTGTATCTATGAAAGAGAGAGATAAACTTCTGCAAGCTTAGAAAAACTTGCAGCCATCTCTTACAGGGTGGACTTTCAAGATATTATAGTTTCTGGCACACCCGGTGGGACCACGAATCAGATCTGAGTGTAAGTTACAATAGATCCATAGTAGATTTATAGTAGTTGCAGTAATTTATTCTAAAGATTTTAAGATTATTTGGAAACTCCTTTGAGATGATATCAGACCAGTATTGCAGCATGTTCCATGCCTAAAGTGACTACGAGATCATGGGTAAGAGGAATTCCTCCCGAGTTTGTTTCTTTACCTTTGAATTCTTCTAGAAGGAGAAGAGTTGGTAATACTTTACCTTATAATAGACCTGGTTTTGAAAAACCTTCTCTTGATATTCCTTCACCACGTATCAATTTCTCTATTAACATCCTAGTTTTTCAAATGGCTATTCAAAATCCAAGGAATTTTGTGACCTTTACTAATGGCAGACCATTAGTAATCCCAGTTTTCCATGACATCCCTAATGCTGCCATGAAAAGTTTTCCATCATTCACGGGTGAAAATTAGGTTACACCTGCTAAACACATCAAATATTTTGTAGCCATATGTGTTGTCTATAATATTACTCATGAAGACGTAGTTTTAAGACTTTTAGCTGCATTTTTTTAAGGGCAAGCCTTGCAATGCTATAAAAACCTAGAAATTGGAAGCATAAGAACTTGGGATGAATAGGTGAAAAATTGTTGAAACAGTTCTAGGATAACTAAGATCATTTGTCTCTGAATGAACAACTGCCTACTATTAAAATATCCCCTCATGAGTACATGTCTAGCTTCAACATCCATTTTCTAGGACTTGGGAAAGAATCCCAGCAAGTGTTAAGCCTCAAGCTAACCACACTTTTATTTATTACCTCAGAGCTTTAAATAGTGATATTTCAGCTATGATTCAATCTATGGGAGGAAATACTCTTTTGGATGCTTATGATATTTCTATAAAATCTTAAAATAGCCTTATTGAAGCCAAAAAATTGGTAACAAGGCCTTCAATGCCTTTTTAGTAGATTTGTCACCTATTCCGCAGCCTATTACAATCATATAACCTGTTGTTGTAGCCCCATCAGATGATGTATTTAAAGATTTGAAGACTATGGGGAATAAGTTAAATTCAATTGAAAATAGAATTGCATTACCTAGTAGACCCTATCAGGCTCCTTATCATCAAAATCAATAGAATCAGCAAAACAAGCAGCCCTATCAATAGAATAGAAATTATAGGCAACCTTATGAGCAAAGGCAGTTTCACCCAAAGGCTCCTAGTTCATCTAACACTTTAGTCCCAGTTAATATGGCTAAAAAAGTGTGGTGTCAACCTTGCAATCAACCTCATTCAGGTGCAAGTTGCCGAAATGCTTTTCTGAATCTAAATCTTGTTGCATAACCTCAATCTGAAAAATTATTCATGCCTTAAATGGAGGGTGGGCAGCAAGAAACTCATGTTCAGAAATCACCTGAACAAAATTTAGTAAACTTCAATGAGGATGATTTCATTGCAGTCACTACTAGGGCTCAAGGAAAAGATGTTGAAAGTCAAAAACAACAAAATAAGCTTATCCTACATACTGTCACTGATAAAACATCATCAATAGTCCCAAAGTCAACCAAAAATTCTATTGTTCCTCAAAAAATAACAAGTGTTCGAGTTGATAAAGGCTATCAAAAACATCTACATCCTGATCCAAGAAGACTATTCATACCTTAGATATCCAAGGTAGGTGAAGTAGAATAAATTTTTGCAAAAGCTTACTCTAAGACAGTTGAATCCGTCTCTGAAACTGTTGCTTCTTTTAACATTGTTGATATAATGAAAAAGCATAACGTTAACATCTAAATGTGGGATGCTCTAATTATTCCTCAACAATAAGATTTAATTTCTCATGAACTAGCTAAGCTACAGATTTCTTCAAATACAACAGAAAAGGAAGTTCAGAAGGCAGACATGGTCCTTGGAATGTTTGAACAAGACCGCATTAAATAAGTTAAGTGGATGGTTCAGAAAGTTATAAACTCTCATGAAATCAAGAAGCCACCACCATTTTATTTTTCATTGATTATTGGAGAACATTTAGTTTATAATTACATGGTGGACAGTGGCACAAGTAGCACAGTTATGCCAAAAGAAATTACAGTAAAATTGGGTCTGCAGTATGAGCCTACAGAAAGGAGTGTCTTACATCTTGATGTAACTGCAACCAATACAGTTGGTGTAATAAGAAATTTAGAGGTGACGTTACATGCTTGCCCAAATGTTTCTATTATACAAGATGTTACTATTGTAGATTTTCCCCCATACTTTACTTTATGCTTATCGAAAGACTTTACAACAAAAAGAGGAGCTTATATTTCTTCAGATTGGTCTTTGTTATTTTTTACTACTCATTACGGCAAAAAATTTACTATCAATTCATAACCATTGGCCAGATTTCACATTGAGCCTCACTCTCCAAATGCGTTGGATAATTATTGATCCTTAGATTAGTCTTACTTTGATGAGGTATCTCAGGTTTCAATATTAGATGGTGTTTCTAACATGTTTATGAATGAAAAAATAGTGGAAGAACTTTCTCATGATCCTTGTAAGGAGGTTAAAGAACACATGTTTTGTGTGTATTGTATGCATGAAGAAAATACACCACTTCCCTTATTTTCCAAAATAGAAGATTCAGTAAAATGGATTTGGAAGCTTCATTTTTATGGAGCTAAGAACAAGAAAGGACAAAGAGTAGGTTTGACACTCACTTCCCCAAAAAATGAAACCTATTTATTAGCTTTGAGTCTCTAATTTCCATGTACTTGTAATGTAGCTAAATAGAAAGCATTAATTCATGGATTACTTTGGGCCAAAAAGAGAGGTATCATCACATTACGAGTCTTTGGTGACTCTAAGTTGTTTATCAACCAAATGAATAACTTTAATGTTTATAATAATCTATTAATGAAGTCTTACAAACATAGAGTTTCAGACTTAATGAAAATTTTCAACGCTATTAATATTTAGTCTATTCCTAGAACTGAAAACAAACATGTAGACATACTTATAGCAGTTGGTGCTAGTTTCGAAGTGTTGAAATAGATAGAAAAAAGTAAAATTCAGCCCCATATTAAACTAATTGTCACGCCCTCTATACTTGATAATGATTTAAATTGGAAAGTTTGTGAAATTGATTATCAAATCTGTAGGTTTTTACATCAAGAAGTTGAATTTTCTGCAGTAAATCAGGATAAATTACAACATTTATATGGTGACCAGATTGTTCAACTAAAGACAAAAAAATTACCTCGAGGTCTTGTAACATTTTAGGATATCTTCAACAATGATGATCAGTTAAGAAATGTCAAAACTAAAATGTCAACATATGCTGATAATTACGAAGAGATCTCGGTTGATGAGGGGAAAAATCTATCTCTTTGAAAGGTATGTTCCTTAACTAAAAAATAGTCATTTATTGATCTTTGCAAGGAATTTAAAGATGTTTTTGATTGGAAATATGAAGACCTAAAAGGATTTGATCCCAGTTTAGCACAATATACAATCGAGTTGCAGCCAAATTCTAAACCTGTTAAAAAGAAACATAGGCCTTTAAATCCCAAAATAGAGCCTCTAATGAGGAAAGAATTATCTAAGTTTATTGAATCAGGTATTATATTTCTAGTTAATCATTCAAGTTTGGTAGCAAATCTTGTTCCTATTAGGAAGAAGAATGGTGAAATCAAACTATGTGTAGATTTCAAAGATCTTAATAAGACTTCATTAAAATATCATTACCCACATCCCAAATATGGATCATATTTTAAGAAAATTTTATGGTGCAGACAAATTATATCTCCTTGACGGTTATAGTGGATATTATCAAATTTTAGTCTAGGAGGAAGATAGATATCAAACAACTTTTACCACCAAGTGGGGTACTTATGCTTACAAAAGGATTCCTTTTGGTCTTTCAAATGTCAATGCAACATTTCAATGTGCAATGGACATGGATTTTTGGAGATTGTTAAATAAATTCATCCTGGTTTATTGTATACAATCGAGTTGCAGCCAAATTCTAAACCTGTTAAAAAGAAACATAGGCCTTTAAATCCCAAAATAGAGCCTCTAATGAGGAAAGAATTATCTAAGTTTATTGAATCAGGTATTATATTTCTAGTTAATCATTCAAGTTTGGTAGCAAATCTTGTTCCTATTAGGAAGAAGAATGGTGAAATCAGACTATGTGTAGATTTCAAAGATCTTAATAAGACTTCATTAAAATATCATTACCCACTCCCAAATATGGATCATATTTTAAGAAAATTTTATGGTGCAGACAAATTATATCTCCTTGACGGTTATAGTGGATACTATCAAATTTTAGTCTAGGAGGAAGATAGATATCAAACAAATTTTACCACCAAGTGGGGTACTTATGCTTACAAAAGGATTCCTTTTGGTCTTTCAAATGTCAATGCAACATTTCAATGTGCAATGGACATGGATTTTTGGAGATTGTTAAATAAATTCATCCTGGTTTATTTAGACAATATTACCATGTTCTCAAAAAATCTAGAAGAACACATGATACATCTAAGGCAAACCTTTCAATTATGCAGACAGTTTGAGGATATCTTTGAATGTCCACTTAATTCTATCTTTTCAAGTACATCAGGGTAAATTACTTGGTCATATTGTTTCCAAGAAAGGATTAGCAATTGATCCTTTTAGGATTGAAGCCATATCACAGCTATCATTTCCTCATCATAAGAAGGCATTACATATTTTTCTAGGAAAAATCAACTTTGTTAGAAGATTTGTTCCATATTTTGTAGCATTGGTTAAACCACTCATAGCTATGCTAAAGAAAGAGAAAAATTTCTCTTGAACAAGAAAAGGGAGAGAAGGTTTTGAAGCAATAAAAAAATCTATCTCTCAGGCTCCTACTGTTGTAAATCCAAATTTTGATAAAGATTTTACAATGTATGCACTTACAGGAGCTGAAACAATCTTAGTTATTCTAACTCAAGTTAAGGGTGAGAATATTGAGAAGCCAATTGCTTTCTTTGGAAAGAGTTTGCATGATTACGAAAAAAGGAACACATTTCTTGAAAAACAAGTACTTTCAGTAGTCAATGGACTAAAGAATTTTAAGTACATTCTTTCAAACAATAAAATTCATGTCCTTTTTTCTCACCTAAGTGTGAAAGTTTTCTTTTTAAATAGAGAATTAAATGAGAAAAGGGCAAGCTGGATAACGAAGGTTATGGAATATGATGTTGATATCCGGGTTGCTAAGATAGTTTGAGGGAAAGGTTTATGTGAACATGTAATTGCTGATATGGAAAAATAGCAAGCTCTTGAACCTAAAGATTCAAAACAACATGTTGAAATTGCGTATCAGCAATCGAACACCATGGTCCAACCAGAAAATCAGCAAACTGAAATTTCTCAAGAGATTCATGAATCCAGGAGGATGACTAATTTTGTTAATTACTTACAACATGGCACCTATTTGAAAGGTATGGAAAAAAATAAACGAAGATATTTCAGGTTACAAGTTGCTCCCTATCTCTTTTTTGATAGTGTGTTGTTCAAAAGAGATATAAATGGAATCTTGCTACGATGTGTTGACTACGATAAAATTTAGAAATAACTATCAAAATTCCACGAAGGACTTGTAGGAGGTATCTTCTCGACACGTATCACATCCTTAAAAAATATTAAAGCTGGTTAGTATTGGCCTAACATATTCAAGGACTATTTTGAATGGATTAGAAAATGTAATAAATGTTCTTTCTTTGTTGGAAGAGAATGTTTAGCTTCAGTGCCTTTACAACCTATCTTAGTTGATCATCCTTTTATGTAGTTGGGTCTTCATTTTATTGGCATGATAAACCCACCTTCATCACAAGGACACAAGTGAATCTTAACTACTACAGATTATTTTACATGATGGATTGAAGCAATAGCCTTGAAGGATGCTAGTGAAGCTTCGATACTATCCTTTTATTAAGGTATAGTCTACAGATTTGGTGTTCCGGAAACTATCATATCAGATAATGCTTTAGCATTTCTTGGTGCTAAGATAATAGATTGGGCTGTCAATAACAGAATTTACTTAAGTTCTTCATCTAATTATTATCTGAAAGGTAATGACTTAGTTGAAAGTACTAACAAGAATATTTTAAGGATCATCAAAAGAACACTCAAAGATAATCAAAGATCTTGGCATCTGATGTTGAATTCAACACTTTAGGCAGATAGGGTGACTCCTAAATGAACAGTTAGCAATTCACCATACAAACTTGTGTATGGAAAAGAAGCAAGAATGCCTATTTCAGCTGAGTTACCTACATTGGATTTGCTACATCAAATGGAGCTACTTGAGAATGAACCATTACAGGTTCATTATGTAGAGTTAATGGAATTACAAGAACTAAGAGATAAAGTTCATTTGAATATGGAAAAGAATTAGAAACAAATGAAGAATACTTTTGAAAATAAATCCAAATTCAAAATCTTCAATGAAGAAGATAGTGTGTTAAAGTGGGATACTGATCATGTAAAGCTAGGAAAACACAAAGTTTAATATAATTTAGAGTGGCCCTTACATGATTTCAGCTTGGAAAGAACACAATTCTTTTCAGCTTTCGAAGCTGAATGGAGAGGAACTTCCCATTCCTATGAATGGTATGTTTCTCAAACACTATTATTGAAAAATCTCACAGTGATTGTTAGAGTAGGATTTCCCTTCAATAAGTTTAGTCCCTGCACATTGCATTGTTTTTAAATAAAATAATTGCATTCATGCATGTGATCTGGTTTACTAGATGATTTCCCAGTTTTAGATCCATTTTCGAAGGGTTAGAACTTTCAGAAACGACAAATTTTGGTTACATGTTTGGACTCCATGCCCAATGGACAAGAGAAAGGAACTTATCTATAAGCTAGCAGGAAGTTTTCCCCACAGGATCGCTATAAATTTTGATAATTTTTACACTTGTGCAAAAATGGGCAACTCGAAACTTCATCATTACAATGAAAAGCATTGGTGAAGTATACCTAAGCTAAGGAAGTTTTGATGTTACTGGTTACTGCTGAATTAATTAATGATTAAGTGAAATCTGCAGCTATGTGTGCCGTTACAAAACATAATAGATCACATATTCTGTAATTCCATGACACCTTCAGCAAAATAACACAAGAGCCTTGAAGGACAGTTGTGTTGTCTTGATGAAGACACCAAATTATAGAGTAGGTGAAGTGTTAAGTTTTGTGATAGAAAACATAGGTACAAATTACAGAAATAAGAGTTCATTATCGAATGTTATAGGTTCTCATTAATGTTCTTTCCTTCATATTTAAGACATTAAATTAAATAACTGAGTTGTTTGGTTCGTCATACAATCCAAGAAGAAAGCTAAAATGCAGAAAGAAATATACAAATCATTTACATAATTCAATGTTTTATACATAAGGAATTTTCAAATGCTTCCCACACAAGCTGCGGGATGTAACTGAAAAGTAAAGTACAACTACTTAAATAAAAGTTACACATGCATGAAAGAGAAAGTAAAGGAGTATGAGTGAACCCATCATTTCCTTGGGATTTCTTTCTTTGATTGAAACATCTCCATTTCCAGATTCTTTTTCATCTCCATTGTAGAAGCCACTATGCCTGAAAAGAAGAAAAGGATAAGTATCAGTTACGAGCTCAGGGATCAATTCATATTCCTAGACTGTCCTAATTTGTGCATATGAATCTCTAATAACATGATATACATTCTACTTGAAGATAAAACTACATACATGCTTTATTCACCCAGAAAGAAGAAAGAGAAAAGATGAGAAGAACATGGACAGAAGAGAGGCAAAAAATCTTAAGTATTTTCCTAAGTGTGTAGGTATAGGTTACAACTAAGAAGAAATAGACTAGTCATAAGTACATGCTGGAAAGAAGGAATAATGTGACTCAAAATTTCAGTAATTGTTGTGAAATAGAAGAAGTTACAAAAATAAGAGAGACTGGAAGATAGAAGCACATGTTTTAGCCTACAACTAAAGAAGAAGAATCAGATTTCAAGAAGCTGAAGTTGACTAGAAAGAAATGATTATAGCTAAAAAGGAATGAAAAGAATATTCTGGAAAAAATTTCACAGGGCTTCGCCATGTAAAATGGACATTTACAACTCTTCATCATGTTGTTTTCAACTATCACATGCTTTAAAAGGATTATGTAAATTAAGTAAAGTGATACAGAAAAGCAGAAAAGCATTACATGATTAGAAATGAAAAATTATGATGTTTCAGCTTTCAATTACAAAATCATCTTCAAGAGAAGTGTTATTTTATGTATTCTGAATCAGAAAAATGCAACTACTATGCTTGAAATGGAAGGAAGAAAGAATTTTGAAAAAATAAATTCCAAGGCTTCGCCATGTAAAATCAACTTTTTAAAATTTCCAGCATGCCAAAAATACTACTATCAAGGAAATAAAAGCATCTAAGTAAAAGAAACAAGTTACAGTATTTCAAAAAAACATCTGAATCAAGGCTTATGCCTGAAAATGGTGTTACAGAAGATGAAGAATTGTTTGCAATTTTAAGAAAGCCACTTAGAAGATTGCAAAGGACCATTTTAGAATTTCAAATAAAGAAATACAAAAGAATACAAGTTCAAACTTTCATTTTACAGATTATCAAATTCAGATATTTGTTTTACATCTAAAGTAAACCATATTTTATACTGTAAAGAACAATAAGGGAATCATGTAGGACATCATCACCTACTCCAGGAAAAGATCAAACTCAGAGTAGAAAGGATAAATTGTGCATCAGATCATCATCTTCAAAATAAAAAGTAAATACCCACACAAATGGTTCTCATATCCAAGTTAAAGAGTTTTAGAAAAGTCAAACAATCAGATATCAAGTCTCAAAAGGAAAGGATACAAATATTTAGCAAGGTTCCAACCCAGAAAGGATTGGAGTCAAGACACTATATACTCAGAAAATCATAGAGGAATGGTTGAGTAATCAGTGTAATATGAGATCCTAGATCTAGGTACTAGAGTCAAGCGATATAGATGTAGTTTCAAGCAAGGTAACACTTCATTTTTCGTTAAAAGAACTAATATATTGCAGTCTCAAGATAATGGTGGAACCAGTTTCTAAGTTTAGAGAAGTCATAAGGTAAAATAAATGTAATATGTGAAGGAAACTGTCAAAGTGAAATGACTGTTCCAGTTCTGAATGATAAGTAAAAGAAACTTTCATTATTAGAACAGAGCTCTAGAATAGAGGTAAATAATCAGAGAATAAGAAAACTACTTTATGGATGATACAAGAAATTGAAGTGAATATAAAGCCATCTACAGCCAGAATGAGCACCCAAATGAATTTTGAGCTCAAAAATACAAAGCTTTAGAAATCAGAATAAGAGACATAACTAACAAATTAACATCGAGCTATCAAGTCCTCAGAGAACCATCAAATTCAGGTCAAAAAATGATAACCCAAAACAGGTTTCGACTCGAATGACCATGGAAGAGCCAGAAAAACTTAGTAAATATAGAGAGAGAATGATTATTAACATTTCTCTAAGAAAAAAGTGAAAATGAAAAAACAACGATCAGTTACTGTGCTCAGAGATCAAAACTTACCCTTCTCATCAAACAATGGTGGCCATAAGACCCTGTAGAGAGCTCAAGTTAAGATGAGTGGCAAACAAACCTTCAAAAAAGTTGAGCTTCATAGCTTCATCAATGCCGGCTAATAAAGAAACCAGATACTTCAAAATATATAGAGCCGAACAACAAAGATACATATCCAATCAAGCTCGAAGAACAGAATCCAAAGGGGTCGGGTTTCAAAGTTACCCATAATGGAAAAATTCAGAGCTTCACAAAGTAACCAACAATGGCATCAAATAACAAATTCCAAGGCTTCACCTGCATCACCCAAAAACCAAATGAAGTGATCATTATGGGTCGAAGTCACCTTTTAGCATTCAAACTCGAGAAACGAGTCAACAAGACTCAACCATGGTTCAAGATCAATGACCACAAATCAGAATGACAAAGATCAAGGGCCAAGGATTGAGCTCCAGGCTGAAAACAATTAACTACAGTCAATCCCACTGACCACATTCAATGCACAGTCAGAAACCCTAACCATGAGTGTAAATATCGACGGCCTTAGATCTCAAAGTACACAGATAGGTGGTTTAAAATCATCACCAAATTTCCAAAAAAGACTGAACCAGAGTTAGGTTTCCACCGACAAAACACATGAAGGGGTGAGTCATCATGGAGAAGGGGGTAGTCCACATCATTAGATTAAAATAAAATCATTCTAATGACTTTCAAATTCTAACCATAGTGTATGCTCTCAATAATTCAAATACCGACCAAATTATGCCATCAATGATCACCGAAAAGGTGAATTTTTAAACTATACACTATCAAATATGCAAAGGCCACAAATATATACATGCATGTATTTATCAAAAGGTGGTAAAGCTATATTATGGCATGTGTAATGTCAAAATGGTCACCCCTTTTATATTTTCTTAGTCCACAAGGGTGGCAAAACCATCGTAAAGTGCAAATGTGGTCCCTACAGAAAAGGAGTGTTGTGCCCACACTTTTTATAGCTCAGTTACTGGTTGTTTCTTTGCTCATAGACATGTTTCGACAGAGATTTGTTATATCTTGGACATTATATTAGAGATTGGACCTTATTAGACATGTGTGGACATTCAAGCATATAACACCAATTTATCTTGATTTCTATGTTGTCGCATTTTCTTATGATGTCATGGATACTAATGGATATGATGTTATTTTTGGAACATAATTATATTGATGGATACTTAGTTGTTGCATGTTGGGATTCTATGGTTATATGTCACTTTATCATCTTGTCTAACTTTGGAGAATTGAGTATAATTGTGCACATTGTCACATTTTGATTGTAGTAGGATGTTAGGCTAGTTTAGAACTCATTGATATCTTGTTGAGTCGTTGATTTATATTGTATCGGATAGGTGCAGTTAATGTTTGCAATGAGTGTGCAGGTGACAGGTTTACAGAAGAACGTAGGATTCAGGCCAGCTACACAATCTTGCACAAGCAGCCCACAGGATGAGTCCTAGCCATGCTCATTGTGTGAAGCCTTAGTGTAGGAGAATATTATTTTGGGCACCATGAGTGACCCCAATTTTTGTAATGTATTGTGCCTTGAATTATTAATTTTGTTTAGGGTAATTAGTTATGTTGTAAACCTATTTTGGGAGTTAATAATCCCAATTTCATTAAAAAAATTATGTTGTTTAATGAGTCACTTAATCACAAGGGTTTAGGGTCACATGTGAAACCCTTGGGTGGTATCCACACCCTCTACCCTTGTGTCAAAAATGCAAAATCAGAAATTGGGTTATTTTGGGCATTTTTGGGGAACCCTTTTTAACTTGGGAGTTCCCCTAACATAAAAATGAGCCCTTGGACCCTACCTAGTGGGTAGGGGGGCTTATCTCCAAGGCTAGAGGGAGTTTTCTCTACCTTTTTACCTCTTTTTTGGTCACATCCATGTAAGGGGTATGGATTGGAGTGCTTGTTAAAAGTCTCACTAATTTTGTCTTCTTAACATTTTGGGGAATTTGGGAGATAAGGGAAAAAAGACTTTTTTACCCTTTCTCTCTTTTGTTTTTGCATCTTTGACCTTGGAGGATGAGAGGGGTGACACATGGCACCCCCTCATTTGTGAGGATTCTTGCTTGCTCCTCTTCAAATTCCCCTTCATGGGAAAAGAGAGGGAATTCTTTTTGAAACTTCTTGCTTGGGATGCTTGTGAGATTTGGAGCTTGAGATTTTCTTGAGTCAAGAGTGGAGAAATTTGAAGTTGGAAAGCTTTTTGGAGATCTTTCCTTTAGGTAGGCTCTTATGTCTTATTGCATGTGTTGTTTTTTCATCTTAGTTGTTAGAGGGGCTACTTGAATTTGTTATTTTTGCATGTGAATTTTGGTTGTTTGTTGTTTAAATGACATACGAGTAATAAGGAGGGTATGGAGGTCTAGTTATTGTGCTTATAATCTTGGTAAAAACTTTTGGAGAACTCCTCTCCTCTTTTCTCCATTGTTTTTAGAGGAAGAACTTGGGTTCTTCTCTTGCCACCTTGGAAAATTTTGGAGTTTTGCCTTAGATTTTAACCTATTTTTGTGTGGTTGTATCTTGGTTGTTCACCCCTTTTTCTTGTACAAGTTGTGGTTAGTCTTCCTCTTTCCCATGGGCTTGGGGGAGGATAGCATGCATCCCAACCTTGGGAGAGGCATGTAATGATGCCTATGGTTGGGTGGCAAACAAGCTCTTTCTCCTTGTTGGTTTCTTTCTTGAAGACAATGTACATTGGGATCTCATGTTTAAAGTGGGTTGTTGGATTGGAGCTATTTACCTCCTTCACTCTATTGTGGACATTACCTCTTGTCTTTTGCAAAGAATGGTTTAGTGGAGTTTTTGTTGTTGCAAAACCTCTTCTTTGTATTTGTAAATTTCTTTGAAGAAGTGTAAGATACTCTTGAGAAAATTCTCTCTTCGAGCTTGTAAGAAGTCTTGTAATAAACTTGAGTAGCTATGTATTGGTGTATGTTTTGTATATGATAATTTCAAATCTTGAAAAAGGAAATGTTGTACTTGTTGTTTTCTTAAATATAAAAAAATCTGATATGTAATCTCTTTTGAAAGAAAATGTATAAATTTTAACATATGTCTTTCTTGTAAACATATATATATATATATATATATATATATATACACACACATTATGGTGAATATTCCTCTTGTTTATAAATCTGAAAAGTTTTGCTGAGTTATTGCATTTGAAAGAAATGCTATAACCTTGTAGAAATTCTCTTTTGCAATATAAATTTGAACTAAAACATGAGCACTACCTTTTAAAAATATGTGTGTGTGTGTGTGTGTGTGTGTGTGTGTGTGTGTGTGTGTGTTTTTTAAGGAATTATACTTTGTTATAAGAAATTTGTTGTTTAACTTTGGAAGAAACTATTTTTATTTGTGAAATGCACATCTCCTTGTATATTAATATGGTTTTAGAATTTTTTTTTATTTGTTCAAAGGAAATTGGCATTGGGAATAGGGTGGTGTTCTTGTTTTTTTTTTTGTCAAAAAAAATGACAATATAAATGTTATCAAATTAAATCCTTCAAAAAAAAATATAATGGTATATATATATATATTATATTATATATGCTATATTATATACATATTCACAAAAAAAAATTTAACAGCATCTATATATATAATACTCTATATATATATATATATATATATATATATATATATATATATATATATAAACAAAAACTTTTTTTTTTTACATTGGTTAACAAACAAAAATGTTTGTTTTATTTAAAATGAATTTAATAACAAAATAAAAATTTATGTAAATGGTGGGGGGTTTGGCCCCCCCACCCCTGCACCATTCTGCGGGCGGCTGGCCCCTTCTTTAACACTTCACCTCCCTCCTCACGCCGTGGCCTGCTCCACTCATACCCCCATGACTGCCCCCACCAGTTATTTTCCTTCCCTGCGTCCTCCTTTGGCTACTGCGCTGCCCTCCCCACACGTCCTTTCCATGACCTATCACCCCTTCCCCCACTCCACCTCCCTGCACCTTCACCGCGGCCCTTCCCCACTCCTCCACGCAGCCCCCTCACGCATTCCCCCTACCAAAAACAAAAAAAAAAATCCACCCCTCCCCACTCACAGACCAAAAATAAATACATATACCTAAATATGTATATTTATCAAAAAAAAAGAAAAAAGAAGAAAGTCTTGGGATATTTGGCTATCACAAAAAGGGAAAACATAAGGAATTTTCAAGCTTTCTTGGCCTGTCCTCTACCTACAAATAACAAACAAAGAAAATGAGAGAAAATAACATGGAAATGAAAAGAGAAAAGAAAGAGATAAAGGGATTTAGGTCAAAATTATATCTAGGGCTGAGATTGGTCAGATCCTAGGGCTCAAATAAGACCCTACATACTTTGGAATAGGGGAAATAAAGTGGAAATAGTAAATAAATTTTAAAAAAAAGGAGTGTGATGAGGTAAGTAAATAAGAAGAGGGTGAATAAAATAGAAGGGGTGTACTTTTGCTAATTATGGCCCTAGTAAATTTAAAAGATAAGTAAATAGTTAAAGACAGGATTAGACTGGTAACTAATTAAATTAGGTAAATTAAATTAGAATAAAATTAGTTATTATTGAGAATGGGTTAAGTGATGGATAAGTATTAATTCAACACCTCCAAAAAAAAATTCACTCTAAAATTTTAGTCACATTTGGTGTGTTCTTTTGGTGCCTTGGGAGAGACATTACATTTGGTATCAGAGTGGAAGTTTGCACATGTGGAAACTCTGGGTAAATAAATTAAAATAGTTAATGGTAATTTTAATAACATTAAATGGAATAAATGAATAAAAATAAATATTTAAAAATCATCTGCAACCATTAAATTTTAAATTAATAACTTTTTCACTTACCTCGTGCACAGGATGGAACCCAAGAGGGGACAATCAGCTAGAGGCATGGGGTGTAGTGCACCTACATGGGAGCCACCAGAACTCAAATTTGGGCCTCATATATTAGAGGCCTTGCACAAACTGATAGGCGTTGTGGATCAGTGTCTACCACCACCGCAGGAGGTGAGATTGGAGACACCATTGGGAGACGAGGATCCGATAGGCAAGGACATGCATTTAGAGCCGCCAGAGCATGATACACAGAGGTAGGAGAGGTCACATAACCCTTCCGTTCATCATGAGAGGGTAGCCTCATTCCATTGTAGCCACTCACAAAGTCTTGATGGACCATTCGAGGATAGGCGACCCTCTTCGCCTGCTGGACTACATCGTCAGGATCGAGATACAGGTAGTGTGATCAGGGATCTTCTTCACTTGTAGCCACCCACCTACACTGGCTCTATAGATGGCTTTGGGGCTGATTCATGGCTCCTTAGCTTGGATAGTTTCTTTGGCTTGCACTCTTAAGAGAGAAACGTCAACGCAAGGTTCGCTATACACCTCCTCTGAGACACAACAGGTGTTTGGTGGAGGAATGAGGAGCAGAAGATTTATCTGACTCGAGAGATAGTGACCTTGGAGAGGTTTAAGGAGTGATTCAGGGCTCGTTATATGTCTGAGCATTTCGTGTAGAAGAGGATAGATGAGTTTCATGACTTATGACAGGGATCTGGCACAGTAGCACAGTATGAGAGTAGGTTCCTGGATCTTCTGCAGTATGTGGACTACTTGCAAGATGAGAAATTTTAGGATAACAGGTATATTCAAGGCCTTAATGTAAATATAGATGGAGCAATTAGGATGTTATCTCCTCCCACACTTGAGAAGGCCGTTGAGAAGGCCTACTTAGCTGAGGAGAATAGGACCAAGGCACAGGAGCACCATCATAGAAACAAGAGCAAGTTTTAGGAAAGGATACATGCCTTTTAGTGTCAGAGGTAACAAGGTACTGCACCACCCTCTAGAGGAGGATTTTTTCCTTCGCCAGCAGCCACGAGGGCTCCACCGCACCCGTAGCGACAGACACACCAGCAGGGCCACCCGCAACAGGGGGCTAGACAGACACAGGGATTTTAGACAAATTTTTCTAGAGGTGGTTTTGATGGAGCCAAGGATAGGAGGTAGGGTACTCAGCAGGAACATACAGTTCACATGTAGCAATCTACTAGGGTTAGACCAGTAGGATCAGTATGCTAGAGTACAAGAGGGATCCCATCTCAGAGGGGTACAGGAGGATGTTTTATTTGTGGATCTCTTGATCACTATGTGCACATGTGCCCGTAAAAACCCAATACCATTGATGCACAGAGAGCTTCTAGATCTAAGCAGACAGTGGGTGACATGGGACGCACCCATCATGTATATGCAGTGGTTGACAACTGTCAAGCTGAGCATCAGGCCATAGTCATTAAGACAATAGGTATTATCAGGGGTATTTCTGTCTCGGTAATTTTTGATTCAGGTGCTTCAAATTCTTGTATATCACCTTCTATAGTGGATTAGTGTGGGCTAGTTGTGGCTAGGCAACCAAATATTTGGTAGGTTGAGTTTGCCTCTGGGGCCAAACTCGTCGTGGACTCATATGTGGAGAGTTGCGTACTTGATATAGGAGCATTCTCCACTACTCTTGACCTCCGAGTTATCCCTCTAGGTTCCTACCAGGTAGTTTTAGGTATGGATTGGCTCGAGACTCATCGAGCTAAGGTGGTATGCAGAAATAAGGCCATTGAGTGTCAGGATGATCTTGGAAGTGCAGTTGTGATCTCAGGGATGCAGAGGCCTATCTCCTTACGCATGATATCAGCTAAGCAACTCAAGTAGAGCATCCGTAAGGGTTGTCATTTATTTTCTATCACCATCAGTGATCGATCAGAAAGCACTTCAGAGAACTCACCCTAAGATGACCATGCAGTATTGAGGGAGAATATAGATGTGTTTTCAGGTGAGCTTCTAGGGTTACCACCCCGCAGAGAGGTAGATTTCAACATTAATTTAGTACTTAGATCTACACCAGTTTCTAGGGCACCTTATCAGATGAAGACTCAGAGTTTCATGAGCTCAAGATTCAGTTAGAGTTGTTAGATAAGGGTATCATTTGCCCTAGTGTATCTCCTTAGGGAGTACCAGTCATATTTGTGAAAAAGAAGGATGGTTCTCTCAGACTTTGTGTAGACTTCAGGCAGCTCAACAAAGTCACAATAAAGAACCGTTATCCGCTCCCTAGGATTGATGGCTTGTTTGATCAGATGCGTGGAGAAAGAGTATTCTCCAAAATTGATCTCAAGTAAGGGTACCATCAGTTGCGCATATCAGATACAGACATTCATAAGATAGTGTTTTGCACACGTTATGGGCATTATGAGTTCACAGTGGTTCCTTTTGGTTTAACCAATGCCCCAGCTATCTTCATGATCATCATGAATGGAGTATTCAGGACATTTTTGGATCACTTTGTTTTAGTTCTCCTTGATGAAATATTGATTTATTATCATTCCGAGGAGGAACACGAGGAGCATTTGAGACAAGTACCTCAGGTTTTGAGAGAGCAGAAGTTGTATGGGAACTTGGAAAAATGCAGCTCCCTTTAAAAAGAGATTCAGTACTTAGTTCATATCATATCAGGCGAGGGCATCTCCGTAGATCCCTCTAAGATATAGGCTATCTTGGACTGGTTAGTACCCACATCAGTTACTGAGGTAAGGAGTTTCATGGGTTTGGCAGGGTATTACCGCAGGTTCGTACAGGAATTTTATAGGATTGCTCACCCTATCACTTCTCTTCAGAGGAAAGGAAAAAATTTTGATTGGTCAGAAAAGTGTGAGCAGGCCTTTCAGTTGCTTAAGGAAAGGTTAACCACTAGATGCATCACTAGAGGGTTTGAGAGCAGTTCTTATGCATGAGCATCGGGTTATCACATTTGAGTCTTGTAAGCTCAAGGAATAAGAGATTAATTATCCTACTCATGACTTGGAGCTTGCAGCAGTTGTTCATGCTCTAGTGCGTTGGCAACATTTCCTTTTGGGTAGACCTTTCATTTTGAGGATAGATCATCGTAGTTTGCAGCATATCTTCTCATAATCAAACCTCAACGCTTGTCAAAGGTGTTGGATGGAGTTCCTATGTGAGTATGACATGGAGGTGTAGTATATCAAAGGAAAAAAAAATGTTGTTGCAGATGCACTTAGTAGATGATGACATGTGCTTACTTCTTTGACACTTTAGTCAGATTTGAGAGGCAGGATTCTTGAGCACCTTCCAGAGGACATGTTTTATGAGGGAGCTAGACAGATGTTGGAGTCATAGGGTTCCTTAGAGGGTAGATATTCTGGGTGTGTTTTAGAGATAGATGTTTTGCTTCAGTTCTACAGTCGCATCTACATGCCTAAGTCAGGTGAACTGCGTAACTTCATCCTCATAGAGGCTCGTTAAGCCCCATATGCGGTGCATCCCAGAGTGAAGAAAATGCATGCTGATCTAAGGGAGTTATATTATTGGCCAGGGCTTTGATGGGACATAGAAAATTCTGTTGCATGTTGCCTTGAGTGCCAGAGGGTCAAGGCAGAGCATTCGCATCCCGCAGGACTTTTACACCCCCATGATATTCCCAAGTGGAAATGGGATGTGATCTCTATGGATTTCATAGTCAGACTTCCTATTTCTTCTTATCATCATGATGCCATTGTGGTTACCATGGATAAGTTGACAAAGGTTGCGCACTTCTCACACACCAAGGTCACCTATAATGCTCAGGAAATCGCCAAGGTATTTATGGAGGACATTATTAGGTTGCATGGGATTCTGAAGACCATCATCAATGACATGGATACTATCTACACTTCAGTTTTCTGGAATTCCTTTCAGACCTCTCTGGGTACTTAGATTAATTTCAGTTAAGCTTATCATCCAGAGATAAATGAACATACAGAGAGGGTTAATCAGGTGTTAAGGACATGTTGAGAATGTATGTGATGGATCAATAGAAGAAATGGGAAGATTATTTGCATTTAGTAGAGCTTGCTTACAACAACAACTTTCATAGTTCCATTGGTATGGCTCCTTACCAGGCTTTGTATGGATGACCTTGCAGGACACCTTTGAGTTGGGATAGACTAGATGACAGGATTATTCTGGGACCAGCCTACCTTCAGGATTTAGAGCAGCAGGTTGTGTTGATTAGATAGTGTCTTGAGCACGCCAGAGCACGCCAGAAGGCTTACGTAGACACCAAGAGGATTGATCATCACTTCTCAGTGGGTGACAAAGTATTCTTGAGAGTTCATCTGCATAAGATTCCAATCCGTTATGGAAAGGGTTCTAAGTTATTACCTCATTTTGTGGGGCCTTGTGATATTTTAGAGGTCATCAGTCCAGTTACCTATCGCCTAGCTTTGCCACCACGCCTTGCACGAACGCACGATGTGTTTCATGTTTCTGTACTACATAGATATGTACCAGATGTTTCTCATGTTTTGGATTGGTTGGCATTACAGGTAGAGGATAGAGGAAAGTGGAGACTGGAGCCCATACGCATACTAGAGCACCGGAGGTTGGCCCTTCAGGGTTGAGACTTAGACCAGGTTAGAGTACAGTGGGAATGGTACGATGAGACAAAAGCTACCTAGGAGGATTTGATACCTTTGAGGCCTAGATATCCTTATCTCTTTTAGTGACTTCCAGGAGGAAGTCTAATTTTAGTAGAGGGGAATGTAGTGCCCACACTTTTTATAGCTTAGTTTCTGGTTGTTTCTTTACTCATAGAAATGTTTCAACAGAAATTTTTTATATCTTGGACATTATATTAGATATTGGACCTTATTAGACATGTGTGGACATTCAGGCGTATAACACCAATTTAGCTTGATTTCTATGTTGTCGCATTTTCTTTTTATGTCATCGATACTAATGGATATGATGTTGTTTTTGGAACATAATTATATTGATGGATAATTAGTTGTTGCATGTTGGGATTCTATGGTTATATGTCACTTTATCATCTTGTCTAACTTTGGAGAATTGAGTATAATTGTGCACGTTGTCGCATTTTGATTGTAGTAGGATGTTAGGCTAGTTTATAACTCATTGATACCTTGCCGAGTCATTGATTTATATTGTATCCGACAGGTGCAGTTAATGTGTGCAATGAGTGTGTAGGTGACAGGGTTATAGGAGAACGTGGGATTCAGGCTAGCTACACAATCTTGCATAAGCATCCCATGGGCTAAGTCCTAGCCATGTTCATTTTGTGAGGCCTTAGCGTAGGAGATTATTAATTTGGGCACCATGAGTTACCCCAATTTTTGTAATGTATTGTGCCTTGAATTATTAATTTTGTTTAGGGTAATTAGTTATGTTGTAAACTTGTTTTAGGAGTTAATAATCCCACTTTCATTAAAATTTTGATTTTTTTTAATGAGTCACTTAGTCACAAGGGTTTAGGGTCACATGTTAAACCCTTGGGTGGTCCCCACACCCTCTACCCTTGTGTCAAAAATGCAAAACCCGAAATTGGGTTATTTTGGGCATTTTGGGGACCCCTTTTTAGCTTGGGAGTTCTCCTAACATAAAAATGAGCCCTTGGACCATACCTAATGGGTAGGGGGGCTTATTTCCAAAGCTAGAGGGATTTCTCCCTCCCTTTTTGCTTCTTGTTTTGTCACATCCATGTAAGGGGTATGGATTGGAGTGCTTGTTAAAAGTCTCACTAATTTTGTCTTGTTAACTTTTTGGGCAATTTGGGAGATAAGGGAAAAAAGACCTTTTTACCCTTTCTCTCTTTTGTTTTTGCATCTTTGACCTTGGAGGAGGAGAGGGGTGACACATGCCACCCCCTCATTTGTGATGATTCTTGCTTGCTCCTCTTCAAATTCCCCTTCATGGGAAAAGAGAGGGACTTTTTTTTTGAAACTTATTGCTTGGGATGCTTGTGAGATTTGGAGCTTGAGATTTTCTTGAGTCAAGAGTGGATAAATTTGAAGTTGGAAAGCTTTTTGGAGAGCTTTCCTTGAGGTAGGCTATTATGTCTTATTGCATGTGTTTTTTTTTCATCTTAGTTGTTAGAGGGGCTACTTTAATTTGTTATTTTTACATGTGAATTTTGGTTGTTGTTTGTTGTTTTACTCCCTCCATCATATGGCATGATGGAATTTTGGATTTGTGGGGGAAGAGAGAGGGATTTTTCCCCTCAATCCTCAAGACTTGATGGACAAGTCTTGTAGGGTCATATTGTTTGCCCTCAAATGGTTGAGGTGGGGAAGTTGATTCATTTGGGTGGAATCCCCTTCCCCATTCTTGGTAAGGAAACCCCTTTGGGATTTGAAAATCTTTCCAAGAAGGACTTGGAGAAAGGATGGAGGAATAAGGAGGGGTTAAATGACATAGGAGTAATAAGGAAGGTATGGAGGTCTAGTTATTGTGCTTATAATATTGTTAAAAACGTTTGGATAACTCCTCTCCTCTCTTCCCCATTGTTTTTAGAGGAAGAACTTGGGTTCTTCTCTTGCCACCTTGGAAAATTTTGGAGTTTTGCTTGGATTTTAACCTATTTTTGCGTGGTTGTATCTTTGTTATTCAACCCTTTTTCTTGTGCAAGTTGTAGTTAGTCTCCCTCTTTCCCATGGGCTTTGGGGAGGCTAGTATGCATCCCAACCTTGGGAGAGGCATTTAATGATGCTTATGGTTGGGTGGCAAACAAGCTCTTTCTCCTTGTTGGTTTCTTTCTTGAAGACGATGTACATTTTGATCTCATGTTTGAAGTGGGTTGTTGGATTGGAGCTCTTTACCTCCTTCACTCTATTGTGGACATTACCTCTTATCTCTCGCAAAGAATGGTTTAGTGGAGTTTTCGTTGTTGGAAAACCTCTTCCTTGTATTTGTAAATTTCTTTGAACAAGTGTAAGCTACTCTTGAGAAAATTCTCTCTTCAAGCTTGTAAGAAGTCTTGTAATAAACTTGAGTAGCTATGTATTGGTGTATGTTTTATATATGATAATTTAAAATCTTGAAAAAGGAAATGTTGTACTTGTTGTTTTCTTAAATATAAAAAAATCCGTTATGTAATCTCTTTTGAAAGAAAATGTATAAATTTAAACATATGTCTTTCTTGTAAACATATATATACACATTATGGTGAATATTTATCTTGTTTATAAATCTGAAAAGTTTATTAAGTTATTGCATTTGAAAGAAATACTAAAACATGAGCACTACCTTTTAAAATCTATATATATATATGTCTATTTGAAAGGAATTATACTTTGTTATAAGAAATTTATTGTTTAACTTTGGAAGAAACTATTTATATTTGTGAAATACACATCTCCTTGTATATTAATATGGTTTTAGAAATCTATTTTTTTTATTTGTTCAAAGGAAATTGGGCTTGGGAATAGGGTAGTGTTCTTGTTTTTTTTTTGTCAAAAAAATGACAATATTAATGTTATCAAATTAAATCCTTCAAAAAATATATATAATGGTATATATATACATACATACATACATACATATATATATATATATATATATATATATATATATATATATGTATGTATGTATGTATATATATACCATTATATATATGTATCTATATTATATACATATTCACAAAAAAAAAGATACAACAATATAACAGAAAATTTTAACAGCATGTATATATATATATATATATATAAACTAAAACGTGTTTTTTTTTACATTGGATAACAAACAAAAACATTTGTTTTATTTAAAATGAATTTAATAAAAAAATATAAATTTATGTAAATGGTGCGGGGTTCGGCCCCCCCACCCCTGCGCCATTCTATAGGCCGCTGCCCCCTTCTTACACACTTCCCCTCCCTTCTCATGCCGCGGCCTGCTCCACTCACACCCCCCACAACTACCCCCACCCGTTCTTCCCCCCCGTGTCCTCCTTTGGCTGCTGCGCAGCCCTCCCCACACATCCCTGTCACGCCCTGTCACCCCTTCCCCCACTCCACCTCACTGTGCATCCACTGCGACCCTTCCCCACTCCCCCATGCAGCCCCCTCACACATTCCCCCTGCCAAAAACAAAAAAAAAATCCGCCCCCCCCACTCACAGACCAAAAATAAATACATATACCTAAATACGTATATTTATCAAAACAAAAAAAACAAAGAAGAAAATCTTGGGAGATCTAGCTATCACAAAAGGGGAAAACACAAGGAATTTTCAAGCTTCCATTGCCTGTCCTCTACCTACAAATAACAAACAAAGAAAATGAGAGCAAATAAAATGGAAATGAAAAGAAAAGAAAGAGATAAAGGGATATAGGTCAAAATTAGATCTAGGGCTGAGATTGGTCAGATCCTAGGGCTCAAATAAGACCCTACATACTTTGGGATAGGGGAAAAAAAGTGGAAATAGTAAATAAATTTTAAACAAAAGGAGTGTGATGAGTTAAGTAAATAAGAAGAGGGTGAATAAAATAGAAGGGGTGTAGTTTTGCTAATTATAGCCCTAGTAAATTTAAAAGATAAGTAAATAGTTAAAGATGGGATTAGACTGGTAACTATTAAATTAGGTAAATTAAATTCAAATAAAATTAGTTATTATCGAGAATGGGTTAAGTGATGGATTAGTATTAATTCAACACCTCAAAAAAAAAAATCATTGTGAAATTTTAGTCACATTTGGTGTGTTCTTTTGATGCCCCAGGAGAGGCATTACAAGGATTTAGAGATGATTTGCAGGATGTCACTTTTGTGACCATTAGAAGCCAAAGGAATGTCAATATCAGAGCATGTGCACATGGGTAGGTTGTCCCCATGATGGAGGTTTATATTTTACAAATATTCTAATTATTCTAATTATTTGTTCTTGAACAAGGGGTTATTTTTGTATGCTTCACAAGAGGTCAGATTAGAGAAGGAGACAAATTTGCATGATCATGAATTAGACTTGTCCAACAAGCAAAAACTTATTTAGCATAGCAGCATTGTTGTGATAATCTCCCTCAATACCTCTAAGTTTTTTTTCCTTGATATTCTGCAAAAGAAATATCGGTTCATGCATCAAGAATCCTATAACATATCAATTGTGCATAGACTCAGTCAAAACCCTCATACAAATTTGGTGTATCACCTTAGTTTTAATTACTTTACATGTATTTTTTACCCTTAAAACGTAAAATCAATTTAGGATACATTAACAAGGAATTGAAATTTATACTGGAGACTTACCTCAAAATAGATATTCCCACAGAGTTGAGGTGTTTCCATTGTATCTATGAAAGAAAGAGATCAAATTCTGCAAGCTTAGAAAACTTGCAGATATCTCTCTATAGGGTGAACTTTCGAGAGATAATAGGTCTTCAAGAAAATATGTCTATTTCATTTGATTTTTGAACCTTTGATTTGATGCACTAAGTCGAATTGCTGGAAAAATAAACCAATGGAGTTGAGGTATTCTAATGTCAAAGAACTGGAAGATGTTAGAAATCAAGCAATGAAATGCATGGATCTGAATCAAGCATAAGTTAAAAGGAAATTTGACAAGAAAGTGATAGAAAGAATTTTTAATGAAGTTGATTTCATGTTGAAATGGGATGAGGATAGAGAAAATCCAACATCTCACAAATATTATGATTCGTTGTAGAGTGGACAGTACAGGATTATCAGATGCAAGCCTCATAATGATTTCTAGCTTATAAGAATGGATGGAGAAGAGCTTATGATCCTAGTCAGTGGGATCCATTTGAATAATTGGAGCTAAAAAATATAAGTTGACATTATACATAATTTCCATGCTTTCCTCTAAGTGTTTTTATACACATCTTTCTACATTTTTTTAGTGGGTGGTTTTCATCCTAGTTTGCTAGACTTGTAGGAGTTTATATTTCCTCCAATTATAGTTTGATACAAGTTTTGGTTGTTGTTTTCAGTTTTTGAGGAGGATTTACCTTCTTTATTAGTGCTTTTTTGCCTTGGTCATTCTTACTAAAGCTTAAATAAGTTTTTTATTTTGTTTGCATGGCTGGAAAAGATCAGATTTGAGGGTTCTTTCTTATTAGAAGGAAATCACTTCAACAAAGTTACCAAAGATTTTGACCATTTTTTCTTATAATTGTAGAGGTGGTAAAAAAATTTAGCCATTCAGATTTAACCAATGAAGGAATATCATACAAGAAATCTTATGCTTGAAGTGTATTTTTAGGATGCAAATCCACACATACGACTCCATTTTAGGATGTCATCTTCACCAAGGACCATGCATCAACCATGAAATACATTTGTGGGGCATGGGTGGAGATAGTAATGACATCAAACATTAGAAATTAAATACTGAAATAACAAGTTAACTTGAAGATTTGGGGTAGAAAAGGAAAAGTACAATTGCATTAGATTTTAATTTTGTGTTCTAGGTTATAAAATAAAGGTATGAATAGTTCATTTTAAATACTTATGATTAAATGAAGTTGTCTTCTTGTATTGAGTTGTATATGTTCACTTAATATTATGTAAATGAAAAGATATCCAAAGGAAATAATGGACAAACTAATTACATAAGGCAATTTCATATATTTGTAAGGAAAGTGTAAAAAGATCCCACACAAGCTGTGGGATATGAATGAAAAGAAAAAAATCATATCAATATAAAACTCAAAACGTAAGGGAGAAGGAACTCATCATTTTACTGCGATACAGTTCACCTTCCAATTTGTTCTATATTACTCCACGTATTTGCAGCGTCGTACCTAAAAGTGAATGATTAAACATGTTAGAGCTCATGGTTCCTTGATTCCTTATATCACCATCATTACATGTATAAGTATTATATTAATATGAACTAGAGAAATGAAAGAAACAAATTGTAAAATCGGATCAACATGCCTCCAAAGGAATAATACATATTTAAAATGAGTCTGTTGGTACCCAAATTGATTCTCCCTTAGAAGCTAAGTAGCATCATAGGTCTAGCATGAAGCTTACAGGAAACTAGAGCATGTAATGTGTCGTTTTGTAGCCAGGGATGAAATGCAGCTTGCTCTTTATCATTCAAATGTGGAGAAATGGGAAGCATCTTAAAGAGGAGTTGATCTTTCCTCACTATTTTAGGTGGTGTCTTTCAACCAAGGTAAGAGAACCCTTTTGTAGCATGTTTTTTATGGAGGAGATGGAGATGTATTTGCTAATGAAGTTATTAAGGAGACCTTGAAGAAAATATGATCAATGCAGCAAAACCTAACTCTCATGAGTTTTCACTCTAGGTAGTGGAGATATTCTCTAAGAAAGGTTTAGGCTACTAAAGACATTTGGAATCCTAATTGCTTCTGCATGTTTTGGTAGTAAAAATTATGCATTTGTATACATACATGATAAATAGGGGTAATATGGGTATGATTAATTGTTTTTGAATGAATTTTTGTGGGAGGTGAAGTAGGATAAATTTGATTATACCAAACCTTTGCGAACTTTTACAAAAATGGAAATCTCGAACAGAATAATGCTTTCAGAGTAGCTAGGGTGTTCCTTTAACCAGAATATGTTCTCCAATGGAGGCCCAGATCATCACTTTTCACACAAACTTCAAGGATCCAAAATGAAGGCTCAAATTGGGAAACTCAACTAAACATTATCAATCTCTATTTCGTCACACCTAAGATACCCTAGAAGGATACCAAACAATCAAATAGTCATGCTAGGAGTCACAGTGATTTTAAATTTATTTATTTCACTATCAAATGAAGGCTCTCCTGATAAATGAAATTGCAAATGACACAAAACTATCACAAGGTTAAGATCTTGTGTGATTCACACATATTTTCAATGTAAGAATGCAACGGGAATAAGAAAAACTACTTATAGACATTCAGGAATGAAGCAAACACAAATTTTACCTGAGAATAACACAAATTAACTCAAGTTTGTTTAAATTTATTAGCAGGGAAAATTTTCTCGAACAATCTCAAAGCTTGTCAATGGCTGTACACTTGCAACCACCTCGACATGATCAAATGTAACACATAGGAGATAAATAGGCTTCTTTAGATTGTTTCTAAGAAAATATGGGCTCTATCAAGCCTTTTTATTAGGAAATAAGTTTATGACTCCTAATACTTTTACATTCACAAACTCCCAAGCATTTGCATGATAAATTTGTGCCATTTATAACATTTACAAAAAATCCTTTCCCCCCCCCCAATATCAAGACATTGAGTGTCAACAGTGCTTGACACGATCTTGATCGTGATTCCCAGAATCAGATTTGTAAAAGTCGTGAGGTGCTCAGGGGGGCTGAACTCTTCAAAAATCTCTTACATTCAACTCCTTCCTCTAGAAAATCACTCTTCCTTCCATTTGCGAACCACATCCGCCCCTAATATGTTAAATCTAGTTCCTTGCACACTCACGAGAAGAAAAATGGAAAATCTGATCGAGCCCAATAGTCAGAACATTTTAATGGTGCAATTCATCTCCAGATCTTCCCCCAAAACTATTAGATATAAAAATTAACTCTCCTCTCTGCTTCACGTGTAGGAAATACCAAGAAATCATGAAGACTCGCATTCCCAAGAGCGTTTTAGTAAAAAAGGGGGGAAAAATAATATTCAGAATTGTAGGTGTCATTGATCTTTACTTTGAATTTAGACCATCCATGTGGAAGATTCAATTTAAAATGGTCTTGGGGTTTTCCTTTTACTTTTTACAACCTTTTGAAAAAATGGGAAAAAATTCCATTTTTCTCCGCACCTCTACACTCAAGAAATGAGCCTAACACGTGTCCTAAGGTGGGACCCAAAGGAACCATGGCCAAATTCTACTATTTCACCTCCTTTTTGGAAAAGGGAGAATTTTCAAAGTTTTTCCCATAGCTCTTCCCTTGAAAAATAGGCCTGAAACCTGTCGCAATGAGGATCTCAACGGAAACATGTTTCCTTTTTCAATTTTAACTCCCTTTTCCCAAAAGGAAATTTTTCAAAATTTCCCCCAAGAGTCTACACCTCCACCGTTGACTGGAGAAATCTTTGACCTTTCCTATATCGGGCTTGTGTGCCATTTTGATGTTTTAATATTTTGAATATCAGGGGGAAAAAAAATTCAAGTTACCCCCGATGGGCCGCCTCCCCACCCCTTTTGACTTGAAACAAACTTTGACTGATCCTTTATCGGGCTTGCAAACCATTTTGAGATTTTAATCCTCTTTTTGACAAGAGGAAAAAAACCCAAGTTGCCTCTTATGATCTACTTGCCCGCCATTTTGACTTTTCAACACCAACTTTGACCTCCTCCTTGTCGGGCTTACGGACCATTTTGAGATTTTAATCCTTTTGATGTCAAGAGGTGAAAACCCAAGTTACCTCCGATGATCCGCTTCCCTGCCCCTTTAAATTTTCAAACTACTACATGTCACCATGGTGCACCTTGAGATGGTCCCCAAAAATTTATACCTTGAATGAGCGCAGGATCACCATGTGTCTCAGGCACCTTTTAAGAAGTTGTTGAAAATATCTAAGGAAAGAAGACCTGGTGGAGACCCCCACATGTAATTATGGCACAACTTCAAAAAAATTTAAGGCTTAAAAAATTTATGGCATGGGCACGGTTCCATTTTACAATTTTTATCTATTTTTTCAAAAGGGAAAAACATACAACTTACCCCTGAAGGCTCGCATCCCGCCATCATCTTTGCCATGTGTCCTCCTACGGGGTCAAGGTAAGACCTTTTTCCTGCCACTTAAAAACTGCTTTAATCAAAGCCTGGTGGGGCCGTGGGGCGTGTTCAAACTTTTGTGCCAATGTATCCAAAAATATAAAGTTCAAAAACAAACCTTCCGCACCTTGTCTAATTGGAAGAAGCCATGTAAGCACCAAAAGAACCAATCAGATTTGAGCGGGGCTCCATGACCAAATTTACACTTTTTCCAAAAAAGCAAAAAGTGATAAGTTAAACCATTTTCCCACCATCCCATGACCAACCAAAGGAATCCACGTGACTACTGAACACTGAGGAATAATTTTGATAGGAAAAAGACACCCGTCAGACTATAAAAAAATGTAGAAACTCATCATTCATTCTCAGAACCAAATTTTTCACTAACGATGAAAATTTTTCGAAACAAAACCAAGTGAATCATGGTTCTGAGTATCTTTTGACCATGGATTTGGATTTTCAAAGGCATACAAATAAAAATTTATCATTCTTGAGCTTCCATGGTCGAGGAAAAATGGAAAATCCTGTGGATTTTGAAGAAAATAGAGCAGAAATAGGGCAAACTCAGAAAATTTTTCAAGGAGGGACATGGAAATGGATTTTGCAAACAAATTCAGGCATTCAAAAGGAGGTAAAATCTTTCAAAACATCCACATCAAGAAACAAAATGTTTCATAAAATGCAAATCAGAGGTAAATTACAAAAAAAAATGGTGAGAGGTTAAAATGAGCACCAACATTGGCTCCGACTTGAGGATGGGCACTCCCTGCAAGTGCCACAAGAATAGGGGTAGACCAAGTGCCAAAAATATCCATTAGGTGAAAAAATTTTCTTGCAAAGCATAAAACCATAACCATCCCCCAAAAAATGAATAGAGAAACTAGCAAAAATAGGTCACCAAGGACAAGAACGGAAAAAAACATAGAAAACAGGAAACGAAACAACAAAATATACACTGTACAAGATATTTTTACTTTGATTATGGGGAATCAATCCAAGAAATGCTTCAAATGCCTTCCATTAATAGGTAGTTTGAGCAATTCACCATCCAACTCCTTCAAGAAGAAGGTATGTTCACCAGTTCTAATATCAATGGAGTAAGGGCCCATCTATAATGATTAAAACTTGCCATGCTTGCCCTTATCTTCATGCCTGCTATGCCATAGTAGCACAATATCTCCAACATTAAAAGCTCCGGGAGTGACCTGTTATCCAAAATTCACCCCTCAAGGTAATTTTGATAACATGCATCAAATTCTTTAGTCCCAAGCAAATAGATTGATTTAAGGCCCGAAATCATATTTTTGGGGCCCCCCTCGGCTTCCTTCTAACTCTCCCATCAAAGAAGAAAACCCAACGAGTTAGAAAAGGTGAAAAAAATTGCAAAAAACCAAGCTTGGGGCTGAAAAAATGAAGAAAATCAGCTAAGTCCTAGTCCGCGCAGCAGTTGGGACAGTTGGGACGTCGGGGCGTGAATCGGCCGAAAAGCTGCCAGGCGGTCCGCACAGCAGTTGGGACAGTTGGGACATCGGGACGCGCAGGACGTGAAAAGACGAACTGTCTAAAAGTGGAAAAAATCACCAAGTTTTGTTTCGCGCGGTTTTGGGACAGTTGGACCAAAAGTACGCGCGAGACGCGGATCGGCCGGTTTGGCGCAAGTCAGTCCATTTCGGGCGGTTCGGAGATATTTGTCCCAGGCAGTTTGGGACAATTGGGACAAAAGTACGTAGAGGACGTGAACTAGCCGATGCGGCCGAAACAGGAGCCTTTCGTAAGAGACAGTTTGGGACATCCGGGCCAAAAGTACGCGCGGGATGCGAAAAGCCGAAAGTGTCGAGAGCAAATGGAATCTCGCCATGTGTCTTCACCACAAATAGGAACAAGGGAGCCAATTCAGCCAAAATAGGATATTTTCGTCTGGGACAAGCCGGGACAAAGGTACGTACGGGACGCGAAAAGCCGAAGCGGCCGAAGGCAAAGAAGAAAAGTCAACGTTTGACCCGTGAAACTTCAAACGGCCATAACTTTTGACTCCGAGCTCCAATTTTCACAAAATTGGACTTTGTGGAATGAGCACGATTTCCTCTACAAGGTTAGATATATTTAAATAAAATAAACATATTTGGCTCTAGTCAGTTAATGCTCATTCCCGTCAAATGACAGAAAACGCTTGTCAGACCCAAAATAGCTGCCCGCACTCAGAAGGCCATAACTTTTGCATTTCTCAACGAAATCACACAAAATTCATACCATTGGAATTGTGGCTCTAAGCCTGACGTAAATAAATCAAGAAATTTTGGATTTTATGAGATATTGATTGATATTTTTAACAAAACGTGGCTGGGTTCATAACAGTGTTTTATTTGGTGGTTGGGAGTACAATTAAGGGGCATGGTCATCATTCTTTCTCTGCTGCAGCACCTGGGACAGTATGGGGAGCCTTTTGCAAGTAATATATAATCATTTTACTCCATTTAATGCCTCTTACAAGTGGTTGAAGGACAGATTTCGGGATTTTCATTTTTCCCTTCTCTTTCTCTTCTCATTTTTTCTATAAATTGGAGTGTTGGGCTCATTGTAAAAGGGGAGTTTTTCAGATAGCAAAGCTCTGTCAAAATTGCTTTGTGAAGCCAATGTTCTATAGGCCCTTGTAGTGGACTCCTTGCATGGTGATCTAGGTCCTTATCTTGTAATAGATTGAACTGTGCATATCATGAAGCAATAAAATATCAGTTTGTGGATGTATCTTCCCATACTGTGATTTCTTGCATTCTTCTTGCCCCTTTAATATTTCTACAAGAATATTGTGTCTATTATTATGTTCTTGCAAGGATCCATTATCATTGTGTATGCTTGGAATATTGTTGTGAATGCATTTTGCTAGATTACGGAGAACTGTCATCACCTCTTCTAGTGTGCACTTTGCTTCTAAATTTCACGCATTTGGAGACTACTCTCACACCCTCCTTTTCTGGTGCATCACCTCTTTAGTGTAGGCTTTCATTTCATGCATTCTCTCTCCCTGGTCCCTTGGAAGTTTAGATTAGAATAGTTAGTTTCCCCCTGCATTAGAGTAGATCGTGGCATGTAGTTTAGGAGCAAGAACCAGCTTTCTCTGGAGGTCTATCTCAAGCAGCAAGTCCCACAACTTGGAGATAGTGCCCATGCTATCCAATCACACCGTGAGCTCAAGTATATGCACTTGTATATAACATGACCTTCTTATAGAATAACTTCTTCATCTTTTCTCTGGACCTTACATGCCTCTGGTGGGATGCCCTATTTTCTTCATTAAGCTCAACAATCTGGTTAATGTGAGCATCATAAGGACTTACTTCTTGATCCTCCAGTTGTTGAATGAATTGATATGAAGATAATTGCATATGTAGGGGCAGCAGGTCCTGAGTTCCATACACCAACTCAAATGGACTCTTTCTAGTGGCTCTTTTAACAGTGATTATATCTACCCAAACAAAGAACTTCAACTGTTCACACCCCACTTTCTCTTATTCAGCACCAAGGTTCTTTTGATAATCTTAAAAAAATAATAATTACTAGACTCATTTCCTTGGGGATTGTAATTAAAATCACATGTTAAGTTGATCCCATATTCTTTGCACATTTCCACCAAAGGTTTATCTCTAAAGCTCATGGCATTGTCAGCAACAATCTTGACTGACACCCCAAACCTACTGATGATGTGGTTTAGCACAAATTCCATGACAATTTTGTGCATTTCCTTCTTGGTGGGGATTTCCTCCACCCATTTAGTAAAGTAATCAGTGGCTACACGAACCCACTTATGGCCAACACTTGAAAGTTCTGAGATCTCACCAATGAAATCCATTCCCCATTGCTTGAATGGAGCTTCAATTGATACAAGTTGTAATTGAAGGGATCCTGAAGCTTTAAGTCTTCCAGAGAAGTGCTAGCAACTCTCACATATTCTAACCAACCAGGTTGTATCCTTGAAAAGAGTTGGCCACCATAAGGGCCCTTTTTTGGTTCTTAGTCAAATACTCAAGGCAGTTAAGATGTCTGAGATAGAAAATCACGTCCTTGTACCACTCATAATTCATTACTTTATGAAAGACATCTACCCTACCTTCTTCTACCTCATTTACCTCAATAGTTTGCAAGTTTCTCTCAGTCATAATCCTAGCCAAGCCCAAACCTCTCACTATATTCATGGTTTGGATATCCATTTCATATTCTTACAACTTTTTCACCCATCTACATCTTTTGCTTGAGACTTGCATCTCTGAAAAGATGTATTTCACCATGGTGTGGGGAACATAAGCAACAATCTCAGAACTCAAAATGTAAGGCATGAAAACATTTGTTGCTTTTACTAAGGAAAATGATTGTTTCTCCATAATAGTGTATTTCAACTCAGCCCCCTGGAAGACCTTACTAAAAAATGCAATTGGCCTTTCAGCCCCTTCATCATCTTTCTGCAATAGGACAAATGCAATAGTGTTCTCAGAAGCAAAAGAAAATAGTTAGAAAGGCTTATTATATTTTGGAGTTGCAAAAATAGGGGCATGATTTAATGCCTCCTTGATCCCATTGAAAGCTTGGATGGAATTCTTTTCCTATTTGATGACCTAGTCCTTCTTTAGCATGGAAATGATTGGAATGATCAACTTAACAAATTTTTATATGAATCCTCTAATGAAGTTTATTTTCCAAAAGAAAGACTGAATTCCTTTCTTGGTTCTTGGAATTGGGACCTTGTTGATGACCTCTACCCTATCTGGATCAATCATCACCACTTCTTGTGATAGAATGTGACCAAGCAACCATGCCTTCTAAACTCCAAAATGGAACTTCTTTGGATTGAGTGAGATGCCATATTATTTATATCTTATCAACATATTTTCCAAGTAAAACAACTGATCACTCCTCTTCCTGGAAAATACAATTACAACATCTTTATAAACTGCAATAAACTCGTTGATGTAACCAACAAAAGCAACATCCATTACTCTTTACAAAGTTGCTCTGACATTCATCACACCAAAGGGAATCCTAACATATACATAAGTCACCCAAGGAGTGGGAAAGGCTTTATTCATCCATTTTTATTCCTTCACCACAACTTGGTTATAACCAAAGAAACCATCTAAGGTGGAAAGCAACTCAGAACTAGTCACTCATTGCAACATGTTTTCTATATTTGGTAAAGGATAATTATCCTTCATTGTGCTCTTTTTAGATTCCTGAAGTCCACACATAACCTAATAGCACCATTCTTATTTCTTATTAGTACTAGGTTTGCAACCCAAGAAGAATACCTTGTGGGCTGAATAATCCCTCCATCTCTTAGTTTCTTCAGTTCTTCTTGCATTTTGAGAGATAAGAGTGGATTGATTGGCCTTTGTTTCTTCCTGAATGGCTTTGCATTAGAATCCAAGGGAATATTATGTTGAAATATATCCTCTCTGTATGCTTTTAATTCAGAATAGGTCCAAACCATGCAATTTTGGTATTTTTTCAACAATTGGATATATGATTTCTTCTCCTCTTTGTTAAGATTTCTCCCTAACCAAATTTTTCTTGGTTTTTCCTTCGTACCAAGATCATGATACTCAACATCCCTCAAGGATACCATGCATCTACTAATAATGCGGTCATCGTTATCAAAACTGGACTCAAGAGAAATAAGCCCTCTAGGAATGGTATTGGTTTTTAGTTGGATGAAAACTTTTCGAAACAAGGTTTCTTTACCTTTTTCTACACACACCATTGACTCCCAATCAATATTTTGATTAGAAAACTCTCCCTTGTTCTACAGAAATATTCTGATTTGAGCATCATCATCAAATAACTACCAGTGTTTAATTTTATCAGGGATAGACGGTCTTGTCAATAACTCAACATCATATTCACAATATGGGGACATTGTACAATTGTCAAACTGAGATCCCAACACTGCAAGATTTTCTACCAAGTCATTAAACTTCCTATCATAATGCACAATGTTGAATGAATTAAACATCTCAATGAAATCCCAAACTGCTTGTATTGTTTCATTCGTTGATTCTTTGTGGCATACAATTTTTCTGACTTGTTTTACAGTTAATTCTGAGTCTTCTTTTACAATGATATCCTTGACACCATATTTCCAAGTAATTCTTAAACCTAACAATAGTTTCTAATACTCAGCAATGTTGTTAGTGCACTCGAAGTTGATTTTGAAGGAAAAAACATTTTTTTCCAAACCTGGAGAAAGCAGAACAACACCAACACCATTTCCAAATTTGGAGCAAGCTCCATCAAACATTAAAGTCCAACGAGAGCCCACTTGTTTAAGAAACCTTCATTATTCAATCATGTTCTCCCTTCCATCAACAAATCCTACAAAGTTATCAGCATGAACATTTGTGTACAATACTTCATAGGACACATTGTTGGGATCCTTAATAAGGTGCAACATCTTCTTTTCCCCATACAACCTGACAAGGCTGCCCTCAACTGGGATAGTAGCATAAGACATATCCATTTGGATACTCCCAACAACACTTGTAGCCCATTTTCTAGATAGTAGAATGCCCCACTTGGCTGGGTAGTCAACAATGACTACATCAAACTTTAAACTTTTACCTGGGTAAGCTACAAGCTACACCACCGTACCCTTCACACATCCCACTACCGGAACTTCTTTGGAATCCATGGAAGTTCACTTCCCATATGATTTTTTCACTTTAATATTCAGCTCATTCATGACTTCACAAGCCATGACATTGCATGATGCCTCTGAGTCAAACATACATTTGTGCAACAGTCTGTCCTTAATAATCAAAGTGGTAAAGAATGGGTCCACATTCAATTAAGAGTATAGTAAGGATGTCCCCAAATAGGCCTCAGGTGGTTCACTTAGTTCCTCCAACATTGGTGGTGTCTCCAACTGTTCAATGATTGAAGGAGTCTCTACAATGTTTACATTTCTGCCTATGGCAATCTTCTCTTCTTTCAATCCCAAGTATTCAAATGCTCTCTTTTGGTGCTAAGGAATCCTAAGAAACTCAACAATTAGAATAGAGACTTTGACTTGACTTAAAACTTGGGCGATAACATATGGGACATTCCTTGGCAAGGTAGTATTAGAAGGAAAGCTAACACACTCACTAGGTGGTACAAGATTTTTGACAACTTGGGCATCAGGAGGGGTATGATTTTTGTTTGGAACTGCAGGTTTTTTGTAGATGCATCTCTCTTAGGAGCCTCTTCAGGAGTTTTTGAAATTAAGGTAGCTTTTGGCTTGGCTTGAGTCCCTACCACTTTGATAACCTTACTTCTTGTGTTATATTCCTTCTCTTGAGAAATAACAACATTCATCAGTAACTGTCTATCTTCCTCAGATGGGATTCCTCCATCATACTTATTTATCATTAAAGCCCTTAAATATTCAAATTCATTATTGGGAAATTCAAAATATTGTACAATATCTACTTCTAAAGTATGAGAGGGAGGAAAAATAGCTACCCTATGAATGCAGTCTGAAAAAGTAGCACCAGTCCGGGCACTTATCACCTCGGTTGAAGTTGCCCCTTTTTGTGAGCTCATGGACCAACCCATCATGGAGACATCATCATAATTATCATCATCATCTTCTGCTTCTTCTTGTTGATCTTCTTCAGAAGGAGCATGGGGTATGAAACATCTATCACACCAATCAATGACATATATCTCCTACACAACAACAACTCTGGAAGTCAAAGGATCAGGCACCATTCTGTTATACCTAGCTTGGGATTGTCTATTTCCAAATCAAATAAGTCTATTGCCTCAGTCATCAAATCTTTGGTAATTTTTGAACCTGTCTTGGCCTTGTTACTTGTGTTGACCTTCTGAGCTCTGCCTAATTCCTTTCTCAACCTGGGATACTTTGTAGGAAATTTATTTGATAGCCCCTACCAAAGTCTTCCCAACTTCTTCCAAATCTACAACCTTGCTTGTTTGGGGATTTTCTGGGTTAACTTGCTTTACACCCTCCCTTTTTGGAGGCTTTCCAATTACCTTGATGTTATTCTCAATTTGTAGGGCCATGGTGAATGCTTGCCTCAAATTAGTAGGGTTTTTGTGCCCCAAGTAGTAAGAATCCTTTTGATAAAATACATCTTAATATTTGATCAAGCATGATTCATCACATGGCCTTATCCTAAAAGGAAATTTCCTCAAGGTCTTATTAAACTGTGTGTTGAAATCATGTACTGACTCATTAGTATTCTTTTGGATGTTTTCTAATTCTGTCAAAATAAACCTAGGGTAAGTTCTATCACCATACTGCAATCTAAATACATTTCTCATCTCTATCCAAGAATCAATGGAATTATCTGGCAAAGCTTTATACCAGTCCATTGCATCCTCTTCTAGAGTATGGATAAACAACTTGATATATAAATCTTCATGTTCAATCTCAAAGTCTTCCATCATATTGATAAAAAGCTTCAGATTTTGATCACTAGTTATAGCGCTGTTTCCTTGAAACTTTGGTAGTATATTTCTTACATCTTGAGGAACTGCATTTAGATAACCAACCATCCCTACAAAATTTATAGGTCCAAAAGTATTTACAATAAATGGAGGTATGGGTGGGGTTAGGGCCATGTTGTTTCGAGGAGGTGACCTTGGAGGGGTGACAAATTGATAAGGGGCAGAGTGTCTTTGAAATATACGTGTATAACTTTCAAAATGGATATCCCCTAGAGGCATTCTTTCGTGGAACTCCCTATCAACTTCTGAAAAGATAGGGGAAGAATGAGAAGCAAACCTTTCAAAATCAAATGAAGTCCCCTCTCCAGTTGGAGAATTCAATTCCACAAAGAGCCTACCTAATTCAAAAGCACTTGTATTACAGTAATCAATAATATGCTGATCACTTTCATCAATGGAGATCCCCTTTCTTGTTTGCTGATTTCCCACAACTCTCCAAGATTTTCTTACTTCTGATTTTTCTTTTCCTAGCTCTGGAAATAATGACCTAGTAGGATCCCTAGCAAAGAAATACCTTCTTCCTTTTATCTTTGCAAAGGTTAGTAACAAATCTCACTTGACAGAGGTTAAGACTCTGATATTCATTAAGAATCAGATCAACAAGGAGTCGCCACTAAGGATTTCCACCTTAGTTGTGAAAATGCATTAAAATACGATCTGTCAAATGTTTTTCAACAATAGAAACTGGAAATGGAAAGAATCTGACTTTTCTTTACCCAGATTTATACATGAAAGCTAGTGCACTAGGTGTGGAAACTGAAATAATTACACACAGTTGTTGTAGTATATAAGAAGTTTTTTACCAGTGCCTCGATGTGAACTGCAACCACTATGTCCCTGGAAACGGTGCCACTCAGGTGTTGGTACCCAAATTGATTCTCCCTCAGAATCTAAGCAACATAAGAGGTTTAACAGGAAGCTTAGAGGCAAGTAGAGCATGTAATGTGTCATTTTGTAACTGGGAATGAAATACAGCTTGCTCTTTGTCACTCAAATGTGGAGAAATGGGTAGCACCTTCAAGTGGATTTGATCTATCCTCACTATTTTAGGTTGTGCCTTTCAACCAGGGTAAGAGAACCCTTTTGTAGCCTGTTGTTTATAGAGGAGATGGATATGTCCTTCCTAATGAATTTGTTAAGGAGACCTTGAAGAAAATATGATCAATGCAACAAAACCTAACTCTCACGAGTTGTCACTCTAGGTAGTGGAGATATTCTCGAAGCAAGGTTCAGGATACTAAATACATTTGGAACCCTGATTGTTTTTACATGTTTTGGTAGAAAAAATTATACATTTGTATACATACATGTCAAACAGGGGTAATATGGTTGTGATTAATTGTTTTTGCATGAATTTTGGTGGGAGGTGAAGTAGGATAAAGTTGATTATACCAAATATTTGAGAAATTTTTTAAAAATGGAAAGCTTGAATGGAAGAATGCTTTCAGAGTAGCTAGGGTGTTCCTTTAACTAAAATATGTGCTCCAATGGAGGCCCAAATTAGCATTTTTCACACAAACTTCAAGTATCCAAAATGAAGGCTCAAATTGGAAAACTCAACTGAACATTATCAATCTCTATTTTCACGCCTTAGATACCTTCAAAGGCTAACAAACAATCTTATAGTCATGATAGGAGTCATAGTGATTTTAAATTTTTTTATTTCACTATCAAATGAAGTATATTCTAATAAATTAAATTGCAAATTCCACCAAACTATCACAAGGATAAGATATTTTGTGATTCACATAGATTTTCAATGTAATAATGCAACAAGAACAAGAAAAACTACTTGCAGACATTCAGTAACGAAGAAAACACAAATTTTGGCCAAGAATAAGACAAATTAACTCAATTTTTGTTAAATTTATCTGCAAGGGAAAGTTTCTTGAAAATTATCAAATATTTTCAATGGTTCTACACTTGCAACCACCTTGACATGATCAAATTTAACACAAAGGAGATAAACAGGCTTCTTCAGATAGTTTCTTAGAACATACATACTCTATCAAGCCTTATTCTTATGAATTCAGTTTCTGATTCCTAATACTTCTACATTCACAAACTCCCAATCATTTGTACAATAAATTTATACCATTTATAACATTTATAATAGAAACTTTCCCCCCCAAAAATACAGAACATTGAGTGTCACTAGTGCTTGCCCATATCTTGATTATGATTCCCAAAATAAGATTTACAAATGTCATCAGGTGCTCAGGGGGGCAGATCTCTTTGAAAATCTCCTGCATTCAACTCATTCCTCTAGCAAATCACTCTTCCTTCTATTCAGAAACCAATTCCACCCCTAATCTGTCAAATTTGGTTCCTTGTACGCTTGGGAGAAGAAAAATAGAAAATCAGATCGAGTCTGATAGTCAGACCATATTAATGGTGAAATTCATCTCCATATCTCCCTCACAAAACTTAGATATCAAAATTAACTCTCCTCTCGTCTTGGCATGTAGGAAATACCAAGAAATCATGAAGACTCACACTCTCAAGAGCATTTCAGTAAAAATGGGGGGAAAATTAGGTACAAACTCACATCTACCGTTGATATTTACTTTGAATTTGAGCCATCCACATCAAAGATTCAATTTAAAATGGGCTCGGGATTTTCCTTTTAATTTTTACAACCTTTTGAAAAAATGGAAAAAAATTCCATTTTTCTCCGCACCTCCATCCTCGAGAAATGAGCTTGACATGTGTCCTAAGGTGGATCCCAAAGGAACCGTGACCAAATTCTACTATTTCACTTCCTTTTTGGAAAAGGGAAAAATTTCCAAGTTTTCCCCACAGCTTCGCCCTTAGAAAATGGGCCTGACACGTGTCCCAATGAGGGTCTCAGTGGAAACATGCTTCCTTTTTCACTTTTAACTCCCTTTTCTGAAAAGGAAAATTTTCCAAATTTCCCTCAAGAGTCTGCACCTTTGCCATTGACTGGAGCAAGCTTTGACCTTTTCTTTATTGGGCTTGTGAGAAATTTTAATGTTTTAATCTTTTGAATATCAAGGGTAAAAAATACAAGTTACCCCTGATGGTCTGCTTCCCCGCCCCTTTTGAATTGAAACAAACTTTGACTGATCCTTTGTCGGGCTTATAGATCATTTTGATATTTTAATGATTTTGATGACAAGAGGCAAAAACCAAAGTTCCCTCCAATGATACACTTCCTCGAAATTTTGAATTTTCAACGCCAACTTTGACGTCCTCCTTGTTGGGATTGTGGGCCATTTTGAGATTTTAATCCTTTTGATGATAAGAGGAAAAGACCCAAGTTACCTCCGATGATCTGCTTCCCCAACCCTTTGACTTTTTAAACTGCTACGTGTCACCATGGCGCACCTTGAGATGGTCCCCAAAAATTGATACCTTGAATGAGTGCGGGATCACCATGTGTCTCAGGCCCCTTTCAAGAATTTTCTTAAAAACTCTAAGGAAAGAAGACCTGGTAGAGACCTCCACGTGTCATTATGGCGTAGCTTCAAAAAAAAAATTAGGCTTCAAAAAGATTTGGTAGGGGTGCTCTTCCATTTTATAATTTTACTCCATTTTTCCAAAAGGGAAAAATGTCCAACTTACCCCTAAAGGCCCACATCCCTACCATCAACTTTTCCACGTGTCCTCCTACGGAGTCAAGGTAAGACATTTTCCCTGCCACTTAAAAATTGCTTTAATCAAAGCCTGTCAGGGCCGCGGGTTGGGTCCAAAATTTTGTGCCAAAGTAGATAAAAATAGAAAGTTCAAAAACAAACATGTCGTGACCCATCCAATTGAAATAAGCCATGTAAGAACCAAAAGAACCAAGTAGATTTGAGCGGAGCTACGGGACCAAATTTTCCCTTTTGCCAAAAAAGCAAAAGGTGATAAGTTAAAGCAATTTTCCGTTGTTCCCTGACTAGCCAAAGGAATCCACGTGACCATTGAATGCTGAGGAATAATTTTTATAGGAAAAAGACACCCATCAGACCGTAAAAAAATGTAGAAATTCACCATTCATGCTCAGAACCCGATTTTTCGCTAAGGATGAAATTTTTTTGAAACAAAACTAAGTGAATCATGGTTCTGAGCATCTTTCGACCATTGATTTAAATTTTCAAAGGCATAAAAATATAAATTGATCATTTTTGAGCTTCCATGGTCGAGGAAAAATAGGAAAAACAACAAAGCCTGTGGATTTTAAAGAAACTAGGGAAAAAATAGGGAAAACTTGAAGTCTTTTTCAAGGAGGGACATGACAATGGATTCTGCAAACAACTCAAGGCATTCAAAAGGAGGTAAAATCTTTCAGAACATTCACATCAAGAAACAAAATGTTTCATAACATGTAGATTAGAGGAAAATTAGGGAAAAAATGGTGAGAGATCAAAACGAGCACCAACAGAGTCATCAATTCTTAATCATCGGTACATTTCAATTATGTGTTCACAATGTGTAGCCATTTAAGAAATATGAAGTAGAGGTGTCATTATTATTTAAAGTAAGAACAAGTTGTAGCCATTAATCTCATCCTCATCAAATAAAATAACATAATTACTATGGAGGATCACAAAAGGACCACCAAATCATAGCCATACATTTGCAAAATAACATAGCTCAACTAAGATGAGATAAATACAAAATAAAATATAGATTTTTGATCTATGAAATGATGATATAGATGTTTCAGTAGGAATAAATTTCCACTATCATCCATTATTCAATAAAATATGACCAAAGTGGTGCTTTATGATGATTCCTAAGAGAGACAAATGCTCATATTTTAAAAACAAGCCATCCAAGTAACATAAAATGAATAGAATTTGCGTTTGCAAAGTACACATTCAAAACTTTCATATTCAGAGAGGAATTTTTTATCCAATTTTAGTATCAAATTTCCAATCATGACGTTCTTTAGAAATATGTAATTCAGATTTGCAAGGGTGGATCTGAGACATTTAAAAATCAAAAGGAAACTAAATATGCATCAAACTTCCAAATAAAGATGATTGTAAACTTGTCTCAAGGTATAGTACAAATCTCTAGGAAGAAGAGTTTTCAAAAAGACATTTGCAGGTATATAGAGCTAGGGATAATTTATAGTTTTATCATCTAAATCTAAGGTTATGTTCTCATGATCCTACTACATGATTGAAAATTGCAATTGGTAGGATTATAATCAAACTGCAATGAAACATAATTGCTTCATATTTCCAAAACATAATAAATAACTATACAAATTATTAGTGTCAAGTATAAAATTTTCAAATTACAAAGTAATGAAGACTTTTTCAAATTTTGTATTGATACATACCTCAATACATATCTTCAAAACATAAAAAAAATATTCATAAATTAAACCTTAGATCTCATATTTATCTTCAACAAGAGTGAAGGGAAGTGTCGAACAACAAAGAAAAATCCTACCTATAAGGAGGTATGTGCAATGAAATGTTTGTTAAATCTATGAACATGGGGTATGAATCTCTAAAGAAACACAAAAACATTTGAAACAAACAACTTAGTGACCATCAGATTAGAGATAAGAAAGAGCTACCTATTTTCATGCATATATTTAAATCTTGAAACAAACAATCAATCACTAAACATGACAATATTAGTTCTGTACCTCATGAAAGCTATCTATAAATTAACCTATTAAATGTCTAGAAATCATTTATGATTTTATTGATATCTAAAAATATTAAGAATATAATCTCATCATTAATGGCTTCTCACATTTACTTAAAGCTTTAAAAAGATTAGCAAATAACAAGTAAATAGCTTAAATAAACTATGAAACAACTCTAAAAATAATTAAGCATGGCATAAATCATAAATGAGATGAGAGAGAGAGTTATTATGAAAAGGTGGGAGGGGTACCCATCTATTAATAGTTTTTGGATTGGAGACAAAGGTGGTATTCATGCACGTGGGACTAAAAAGGAGTCTAAAAGGTGATTTTTAGAAAAGCACATTGGGAGGTGTGAACTGGATTTGAAAGGCTATGTAGTTATTTGGAAGGTGAGATATTTGTTTTAGAAATTCAATAAGAGGGTTAATTAACCTAAACGGGGTTAATTAAAGAAAAAAAAATCTTATTGAAGTTTGTTATTGAGGGATTAATAGATTTAGTGGGTTTAGAAGAGCTTAGAAAGGGTGATTTACTAGTGTAGTGTAGTAAATGAACATGAGTCTAGGATAATTAATATGATCTTTCTAATAAGATCATGTTGACCAAATTATAGGTGTCTACATTTTCCCCTCTTTGAGGTGATGTGTACGATGTTACTTCAAAGAAAGTAGACAAGCATAAACAAGTAGAAAATTTTGAAGAGGTAGAAGAGTTAGAAGAAAAATTAGTAGGATGAAGGATGCCCCCTCCAGTATCGATGGGTGATGTAGGAATGTGATAAATGATCAAAAAGGAGGATAGAACAAAGAATAGTGAGAAGAAATGGGTGATAGAAGAGAAAATTAAAAAAAGGGGAATTTGAGTTGTCCAAAAGGTATTGGTATATAAACAATTCTTATCCATCATGTTACTAATAATCTTCATCATCGGTCCTTATTAAAATATAAGCATATGATGAAATTGTAAATTGCCATGAAAATCCAAGATATAAACAACTGCCCATTACTTAAAATGGCCAACTCCATGAAACATACATGAATGTAATGCAATACGAGAAGCAAAAAACTCACTTAATAGGGAAATAATTACAATCACACACACTCAAACCAACAACATTTAAGGTTGTTACACAAATATTTTGTTATTGAAGTACAATCCCCAATGTTTTGAGAAATAACAAGGGTTGAAAATAATGTCCCAAGAAAGTTTTACATGCAAGGGAAAGGATAGAGGACACTTAGGTCTGATGAAAAAGTATTGTGCACAACGAAAACATATCAGGTAACTCGTGCCATAGAGTATCAATGAAGTAAGTAATTTATATTTTACAAATGATTATACAGTTAGGTATTTTGTGATTCATTGTTTCAATACACATAGAAATGTGAACAATATCTGGGATGAACGTCATGTGAAAGACATCGATTTAAGAAACAAATGAGTTGATTACCAATTTTAGTCCATTTTCAAAGTGTTTACGATTCTTTTAGATTTTTGGTTGATTTAATAATTTTTAAATTTGTGTTCATTCAAAAGAATTTAAGAGATGGAAGATCTCCTAGAAGTACGCAAAAATGCCCCAGCGTGAAGAGAAAGAGCATTATGTTGTAATAAAATGCCATGATGCGAAGAAGAATGAGCCAAAAATAATTATCGGGATGGGTGAAATAGAATAAACATTGAAGAAAATGAGAGAAAGCATCGCCTAGAATATTTTTAAACTACCCCAGGGCGAAGAACTTACCACTAGGTAGGACTTGGTCCTCTAGCATAGAAAAAACTAGTAAAAAAAAATATTTTAAATATAAAATAATCATTTTAGTGAGCATAAGAAGTGTTAGAGTGATAACGATGGAGAAAACATGCCCCAAGGGTATTACAGTAGCCTAATATACCCACCTAGGGGGGGTAAATTAAACACGACTAGTTCATCTATAGCAGAGCTCTTGCAAATTTTCACCACAAGTGAGTTTGAGAGCATTATAGTGAGATGGCGATGCTACTTAGTAGGAGGAGATGTGTAGATCACATCCAAGAATACCTTCGAGATGTAGCAGATGGCCCTACGTGAGTTCCCAATCCTTCCTTTTTCCTTTTAGCACTTAATGTAAAATTTTAGTATTTTTAGGCTAGTTAAGGGGAATATTTTACTTATGTGTGTGCATGAATGTGTCAAAACCATAGTTATGCATAGGCGTACCTATCAAAATATGGGTACATGCACTTGTATCTATTGAAGGGGATGCGTATTCATCAGGATGGGAAAACGGGGACATGTACATACACGCGCCGACTGACAGGTACATGTGCCAAACTGGAGGAGTATGAATATTTGTTAGGTAGGATAATTAGGTTAAAAATAGGTGTGGGAAAATACATCCAAATGAAGGTGTTAGCATTGAAATAGAGGTGCACATGTGTTGGGCATGTATGTGTTGAAATATGTGCACATGCGTCGAAGTAGGTGCGCATGTTCCAGGGGAAAGTATATAATTTAGCGTTGCAAATAATTAGCCATGTATAGATGAAAATAAACTAGGTTGTTGTAGAATAAATTGAAAAAATTATATGTTAGATGAATAAAAGAAGAATTTTCTATAAAACTAGAGATAAGGAGATTCCAATATAACCCTAACACGTGTATCATTTTTCTGTGTACAACGGATACTACCCGTCGTTCACACCTAAGAGAGATATGGCCATCTGGTAGCGATAGAGCCAAAATTTGATGAGGGGGATAGGAAGATACGGGATATCATATTATATGTTACAAGGCTAGCTTAAGTGACTGATATGCCACAGATTATTCTAGATCATGGCCTTTTGACAAGCATAGCTGAGAGATGACACAACGAGAGTCAGTGTTTCCAGCTCCCGACTGGCGACATCACTATTACACTAGAGGACATGTGGCTTATCATGCGGGTCCCTATGCAGGGTGAGATGAATAAGTATATGAGTCACCGGCCTAATATTGATCACTGTATTCTTGAGTTATTTAGTGTTCGAGAGATACCGCACAGTGGGATGACAGTGAAACTATCATGGTGCATAAACGATCTCGAGCTTGATCAGGTTGTAGTTTATTTGATGGATTTTATCAGTGTAGTTTTACTCGAAAAAATCAGAGCTTCATTTCCACTCATCCTCATTTGAGTGATACCCAGACTGATTAATGGTGAGACATATTGTTGGGTTTAGTGCATACTGGTGTAGTTATACTAGGATTTACATTTAATTTTATACTACCATCAGATGACGAAAGGACCTACCAGGATACTTCATATTTGGGTGTGGGACAATATTGTTATTGGTCACACTACAAGTGTACTAAGGGTTTAGGGTCTAGGGTATCCTTCTGCTATGGGCTAGGTTCTGATTGGGGATGAGGTATGGCCACACATGAGAGATTAATACCTTTTCCTCCATGAGCTATATGATCTACAATATGTCATAGTGGTATGGAGGCCATACAAACATTTTTAGTGCCCTCAGCATGGCCTAGAGCTTAGTAGAGTGACGGTTGCACACTTTATGAGATCTGCATATTTCTGTTGTTCACCAAATTCTTCAAGAAAACTTTTAGTTAATAAATCCCATGAATTTTTCACGTTATCACCTAGTGTTTCAAACCATCTAAGAGTTGAACCATCCAAAAAGGTAGGAAAAAACTCAGTCCATTATTCCCTTCTTATGAGGCCATTACAAATTCAAGATCATTTAAACTCTTGAATGAAAGAGGAAGCATCTTCATTAGATTGGGATGAAAAAACAAGAATCTTCCCCATTTTAAAAAGTAACCACAGTGAAATACCAATTCACAAGTACAATTAGTAAGACTCGTGTGCACAAATAATTAAACTCACTACAATAGAAAGTGACTTTACACCTTTCTATGGTAAAATAGGAATGACCACGGTAAAACTTGAATTACTACAGTAAAAACTAACTTTATTGTGATAAACACTATTCACGGTAAAAAGTGATGTTACTGTGGTAAATACTATTCATAGTAAAAAGTAAAGTTACTGTGGTAAATACTATTCATGGTAAAAAGTGACTTTACCATGGTAACTACTATGCACAGTAAAAGTAAGGTTACCCTCCAAATGATTTTTGACTAAGGGGAAATATTTCTCCAGAAAATCCACCAACGAGGAATGATCTCGGCAATGGAATGAAAATGTCATCACCAATCCAGCACTATGATAATTCTCCACCGGGAACTCCTCGTTCTATGATTATTTACTAATGCATAGCCTTTAGGTTGGTGGGTGTAATCTAGAAACACAACAACAAACATAACACAAGAATACCATAGACTATGATACGAAGGAATGATGAAAAATATGAAATATAAGTGTAAATTATAATATGAACATGAAATTGTTACAATCTCACCCATGAGGTACTTCAAGTTTTACTGACTTAACTTGCCTTCCAATAACAACTATGGGAGAAAATTCACTATGGATTCTGTAACACACCTTCTAAATGATGGCTTCCTTTACACACTTACTCATACAATATTTATCACTACTTCTCTCTATGCTAAATGATGAGGGTGGCCTCTTTATTTATAGGAATTCAGGCTTATCCACCCTATCTCTAAGATGGGATAGGAAATCTCTTCCGGCCAATCATATTCCATGCCTAAACTATTTCCTTTACATGTAGGATTATCTTCTAAGATAAGATAAACCTTATCATCTCACATGGGTTCCACCTTTTTAGACTTTTCTACAAATAAAATACACAAAATATTTATGACATCACTCTTTGTCCTTATTACAAATATAATATTTATAATTCCTAATCATGTAGACCCTACTTCTCTACTTACCCCAACTTTGAAAATTTAACATTACTGGACCACTTACAACAAATATTTACTTTTTACCAAAAAATTCCTATTGTACTTTGACTATTGTTGTACTCTACTTTATTAGAGGCACCGTACTGACAACGCCATTATCTTCTATTAGATCCCACTACTAATCATACTTAACAGCATCCTATTCCTAATACATACATAATAAAATAGAAATTACCGAGGAAAATTTTAATGTCGACATTTTCCCCCTTCCTCGCTACTACTCCGTCCTCAGAGTAGACTATTCTGGTGCTTGGAAAATCTTTAACTTGTCGTGGTTGACCCATTTCGTAATGGGAGTGCCATCCAGTTACTCCAGTCGATATGTACCATTATCATGCACAACTACTCTTTTGTAGGGGCCCATCCATTTGGGAAGAAATTTTCTCTCCCTTCTTTTTTTGTATCTAGAATCATATACTAGAACCAAGTCATTCACATGAAATGGAGACCAATGGATATTTTGATCAAAGTATTCCTTCTGCTTCATTTTCTTCTTATAGCTTGTATCCTATGTTATTTCCCTCATTTCCTCTAGCAAATGAAGATGCACCAACCTTTCTTTTACTGAATCATGTTCATCCATCCTTTCCTTTTTCATAACTCTCATAGTGGGAATATCAAACTCAATAGGAAGAACATGATCAATGCCATAATCCAGCTGAAATGGGGAGTATCATGTTGCTGACTTTGATGTTGCCCTATATGCCCACAATGCTACATAAATCATTTTATCCCACTTATGTACCTGCAAGGCTGCATCTTTTTCTAGAATTTGACACAACACAAAATTTGTTTGTTACACCTGTCCATTTGTGCTTGGCTTGTATGTTTTTGCCTTCATGTTCTTAATAGAAAACTTGTTGACTAGGGCTTCTACCACCTCATTAATGAAGTGGATTCATTAATCTGTTACAATTTGTAATGGGTAACCAAATCTGGGGACAATGCGTTCATATATGAACCTTGCCACTTCATCCATGGAAGTTGTTTTCAATGGCCTAGCTTTAACCAACTTGGTTAAATAATATGTGGCAACTACAATATACTTATTTTGGCATGGGGTAGTTGGAAGTGGACCTACAATATCTATTCCCCACTTTTCAAAGGGACCAAGTGGAAGAATAGGGCATAATGGAGTTGATGAAGTCTTACGATTACCATGTGTTCGATAAATATCACATGTCTTACAATAATTATAACAATCTCTAAAAAGAGTGGGAAAGTGATAACCTGCATCCAAGATCCTTCTTGCTGTAAGTTGTTCAGAGAAGTTTCCTCCACATGTACCATTGTGGAATTCTTCTATCAGCTCCTTCCCTTAATCACGCCCAACTTCCCTCTTGTACTGTCCATTAGGTCCTATTCGAAATAATACTCCATGCAGAATAGAATATGGACAACTGGCTTGAGTAATCTTCCTCTTAGTCTTTGCATTGGCACCATCAGTAAACTTGAATTCATTCAGATAATTCCAAATATCTATGTATTCACTAGAGATTGTGTCAAGGGATAACAATGCTACATCTGGGAAATCATCATCATCACAAGATGAACCTAAACCATCATAGGCTCGAGAGAGTGCATCTACATTGACATGATTTTTTCCTGGCCTATCTATAATATCAAATTCAAATTATTGTAGCAAAATTATCCATATTGATATCCTCCCTGATGGGTTAGGCTTATTTACAATATATTTTAGATCCTGATGATCTATTACAACTATAAATTTCTACCCTAGCAAGTAATTTCTAAACTTCTTTATAGAAAAAATGATAGCTAAAGCCTCTTTTTCAGTTACAGTATAATTTACCTTAGCACTGCTCATTTGTCTGCTCCCAAAGTAAACTAGATGATCATTCCCATTTTCATCTTTTTGGCTCAGAGTACTTCCTAGTGCTGTATCTGAGGCATCAGTATACACAATGAATGGCTTGCCCCAATCTAGATTCTTTAAAATAGGTGAAGACACCAAATCTTCCTTCAGTTGTTCAAAACCTTCATGTGCCTTATTTCCTGGTTCGTAAGTAACATCCTTCTTCAAGAACTAGGTTAGTGGCTGTGCAATCTTTGAGAAATTCTTGATGAACCTTCTATAGTAACCCACATGGCCTAAAAATGATCTCAACTTAATTCTATTAATAGAAAATGGTAACTCTTTAATTTTTGAAAATTTATCAGGATCAGTACTAATACCATCTTTGGATACAACATGGCCTAAAAAAACACCTTTAGGGCATCCAAAGACACACTTTGTAGGGTTTAGTGAGTCTTATGCTTCATCTAATCTTTGAAATGTTGTCTACATCTAGTGCAGGTGGTCCATCTTGCTCCCATAGATGCAAAAATCATCCAGAAATACTTTGATGAAGTTCCCAATGTAGGGTTCAAACACCCTATTCATCAAATGCTGGAACGTTGCCGGAGCATTACACAACCCAAAAGGCATAACTCTATAAGCAAACGTTCCCCAAGGAGTGGTGAATTTGGTCTTCAGCTGATCTTTCTCTGCTATATGAACTTGGTTGTACCCACTATATCCATCAGCAAAACTATAGCACTCTTGGTCAGCTACTTCGTCCAAGATTTGATCTGAGAATGGAAGAGGGTAATGATCCTTCTTTGTTGCCTTATTGAGCTTACTATAATCAACACAAATTTTTAGCTTCCCATTCTTTTTTAGTGAGATCACAATGGGAGAAACCCATTCTGAATTCTCCACAGCAAATATGAATCCTGCATCAAGCAACTTATGTATTTCTTCTTTTATAGTCTTGGAAAAATTAGGATTCATTCTATATGGCATTTACTTTATGGGCTTAGCACCATCTACTAGCTCAATAGAATGTTCTACCCAACTTACATGACGGATTTCCTTGTTATCAAAAGTGAATAGGTGTATGTACCTTCGAAAGAGCTGGAGTTAGAATTCCTTCTCACTCTCCATCAAAACATCACCAATTTTTATTTGTTGGAGACGATCAAAAATTTCTTCTTCAGATAATCTTATGGGTTAATGAGTCGGTGTGACTGGAAGGATATCCATGAACAAAACATAAACCTCACTTTCTTCATCTTCTGTTTCCACTTCACTGGTACTAGAGTAATCAGAGGATGTCCAATCGTCACTTTCATCACTTTAATCCACAGGTTCTACTTTATGATACCGAGGGATCACGTTTATCTTCATTCCAGTAGTTTCTTGCATGAACTCTCCTTAGCCATGCCCTTTCCAACAACATTGGGTACACAATAGTACCATTTTTCATCACCTTAAAGTCTACCACACATACAACACCAATAACAAATATTACCACATTTGAAACAACACCTTCTGGTTTAGTTTTTCCATTATTTAATGACCTTAACATAAGTGTTGAGAGGCGATCAATTTTTAAACCAAACATATTCATTATAGACTCATTCATTACATTAATTGCAGAACATCCATTAACAAAGACATCATGAATTGAAATACTATTAAATAATATCTCAGCTTGTGGAGCGTAGGGATCCACCTTTGCCTCCAAAACAGGGACCTCAACCTCCTTAATTTTTCGACCATTGAGTCCACTTTGCAGCTCCCACCTCTTCTCAGAAAACATAGCTAGAAGTTGACCATATGTAATATTTGCAGGCCTTTTGGACAGATCTTGTAAGATGGAGTATGGTCCTTGTCCCTGTGAAATTAGGAAATCCTGCACACCAAACTTTATTCTCATATGTTTCTTACTAGTTTCTCCTTTCATCTTCTCAGGATCATTTCCATCTTGGTTATCTTTTTCTTTCTTTCTTTTTGTTACAAACACATCTGCTTCATTATTTATGCTCCTATCGTTTTGACATTTCTCAAAAGAGTAGCATTTTTGTAGCGACATTTCATACATTAATCTTAATTACCCTTTTGTACTAACTATATTTACATAGTTACTTTGGTCCCTTATTAACATTATTTTGGAACAAAATTAATCCCTATAACACTTACAAAACACCTAGGGATTTCATACTAGAAGGAGTACGACCTTACACAAGAAAACTCATTTCAATGCTCTTGCATATGTAAATACAAGTGTATACTAAAAGAGAGACATCCCAAACAACATTATGAATTTCCAAAATTTTCCTAGTGACATATTTTAATTATTTGGTAAATACACAAGTAATTCGACACATATTGATGCAACCTAGAATTTACAAGATAACACCCTAGTTGGATTGACACATCACTCAGCCTAGACTGAGCACTCACCTGAAGCATGCAAAGGTACCAGGTTCCTCTTTAGGGTTGTTGTAATAGGATGATAACATGATGAAGGAAGAAACATATAGATTCATAACTAATCCATCATTCTACAATGTTTGCTATCAACAAATCTATGAAAGAACAAGCTCAAATAGTAATCATGATTAATTTAATAAAATGTACTACTCAATTACACAGAACGATGCTTAGATTCAGCCAATATCTTTCATCCATTAATAAATATAGAAGATCCTTACAGTATTGTCAATCTATATCAATGCACGTATGGAACTGATACAATAATTCATTCATATGTGTATATTGTTTATTACACATATGTACATCTAGCTCTCTGTATTACCTTCATACTTCCTTCTCTCTATAATACACACCTCTACTATGCACCTAACATCATAAATATATGGTGGAGATTTTCCCTTCACCGCTTATCTATTCCAGAAATAGGTCGCATGCTATTAAGATCCACACATTGTTTATAATCATCGCCACACATGCAAGTGTGCTATCTATAGTCCTCTTGTAGTTAACTGAAGTGTCAATTCTATTCTCAGCTTGTCTCTATGTATAAATGCTTTGAACTATTTCTCCAAATATAGACAATGTGCGGCCATCTCTGCATTGTTGATGTGGTCCACACACCATCTTCCAAAAAAAGGTCTTCGTGCCCTAAATCAGCTAAGTCCTAAAATCATAACTTGCTTTCCGCGCACGGATCATTACTGGCCTTCGTGCCCTTGGTTCTGGGACTTCTATCTCATGCAGAATCCTTGTGTGATCTTAGACAATTATTATTTAATCAACATTGCCCAACACCAATCTCATTTTCATCCTAACAATGCGTATCTCCAAAAATTGAAGGAAAGAATAATAGATGAAAGATTGTGGATAGTTAAATAATTTTATGATGTGTTATTAGGAAACTTCCTCTATATCAGTTTGTAGTATCAACTCTGGATACTTCTCCTTTATTTCTAGCTCTAATACCTACCATTCAGTGAGTGCTTTCTCTAATTTTCTATAGAATGTCCACAACAATGGATTCAAACTCATCTCTCGCAATCTTTCCTTTATCATTTTACAAAACCAACACAACACTGGACATTGATGTCATTCTTCCTTCCAAAAGGTCCATCTTTTGCACAATCATCTTTCAAAGCTCTTCCAATCAAGTCTTGTGTGTATCTTGTGCTGTTGCAAGGTCCTCATTATTTTGTTTAACCTTTGACAACCTTTCCACGTGGCCCAAAGTATCATCTTTCATCACCCTTTGGACCACGTTATTCTCGCCGAGGTTCTTGATGTTTATAAGCACCTCTTGCACCTATGCATACATTTAAATCTTGGACTGCTTTCTTCAATACTTCCTATAATGCTTACAACAGTCCTTCATAACATGTAAATTTTCTCATCAAAAATGTTTTCTCTCAATAAACATCTTGTTCATAGCGTTAGGGCGCTTACACAAGCTCCTATTCTCACTTAGGTTGGGAGGATGCTAACACAAGCTATAGAGCCTAGCATGACACTATTCAGAGTGCTTTGCATAACAACAAGCTAAATTCTAAGAATCTTTTCATCGTTTCTAGCTAGATAAGCCTCATGTATTCCAAGAATTTTAGTCAAACACTGTAAGTGTTTATTCAGAAATCCCCTCCATTTTTATCAAATAGCCTGTGCTTTTTATTCAATAGTCCAAGTGTGAGATTTTTTTTAATTAATCTTGTCAGAAGGGGGTGACTGGATTACAGAGTTACAGGTATATCTCTACAAGAAGGAATGATTCAACCAATAATTATATTAATTCCAAGACAACTATTAGTGAGGCTTCCGATTAAAGAATTTCCCTTCATGTTTTGTTTATCTAATTACAAATGGACAAAGCGTAGCTCTGACTTCTTCCATTGCTAAAACTACCCAACTAATACTAAAAGGTGATGTTAACTTGAGTTTCACCATTGTTAATTCCTCGGATCTTAAAATAAAGTCCTGGTACTGCTATTCAGGTAAAATGATTCGTCTAAAAAAGGTAGTTAGGAGGTGCCTCTTTCCATAGCCACCTCCACTTTATCTGGCCTGTAAACCAAGGACCTTTAGCTATTGAATTTGACAAACTCTTTTTTGGGGGGGGGAGGAGAGCAATACATTTCCATCCCCTGATAAGAGCATCGTCCTCGATGTGACACAACACCAAAGATCAAAGGATATGTAAACAATAAAGTCCAATAATGACACATGTCATTTAATAAAACAACTTGTATGAACAACACATAAACAAGGAAACAAACTAATTTTGGTAATATCTTAAATTTTAATGTTCTGTGAAGATAGGTAGTTAGTTATTTTTTACTTTACTAATCAATTATTCTTTTCTTTTATATTATTTCTTAAACCAAAGCTCTTAGTATTCTTTGTTTAGTATTTCAATCGTCTTATGCTCGTGGGTGCCCAAAAATAATTGGCCTCAAGGTGTCACAAAAAAATTACTGGAACATAATATGACCGATAAGAAATATTGCTACATACTATCACAATTGTATCACATCACAAGACCTTTAACTCCACCATGGAGAGACAATAAGTAGTTTACCTTACAAAGAAGTTCCATCAATTATTTCATGGGCATAGATCCTACACACATATGTGACTAGCAAAAAATGAATCATCATGTTGATGCATATAAAACTAGTATCAAATGACCCAAAAAAACATGACTTTACCAACATAGTTCCAAGACAAGATCCGATAGCATATATCAAACCCAGGCGAGAATCAAGCCTCAAACATAACAATGTGTAATAATACTCTAAAAAGTACACATAACTAATAAAAACCAACTCCACACATAAAAAAACATCACAAAACAATCTCCATATATCTCATGAAGCATCACAAAACAACTGCATATACCTCCTAAAACATCACCTAATAACTCCATATATCTCCCAAAGAATCACAAAAAAATCCGTATACCTCCCAAAAAAAGAATCATAGTGCCCAAAACCAAGCCATGTCACTCATCTAAAGATCCCCATTTCCCATATCAGATAACTCAACCATAGAGCCCCATTAATAAGATCGTGTACACTCAACCATAGATCCCTATAAATAATATCGGGTCACTCAACCATAGAGCCCCATCAATAATATCGGGTCACTCAACCATAGATCCCCATCTCCTTTCTCCATTTAATGACGTCGGGACACCCTATGGCCCTTGGCACATAGAACCCCATCACCCCTAACCCAAGTGACATAATAACTGGTGGTTCAATAACCCACTAGTTATCTGTAACTCCTTGGGGCATGCTTGAATACAAAAAAGCGGGTCCATAGGTTCTACCACTCCATGGTGAATCCCATGACCCGATTCCAACACATTAGAAACATTAAAACTAGGACAACAATAGGTTTCAAATGCCAAGTGGAAAAATTCCTAAGCCTTGGACTAGGTTATAAAACATTTAAGCATGAAAATAAAATAGAAAAAAAGGTTTAAAAAATGGCTAAATAGCCATAATTAGTGCAAAAATATGCATGTTAGTGCAAAAACCAAATAAAATGCCAAAAATGTTAGAAGACATCAATCAAGAAAACTGTTGGTTCTTGCAAGAAAAGAGAATAATGATTAATTTATGAATAAAATACGTATTGGGAAATAGCACATTACAATCACTATGTGGCCTAATACATCCATGAAAGGGGTACTCATCAAGTTGTTCGCACTTGGATATCGAGCCTCGTCTCGCAAACATATACATGTAACCAAAAAATGAATATATCAAATAATGCAACTATCATCATATCTGCTTGAATTATCCCTCCATATTCTCACAAGGCTTAACATAGTCAAAATCACAAAGGATTGTTCAATGAACAACCTAATAGGAAAGATCAGGGGATGTTAATTTGCATAAGTTGAGCCTAAGGTGGTGTGCATCCACAATATATAGAGTAAGCTCAAAGTATACTAAATATATAGAAGTGGATTTTTAGCCTATATAAGACTCCACTTCCTCACTCCTACTCAGCTCAAGACTATGAAAACTTGGTCCATGCCTCCTCTCTCCACACATACACTCTTGAAGGTTGTTTCCCATAGGTTCGTCTAGTGTAAGTTTCACAACATAACACATAACTTCACCACTAACACAATGTTGATTCACACACATCAAGCATACCATATTACGCTTGGTATATATACAAGGTATAATGAAATCGTTACTTTCATGGGTTATGATACATCACTTTCCCACATTATGCACCTAAGGTACAAGTAATTCACAATAGGGGTCATACGATCAACATATTCCCCTAATTCACAACATGAACCATCACATATTTCATAAATTATATGTATGATGAAAACAATGCTAATTTACAACACTATATCAATTCGACAAGTAAACATGGGAGACAACAATGAGTCATACAACACAAATGTGAAATGATATGCATTGAAAAATAAAAGTCAGAATACCAATTTTTCAAACATCAACAACTCACTTTCTTCATCTTCTGTGTCCACTTGGTACTAGAGTAATCAGAGGATGTCCAATCATCAGTTTTCATCACTTGAATCCACAGGTTCTGTACCTTATGATGCCGAGGGATCACGTTTATCTTCACCCTCTCTCTACCCACGTCCAAGTGTCATGAAGCCTTCATTCCAGTAGTTTCTTGCATGAACTCTCCTTAGCCATGGGTCTTCCCAACAACATTGGGTATGCAACAGTATTTTTTTTCATCACCTGAAAGTCACACCACACATACAACACCCATAACAGATATTGCCACATTTGAAAAACACCTTCTGGTTTAGTTTTTCCCTTTTTATAATGACCTTAACATAGTGTTGAGGGGTGATCAATTTTTAAACCCACATATTCACATATTCATTACAGACTCGGTCATTACATTAACACTGCAGCACCTCCATCAACTAAGACATCATGAATTGAAATACCATTACATAATACCTCAGCTTGTGGAGCATAGGGATCCCCCCTCTGCCTCCAAAATAGGGACCTCAACCTCTCTCCCTTCTCGAGCATTGAGTCCACTTTGAGCATTGAGTCCACTCCGCAGCTCCCGCTCTCTTCTCAGAAGACATAGCCAAGAGTTGACCATATGTAATATTTGCAGGCCTTTTGGATAGATCTTCTAAGATGGATGGTATGGTCCTTGTCCCTGTGAAATCAGAAAATCCTGCACACACCCAACTTTCTTCTCCTATGTTTCTTACTAGTTTCTCCTTTCATCTTCTTAGGATCATTTCCATCTTGGTTATTTTTTTTCTTTCTTTTTTTTTTGTTAAAACACATCTCTTCATTATTTATGCTCTCTCTATCTACTACATCAAAAGAATTCACAGGTGCTTTTCCTTTATCATTATCTCTTGTACACCAGATGTAGAAGCTCTATCTGGACAATTATACTTATAATGACCCTTTTTATAACAACCATAACATACAACTTCAGAAATATTTTTTTTTTGGACCTCTATCTCCCCTGAGAACTAAATTAAATTCTTTTCCTTGAAGAAGATTAATAGTTAAACTGGCCCATCTTCTTGAGCAGATCTTCATACTCAGTAGATGTACTAGGAGAAAAATTTTTGTGCTCACCGAGAGTGGTTGTGGATTCTGGACCAAAGGTGTTGGTGTAGGCTCTATTTAGCAACAATTTCTTTGGGCTCCTCTTCTTCATGCTTTCTTTCTTCTTGCCTTCTTGCAATCTCCTTTGCTTGTTCAATGGTAGCTGGGGGTCATACTTCACTCGTTGTCTCTGATCTCTGGCTTCATCCCAAGAATGAAGTGCTTACAGAGGAGATTATCCATGCCATTCATCAACCCATCCGCTAATCCTCCTTCCTTCCGGATCTGGGCATCGAGCTTCCTCCTTAGCTCTAGAACACGAGCATGATAATCCTTATCTTATCTCTCTCTCTTCTCTCCTTGGGATAGCTTTGTGATATCGATCATGAGATCTGCATATTTCTGTTGTTCACCAAATTCTTCAAGAAAACTTTCAGTTAATAAATCCCATGTTTTTTTTTCACATTATCACCTAGTGTTTCAAAACCACCTAAGGGCTGAACCATCCAAAAAGGTAGGAAAAAATTCAGTCCATTGTTCCCTTCTTTATGAGGCCATTACAAATACAAGATCGTTTAAACTCTCTGAATGAAAAGAGGAAGCATCTTCATTAGATTGGGCTGAAAAAAAATAGGAATCTTCCCCATTTTAAAAAAAGTAACCACAGTGAAATACCAACCCACAAGTACAATCAACAAGACTTATGTGCACAAATAATTGGAATCATCACTATAAAGAAAGTGACTTTACACCTTTTTCTACAGTAAAATAGGAAAAACATGGTAAAACTATGGTAAAACTTGACTTACTGCGGTAAAAAGTGACTTTACTGTGGTAAACTACTATTCACGGTAAAAAAAGTGAAGTTACTGTGGTAAAAATTACGGTATTCAATGGTAAAAAGACTAAAAAGTAAACTATTCACGGTAAAAAAATGACTTTACATGGTAAATACTATACTATTCATGGTAAAAAGTGACTTTACCATGGTAACTACTATGCACAGTAAAAACAAGGTTACCCCCAAATTTTTCTGACTAAGTGGAAATATCTCTCCAGAAAATCCACAAACGAGGAATGGTCCCGGCAACGGAACCAAAATGTCATCACCAATCCGGCACTATGATAATTCTTCACGGGAACTCCTCGTGCTATGATTATTTACTAATGCACAACTTTTTTTTGGTGGATGTAATGGAAAAACAACAACAACATAACATAACACAAGAATACCATAGACTATGATAAGAAGGAATGATGAAAATCTGAAATATATAAGTGTAAATTATAATATCAACATGAAATTGTGTTAATCTCACCCATGAGGTACTTCAAGTGTTACTGACTTCACTTGCCTTCCAACAATAACTATGGGAGAAACTTCACAATTACACCTCTTAATGGCTTCTTTAACACACCTTCAAAAATGATGGCTTCCTTTACACACTTACTCATACAATATTTCTCACTACTTCCTTCTATGCTAAATGGGGGGGGGTGGCCTCTCTATTTATAGAACTTCAGGCTTATCCATCTTATCTCTAAGATAGGATAAGAAATCTACTCTGACGAATCATATTCCATACCTTAACTCTTATCTTTACATGTAAGCTTATCTTTTAAGATAAGATAAACCTTATCATTTCACATGGGTTCCACATTTTTTAGACTTTTTACAAATAAAATACACAAAATATTTATGACCTCACTCCTTGTCCTTATTACAATATAATATTTCTAATTCCTAATCATGTAGACCCTACTTCTCTACTTACCCAACTTTGACATTTTAACATTACCGGACCACTTACGACAAATATTTTTTTTTACCACAACATTCCTATTGTACTTTTGACTATTACCGTACTATACATTATTGGCGGCGTCGTACTGAGCGCCGTTATCTTCTATCGGACGCTACTACTAATTATACTTAACAACATCCTATTCCTAATACATACATTAATGAAATAGAAATTACGGAGGAAAATTTTTAGTGTCGACATCTTCCCCCTTCCTAGCTTCTCTCTCCATCCTCGAGAGACTCTTAGACTATTCTGGTGCTTGGAAAATCTTTAACTTGTCGTGGTTGACCCATTTCGTAATGGGAGTGCCATCCAATTCCTCCAGTCGGTATGTACCATTTTCATGCACAGCTGCTATTTTGTAGGGCCCCATCCATTTTGGAAGAAATTTTCTCTTCTTCTTTTTTTTATCTGGAATCATATACTAGAACCAAGTCATTCACATGAAATGGAGACCAATGGATCTTTTGATCAAAGTATTCCTTCTGCTTCATTCATTTTTCTTCTTTATAGCTTGTATCCTTTGCTATTTCCCTCATTTCCTCTAGCAAATGAAGATGTACCAACCTTTTTTTACTGAATCACTTTCATCCATCCTTTCATTTTTCATAACTCTCACAGTGGGAATATCAAACTCAATAGGAAGAACTGGATCAATGCCATAAGCCAACTGAAATGGGGAGTATCCTGTTGCTGACTTTGATGTTGCCCTATATGCCCACAATGCTGCATGAATCCTTTTATCCCACTTATGTACCTGCAAAGGCTGCATCTTTTGCTAGAATTTGACACAACACAAATTTTTTTCGTTCCACCTGTCCATTTGTGCTTGGCTTGTATGTTGTTGCCTTCCTGTGCTTAATAAAAACTTGTTGACTAGGGCTTCTACCACCTCATTAATGAAGTGGCTTCCTTGATCTGTTACAATTTCTAATGGACAAACCAAATCTGGTGACACAATGCGTTCATATATGAACCTTGCCACTTCATCCATGGAAGTTGTTTTCAATGGCCTAGCTTCAACCCACTTGGTTAAATAATCTGTGGCAACTACAATATACTTATTTTGGCATGGGGTAGTTGGAAGTGGACCTACAATGTCTATTTCCCCACTTTTCAAAGGGACCAAGTGGAAGAATAGGGCATAATGGAGCTGATGAAGTCTTACGGTTACCATGTGTTTGACAAATATCACATGTCTTACAATAATTATAACAATCTCTAAAAAGAGTGGGCCAGTGATAACCTGCATCCAAGATCCTTCTTGTTGTAAGTTGTCTAGAGAAGTGTCCTCCACATGTACCATTGTGGAATTCTTCTATCAACTCCTTCCCTTGATCACGTCCAACTGCCTCTCTTGTACTGTCCATCAGGTCCTATTCGAAATAATACTCCATGCAGAATAATATGGATGACTGGCTTGAGTAATCTTCCTCTTAGTCTTTGCATTGGCACCATCAGAAAACTTGAATTCATTCAGATAATTCCAAATATCTATGTATTCACTAGGGATTGTGTCAAGGGATAACAATGTTGCATCGGGGAAATCATCATCATCACAAGATGAACCTAAACCATCATAGGCTCGAGAGAGTGCATCTGCATTGACATGTCTTTCCCTGGCCTATCTATAATATCAAATTCAAATTATTGTAGCAAAATTATCCATGATTGATATCCTCCCTGATGGGTTAGGCTATTTATAATATATTTTAGATCCTGATGATCTATTACAACTATAAATTTCTACCCTAGCAAGTAATTTCTAAACTTCTTTACAGCAAAATGATAGCTAAAGCCTCTTTTTTCAGTTACAGTATAATTTACCTCAGCACTGCTCATTTGTCTGCTCCCAAAGTAAACTAGATGATCATTCCCATTTTCATCTTTTTGGCTCAGAGTACTTCCTAGTGCTGTATCTGAGGCATCAGTATACACAATGAATGGCTTGCTCCAATCTAGATTCTTTAAAATAGGTGAAGACACCAAATCTTCCTTCAGTTTTTCAAAACCTTCATGTGCCTTATTTCTTGGTTCATAAGTAACATCCTTCTTCAAGAACTAGGTTAGTGGCTGTGCAATCTTTGAGAAATTCTTGATGAACCTTCTATAGTAACCCACATGGCCTAAAAATGATCTCAACTTACTTCTATTAATAGGAAATGGTAACTCTTTAATTTTTGAAAATTTATCAGGATCAGTACTAATACCATCTTTGGATACAACATGGCCTAAAAAAACACCTTTAGGGCATCCAAAGACACGCTTGTAGGGTTTAGTGAGTCTTATGCTTCATCTAATCTTTGAAATGTTGTCTACATCTAGTGCAGGTGGTCCATCTTGCTCCCATAGATGCAAAAATCATCTAGAAATACTTTGATGAAGTTCCCAATGTAGGGTTCAAACACCCTATTGATCAAATGCTGGAACGTTTCCGGAGCATTACACAATCCAAAAGGCATAACTCTATAAGCAAACGTTCCCCAAGGAGTGGTGAATTTGGTCTTCAGCTGATCTTTCTCTGCTATATGAACTTGGTTGTATCCACTATATCCATCAGCAAAACTATAGCACTCCTGGTTAGCTACTTCGTCCAAGATTTGATCTGAGAATGGAAAGAGGGTAATGATCCTTCTTTGTTGCCTTATTGAGCTTCCTATAATCAACACAAATTTTTAGCTTCCCATTCTTTTTTATTGAGATCACAATGGGAGAAACCCATTCTGAATTCTCCACAGCAAATATGAATCTTGCATCAAGCAACTTATGTATTTCTTCTTTTATAGTCTTGGAAAAATTAGGATTCATTCTATATGGCATTACTTTATGGGCTTAGCACCATCTACTAGCTCAATAGAATGTTCTACCCAACTTACATGACGGATTTCCTTGTTATCAAAAGTGAATAGGTGTATGTACCTTCGAAAGAGCTGGAGTTAGAATTCCTTCTCACTCTCCATCACAACATCACCAATTTTTATTTGTTGGAGACGATCAAAAATTTCTTTTTCAGATAATCTTATGGGTTAATGAGTCGGTGTGACTGGAAGGATATCCATGAAAAAAACATAAACCTCACTTTCTTCATCTTCTGTTTCCAGTTCACTGGTACTAGAGTAATCAGAGGATGTCCAATCGTCACTTTCATCACTTTAATCCATAGGTTCTACTTTACGATACCGAGGGATCACGTTTATCTTCATTCCAGTAGTTTCTTACATGAACTCTCCTTAGCCATGCCCTTTCCAACAACATTGGGTACACAATAGTACCATTTTTCATCACCTTAAAGTCTACCACACATACAACACAATAACAGATATTGCCACATTTGAAACAACACCTTCTGGTTTAGTTTTTCCATTATTTAGTGACCTTAACATAAGTGTTGAGAGGCGATCAATTTTTAAACCAAACATATTCATTATAGACTCATTCATTACATTAATTGCAGAACATCCATTAACAAAGACATCATGAATTGAAATACTATTAAATAATATCTCAGCTTATGGAGCGTAGGGATCCACCTTTGCCTCCAAAATAGGGACCTCAACCTCCTTAAATTTTCGACCATTGAGTCCACTTCGCAGCTCCCACCTCTTCTCAGAAGACATAGCCAGAAGTTGACCATATGTAATATTTGCAGGCCTTTTGGACAGATCTTGTAAGATGGAGTATGGTCCTTGTCCCTGTGAAATTAGGAAATCCTGCACACCCAACTTTCTTCTCATATGTTTCTTACTAGTTTCTCCTTTCATCTTCTTAGGATCATTTCCATCTTGGTTATCTTTTTATTTCTTTCTTTTTGTTACAAACACATCTGCTTCATTATTTATGCTCCTATCGTTTGACATTTCTCAAAAGAGTACCATTTTTGTAGCGACATTCCATACATTAATCTTAATTACCCTTTTGTACTAACTATATTTACATAGTTACCCTTTTGTGCTAACTATATTTACATAGTTACTTTGGTCCCTTATTAACATCATTTTGGAACAAAATTAATCCTTATAACACTTACAAAACACCTAGGGATTTCATACTACAAGGAGTACGACCTCACACAAGAAAACTCATTTCAATGCTCTTGCATATGTAAATACAAGTGTATACTAAAAGAGATACATCCCAAACAACATTATGAATTTCCAAAATTTTCCTAGTGACATATTTAAATTATTTGGTAAATACACAAGTAATTCGACACATATTGATGCAACCTAGAATTTATGAGATAACACCCTAGTTGCACTGACACATCACTCAGCCTAGACTGAGCACTCACCTGAAGCACGCAAAGGTACCAGGTCCCTCTTTAGGGTTGTTGTAACAGGATGATAACATGATGAAGGAAGAAACATATAGATTCATAACTAATCCATCATTCTACAATGTTTGCTATCAACAAATCTATGAAAGAACAAGCTCAAATAGTAAGCATGATTAAATTAATAAAATGTACTACTCAATTACACAGAACGATACTTAGATTCAGCCAATATCTTCCATCTATTAATAAATATAGAAGATCCTTACAGTATTGTCAATCTATATCAATGCACGTATGGAACTGATACAATAATTCATTCATATGTGTATATTGTTTATTACACATATGTACATCTAGCTCTCTGTATTACCTTCATACTTCCTTCTCTCTATAATACACACCTCTACTATGCACCTAACATCATAAATATATGGTGGGGATTTTCCCTTCACCGCTTATCTATTCCAGAAATAGGTCGCATGCTATTAAGATCCACACATTGTTTATAATCATCGCCACACATGCAAGTGTGCTATCTATAGTCCTCTTGCAGTTAACTGAAGTGTCAATTCTATTCTCAACTTGTCTCTATGTATAAATGCTTTGAACTATTTCTCCAAATATACACAATGTGCGACCATCTCTGCATTGTTGATGTGGTCCGCACACCATCTTCCAAAAATAGGTCTTCGTGCCCAAAATCAGCTAAGTCCTAAAATCATAACTTGCTTTCCGCGCACGGATCATTCATGGCCTTCGTGCCCTTGGTTCTGGGACTTCTATCTCATGCAGAATCCTTGTGTGATCTTAGACAATTATTATTTAATCAACATTGCCCAACACCAATCTCATTTTCATCCTAACAATGCGTATCTCCAAAAATTGAAGGAAAGAATAATAATGAAATATTGTGGATAATTAAAGAATTTTTATGACGTGTTATTAGGAAATTTCCTCTATATCAGTTTGTAGTATCAACTCTGGATACTTCTCCTTTATTTCCACCTCTAATACCTACCATTCAGTGAGTGCTTTCTCTAATTTCTATAGAATGTCCACAACAATGGATTCAAACTCATCTCTCGCAATCTTTCCTTTATCATTTTACAAAACCAACAGAACACTGGACATTGATGTCATTCTTCCTTCCAAAAGGTCCATCTTTTGCACAATCATCTTTCAAAGCTCTTCCAATCAAGTCTTGTGTGGATCTTGTGTTGTTGCAAGGTCCTCGTTATTTTGTTTAACCTTTGACAACCTTTCCACGTGGCCCAAAGTCTCATCTTTCATCACCCTTTGGACCACGTTATTCTCGCCAAGGGTCTTGATGTTTATAAGCACCTCTGCACCTATGCATACATTTAAATCTTGGACTGCTTTCTTCAATACTTACTATAATGCTTGCAACAGTCCTTCATAAGATGCAAATTTTCTCATCAAAAATGCTTTCTCTCAATAAACATCTTATTCATAGCGTTAGGGGGCTTACACAAGCTCCTATTCTCACTTAGGTTGGGAGGATGCTAACACAAGCTATAGAGCCTAGCATGACACTATTCAGAGTGCTTTGCATAACAACAAGCTAAATTCTAAGAATCTTTTCATCGTTTCTAGCTAGATAAGCCTCATGTATTCCAAGAATTTTAGTCAAACACTGTAAGTGTTTATTCAGAAATCCCCTGCATTTTATCAAATAGCCTGTGCTTTTTATTCAATAGTCCAAGTGTGAGATTTTTTTTTAATTAATCTTGTCAGAAGGGGGTGACTGGGTTACAGAGTTACAGGTATATCTCTACAAGAAGGAATGATTCAACCAATAATTATATTAATTCCAAGACAACTATTAGTGAGGCTTCCAATTAGAGAATTTCCCTTCATGTTTTGTTTATCTAATTACAAATGGACAAAGCGTAGCTCTAACTTCTTCCATTGCTAAAACTACCCAAATAATACTAAAAGGTGATGTTAACTTGAGTTTCACCATTGTTAATTCCTCGGATCTTAAAATAAAGTCCTTGTACTTCTATTTAGGTAAAATGATTTGTCTAAAAAAGGTAGTTAGGAGGTGCCTCTTTCCATAGCCACCTCCACTTTATCTGGCCTATAAACCAAGGACCTGTAGCTATTGAATTTGACAAACTCTTTTTGGGGGGGGGGAGGAGGGCAATACATTTCCATCCCCTTATAAGAGCATCGTCCTCGATGTGACACAACACCAAAGATCAAAGGATATGTAAACAATAAAGTCAATAATGACACATGTCATTTAATAAAACAACTTGTATGAACAACACATAAACAAGGAAACAAACTAATTTTGGTAATATCTTAAATTTTAATGTTCTGTGAAGATAGGTAATTAGTTATTTTTTACTTTACTAATCAATTATTCTTTTCTTTTATATTATTTCTTAAACCAAAGCTCTTAGTATTCTTTGTTTAGTATTTCAATCGTCTTATGCTCGTGGGTGCCCAAAAATAATTGACCTCAAGGTGTCACAAAAAAATTAATGGAACATAAATGACCGATAAGAAATATTGCTACATACTATCACAATTGTATCACATCAAAAGACCTTTAACTCCACCATGGAGAGACAACAAGTAGTTTACCTTACAAAGAAGTTCCATCAATTATTTCATGGGCATAGATCCTACACACATATGTGACTAGCAAAAAATGAATCATCATGTTGATGCATATAAAACTAGTATCAAATGACCCAAAAAAACATGACTTTACCAACACAGTTCCAAGACAAGATCCGATAGCATATATCAACCCAGGCGAGAATCAAGCCTCAAACATAACACTGTGTAATAATACTCACAAAAGTACACATAACTAATAAAACCAACTCCACACATCAAAAAACATCACAAAACAATCTCCATATATCTCATGAAGCATCACAAAACAACTGCATATACCTCCTAAAACATCACCTAATAACTCCATATATCTCCCAAAGAATCACAAAAAACTCCGTATACCTCCCAAACAAAGAATCATAGTGCCAAAACCAAGCCATGTCACTCATCTATAGATCCCCATTTCCATATCGGATAACTCAACCATAGAGCCCCATTAATAAGATCGTGTCACTCAACCATAGATCCCTATAAATAATATCGGGTCACTCAACCATAGAGCCCCATCAATAATATCGGGTCACTCAACCATAGAGCCCCATCTCCTTTCTCCATTTAATGATGTCGGGACACCCTATGGCCCTTGGCACATAGAACCCCCATCACCCCTAACCCAAGTGACATAATAACTGGTGGTTCAATAACCCACTAGTTATCTGTAACTCCTTGGGGCATGCTTGAATACAAAAAAGCGGGTCCATAGGTTCTACCACTCCATGGTGAATCCCATGACCCGATTCCAACACATTAGAACATTAAAACTAGGACAACAATATGTTTCAAATGCCAAGTGGAAAAATTCCTAAGCCTTGGACTAGGTTATAAAACATTTAAGCATGAAAATAAAATAGAAAAAAAGGTTTAAAAATGGCTAAATAGCCATAATTAGTGCAAAAATATGCATGTTAGTGCAAAAACCAAATAAAATGCCAAAAATGTTAGAAGACATCAATCAAGAAAACTGTTGGTTCTTGCAAGAAAAGAGAATAATGATTAATTTATGAATAAAATACGTATTGGGAAATAGCACATTACAATCACTATGTGGCCTAATACATCCATGAAAGGGGTACTCATCAAGTTGTTCGCACTTGGATATCGAGCCTCGTCTCGCAAACATATACATGTAACCAAAAAATGAATATATCAAATAATGCAACTATCATCATATCTGCTTGAATTATCCCTCCATATTCTCACAAGGCTTAACATAGTCAAAATCACAAAGGATTGTTCAATGAACAACCTAATAGGAAAGATCAGGGGATGTTAATTTGCATAAGTTGAGCCTAAGGTGGTGTGCATCCACAATATATAGAGTAAGCTCAAAGTATACTAAATATATAGAAGTGGATTTTTAGCCTATATAAGACTCCACTTCCTCACTCCTACTCAGCTCAAGACTATGAAAACTTGGTCCATGCCTCCTCTCTCCACACATACACTCTTGAAGGTTGTTTCCCATAGGTTCGTCTAGTGTAAGTTTCACAACATAACACATAACTTCACCACTAACACAATGTTGATTCACACACATCAAGCATACCATATTACGCTTGGTATATATACAAGGTATAATGAAATCGTTACTTTCATGGGTTATGATACATCACTTTCCCACATTATGCACCTAAGGTACAAGTAATTCACAATAGGGGTCATACGATCAACATATTCCCCTAATTCACAACATGAACCATCACATATTTCATAAATTATATGTATGATGAAAACAATGACTAATATTACAGCATATAGTCAATTGTAATACAACATGGTGACACAAATGATTCATCACAACAAAAATGTGACATCATGATAAAATAAAATTCACTATATACCAATTTTTTCATGCCACACATCAACACACCTTCATATCACATAATAATAAAAAACTCCAACACTCTATAATCCACAATAAAATTATGTTTACACACAATAAGGTGTCAAATCACACGTGAAATCCTCATTCAATCCACACAAAGGAGAGTAAATACTCTCATTACAAACACATCAACATGATAACAAATATGCACTAAGTGACATATATAACATGTGCGTTAATAATATCACAATTACAACATTGGCCACATCACAACATATATCACATTACTCTTCCCATCTCCACCATCACCATGAAAGATCATCACAACTCCAATATATCCCATAGGTTTGAGAGCATGAACCTCTGCACTAATACCATATGTAATGCCCACATTTTCAACACCAAAATACCATAGTAAAATTATCAGAATAATGTATTATTTTGACTTTGATTGCATACTACACAACACCACATGGGATCTAAATAAATAATATCAACATCATGTAGGAAAGATACATAAAAAATAACTCCCTCATATAATAGGAAAACATAGGGTATGCACCAATGTCTTACTCAAATGACGTAAACTAGGACAATGACCCAATTATAGTAAGAAACATAGGATAGGCATACTCAATGACATGGCCTGTTCATGGTTTACATATTAATTACATTAATGTTTCCATGGTATGACCATATAGTTTTCAACAATATTAAACACACAAGGTTTAGAATTTTCTATTTTTCAAACTCCAATTGCTTTATTTTGCAGAGCATTAATATTTAATAGAGACTGTGTGCTTGGTTTCTTTCTCCAATTCCATTATTTATCCATAGCTCATTTTTTTAATAAATTCATTTTAAACAGCTATGAGTCTCCTAATATTGATTTCTTATGTTAAAGGTTTGTTTATAAAAATTATCTAACTATATTTGTTTGAAGAACACATAGCATTGGACCTTTTGGTTATTTACAACTAGGCTGGATGTTTTGTTTAACATTTCACCTATAGAGGTTCCTTTAGAATTTTCTCCATTCTCTTAGGGAAATAACTTTATATATCTTGGTTGGGATTAGGAACGTATATAAAAACATGTGCCTCCTAATATTTGACTTAAGGATATATTTTAGAGAGCTATGTTTACTTGGTTTGGACAAGTACTCTCATTACAAGGAGAAAAAAATCATAGTAAGAAAAAGGAACGTTACTAGATCAATAGAAAACCTATCCCAGGTTCATTTCATAGCATTTTTTAATACTAACAATACATTATTTAAATATTCAAGTTATTACAACCAACTATGTAGGTGAACTAATTAAATTGTATCATTCTAGATTCACAATTTGTTGCCCTAATTAGGAATTCATAATTTCACAATCATATTGCGCAACGAAGGGTACTTTACACCTATGTTACCCTTATAGATATTTTCCCTTGAATCTAAGTGATGAAATTCACATTTAAAACTACTTATATTTCATCATCTTAAGGGTTCAATATAAATAACAACTAGTTAATTGCATGTTGCGATCATAAATTCTAATTTGTGAGTCATCCTACATTTAATATATTACTAACTAGGCCAAGGGTTCTACTAAAATTTACAAGTGAAACAAGAGTGTAATATCCTTATCTCACAAGAGCTTGGCTATATTTGCAGGTATCCCATTCTCAAGGTTACATTTTATTATTTCATTAGCATCGTTTTTTATTCATATATATACAAATAAAGCACGTGATCATGCATCATATTTGGATTTTTCAATTTGCTAGGTTGTTAACTTAGTTGTGGACCTCTACATTATTACATTCATTTTATGATCACCTTTGACATTGCTCAAAAGAGTACCATTTTTGTAGCAACATTCCATACATTAATCTTAATTACCCTTTTGTACTAACTATATTTACATGGTTACTTTGGTCCCTTATTAACATCATTTTGGAACAAAATTAATCCCTATAACACTTACAAAACACCTAGGGATTTCATACTATAAGGAGTATGACCTCACACAAGAAAACTCATTTCAATGCTCTTGTATATGCAAATACAAGTGTATACTGAAAGAGAGACATGCCAAACAACATTATGAATTTCCAAAATTTTCCTAGGGACATATTTAAATTATTTGGTAAATACATAAGTAATTCGACACATATTGTTACAACCTAGAATTTATGAGATAACACCCTTGTTGCACTGACACATCACTCAGCCTAGACTGAGAGCTCAACTGAAGCGCGCAAAGGTACTAGGTCCCTCTTTAGGGTTGTTGTAATAGGATGTTAACATGATGAAGGAAGAAACATATAGATTCATAACTAATCCATCATTCTACAATGCATGCTATCCACAAATCTATGAAAGAACAAGATCAAACAATAATCATGATTAAATTAATAACATGTACTACTCAATTACACAGAACGATACTTATATTCAGCCAATATCTTCCATCTATTAATAAATATAGAAGCTCCTTATAGTATTGTCAATCTATATCAATGCGCATATGGAGCTGATATAATAATTCATTCATATGTGTATATTGTATATTACACATACATACATCTAGCTCTCTATAAGACCTACATACTTCCTTCTCTCTGTAATACACACCTCTATTATGCACCTAACATCATATATATATGGTGGATATTTTCCCTTCACCGCTTATCTATTCCAGAAATAGGTCGCATGCTATTAAGATCAACACGCTATTTATAATCATAGCCACACATGCAAGTGTGCTATCTATAGTCCTCTTGTAGTTAACTAAAGTGTCAATTATATTCTCAGCTTGACTCTATGTATAAATGCTTTGAACTATTTCTCCAAATATAGACAATGTGTGGCCATCTCTGCATCATTGATGTGGTCCGCACACCATCTTCCAAAAATAGGTCTTCGTGCCCAAAATCAGCTAAGTCCTAAAATCATAACTTGCCTTCCACACACGGGTCCTTGCCGGCCTTCGTGCCCTTGGTTACAGGCCTTCTATCTCATGCAAAATCCTTGTGTGCTCTTAGACAATTATTCTTTAATCAACATTGCCCAACACTAATCTCATTGTCATCCTGACAATGCGTATCTCCAAAAATTGAAGGAAATATTAATAATGAAAGAATGTTTATAATTAAAAATTTTTATGACGTGTTATTAGGAAACTTCCTCTGTATCAGTTTGTAGTATCAACTCTGGATACTTCTCCTTTATTTCCACCTCTAATACCTACCATTCAGCGAGTGCTTTCTCTAATTTCTCTAGAATGTCCACAACAATGGATTCAAACTCATCTCTTGCAATCTTTCCTTTATCATTTTACAAAACCAACACAACACTGGACATTGATGTCATTCTTCCTTCCAAAAGGTCCATCTTTTGCACAATCATCTTTCAAAGCTCTTCCAATCAATTCTTGTGTGGATCTTGTGCTGTTGCAAGGTCCTCATTATTTTGTTTAACCTTTGACAACCTTTCCACGTGGCCCAAAGTATCATCTTTCATCACCCTTTGGACCACGTTATTCTCGTCGAGGGTCTTGATGTTTATAAGCACCTCTGCACCTATGCATACATTTAAATCTTGGACTGATTTCTTCAATACTTCCTTTAATGCTTGCAACAGTCCTTCATAAGATGCAAATTTTCTCATCAAAAATGCTTTCTCTCAATAAACATCTTGTTCATAGCGTTAGGGCGCTTACACAAGCTCCTATTCTCACTTAGGTTGGGAGGATGCTAACACAAGCTATAGAGCCTAGAATGACACTATTCAGAGTGCTTTGCATAACAACAAGCTAAATTCTAAGAATCTTTTCATCGTTTCTAGCTAGATAAGCCTCATGTATTCCAAGAATTTTAGTCAAACACTATAAGTGTTTAATCAAAAATCCCCTCCATTTTATCAAATAGTCTGTGCTTTTTATTCAACATTCCAAGTGTGAGATTTATTTTTTTATTAATCTTGTCAGAAGGGGGTGAGTGGGTTACAAATTTACAGGTATATCTCTACAAGAAGGAATGATTCAACCAATAATTATATTAATTCCAAAACAACTATTAGTGAGGATTCTAATTAGACAATTTCCCATCATGTTTTGTTTATCTAATTACAAATGGACAAAGCGTAGCTCTGACTTCTTCCATTGCTGAAACTACCCAACTAATACTAAAAGGTGATGTTAACTTGAGTTTCACCATTGTTAATGCCTCGGATCTTAAAAAAAAAGTCCTGGTACTACTATTCAGGTAAAATGATTCATCTAAAAAAGGTAGTTAGGAGTTGCCTCTTTCCATAGCCACCTCCACTTTATCTGGCCTGTAAACCAAGGACCTGTAGCTACTGAATCTGACAAAATATTTTTTGGGGGGGAGGAGGGCAATACATTTCCATCCCCTTATGATAGCATCGTCCTCGATGTGACACAACACCAAAGATCAAAGGATATGTAAAAAATAAAGTCAATAATGACACATGTCATTTAATTAAACAACTTGTATGAACAACACATAAACAAGGAAACAAACTAATTTTGGTAATATCTTAAATTTTAATGTTCTGTGAAGATTGGTAGTTAGTTATCTTTTACTTTACTAATCAATTATTCTTTTCTTTTATATTATTTCTTAAACCAAAGCTCTTAGTATTCATTGTTTAGTATTTCAATTGTGTTATGTTCGTGGGTGCCCAAAAATAATTGACCTCAAGGTGTCACACAAAAATTAATGGAACATAAATGACCGACAAGAAATATTGCTACATACTATCACAATTGTATCACATCACAAGACCTTTAACTCCACCATGGAGAGACAACAAGTAGTTTACCTTACAAAGAAGTTCCATCAATTATGTCATGGGCATAGATCCTACACACATATGTGACTAGCAAAAAATGAATCATCATGTTGATGCATATAAAACTGGTATCAGATGACCTAAAAAAACATGACTTTACCAACACAGTTCCAAGACAAGATCCGATAGCATATATCAACCTAGGGGAGAATCAAGCCTCAAACATATAACACTGTGTAACAATACTCACAAGAGTACACATAACTAATAAAACCAACTCCACACATCAAAAAACATCACAAAACAATCTCCATATATCTCATGAAGCATAAAAAAACAACTACATATACCTCCTAAAACATCACCCAATAACTCCATATATCTCCCAAAGAATCATCAAAAAACTCCGTATACCTCCCAAACAAAGAATCATAGTGCCAAAACCAAGCCATGTCACTCATCTATAGATCCCCATTTCCATATCAGATAACTCAACCATAGAGCCCCATTAATAAGATCGTGTCACTCAACCATAGATCCCCATAAATAATATTGGGTCACTCAACCATAGAGCCCCATCAATTATATCAGGTTACTCAACCATAGAGCCCCATCTCCTTTCTCCATTTAATGACGTCGGGACACCCTATGGCCCTTGGCACATAGAGCCCCATCACCCCTAACCCAAGTGACATAATAACTGGTGGTTCAATAACCCACTACTTATCTGTAACTCCTTGGGGTATACTTCCATACAACGAAGTGGGTCCATAGGTTCTACCACTCCATGGTGAATCCCATGATCCGATTCCAACACATTAGAACATTAAAACTAGCACAACAATATGTTTCAAATGCCAAGTGGAAAAAATCCTAAGCCTTGCGCTAGGTTATAAAACTTTTAAACATGAAAATAAAATAGAAAAAAAGTTTTAAAATGGGTAAATAGCCATAATTAGTGCAAAAATATGCATGTTAGTGCAAAAACCAAATAAAATGCCAAAAATGTTAGAAGACATCAATCAAGAAAACTGTTGGTTCTTGCAAGAAAAGAGAATAATGATTAATTTATGAATAAAATACGTATTGGGAAATAGCACATTACAATCACTATGTGGCCTAATACATCCATGAAAGGGGTACTCATCAAGTTGTTCGCACTTAGATATTGAGCCTCGTCTCGCAAACATATACATGTAACCAAAAAATGAATATATCAAATAATGCAACTATCATCATCTCTGCTTGAATTATCCCTCCATATTCTCACAAGGCTTAACATAGTCAAAATCACAAAGGATTGTTCAATGAACAACCTAATAGTAAAGAGCAAGGGATGTTAATTTGCATAAGTTGAGCCTAAGGTGGTGTGCATCCACAATATATAGAGTAAGCTCAAAGTATACTATATATATAGAAGTGGATTTTTAGCCTATATAAGACTCCACTTCCTCACTCGTACTCAGCTCAAGATTATGAAAACCTGGTCCATGCCTCCTCTCTCCACACATACACTCTTGAAGGCTGTTTCCCTTAGGTTCGTCTAGTGTAAGTTTCACAACATAACACATAACTTCACCACTAACACAATGTTGATTCACACACATCAAGCATACCATATTACGCTTGGTATATATACAAGGTATAATGAAATCGTTACTTTCATGGGTTATGATACATCACTTTCCCATATTATGCACCTAAGGTACAAGTAATTCACAATAGGGGTCATACGATCAACATATTCCCCTAATTCACAACATGAACCATCACATATTTCATAAATTATATGTATGATGAAAACAATGACTAATATTACAGCATATAGTCAATTGTAATACAACATGGTGACACAAATGATTCATCACAACAAAAATGTGACATCATGATAAAATAAAATTCACTATATACAAATTTTTTCATGCCACACATCAACACATATTCATATCACATAATAATAAAAAACTCCAACACTCTATAATCCACACTAAAATTATGTTTACACACAATAAGGTGTCAAATCACACGTGAAATCCTCATTCAATCCACACAAAGGAGAGTAAATACTCTCATTACAAACACATCAACATGATAACAAATATGCACTAAGTGACATACATAACATGTGCGTTCATAATATCACAATTACAACATTGGCCACATCACAACATATATCACATTACTCTTTCCAGAGGTTTGAGAGCATGAACCTCTGCACTGATACCATATGTAATGCCCACATTTTCAACACCAAAATACCATACTAAAATTATCAGAATAATGTATTAGTTTGACTTTTATTTCATACTACACAACACCACATGGGGATCTAAATAAATAATATCGACATCATGTAGGAAAAATACATAAACAATAACTCCCTCATATAATAGGAAATCATAGCGTATGCACCAACGTCTTACTCAAATGACGTAAACTAGGACAATGACCCAATTACAGTAAGAAACACAGGATAGGCATACTCCACGACATGGCCTTTTCATGGTTTACATATTAATTACATTAATGTTTCCATGGTATGACCTTATAGTTTTCAACGATATTAAACACACAAGTTTTATAATTTTCTATTTTTCAAACTCCAATTGCTTTATTTTGCAGAGCATTAATATTTAACAGAGACTGTGTGGTTGGTTTCTTTCTCTAATTCCATTATTTATCCATAGCTCATTTTTTTAATAAATTCATTTTAAACAGCTATGAGTCTCCTAATATTGATTTCTTATGTTAAAGGTTTGTTTATAAAAAAAATTATATAACTATAATTGTTTGAAGAACACATAGCATTGGATCCTTCGGTTATTTACAACTAGGCTGGATGTTTTGTTTAACATTTCACCTATAGAGGTTCCTTTAGAATTTTCTTGATTCTCTTAGGGAAATAACTTTATATATCTTGGTTGGGATTAGGAAGGTATATACAAACATGTGCCTCCTAATATTTGAATTAAGGATATATTTTAGAGAGCTATGTTTACTTGGTTTAGACAAGTACTCTCATTACAAGGAGGAAAAATTCACAGTAAGAAATAGGAAGGTTACTAGATCAATAGAAAACCTATCCCAAGTTCATTTCATAGCATTTTTTAATACTAACAATACATTATTTAAATATTCAATATATTACAACCAACTATGAAGGTTAATTAATTAAGTTGTATCATTCTAGATTTATAATTTGTTGCCCTAATTAGGAATTCAAAATTTCACAATCATATTACGCAACAAAGGGTACATTACACCTATGTTACCCTTATAGATATTTTCTCTTAAATCTAAGTGATGAAATTCACATTTCAAACTACTTATATTTCATCATCTTAAGGGTTCAATATCAATAACAATGAGATAATTGCATGTTTCGACCATAAATTCTACTTTGTGAGTCATCATAGGTTTAATATATACCTAACTACGCCAAGGGTTATACTAACTATATTTACATGGTTACTTTGGTCCCTTATTAACATCATTTTGGAACAAAATTAATCCCTATAACACTTACGAAACACCTAGGGATTTCATACTACAAGGAGTATGACCTCACACAAGAAAACTCATTTCAATGCTTTTGCATATGCAAATACAAGTGTATACTGAAAGAGAGATATCCCAAACAACATTATGAATTTCCAAAATTTTCTTAGGGACATATTTAAATTATTTGGTAAATACACAAGTAATTTGACACATATTGATGCAACCTAGAATTTACGAGATAACACCCTAGTTGCACTGACACATCAGTCAGCCTAGACTGAGCGCTCACCTGAAGCAAGAAAAGGTACCAGTTCCCTCTTTAGGGTTTTTGTAATAGAATGAAGTAACATGATGAAGGAAGAAACATATATATTCATAACTAATCCATCATTCTACAATGCATGTTATCCACAAATCTATGAAAGAACAAGATCAAATAGTAATCATGATTAAATTAATAACATGTAATACTGAATTACATAGAACGATACTTAGATTCAGCAAATATCTTCCATCTATTAATAAATATAGAAGATCCTTACAGTATTGTCAATCTATATCAATGCGCGTATGGAACTAATACATTAATTCATTCATATGTGTATATTGTTTATTACACATACATACATCTAGCTCTCTGTAATACCTACATACTTCCTTCTCTCTGTAATACACACCTATACTATGCACCTAACATCATATATATGGTGGGGATTTTCCCTTCACCTCTTATATATTCTAGAAATAGGTCGCATCCTATTAAGATCCAAATGCTGTTTATAATCATAGCCACACATGCAAGTGTGCTATCTATAGTTCTCTTGTAGTTAACTGAAGTGTCAATTCTATTCTCAGCTTGTCTCTATGTATAAATGCTTTGAACTATTTCTCCAAATATAGACAATGCACAACCATCTCTGCATCATTGATGTGGTCCGCACACCATCTTCCAAAAATAGGTCTTTGTGCCCAAAATCAGCTAAGTCCTAAAATCATAACTTGCCTTCCACACACGGGTCCTTCCTGGCCTTTGTGACCTTGGGTCCGGGCCTTCTATCTCATGCAGAATCCTTGTGTGATCTTAGACAATTATTCTTTAATCAACATTACCCAACACTAATCTCATTGCCGTCCTGACAATGCGTATCTCCAAAAATTAAAGGAAAGAATAATAATGAAAGATTGTGGATAATTAAAGAATTTTTATGACGTGTTATTAGGAAACTTCCTATGTATCAGTTTGTAGTATCAACTCTGGATACTTCTCCTTTATTTCCACCTCTAATACCTACTAGTCAGTGAGTGCTTGCTCTAGTTTCTCTAGAATGTCCACAACATTGGATTCCAACTCATCTCTCCCAATCTCCCCTTTCTCATTTTACAAAACCAACACAACACTGGAAATTGATGTCATTCTTCCTTTCAGAAGGTCCATCTTTTGCACAATCATCTTTCTAATCTCTTCCAGTCAAGTCTTGTGTGGATCTTGTGATGTTGCAAGGTCCTTGTTCTTATGTTTAACCATTGACAACCTTTCCACATGGCCCAAAGTCTCATCTTTCATCACCTTTCGACCACCTTATTCTCTTCAAGGTTCTTGATGTTTATAAACACCTCTGGAGCAACAGTCCTTCATAAGATGTAATTTTTCTCATCACAAATTCTTTCTCTCGATAAACATCTTGTTCAGAGCATTTAGGCGCTTACATAAGTAGAGTTTCATCTTTGAGTACCAAGTTGTCCCTAATCTCCTCTACAATTCTTATGAACACCATGTTGTTCTTCTGCATGAAGTTTATTTCCTGTGTTATACGCACTGTCTTTACATCCTTTGTCTTAAAAGCTTCAAGAAACACTTTGATCGTGGTATATTTTTCCATGTTTATTATAGCCACCTCAGCCAAAACTTTCACCAGTGCATTGACAACCTACTCATTCGACATGAAAGTAGGTTTTACTATCATGTGTCTAACCTGAGGTGCCTTTTTCAGTAACCTCGAAATGTAGGACTCTTCGCACACATTAAAGTCAAGTTCATCCATGTGGGTTTTCATCAAACCATTATAGTTGCTTCCTAGTGCATACATTTTCCATATTTTCATCCATCAACTCCTAGCCCAATAAATCCTTTTCCACTATTGTTCTCTAGAAGCGGGTGCAGAAAATTTTTGCTACGTAATCTGCATACCCCATGGCTGGTGGAATTTTCTCTCCACTTATCCTTCTAGACCTTTATTGCTTAGGAACATTATCCTCTAAATTTGGGACTTGCATCTCTATGTCCTGAACATCTTCTGCAGACGTCGCCGCTAGTATTTTCTCTTCCTCTTCTTTTTCCTTTGATGCCAAACCATTTTCTTTTGTGTCCTCTAAAAGTGTAGAAAAATTAGGCACACTTTCCTCTAACTCATCTGACTCCTCATTCAAATTCAGCTTCCTCCTCTGCCGGCTAGCCTCCTTCTGTGGAGAGAGTCTGGCTTATTTGTGTAAAGTAGTTGGAGTAGCACCTTGGGTCCTTGTTCTTGTGAATACCCTTTTAGACTTGTGCTCCCCTTGGACTACATTAAAGTCCTCTTCATCCCCTTCTTGTGGCTGAGGTGGGGTAATGGCATGCTCAGCTTCACCCTAACTTGTGGGATGTCTCCTACCCCTATGCTCCAAACCACCACTATCTTCGCACTCCTCCTCCTCATCCTTCAATTCAATTGGCTATGTGGGCTTAGGTGCTAGGATGTTCTCCACTATATTATTTCCCTTTGGTGGTGCTAGAAGTGCAAACTCACCTTCCATAAATTTTTTATTCTCCATTTTTGGATTCAGCTAAAGATACATCAATGCTACCCACACATCTGCTACAACCAAGATTATTGGTTTAATATTAAGAACCTTTGAAATGATTATATCTATATAAGTTCTTCTACCAAGATAGGTAGTCGCAATCTACCTTATCTGCATTGAAGACAAGTCAGCGTGTCTCTATAAATCTATGAACAAATGCTCAAAAATACCTTGCAGTGAATGCGTAAGGGAACTTGCACCAAGGGCTAGAGAGAAAATATTTCATAGGGAAGCACATGATGCAAAAATTCTTATATATAGAAAACTGAACTTGTTTCCCTACCACTACTAGTAGGTCCTTTGGGATGTGCCACTCTTCCCCAAATGTCATGCGGAGCCTACCATACTAGTTCTCTACCCTATTCTTTACATCATCTATCATGGCCCCCTTACATAGGTATTTACTGAATCTTTCAACTGGGGACTTGTTCTCCATGGGGTATTCCCATACTTTCTTATTTGGTCCAACTGGTACTCCGATCTCCATGAATACCATTGATAGAAAAATAGCCCCAAACTTGATCTTCCCTCATGTGCGTGCTTCTTCGACTATTTTATCTGTAATATAGCCTGCAATGTTGTAGATTGTCCCTTTTGACATCTTGCGCATCACATGTAACCACATAGTATTCACCTGTTACCACCACTTCTGATCATTTAAATTGGTAACAAAGTGTGGTGTAGCTTCTAGAACTGGATAGTTATTTAATTTATCTGTCCATTCCGTGTGGACCCTTCAGGTACCCCAACTCCTGTATGGTCTTTACAATCATGGCTTTATCTACAAGGTCACCTTTTATGTCTTCTCATGTGGCCTTCAGACCTGTAACTAATGAGACTAGTGCATATGAAATTCTAACTCTATGTCTTGCAAAGTAGATGAAGTCTTCGTGTACCTTACTCATGAGCCACTGATATAAGGGCTCATACTTCCCGAAATAAGGAAGCTCATATAACTGGTAGTCCCCAATTCTCTTCAAGAGATTCTCGCCTACATCGTCATACACCAACATATCATCCATCCTGCACTTGTTTCTTCTAGTAGTGACTAAGGAATCGAGCTCCTTCTTGTTCTCCAAATTCCTGTGATTATATTCACTCACTTTTATTTTTCTAATGGGTGAATCCCACTCTTGGCCAATGATGACTCCTTTTGGATACTTCATCTCTGAAAAATGGATTTTGGGTGCCATATCTTCTTCCTCAATGACTACCTTCTTATTTCCTTTTACAATTGTTGCAGATCCCTTCTTTGGTGCCATTTCTACCTTATAAATGTCTCATGTTCATCTTTGCAACTCTGCGAATCAAACCCTAGCTCGATTCAATTATGCCCTAGGTGGAAACTTCATAACCTAACTCTTTTATGTCTCCCTGCTTTGCTCAAACCCTTTACCAGCGGGGATGAAAGATTCTTTCCATATAGATCTAGTTGTAAATCTTGGTTTCACACCCTTCACACCTTAACTTGATCACTTGAATCTTCACACTTGGCTCTTTCTTCAAATTCTCTTAGTCGTAACGGTAAAAATGAATCTGTATCCCATCCTTATATAAAATTTTCAAATATTGATGCATTTATTGTTCCTTCACCTACCAAATATCTCCTCATCCATTGACCAAATTCATTCATTCTGTGTGGTACATCTTCATGCCCATTTATAACCTTATAGCGCACCTTCCTACCCTTTGGTCACAGACTTCTCTTCGACACGCACTCCTGCACTTGAGTACCTCATCACTGTACCTTCTCCTGGTAGCTATCAGGGCCTCTACTTACCTCGTGTTATACTGTTCTTTCATATATCTACATCCTTGGTCACTTTTGAGAAGCAATCTTCTTTTGACTTAAAGCACACCCATAGAAGCTTATTCCTTTCACCTTTCAAATTCCACAATATTTTTCTTGTACAACTATAACCACCCCACACAAAAATTATGTGCAGTACTCTACGAATAAACATTCTTCATACAATAATTAGCTTCAGGCATGCAAGTGCGCTTATTACATAAGAAAAAAAACTAAATTGACAAAGCATAGCATCAATGAAGGAAATACATTAAGGAGATACAGAATTGAAAACCTATACTAAATGGCAATACTTACTTATTACAAACACCAAGAAGACTTATTTATAGCAGGGCTTCAGCCTACTCTCGTTAAATTAACTGGGTAGCCGTGTTCCATCAAGTGCTTCTAACTGGCAAGTACCCGATTCAAGTATAGAAGTGATAACATATGACCCCGACCAATGTACTTTGAGCTTTCCTAGATGACACAAGAACTTTGAGTCATAAAGAAGTATCATTTTTCTAATCTCAAACTTCTTATCCCTTATGTTTTTGTCATACCATTCCTTTTGCCTGGAATTTTCATGCTTCTGACTCCATCGTGTTATGGCTCAGCACTCATTCAGTTGAATAAACTTTTTGATACACTCTTCTAGAGCTTGTTCATTAGCTAGACCTCTAACACATGTAATACACAAAGAAGGTAACATAAATTCTATAGGGATAACAACTTCCGCACCAAACACCAACTAAAACAGTGTGGTTTTGTTCAATCTCTTGTAATTTGTTCTTTATTCCCAAATCACGGCTGATACTTTGTCATCTTAATCCTTTCTTCCAACATCACAATTTTTGTCAAAGTCTAGCTCAAAATATTGTTGAAGGCCTCAATAATTCCATTTTCCCGATGATGATAAGGTGTAGTTTTATGGTGTGTAACCATAAACTCATCTAATAGGATCCTGATTGTCTCATTCAAAAAGTGTGTACCTTGATCACTTGTAAATATTAAGGGACATCCATGTCTTGTAAGAACATTCTCCCATAGAAACCAAGCTATTGTAATTGTCGTATAATCTTTGGTAAGTGTTACTTCTACCCATTGCGTGAGATAATATGTGCAAGTAGTGATATAAAGCAATATAGTCCTGCACGAGACTAGTTTAATAGGTCCTAGAAAATCAATGGCCCATTTCTCAAATAGTTCGGCACTAGTAATCAGTATCAAAGGCATCTCATCTCTTCTCCCTATTTTTTCTAGGTGCTAACAATGATCACATGCCTTACAATATTCTTTACAGTCCTTATACAATGTCTCCCACCATAATCCACAAGTAGGATCTTCCGAGAAGTTGCATCACCTACACAATGGCCTCCTGCAATACCACCATGAGCTTCTTCCATAATATCCTCACACTCATGCGCTAATACACAATGGCATAATACTTCATCTCTTACTAGCTTGTAGAGGTCAGCACTGATTAAAATAAATTGTGTCGTGTGTATAGTAAGTTGCTTATTTTTTAATGCTTTCATTCCTTCTGGTGCCATACCTATTCATAGAAAGACAACAATGTCTTCTAAATCCATGGGCATGTGTTGCAACTTATATAATTGTGCCTCTGACAGATCGTTTCTTCAATTTTCTATGCATCCTCTCTTGAACTGATTCTTGATTAATGATATGGTCCAGAATTGCTTTTCCCTGGCTTCACCATAACTATGAAATCAAACTCTTAAAATATGAGCACCCATCTGCATATGCGCCCCCTGTAAGATGGGCTTATGTACCAAGTACTTCAATGTTATGTGATCTGTATAAAACACAAATGGTGTTGCTAACAAGTACTGTCGAAACTTGTACAATGAATAGGTCATTGACAAAGCTTCGCGCTCTCTAGTTGTATAATTCTGTTCAGCAGGCCTCAGCTTCCTACTAGCAAAATAGATTGGATAATATATAATACCTTGGCTAGGTTAAGCTAACAAAGCACCAATGGCCATACCAGAAGTGTCCACATTTACATGAAATGGTTTATCCCATGAGGGAAAGTATAGAATGGGTGCGGTAGTAAGTTTCTCTTTTAATATCTCAAATGTGCACTGTTTTGGTTCTCCCCAATAAAATGCACCTTTCCCCTTCGTAAATTATTTCAAGAGTGCAGAAATTTTGGCATACCCTTTTATGAATTTTATATAATATCCTGTATGACCTAAAAATCCATGCACCTCACTTAGAATGGTAAGCACTTCTAGGCCCAAAATGACTGCAACCTTTGTTGGATCAACTAATAAACCTTCCTTGCAGATTATATATCCTGACAGTATCCCAAATGGCATAGCAAATATGTACTTCTTGATATTCAAAGAGATAGTCAATTGTCTGCATCGTTCAAACATTAAGCGTAGATTGTCATAACGATCTTTCGCAAGCCCATATACTGTCCAATCATCTAGGTAGACCTATAAGAAGTTGTGAATAAAATCCAAAGGCCATCATAGTATAAGTAGGAACATTTTTCAATCCAAAGGGCATCACGGTATAATAAAAACTACCCCATTCAGTAGTAAATTTTGTCTTTTCTTGATCCTCCTGAGCAATCTGAACCTGATGATACCCAGAAAATCCGTCTGTGAAGGAGTATACTTCGTGGCCTACGACTCCTAATATTTTCACAGTGAATGGTGTAGGGAATGGATCTATGACGCATGCATCATTCAACTGCCTATAGTCCACACATATCCTTATCTGTGCATCCTTCTTGATACTGATCACCATTGGGCTAACCCATTTTGACTCATCAAGGGGGTTGATAATTCTAGATTTCAACATTTTATCAATTTCTTCTTTCACCTTTTTGTGTAAATTAGGATTCATTCCGTAAGGTATCTTTCTAACTGATCATGCACCGTTCTTAAGTTTGATCTTCATTTCCCCGAGTGATTCATGCACACATTTAAGTTCATGATATCCTTGAGGGAATAAGTCTTGATAATCCCTGAGTAACTCGATGATCTTTTCTACCTCCCGTCGGCATCCTTAGGCTAATTATCTGACCAATAATATCTATTTATGGCCTCCTTAGGCTAATCCTACGAACCTATATTCAGCTTCTTTGTCTTCATGGGTTCATGGTAGGTGCACGTATCCTTGTCTGCAATTTCCAAGACCTCGTCCCCATGTGAATGTTCAATATCTAGGTTATCAACTTCCTCGTCATCCATGATGTAAGTAATATTTCCTTTCTATTTCTTAAGGCAAGTGCATTCGAGTAATATGGAGTCCATATCTTCTTCCTTTTCAAAACACGCTCCAAACTCTACCTCATCGAATAATTCCTGAATATGCTCTTCTACTTTTGCACTATCTCCCATAGTTAAGCACTTGACAAATATTAATGGATCTACTATAGGAGGTTTATTCTAGAAGTAGTCAAAAGTATTGATCATACCTACAGTCAAATCTTTCCAGTTTCAAGTTTTTTGATGTAGTTCTGCATATACATACCAAGCACATGCACATCCTTATAACATAGAATATAACATATGCACCCAGAGTGAAGGTGGTAATACTTCCTGCCCTGTTGTCCAGAGTCTCACACACTACTGAATGTGATGTTGAACAAGTTTATCACCATGATAAGTATAGATTTGTGTAGGTGCATTGTTCCTAATAAACCTAGTAGACAAAGGTATTCCAATCTCTTCCCAGATTATAAGGTTATAACTGTGGACTACCCACCAACACGTTTTTGTCCTGTGCAGTGTATATACTAACATATCTCTCCTTGTAACTTGATCTACCCACTGTGTTTCCATGGCCTTTAGAAAGGTAGGAATATCTTGGCACATTGTTGTCTTACACAGTGTATATACTAACATATCTATCCTTGTAACTTGATCTACCCACTATGTTTCCATGGCCTTTAGAAAGGTAGGAATATCTTCTATCCCTGTATACCAAGGTACTATGATACCTATCCATCGAATTGAACGAAATCCATTCTTGCGCACAACCATGCTTTTCACCTCTCGCCCTACTAATTCATATGTATCATGATCCCAATTAACGCAATTAATAATCATAGTAAAACTAATAGAATGAGAATCCTACCACTGTAGGATGACTTCTTTTGATGGCTCGTTGACCTCTGGGTCCTGAATAGCATGTATACAGACTTTGTTTAAGTCTTCCTCACTTAGAGGCTCAACATATGGTGTAGACTTGCCATCTTCCAAAGTTATCACAACCCTTTTCTCCTTGTTTTCAAAGCCGATATACCCCTTATTGAATCTCAAGTCAGCATTATTCACATAATTCCAAGGGTATCCAAGTAGGGCTGGAAAATTGTCTGCTTCTACAAGTGCTAATACCTCAAAATCCCCAGTGAAGTTGGACCCTTATATACTTATAGATGCATCTTTCAATACTCTTATGGGAGTGGCATTAGTCTGGTTTTCCATGAATAACACATTAGATGATGGTTGCAATTGAGGCCTCCCCATTTGTACCCATGCATCTAATGTCAGCAAATTTACTTACGCACCTGTATCAATCAATATGTTACTCAATAGCCACCCATTCACAAAAACATTTAGAGTAATTTATTTTTCATAGTCAATGCTATTAGGGGGAATATTTGCATGTATAATCTGTCGTAGAGTCTCAAGACTTACACGTGGAGTGTTCCCTTTTAACCAACTTCCTAATAGTGGAATAATGTTATCCTGGCGCAACATCTTGCACACCTGTTGATGATCATCGATATTAGTTTGGACTATATTTGATGCTTTCTTTTTCTCCTTTAGGTATTGTATCTGATCCTTAAGATTCCTTAGCACTTCCATGGTATCCTGGTAAACTCATTTCTGATGAGCAGGATCTTGGTACCTCACATGAAAAACCTCCTCCCTAGTGATTGTAGGCCTCTGGTGCAATGCCTCTCTCGCGCGTGCTACTTCAACGCATGTAGTAATACTCACTATCAATTCCTTAGGTCCTTCTACTATCTTGGGCATCCATTGATATTCTACTCAGTGCTAGGTTCTAACCATCCCAGCGCCTTTATTTTATAGCTTATGCTGGTTACTCAGATGCTCATATAAGTCTGGGAAATCTTCATAGCTATGGTTCTTCCCGTAGAAAGAACATGCAATATTCTAAGGACATTCACACCTATAATGGTCAGGAGATCCACACGTATAACATGTTGCATGATAGAACTCTCCTCTTCCTCCACCACAGCCTCGTCATCCATATCCACAACGATATCCACGTCCCCTTCCACAACCTCCTTCAAAACGCCCCTCATTCATGTCATAGCACATTTGATTATGAGCCCGATCCTGGTGCTGATTATAACCCTTCAAACTATCTGTTATACTTGTCTATCAAATTCCAATGTCTATAGCATCCTGGATCAGACCAATCAACTAAAAATCCTCAATATCATGGGTCGTGGACCCGTAAATCTTGTAAGAGCAAGATACGTTATTCCCTATTGCACACTGTAACAAAGGACAATGACTAGCATCATGATTCAAATGAAAAAATTCACATTCCAATAGTAACGAGCATAAAAATATGTGAGGGAAACTATCCTTGGTGTGACCTTCCACTTCAAAATCTATACATCAAATTCCTAAGCACGTTTCATGGGCTAAAGTTTCCCATAGCTTCTCTAATTGGTTTTCCATAGCTACAATTTGTGCCTCTAGAAATGGACTAACTCTAATGTCAATTCTCAAAACTGCCTCACTACACAAAGCTGCTTCCAGTGCTTTGCCTAGATCAGTGTATGTCTTATGTGAAAGCGCCCTTCTAAAAGGTGTAATCAACCCTCTAATGAACCATTGTGCATGTTGGCTAGCATGAATATCATAAGATAGCTTAGATATAAGTGTCTTAAAATGAGAATCATATTCACGTACACTCTCAGTAGTTCCTTTCTTGATATCTTTGAGTGTACTTACACTCTTATGCTCAAACTTAGGGATATGGAACTCTTTCAAGAAAGCATCTCTCAATGCTACATAATCCACGCAACTTTGATAAGGGTAAAACTTCCTATACCAGTTGTGCATGTTTCCCTATAATGTAGTGGAAAATTAATTTTTCTTTCACTCAACAGCTATGATCCCTTTAGTGTGCCAAAATATTTCACACATATGCAGATGTTCAGAAGCATCCTCTATACCTCTATATTCTGGAAGATGAAGAGAAATCTCCATATAGATATTCTATGGTTGCTACAGACCTTGACCAGTTGATCTAAAACCTCTTGTGTTCCCTCTACCTCCAGAACCACCAGACCCATTAGAACTAGAACCACCTATACCTCCTGATCCACCACCTATAGTTGGAATAGGGCTTGTAGATGTACTCCCCTGTGCTTCGACAGTAATATTGTATTATACCCTTACAGTCTGTGAGGTAGTTCCACTTCCAGAGGTGAATCCAAAATTCTGTGTGGATGATGCACCTAAGATTGCTCCACAAATGACATTGAAGTCATTTATCCTACCATTTATGTACTTGATCTGTGACTTACTCGTTTTCTACTTCCCAAGTTAGTTAGTTTGTTAGTTGTCATACTAGATATTGAAAAACCAAGCGCAAAGGCTAGGTCACCAGGTGGATTAAGATACACGCATGCAGCCCAAGTAGTCTCTGTTGGCGCACTTCCATGTGAGGCCAAGAAGGGATATCTATCATGTTTTCCAAGATGGGGGAGTTCCTGATGCTCTAGCTCCATGTCTTCTATGTGATGTGTAAATCCTTCATGAACCATCTCTCTCCTCCATGCCATATTCTCTGCAACAGAACGTTGCTTCTCTATCTCCCTCTCGTGTGCCTCATTATACTTTAGTTGTCTTTCCTCTCTATGTTTCTCTGCCGCTAGGTCTACCATCTTAAACCAAACTTGTTCCTTCTCTCGCACATGGCGAAGTTTAGTTAGCCATAATTTTACTCTCTAGGTTCAAAGTTAGCAATAAGATCTTGATAGCTAGTGGAATACCGTGCAAATATGTTCCTCTTGGATACCGCAAAAACTAAAATTCAACTACCTTTGGGCAAGAGTATGTTGAAATTGAATATTCCAAAATATAACTGTTTAGAACACCACGAAACCACGTATCCAGCGTGCAATTTCATATCAAATCAACATCATAGAGGGCATCAAATCGGCTAAGTCCTGACATCTTAACTTGCCTTCTACACCCTTGGCTCCAGGCCTTCTATCCTGTGTGGACTCCTTGTGTGATCTTAGAAAAGTATTCTTTGATCAACACATATTCACAAATCACATAATTTAGATCTCAAAAGAGATCAATCTAATGTAAAACAACCAAATATCTTGCAAGGATTTGGCCACCCACTAGGGTAGTAAGGGAAATCATGTACAAGAGGGTTAAACTTATTTAGGATATGGTCATACTTACAACTCCTAGGCATGATCACTTCACTCATGCAAAAATGATAGGTTTCACAACATATATGCCCCACCTTGTAAACTATCTAGGAAATAGTCCTTAATAAGATGTCTTAGGTGCGAAACAAGGAGATGATTAATGAGGTCAAAGTATTTTATCAACATGATCAATGTCTTATATGGCATTATAATTCGTTCTTTTAATTTCATAGGTTTTGATGAGAGGATATTCTACCTAGCATTTTGTTTGTTAAGGAAATAAACCAATAATTAACATTGCAGAAGATTAGTTTACCATGTTTATAACAAAGGTACAACATTGAGTATAACTTCACATTCAATTCAATGCTATAAAATATAGCCACATTGGTATTCTCTTTTCAAAATATACAAAGAACAATTCTTCGAACAACAATACATATCATTTTTCTATGGTACTATATCTATTGTAAGATGAATATAACTTCACAATGAAAACTCATTAATTACAACATATCACATCCAAAAACTTCCTCTTGTTCGGAGTACCTACAACCAATTTTGCGTCAGTCCTAGGAGTGAGTATGGAAATCCCCTACACTCAACCATAAATTCCATGTATTCATCATTTCAACTAATATACATTTTGACCTATTTATATTTTCAAAACCCAATCAATATTTTCATAATTATCTCTAGAGAGAGAAAGAGGAAGAGAGAGAAAGTATGGATTTTATTTTCCTTTCTATTCATCATATCATAACCACATACATTATCAATTTTTCATTTAATTTCCAATCCATGAAGATTTATAACTGATTTACATTTCTAGAACCAGTCAAAATATCAGAGTTACTTATAGAAAGAAAAAAGGAAAGAGAGAGAAACATCATAATCTCCCAAAAAGAATTCATATAATAGTTTGATAAATTCATAGTCTATAATGTGTTGAGACGATATGTACAAGGATCCACGGTAAGTTAGGAGTCAACAGAACCCTTAGAAGATGTGCTCAGCTAAGGTTGCAATTTTGGTGCAATTTGGCCGAATTATCTAAAGTGCTCACAATTTGGGCCATGAAAACACATGTTTTAGGGTAGAATACGAAGTTTGATGATTCTTTCATCCTCTCCCATATACATTAAAATCATCCTGTCTGATGTGAGTTTATTACAAAAAATGAAGCTCAAGTTACAAAAGCAGCTTCGGGTCCAGTTATCGTAATTACGACAATAACTCTTGTCACTTAGTGATCAGTGGACCCCAAAACCCACACGCAAAAATAGTCTCCGAATGTGTTTTCCTTTAAATGCAGGTGGTTTAAGATTCTCTTGTTGGTAGTATAGGGGTAGGTGGAAGTGTTTTTTTTTTTCATTTTTTCTCAAACTAAGCGGTAATCGGAGGCCGACACCGATTATGTGTTCCTAAAACGAACATGTCACTACAAGTGACTTGTAACTTAAGTGGGTTTATAATTTCAACATGTAAGGGCGTTAACTAAGTTCAAACTAGTTAGTTAAGTTTCCCCATAGTGTGCCACATTACCACAGATCATGCAAGGAATTTTCAATTTTGCGGTATATTTGGATGTGGCACTCCAAGCACATAACTTTCAAGGTTATAATTTTTTTTTTTATGTTTTATAGTACTAAATGAAGTAACATTTTATCATTGGTTCGAGTTACATTTCCTAAAAAAGTTAACATTTGATTTCCAAATGCAAGAAATGATAAATGCGGAATTTAATACAAGAGAAAAAGGGAAAATCCATTCCGTTTTCGATGCTTGATTGAGGTATCTGCCTGGGTTTTGTTTTTTTACAGACTTTGACCAACGAATTGCATTTGTTCGAGAGTTTCCAATGCCTTTTTTCCACAAATCCGTTTCTGCATATCCAGCCAACATGGCATTCCATGAATTTTTTTTCCAATAATTACTTTTGGCTCGCCACTTCAAATCTCTTTCAATGAAACATCCTCGGTATATACTGCACGACAACACTAATTCGAGACATTTTGATAAATATTAAAAGGTATTTTCAATAGGTCCACATTGTAATCAAACAAGGGGACGCTGGAAAAATTGATGCATTTTTTCTTACACCAGGGCCAAATGCATTAATTTGGAGATCATAGCACATGTTTTTTTACCTCCAAAGAGGTGTGTTTCATGCAATCATGGTGTTTTATGGAACCTATTTCATGCTAACACTTACCAACCATCAACGTGACTCCAGGGTGTATACACATAACTAAAATAACACAAACAATCAAAGCATATATACACAATAGCTTCCTCCATTTCTTAGAAGGTTACCACGCCATGCATTAAGAGCTCTATGACGGTATAGATTGGCAGGATGGCTAAAAAGTTCCCTGAATCTGGTTTTACACCTGTTAAGTGTTTTTCCCATAGTCTTCCACTTTTATTTAATCCATTTGCATAAAACCCGTCCTGAATGCGTCTCCCTTTTTATTTTTCCCTTTTTTTTCCTTGGAAAGGTATTTCAAGGAATTTAAACAAACCATTCATGTGCCACTTCCCTACTCTCATTTTTTGCTTTGGTGGAAGTCTATACACTATTCTACAATCCCCATATCCACGTATTTGAGATTTTTTCGACTAAGGAAAAGGGAAATGCCCATATAAAGCTCGTATATTATCCAAAACAATCATACAAAACAACTGGTTAAATATCAAGCTCCTATTTGCAGTTAGGTTGGGAGGATGTTGGCACAATCTATAGAGCCTAGTGTGACACTATTCAAAGTGATTTGCATAAGAACAAACCAAGTTCTGAGCATCCTTCCATCGTTTGTAGTCTGATTCCAAGCATTTCGGTCAAACACTGCAAGTGTTTTATAAAAAAGACCCTCCATTTTATCAAACAGTCTGTGCGCTTTACTCAATAGTCAAAGTGTGAGCTTTATTTTTTTATTAATCTTGTCAAAAGGGAGCGGATGGGTTGCAAAGTTGCAAGTCTATCTATACGGGACGAGATTATTTAACGAATAATGGTACTAATTTTGGTACAACTATTAGTTAGACTTACGATTAGCGAAGTTCTCCGTCATGTTTTGTTTATTTAATTACAAATGGACAGAGAAGAGATCTGACTTCTTCCATTGTTTCAATTACCCAACTACTTCTAAAAGGTAACGGTAACTTGATTTGCACTATGGTTAATGCCTTGGATCTAAAAATAGAGTGCTTGTACTATTGTTCGAGGAAAATGACCAATTTGAAAAAGGTATTTAGGAGGTGTCTCTGTCCACAGTTGCCTCCACTTTATCTGACCTGCAAACAGAGGACTTTCAGCTACCGAATCTGACAACCTCTCTTTTTGGGGGGATGAGGGCACTACAACTAAACATCTCCTTCCTTTTATTTTAGGTATATTTATAAATGGACATAACATATATGAAATCATTAGCCCTACTTAATTACTGCACTAGAATCCATTCTATCAACTTATAAAGTTACAAAATTGATTCATGTCAATACTTCTATAATTTTAAAATTTTCAAATCTCTTTAAAATGTCAATGGTCAAGGGGACATGTTTGAATGAAAACTCTAAGACAACGATTCATGTAAATATACTAGTTAGTTTCTCATGGATTTCATGAAGATGTAAAAGAAAAGATAGTAGAGGTCATGAATCTATCACGTGTGGGAAATTCGAAAAGTATTTTATAATAATATTAAGAGTTGAAATTTCATGATAAAATTAGATGATGTCTTTAGAAACATAGAGGCCCGGGAAATATATTTATATATTTTGACATTTAATAGGACTTATGCAATGCAGTACCACTAGTAGTTAGCATTTAGTATACCCAATTAAATTCTCCAAAACATCCCAATTTCTATTACAGTACACAAAACAACCCTACATAACACTTTAGTTGAAAAATAATTCAACCGGACAAGATGTAATAATACATCCCGCCCAAATGAAAAGTACAAATATTTTTCAGAATATGACCAAGGTTTGTACTATTCATTTGGGCAGGATGTATTATTACATCTTGAATATGAAAAAGGTTTGTAATTTTCATTTGGGTGTGATGTATTATTGCATCTTGTCATATTGAATTATTAGACACCTAAAGTGCTTTGGAGGGTATTTTGTATACTGTAGAAGAACTTGGGATGTTTTGGAGAAGTCAATTGGGTATACTAAATGCTAAATGTTAGTGGTAGTGCTTTGCATAAGTCATCCTAAATGTCAAAAATAATGAATATATTTCATGGGTTGGCCAAGTTAAGCTCCATGTGATTATTATCTAGAAGAAAATTACTAGGTGTTACTCTGCTCTGAAGTAATGTTGAAGATATAGTTAAACATTTTAATGATATTGTTTACACATTGTAATGCATTATGGTATTGATTGGAGCCTTGATTTAATCATATTAGGAGATGTTTTTTGTGTTTATTTAGTTTATTTTATTGCATATATGCTTAGTTCTTATTTATTAGGCTAGAATTTATATAACAAGGTTATACTGGTCTTGTTACTATTATAGTTTCACTTCTACTTCTCACTAAATTTCAAAATTATTGCTTTTACTGTTTCACTTCTAATCCTGACAAAATATCAAACAAGTATTTTATTCGTCCAACTCCATTGGAAGAAATAAAATGGTGTGTAACATATTTAATTTATAGGTACTACTTCATTTAATACACTTATAATTTGATTCTAAATTTGAGATTTGGGTGTGACTATCCACGATAATTTATAAATAGTTTATGAAAACTTTGGAGTTTATAGTTAAAAAATTTCTTGACCTTTTCTAGGTTCTTTAATAGTTATCTTTGGGTTTTATGTCTGTATTTGGGTCTTCTACAAGTAATTATGATCTATATTTTGTTATGCTACCTACTTGATATAAGACATCATGAATTTTAGTTTTGATGCAAAAAATAATGATGTGTTTTGGTGTCTCGGCATTGCATTTGGAGGCGAGTAATCATTCCTACAAATCATATTTTGTGCATTCAGATTGCTACAATTATTGGTCATTTTGGGAACAACCATGACTATATTTTTCAGTTGGAAAAAACCTTGTGCGACATTGGTAAGTAAAATTGAATGCACATATTTCATAGTTATATATACATATTGCTAAGGTAATTTATATTGTCACAATGATTTCAATAACATATGTTTTTACTATATTAACTATGTGCCATGTAGATGGTTAAAACATTGAGATAGCTAATGAAGTCCAAAGGATTCTTGGGAGAATTGATGAACTCAACTATATAATGTGTGTCAAATGACTAGTTGATAATTTACATAAGCCACTGCCATTTTTATAATGGTTTTGGTTAATATAGTGTTTGTTTAAACTTGTAAGTGTTCAAATTGTGGATATTTATTCTACCATGTTGAATGTAATGGTATTTTTGTTTCCATATGTGTTGGTTGTATATATGTGAGGTCAACTCATAAATTGTTTTTTTCAAGAGTTTAATTATGTGTGTGTGTGTGTGTGTGTGTGTGTGTGTGTGTGTGTGTGTGTGTGTTTTCTAAATATAAAGCAATAATCAAAGTAAATTTGGGTTAATTTGTATAAAAAAATTACATATTGATTAGAAAATTTAGTGACATCTAAGGTATTTTATTATAGAGTATTAATTTTTGTTAGGTTTAAGAATATTAATCCTTTTTTTTGCATGCTTGTTGAATCTTGTATGGTTTTGGTGTTTCAGAATATTTGAAACTTTAAGTATGGCAGTTTTACTTATTGTTCTAAATAGTTATCTATTTTGTTTTTTGATCACCAATAACTTTTGATCAGAGTGGTATCAAGGAAAAAATAGGGAATTCTTATGCAAAAGGATATATTATATTTTTTTTTGTTGAATTATTTTATTTTGTAGACATGTACATAAGAATTTTATGATTATTTGTCTACTAGATATAAGAAACTTTAATTTTGTACAATATCATTCTCTTTCATGTTTGATACAATATGTTGTTTATGACCAGATTTTGCTCGTTATACAGATTAAAAATTGTAAATTAGCCTTCATGTTGATGTTTATGACTGTATTGGATCCACAGAGCTCTATAATACTACATTGAGCTTTGTCCTCTGCTTGTCAATGGAATCCACTTCTTTCACTTTTCTACATTTTTTACTATTTGTATCGGATATTTTATTGATACTTGATAATTGTTGGTATATGAAGGAAACACAGAACCATCTCTCGACAAATATATCAACTTCACAAAGGAGGTGTTACACAGCTGAAATATAATGCTTCGTTATTTCAAGTGAGGGAGTACAACCTTCCCATTATGAAATTTTTCTTTCACTACACATATACCTCTTTCATTTTCATGCATTCTCCTTTCTACATGCATGGAATTTTCTTACATAATGAAGATAATTGTTATCCAAAATCCACCCCTCAAGGTAAATTTTTGGTAACTTATGCAAATTTTTCAGGGTTAAGTAGGTTGAAATGGTTCGAGGGGAAAAAATTACGAATTTAAGGTTCCTCTCCTTTTTTTCTCTAACTCCCTTGGCAAAGAAAAATCCCAGAAGTTGAAAAATTGTAAAAGATGCAAAAAATTCAGCCTGTGCTAGTGTTGTGCAGAAAAATTAGGTTTTTGGAGCCCATGCCACACAGTTGGGACCCGCATGGCCAAAATGGCCAATTTACAAAGAAATCGGCAAAATCAGGTTTTTGCAGCCCAAGACACATAGGTACGCTCGGGACATCTGGGACCCGAAAAACCAAAATCTCCGTAGGTAGTCCAAATCAACAAATTCAGGTATATTTGATCCACGCGGTCCATGGGACATTGGGACATGCGGGACCCACAAAGACAAAATGGTTGCATTCCTTTATTGTGTGGAAAATTTATGTTGAATCATTCCACGAAGAACAAGTATGTGCAGGATAGTTGGGACCCAAAAAATGGACTTGTCTAATTTTGTAAGGTGGGTCGAAGGGATGCAGGTGAAGTGAAAGTCAATAGCCCTGACGGACTGGTCAACAGTAGGACACACGAGACATGAGTTCGTTGAGGACCCGATTTTGCCAATTTTTCTGTGGAAGGAGGCTTGTGGGTGGATCAAATTTTTCTGTCTGGGACAGTTGGGACACAAGGACCCGATATAGCTGAAATACCCACATACAAATGAAAACTCAATCCCTAACCTTCCTGAACTTCACATGGCCATAAATTTTGCTCCTGAGCTCCGATTTTAACAAAATTGAACTATATTTATTATTTTTAATAATGATAGCTTTATGAAAATAAATGAAACATCTTCAGATCCAGTCAATCAGATTCTCATTCTCGTTAAATGAAAGAAATGTCTGATAGACCCAAAATAGCTTCTTGCACTTCGAAGGCCATAACTTTTGCATTTCTCAACGAAAACACAAAAAATTGGTACCATTGGAACCATGGTTCAGAGAACAATGCACAAAAATCAAGAAAATAAGAATTTTATGGATGATAAATTTATAATTTGTAGAAAACGTGCAAAATTTCATAATAGTGTTTTATTTTGCAGTTGGAATGCATTCAATGGAGCATGGGATGACATTTCTCACTGCTGAAATTAATGGGGTGGTATGGGGATCCTTTTGCAAGAAAAATAACATCATTTCACTCCATTTACTATAGCTTGCAAGTGGTTGAAGGAAAAATTTAGGGATTCTCATCTTCCCTCTCTCTCTCTCTTCTCAAAATTCTATAAATTAGAGTGTTGGGCGCATTGTAAAAGGAGATAGTTTTTGTGTACCAAAACTCTGTCAAAATTATTTTGTGAAGCTAATCTCCTACAGGACCTTGTATTGGACTCCTTGCATGGTGATTTATGCCCTTATCTTGTAATAGATTGAACTGTGCATACTTATGAAGCAATAAATGCAAGTTTATGGATGTATCTTCCCCTACTGTTTGTGTTGCATTCATCTTACCCCTTCATTCTCATTTCATATATGTTATGTCTATCTTATGTTGTTAAAGGGATCCATTATCATTGTGTGTGCATGAAATATTTTTGTGAATGCAGCTACTAGATTGTGGAGAACTATTATCACCCCTTCTAGTTTGCATTTTGCTTCTACTTTTCACACATTGGGAGACTAATCTCACACTCTATTTTTTTGGTGTATTGCCACTTTACTGTAGGATTTTTTTTCATGCACTCTCTCTCCTTGGTCCCTTGGAAAGTTATATTAGGATAGATATTTTTTCCTGCATTAGAGTAGATTGATGCAGGTAGTTTAGGAGCAAGAACCACCTTTCTCTAGAGATCTATGTCAAGAAGCAAGTCCCATAATTTGGAGATAGTACCCATGTTATCTAATCACACTGTGATCTTAAGCACACACACTTGTGTAAAAAATTCTGGCAAGCCTGGTGGGACAAAAGAGGTATTCATTTTAATTACATCAAGATTGATGTGCACTTGTTGTAAGTTTTAAGCTTGTGAGAATTTTTAAACTGCACATCTAGCAACTCCTAAGAGGCATAATCCACTTGTTTCAGCAATCCAAGATTGGCAACTTCATGAGAAGAATCCAAACAAGGTCAATAACTAGAGAAGAGGGACTATTTATCTATCTACACTTGTCCCTGGATAGAGAAGGAAGAGGAAGAAGATCTCAAAGGTCTCCATCTCCATCGAATAGAACCTTTTCGACACCTCCTCCTGGAAGGAATTTTGTTGAATCAACTAGAGTTCTCTAACCAATCAAGATGGCACAACCCAACCCCTATGTCAACTTCACTGGCAGTAGCCCGTTTGCTCTCAATGCACAAAATTTAGTCAAGTTGTAGCACTAAAGAACATTCCATATTTCACTGGAGAGAACCAAACAACTCTAATTGACCACATTTAGGACATCTCTAATGTCTGTGTAATTCATGAAATTTCTGAAATGGACATTACTATCAAGTTGTTGGCATCCTCCTTTAAAGGTAAAGCCTTGCAATGGTTCAGAAGTTTAATAGCAGGGTCTATCCAAAATTGTGACCATCTGTGCACAACCCTTAACAATCAGTTTGAAGAAAAGGGGGATAATTTGTCTCTATTGGAACAATTTACAACAATCAAGAGGGATCCTAATGAACAGTTGACTGATTTCAACTTCAGATTTCAGCATATGTGGGATAGGATTCTGTTCGCCATGAGACTAACAACTGAAGGTGTTTTCTTATAATTCCTTAAAGCTTTAAATTCAGATATTTCCATGATGATTCAATCTGTGGGAGGTATAACTTTACCTGCATTATGCAACATTTCTATCAGAGCTGAAAATTTCTCAATTCAAGCTAGAAAACTTGAAACGTAGGCCACCTATGCCTCTATATCCAGAACTAGGAGCTCCAAGCACTAGTCAAACACCCACATTAGCTCTTATTCCTGCTCCAAGAAATCAAAATTCAACCAAAGCTTCTACCTCATCTTCTAGCACCTAAAACAAGCTCCAAGAAGTCATGAAGCAACTACAAAACTTGGGTAATGAGTTGGTGACACTCAAGAGGCATCAAGCTCAAAATTTCAGGTAATATCAACCTCAAACCAAACTCAATAGTCCTCCATATCAGCTTTATAGGCCACCCATTCATGCTACAAATTAGAACCAAGTAAGGCCTGCTGCTAATAGGTCATTCCATCCTTACAATCCTAATGTTGCATACACATCTAGAGCCTTAGTACTAGTGAAAAATAACATGGCTCAAGAATGTGACTGGTGTTTTCCATGCAATAAACCCCATAAATAGTCAATGTGTTTAAATGGTGCTCTCAATAAAGATCTTTTGGTGACAATAACTGGTGTGGAACAAGAGGCAAGCCAAGAACGAAATCAGTAGTAGGGAGGATCTCAACAAGAGGAACCTCCAAATGAGACCACACTTGTCAATTGGTAGGTTGAATATTTCTATGGTATAAGTAAAACACCTTCATAAATTGTAGTATCCAATACACGGTTAAAGAAAAATAATATTGGAGATAGAAAATCATCAAATTGAAGTGATCCACAACCCTCTACAACTCCAGAAGGTATGGGTAATCAAAGTACAACTCTTAATATGCAATGTCAGCCGAAGCCACCTTCTAAACCAGCTCATGTGTCGATTGCAATAGTCCATGTGCCAGAAAAGAATGTGTAAGGCAATGGGAAGCAGAGGGATAGCTCATATCCATTCAACATGATTGAGAAAATAAAGAAAATTTATGTAAACATCTCAATGTGAGACTCATTAGTTATCCTAGGATAGAGAGACCTATTGCAAGCTGCTATGGCTAATTGGTCTGTAGCAAACTAGCCACCCAATCAACAAGAAAAAGTGGTCACCAATGTAACTCGATAAGAATGAATTCATGGAGACCACCAAGGTAAAATTTTTAAGCCCCCTCCATTCTATATCTCATTGATGATTGGAGATAAGTTAGTGTATAATTACATGATTGATTCGGGAGCAAGTAGCTCAGTCATGCCGAAACAGATAGTTGACCAGTTGGGTCTTCAATACAAAGTCATCTCCAAAGGTGAGGTGTAATTGGATGTAACAATGGTAACAATCGTTAGGATAATTAAATATTTGAGCCTCACATTGCATGTCCCAATGTGACGGTATTGCAAGATGTAGTAGTCATAGACTTGCCACCACTCTTTGCATTGTGCTTGTCTAGAGACTTCACTGCTAATATTGGAGGCTATTTGTCTACTGAATGGTCATATATGTTATTCATAATGAGGTATGGAGATAAGGATACAATAAGATATGAGCCTATTGCAAACTTTCATATTGATCCTCACATATCGATTAAAATCAATGTGAATTGTTCTGCCTTTATTCAAGAGGATTACCCAAGCACTCATGAAGCAGACAACAAGGTCAGGAGTATTCCAGACTTGACTCTCACTGAATGAGAAAAAAAAAGGCATGATTTTGACCCTTACAAATAATTGGAGGAATATGAGCTAGGAGTTTATTGTTTGCATGAAAAGAACCATCCTCTCCCTAGCATCACCAACCCAGACCACAAGGATGATAATGAGGTATGGGAGTTATTCTTTGATGGCTCAAGAAGTAGGCATGGTGCAGGAAGAGGATCTATGCTTGTTTCAGCTCAAGGTGCAAAATATTACTCAACGTTCTGTTTCCAGTTTTCTTTCTCAAACAACACAACTAAGTATGAAGCCTTGATTCATGGATTGCATTGGGAAAGAAAGATAGGTATTAAGAATTTGCAAGTATCTGGTGATAGTGAGCTGGTCGTGAACCAAGTCAGAGGAGAAAATGATTCCAAGAATGATCTATTGAAGAACTACAAGAATCAGCTATGGGATCTTATTGAAGATTTTGAAGCTTTTGGTATCAATTCCATCCCAAGAAAGAAGAATGAAGTAGCAGATAAACTGGCAACAATTGGGGTTGCATTTGATGTTGTAGAAAGTATCAAGAGTGAGAAATATCAGCCCCATATTAAAGTGGTTGTGAGACCAGATGTTCCAGAAAACAAAACAAGTTGGAAAGTATTTGAGAATGATCAGGAAATTGTTAATTTTCTACAATAAGAAGCTGAGTTCTCTACTAGAAACCAAGACAAGTTGGAACAACAATATGGTGACCAAGTGGTATAGCTAAGAACTAACAAATTACCAAATGTTCATGTAACTTTGGAGTCAATATTCAACCCAAATGATCAATTCTAGCAGGATAAGGCAAACATTCAGGTAAAGGGTGAAGATTCAGAGCCCATTTCAGTAGATGACGGAAAAACGTTGCAAATTGGAAAAGTAAGTACCCCACAAGAGAAATTTGAATTCGTTCAAATTTGTCAAGAATACCCATATGCATTTTGTTGGACTTACAAGGATTTAAGAGGTTTCAATCAAAATTTGGCACAACATACTATTGTGTTGGATATGGGGTCTAAACGTATCAAACAGAACAAAGGCCGGTAAATCCTCACATTGAACCTCTCATGAGGAAAGAGTTAAACAACCTGATTGAAGCTAACAACATCTTCCCTATCAAACATTCAAGATGGGTTGCAAACTTGGTGTTGGTGAGGAAGAGAAATGGAGAAATCAGATTGTGTGTAGACTTTTGTGATCTGAATAGAGAATCACTCAAGGATCATTATCCACTCCCATCAATGGAAAAAATCTTGTAGGTTGTAGCTAGTTAGGAAACATTTTCATTGCTGGATGGTTATTCAGGTATTAACCAGATACTGGTGAAAGAAGAAGATCAATTCAAGACAACATTCACTACGAAATGGGGAACATATGCTTATAAGAAGATGCCATTTAGACTTTGAAATGCTGGAGTGACATTTCATCGAGCTATGGATATGGTGTTCAATGGATTAATCAACAAGATAGTGCTTGTATATCACAATGATATCACTGTCTTCTCAAAGATTGCAGCTGACCACCTCTTTCACCTCAGGAAAGTATTTTAGAGGTGTAGAAGGTTCAGAGTGTCATTGAATCCAAAGAAATGTGTATTTTTTACACACAAGGGTAAATTGTTGGGCCACATTGTCTCAAGAGAAGGGTTAACAATTGATCTTGAAAGAGTTGAAGTGATCCAAACACTTCCATTTTCACATCACAAGAAATCTCTCCAAATCTTTTTGGGAAGGATAAACTTTGTCCATAGATTTGTGCCTATGTTTATCATTCTCGTGAAGCCCTTAACAATGATGTTGAAGAAGAGACTTTTATTCAAATGTAAAACAAAAGGCAAAAATATTTTTTAGGCTATCTAGCATGCAATATCATAAGTGCCAACCCTTATTAAACCAAGACTTTTCAAAAGACTTCATGTTGTATGCTTTTGGAGGGTCAAACACAATCTCATCTTTCTTGGTAGAGCTAAATAGAGAAGGTTCATAACAGCCCATAACAGTTTTTAGTCAAAGCCTAGAAGATTACGAAGTAAATTAATATTTCATTGAGAAGCACGTTCTTTCCATCATTAGGATTTTGTAAGTTGAGACACTTGGTCTCGAAGAACAAGATTCGACTGCTAGTGTCTCATGCTAGTGTCAAGGATTTTATCCTAAACAAGGATTTGAATGAGAAGAGATAAGGTTTGATCACCAATGTAATAGAATGTGATATTGAAATCAAAGTGACCAAGCTGGTCCGTGGTAAAGGTTTATGTGAGCAACTCACTGCTAAACCACAAGCTGAGTCAACAGACGAAGAAGAGGATATCATGCTACTACAGAATGAGCAAGAACAACAAACCCACCATGATCCAATTCCATGTTGGAATCAAGACTTGGTGCCTTATCTCCAAAAATTTTTGTACCCTCCAGAATGGAACAAAGCTAAGAAAAGGTAATTTAGATGAAAAGTCATTCCATATGTGCTTATTCATTGTTTTCTATTCAAGAAAGACATCAATGGTTTTCTATTGAGATGCATTGCAATAGTCCAAGTTGAGAATATATCACATGAGTTCCATGATGGAGAAGCAGGAGGCCACTTCACTCCACGAGTTACAACTCTCAAGATTATGAAGGTTGGTTACTATTAGCCTACAGTGTTTAGTGATTGCTACTCTTGGATTAAGAAATGCAAAAAGTTTACATTATTCACAGGGAAAGAAAGATTAGAAGCTCTACCCATTCATCCAATTTAAGTAGATCAGTCATTCATGCAATGGGGATTGGAATTCATTGGAGTGATCAACCCAAATTCAAGTCAAGGACACAAGTGAATACTTATGGTAACAAACTATTTTACCAAGTGGACTGAAGCAGTGGCACTTAAGGAGGTAAATGAATCCAAAATTTTAGATTTCTATGAAGGGATAATCACAAGGTTTGGTGCTTTTGTTACTATCATATCAGATAATGCATTGGCATTTATTAACAGAAGAATCATTGAATGGGATGTAAAGAATGGTGTATACCTCAACATCTCTTCAAACTATTACCCTCAAGGTAATGCCCAAGTAGAGTCTACAAACAAGAACCTACTAAGAATAATTAGAAGGACTCTTAATGAGAATCAACAAACTTGGCACGCGAAGCTCAAGTTAGCTCTATGGGCTGATAGGATCACACCCAAGAGGTCTACAGGAATCTCTCCATTCAAGCTTGTATATGGGAAAGAAGTAGTTCTGCCTATATCACTTGAGTTTTCAGCATTGAAACTCATGAAACAACTAGAACTAGCTGAGTTTGATCCTATGAAAATCACATATGCAGAGCTGATAGAATTAGAAGAAGTGGGAGAACATGTAGTACAGACCATGGAAAATTATCAAGAATTGATCAAGAAGAGCTTTGATGAGAAGCCTAAGGCAAGGACATTCCAAGTTGGAGACTTGGTACTAAAGTGGGATGTTGATCGTGCAAAGCCAGACAGGCATTCCAAGTTCAATGCTATATAGAGTTGTCCATACATGATCACTGAATGCAAAGATAGCTATGCCTTTTGGCTGGCTAAGTTGGATGGAGAAGAATCACATATTCAAGTCAATGGAATCTATCTCAAATGTTCCTACTAGAATTAAAACTCCTCACCTCTGTACATATCAGTCTAGGATTTCCAATTCCTCCAAGTGCTTATGCACATTGTTGTTGTTGTTAAAATAGGTTTCATTTCCCTAACTACTGTGCACGTGCTCTATTTCTTCTATTATATGCTTTTTTTACAGTTCATCAAGTTTCTAAAGAGGACTGTTGCATTTGAAAACTTGTGGTTGCTCGCAATAGTTGTAAAGTCTAGGTTTAAACAAATGCAGAGAAACTAAAATTAGGTGTTGTGGCAGCGTTCATAGAAATTCATCATTCAACCCCATGGATCACAGTTGTAGGAATGTGTGAGATATAGTTTCAAGAAATTTTCTGCTCTCACAAATGTTATTTTCAAGATTTTGTTGTCAAGTTGAGAATGCAAATAGCGGAGGGGAAGTGTTTCAATGAAGTCAAGGATGCAGATTTTCAAGTTCTAGATCAGATTTTAGATTATCAAGAAGACTCCATGCCCAATGGATCACTATATGTACCTGGCCATAATTTATCTAGACGGAAGAGAACCCCACTGATTCACAAAAATTATTATCCAAAATCCACCCCTCACGGTAAATTTTTAGTAACTTATGCAAATTCTTTAGGGTCAAGTATGTTGAAATGGTTTGAGGGCAAAAAATTAGGCTTTTAAGGTTCCTCTCCATTTTTTTCTCTAACTCCCCTGACCAAGAAAAATCCAAGAAGTTTAAAAATTGCAAAAAAATACAAAAAATTCAGCCTGTGCTAGTGTTGTGAGGCAAAATCAGGTTTTTGGAGCCCAAGCCACACAAGTACGCATGCGACAGTTGGGACCTGTATGGCCAAAATGGTCGATTTGTAAAGAAATCAGAAAATTTGGGTTTTTGGAGCATAGGAAACACATGTATGCATGGGACATCTAGGACCTGAAACCCCAAAATCACCACAGGTAGTTAAAATCAAAAAATTCGTGTACATTTGGTCTGCGCAGTCCACAAGACATGCAGGACCCAGAGAGATGAAATGTCCCACATTCCTTTATTGTGTGGAAAATTCAGGTCAAAGCGGTTCCAGAAGAAAAAGTATGCGTGGGACAGTAGGGACCTTAAAACCTAACTTGTCTGATTTTGCAAGGTGGGTCAAAGGGATGCAGGTGAAGTGGTAGTCAACGTCTCTGATGGCCTGGTCAACGGTAGGACACATGGGACACAAGTTCGCCGAGGAACTGATATTTTTGATTTTTCTATGGAAGGAGGCTTGCGGGTGGATTGAAGGTTTTTTCTCTAGGATAGTTGGGACATAAGGGCCCGATATAGCTGAAATTCCTACATACAAAGGAAAACTCAATGCATGACCCTCCCAAACTTCAAATGGCCATAAAATTTTGCTCCTGAGCTCCGATTTTCACAAAATTAGACTTTCTTGAATGAGACGGTGTCCTATATGCCAAAAAAAACTTGATTTTTTATTTTTTTTGAGGGTAGATATATGAAAATAAAGGAAACATCTTCAGCTCCAGTTAATTAGATGCTCATTCCTATTAAATTACATAAATGCTTGACATACCCAAAATAGTTGCCTGCACTCAGAACGCCATAACTTTTGAATCTCTCAATAAAAACACACAAAATTGGTACCGTTCAAACCATGGTTCCGATACCGATGAAAAAAAATGAAGAAATTCATAATTTTATGAAGAATCAATGTATATTTTGTAGAAAATGTGTACAGGTTCGTAATAGTGTTTTATTTGGTAGTTGGGATGAATTTAATGGAACATGGGCTGACATTTGTCATTGCTAAAAGTCATGGGGAAGTATGGGGAGCCTTTTACAGGAAAAATAACATCATTTCCCTCTATTTACTACTACTTGTAAGTGGTTGAAGGACAAATTTTGGGATTCTCATCTTCCCTCTCTCTCTTCTCAAAATTCTATAAATTAGAGTGTTGGGCTCATTGTAAAAGGAGATAGTTTTTGTGTAGAAAAACTCTGTGAATTTTTTTTATTAAGCCAACGTACTACAGACCCTTGTATTCGACATCTTGCATAGTGATCCAAGTGCTTATCTTGTAATATATTTAACTCTGCATACTTATGAAGCAACAGATTCAAGTTTGTGGATGTATCTTCCCCTGCTGTGTTTGTTTTCATTCCTATTTCCCTTTCAATCTTATTGCATATATATTGTTTCTATCTTATGATGTTGTAGGGATCCATTATCATTTTTTTTGCATGAAATATTGTTTTGAATGCATTTCTAGATTGTGGATAACTTTTAACACCCCATCTAGTTTGCAGTTTTCTTCTACTTTTCACGCATTGGGAGACTACTCTCACACTCTCTCCTTTTCTCGTGTATCACCGCATTAGTGTAGGATTTTTTTGCATGAAATATCTCTCCCTGGTCCCTTGGAAAGTTATATTAGGATAGATAGTTTTACCTGCATTAGAGTAGATTGCTGCAAGTAGTTTAGGAGCAAGAACCAGCTTTCTCTGGAGGTCTATCTCAAGAATCAAGTCCCACAACATGGAGATAGTACCCATGTTATCTAATCACATTGTGAGTCAACCCAACACACTTGTGCGAACCATGGGGTGTTGTGATTTGGTGATAACAGTAATTTTTATTTCCATCACAAATTGATGCAACTATTTATGTCATTATCTTAAGTTAAATTGAAAAAATAACAATGTGAATCATTGGTGCTACCATCAATATAACAACACTACTTTAGTTTGTCAATTTATATTTGTACTTCAAAATGAAACTCATTAATTGTTCAATTTTTATCCATTATTTTGACATTTTCTTTCATGTACCCCTATTGGTATGTCCATTACACCTCCTGGTGCAATTTCTAGATAGAAAAAATTATCTAATTAATCTATGGAAACATTTTTGGAGGAGGTGCGATAGTGTAATTTTAACACAATAAATAGGTGTAGCATTCTATGTCAAGGGTTAATGAAATTTACACACCCTTTTTTATTCTCTTCTTTTAATATTAATTTTTTTTTGGATCCATTTGTGAACAAAAAATTCAACTCAAATTTGTTTGTATAATATTGTTCACCAGCTTGCTCTAGTTTCATTGATGATATGTATCCATTAATTGAACTAGAATACATTTCATTATTTATTATATTTAAAATTCAGTTTTCAATTCCTTAAATTGGTATTGTCTCAAGAGAAACAAAAAATTAAAAGTTATATTGTCTCTAGAGAGATAAAAATGAAAATTTGTATTGTCTCTAGAGAGACAAAAACGATATTGTTTATCAAGATAAAAAATAAATATTAATCTATATTTTTTCTGGAGAAACAATAATTTGAAAACTTATTAGATAGACCCTCTGTGATATAATATCGAAATTTTTTATCGTCTCAATTTGAGAGATTTTGGTCAATTATTGTCTCTAATATAGTCTCAAATCACCCCCATTGTAGTAGTGTTTAGTTGTAACCTCGAAAAAATTTTCATCAACGAGTTTGATATTTATCTTCAAACTTCTATTCAATATAGAATGTACATCATTATTCTCTGTCATATGATTGGAGCAGCCTGTATCTAGATATTATACCAATTTGGGAATGATTGCATCTTTATCATTTGGAAGATACAAATTTCATGGCGAATATTCATCATGCTCATTTGCATAATTGGAACCTATTCCTTCTTTACATGCTTTTATTTTGCATTCCCATTTAAATTTACCATACCTATGGAAGTAATAATAGTGAATATCTCTCTTGTAATATATGCTTCTACCTCTTACTCTTTTACCTGAACCTCTTGTTCTTTCTGTTCCTCTTGAGTAATTTTTATTTATCTTTTTTTTTTCCCTTGGTTGCTTCTAATGATATATTTTCCCTATACTTGGTTGCTTTTCAACTAAGTGATTGAACCTCCACTCTTTGTGATCTTCATTTTTGAGGAAAGATCCTTCTCATCACTTTCTTGAACATTGTATCCTAATCTATCTTCGTGAGACACATAAGATCCAACTAGATTATCAAAATCAAGAGTAGTCAAGTCTTTAATTTCTTCAACGATGATGAAAACATGATTCCACCTTAGTGTTAGAGAACTTAACACATTTCACAACAGCCTCTTTGTTCAATGTTTCTCTAAGAGTAGACATTTTATTGAAAAAAAAACTTTACTCTTACATATAGATAACTTACACTTTTATATTTTTTCATGCTCAAATTCTCATATTTCTCATCATAGTCTGCAACCTAACCACTTTGAATTTCTCACTAGCATGGTATGATTTTTGTAGACTCTTCCAGGATTCCTTGACTATCTTTCTACCTAAAATTGTTGGAAAAATGTTTTAATCTAGAGCTACTTGAATAAGAAAAAAGCATGTGAGTTATTTCTTTTGGACTATCTATTATTAAGTGGGAAATTAACCCTATCAATTAGATATTCACGTGTCCTATAAAATAGGAAGCCTATTAAGGATCCTATAACAATTCATGAAATCTATAAAGTTATATTTAACAGCTTATAACCAAATATATAACTAATAATATGATTTTTTATACCAACTCATATTATATTACAAAAAAAAATCATGATTAATAACCAAGGAAATCATGTCAAGCACTAAGAACTCCTCTTCGAACCCTAACATATATAAGGAAAACCTTGACTCTTTAAAAAAATATTCCTTTGGATCTGAGCGGCAGAAATGAATTCACATCCTTGCGCTCTATTTTTTCATGTGGTGTTTGAGCTTTGGTGTCTTATGCTGGTCCTTTCCTTTCTAGAGGAGATGCGGTTTCGGTGATCTTCGGTGGACATGCACTATCTTGCGGCATTGTTTTTTCTTAGTGCTATTGTTGATGCAAAAATGGAGGTAGAGGCCCTTATACCAATTTTGAAGGCTCGGCCATGGTCACTACTTTTAAGAAGTATTTGTATCTCTGTTGTTTCAAAAAACATGTGCCCTTGCTTTGCAGTGATTTCTTCTTCCAACCCTGATAAAGGCGCTAGGATGGGGTGACCATTGAACCTTGCTAGAAACACCCATGTGCTGAATTTCAACAAAGATCTTCTCATTATAGTTCATGAACTGGAGAACAACTGTAACAAATTAGGCCTTAGTTATTGATTCAAAAACCTCTGACTCAAGATTTTTAATCTTAATGGGTTGATTGTTAAGCAATGGAGCCCACTAATAACTTGTAAGGTAGAGCTCTACCCCTATGTTAGAGATTATTTTACTCCATTATTTTATTCTTGGGAAGACTAGGATATTATTCACAATGAGGACTATATGTAGGAGGACCATGATATCTTGTCTAGATCCTATTTCCCTTATTTCGATCCTTTGCAAGAATCCTTTAAAACCATCCCCATTTGGGTTTTCCTTCCCAGCCTCCCACTGTAACTTTGGAACACACCAAGCCTTGAAGCCATTTTAAACACTTTGGGGACATTTGTTAAACTAGATGATGCTACTACTAAATTATTCTATACTACTTATGCAAGGATCTTCGTGGATCTAGATGTTTTAGTTGATCTTCTAGACAAGATTAACCTTCATACTTGAGATAGATTATGGACTCAACGACTAGGCTATGAACGAATAGATTACCAATGTCATAGATGTTTTTCCATTAGCCATTTGATGAAAGATTGTGTTCATCCAAAACATTAAAACATGGTGAATAGGGTATGGTGGAAATAATCTGTACCTTCACACTTCACATTTGATGCAAATACTGAGAATATTGAGGAGTCTTGTTCGGATAAGTTCCCCTCTAGGGTAGATACTATTGGAGGAGTCTATGTTTGATGTCCTAGAGCCTCTGGCTCCTTTCCAACCCCCTCTAGAGATTTTCATGGAGAGGGAATCCCCTAATCTGGATGTCATTTCCTTTCGTCCGGTGAATCAACATAGCGTTGATAAGGAAAATTTATAAATCACCATTTTGGTTGACAAGGAAAATATAAATCCTAACAATGATGTTGGTTGGACTAATTTGGGGTTTAAAAAGAAAAATACATGTGCAAATGATCCACATAAATTTCATTTAACATCACATGGGAAGGCTCCTCAAAGGTGAGGTGTTTTTTCATGGTTGGTTCTCTTACCCGATAATAGAGGAGGTTTCTTTTGTTCTTCATTGTAATATCTTTTCTCCACTGGTACTTTTGCACTTTTTTTCCCCTCAAAATAAAAATATTTATCTAATCCAAAAATATTAATCTTAAACACTACTAATCCTAACATTCACCACCTTTATGTGAACAATATTAATTCCAAATATTCACCCCCTTAATGTGAACTCGTTCAAGAACCATATTTCGAAGATGTTGAACCACTTATGGAAAAAACTGCTTAGACCAAGTAAAAACTCCATAGATTATATCCTTACCATCATAAAGGCGTAGTGACGAGCTAAATTATTCAGTAATACTCCCAACCTCTTTGAGTTTTTGTAGGAATTTCCCTTCCTCTTAGAGTTCCTAAATTCACGATCTCCAAGATTTACAAGATTGATAGAAACCGGATAAAAATCCTTGATTCTACCTCATAATATTCTTATCCTCTCAAAAATTGAGTCTTTTGAAAACATGAACCCTTCCCAAATTATGAAAAGGATTTTATTCAGCATACAACACAACATGAACACTAAAAACTAGGAGTAGTGAAACTTAAACATACACCAAAAAATTCCACCAAATCATTGGGTGGCCACCTCATAGGAAAATGATGAGAGATCAATTATTGGCATCCATCCTCTATTTTCCTCCATCCTTTAGTGTGAAGATATTAACTTAGCTAAATTTCATCATGGAGCTCAATTACAACTCAGAGGATGGATTCCAGCATAAATGCATCCGTAAGGATATTTATTTATTTTTGGACTTTTTGACACTTACAAATGTTGATGACTTGAAAAATTCAATTGAAAAAAATGACAACTCAAGAAAATATACCTATTTAGAGTGATACATTTATAACAAAGATAATCATTTTTAATACTAAAAAGAACATGACATGACTCTATAATTTTAAACAAGAGTATAATGGTCATATTATCAGAATATCAACCTTTAACAACTAAAAAGACATAACTTATTGACCCAGAATTCAATTATAGATGACCTTTTAATTAATAATTAAAAATCGAATACTAGTATATTAATACAAGTGAATATTAAATGAAAATTACTAATAACAAGACTCATGATACATAAACCTAATTAAAAATATAAAAAATGAAAGTCAGTGAGCTTTAAAATATTGTGTAAGGTAAATGTAAATAAATTATTACTAGTCGAGTTGACACCAATGAAGAGTTACAAGATTATAGGAACTATCAATCACACGTGATGTGTGCGATGGAAACGCCGAAAGAGAGGTAGGGGAAGAAGGAGAACGAAGTAGAAAAGAACAAAATAGTTGAGGTAAAGGAAAAAAAGAAAAGAAAAAGGGGGAAGGAAACGGAGGAGGGAAAGAATAGTGGTAAAACCGAGCGAAACAGGAGACAGTGGTTTTAAAAAAATACTTCGTTAATGCAAGTAAAGGTAGGAGTAGGAAAAGAAAAATAAGTGGAGGAAATATAAACAAAAGGAAAGACAATTGTAATGTAATGAATGTACAAGGAGAAGACTATATAGATCGGTGGGCAAATGGGAAAATTAAGAAAATGTGAAAATAAAACAAAAGCATCATGTTTTTGAAAGTTAAATATAAAAGAACAACAGGGAGTCAATTCAAAAGTATTAGTTATAGTAGATCGGCTAGCAGTACAGTCCCAAAAAAAACTTTTGAAAACTTAAGTTCAGGAACATAGTTTAAATATTGCATTAAAAGTAGTTCCAGACATTGCAAACTCATGGAAAAAAGGGGAATTAGATACAAAATGTACGCGATAGTTACATGCGATCTTGCTATAAGGAAGTTCTTGCACCGATGGAGTTTGTAGATTGAGAAAGGTGGAAGAGGTGAAGTTGTTAAGACAAGTGTTGGGGGAGGTGTGGGAGAGAAGATGGAAGGCAGTGAAGGCGAGATTCCTCTTGTAGCCTGGATTGAAGAAGGGGAGTGGAGGACATGCGAGAGTAGCGGGAGAAAGAGAATGATGGAGAAATTCGAAGGGAAGAAAGAGACGAAACTCTTGAGATAGCAGTGAATGTTAGGCCTTGTCTTTCAGTTCCACCAATGTCAATTGTAGCCCATGTTAATGTAAGTCCTTGAGACTTGTGGATAGAAAAATCCCATGCCATTTTGAGCGGTAGTTGTCTGCGACCCCCTCTAGAAATGGGAGGAATAGGAACATGCAAGGGGTTGTTCGAATCCCAGGGAGGTCCTGTGTAACGATCAAACTTGATGACGACAAAAAGAGGCAGACCTGGAGGTCCGGATGATTCCTCATAGACTATGTCGATGATAGAACTAGTAGCGCCATTGACAAGACCTTTGTCAACCCACAAGTTTGTGGAAAGCATTACTTTTTGGTTGATGCAAAGAAGAACCTTGGGCTTTAATTGATCGTCTTCTGTGTCACCTGATGCAGAACGTCTGGTCTTTTCAGCAATTGATCTGGCAATAGGAGAGTTAAGGGATTTCAACATAATAAGGTTGTGGGAGTCCACAAGGTCATTCTGAGCGAAAAGATGAGGGGCATCTTTAAAATCAATGTTTTCTTGTTCGGAAAGGGAGGAAACAGATCTTGACATAAGAGCTTCCCAGTCCTATAGTAGAGGTACTGCGTTACGAATGTTAAGCAGCAACTTACGGAATGATGCCTGTGCTGGATCACAACCTTGTTGACGGAAGATTGAATGAAGGTAGACGGATATGTTGAATTCTTTCCAAAGGGTAGCTCCGTATGACTTGCTGGCATAAAGAGGAATGTCCATAACTGGAGGAAGTTGACCGAGGTCTCAAACAAGGATCATAGATCTACCTCCAAATGTAGAATTCTTGAAGTGTAGGAAAGCTTCCCTTAGACGATAGTCGATTTTGGAAAGCAACTTTGGCCTGACGAAACTCATTTCATCAATTAGAATGTATTCGGTGTGCTTGAGGGAGTCTTGAAGAGACGATAAAGCTTGGCCCTCTAAGGGTTTGAGTTCTTTAATGGGAATTCGGAGGCTTGCGTGTATTGTTGAAGCTAAAATGTTGAAAGCAGCAACCCCTGTTGGGGCGAGTAGAAGGAGAGGTGAAAGGCCTTGGATGGATGAAGATGCAAATGAAGACTTTAAAATGTTAATGAGGAATGATTTTCCAGTACCAGCAGTACCTTGTATAATAAGTCTCAGTGGAGGAAGGTTGGATTTCTGAGCGAAGTGTTGAATAACTATGTCGAAAGCTTGTTGTTGTTCTGGAGATAAACCTGAAGCTGAGAGGGTGGAATCTATCCATGAGGGAAGTTGAAATATGCTCTGCCTTTTTGTCTTCTATGAAAGTGGCCCCAAGAGACTGCAAAGCAACAGGAACTCGATGTGCACTCCAATTGTGAAGGGTGTCAAATTCACGAAGGCCCAACATTTGCAAGCTGTCAAGGAGAGAAGTGTTCCCCGGCCGGAATCGAGCCAAAACCTGCCAATCATATAGTTGCTTGAACAGGCAGGGGGGGCTCGCCCTCTGACTCATTGTCACTGTCGGAGGTTGGTGACGGATTTGATTCGCATCATGTAATATGCCAGGGCTGATAATTGTATCTGAATAAATTCCATGTAGAAATGGTTTCTTGAGGTGTTGAACCAATATCAGTAGAAATGTTGTGGAAAGGTTTGTATAGAAGGAGTTCTGACCAACAGAAAAGTTCAAAAGAGGGGGAATCCTTAGATGGAACACACTGAAACTTGGGGAACACTCGAACAATAGCTGGAACGGAATGATTCTTCCATCTATTGTGTTTGCGGTATTTGTTGTAACTCCAGTCACGTGCAACTTCAATGAGTGTAAGGTTTTCCATGGTTAAAGGTCGGACCTTGTATACATCTAAAAGGAGGGATGTTTCTGCATCCTCACACTCTGTTTCAACCAACTTTCTTAAGATTTTTCTGCCTACATTAAGCGACACAAAAGTGCGACTGCACATTACAAGTGGCAATTTGAGGAGCATGTGGCATGTTTCTTGTGCGCTAATGTCATGTTCAACCACACTCTCAGTCAACATTTTTTTATGGCTAATTGTGTTGGCAGATCAGGATCTAAAGCTCTCGACAATCTAGAAAGCATTTGGTGGTATGTTTCTGACCTTTGCTCTACTTTGGAAGCATACTTAGCAATGTATTTGAGGACAACATGGTGAGATAACACAGGTTGACAATCGATATTGGCTCTCCATATGGATAACATTGTTGGATTGTGTGTGTTCAATCTATCATCATTCCTTGAAGGGAGGTATTTAACTGAAGCACTCTCATCAACAAACAAAAGAGAAGTGGCTCTATTCTCCCAAGGTGCGTTGTACCGGCACTGGAGGTGATTTTTTTTTTTTCGGAGGCAAGTATTCTTGGAACACTTTGTGTGTCGTTGAACTCGATTTATCAACTCCTCCAAATCCTGTAACGGGGAAACTGCAAGGACTTGAGATGAAACTAAAAGGCAAGGGTCATCCTGGATATTCCTGTGAACAAATTCTGAGCGGATGGAAGGAGGGCGCATATTCCATGCAGATATGTAGGTATCAAAGTATTGTCTTGCTTTGTTCACAGATTCATTATTTGACCAGTCGATGCAATCAACATCAGGAGCATCTTCAAGCCATAGGAAACCATGAACATGTGCTGAACCTCTATGTTGCCATTCATACCTGTGGTAAAGGAAGGTTAATCGTTATGTATTTAAGCAAAACAAAAGTAGAGAGCATTGAAGAAAATTACCTGTACCAATAGGTCTTTGGCTCGAAGATGTTTTTGCAACACTTCTTCACGAAATATTGTGAATCTTTGATGTAAGTATGCAGCGACACGATGAGGGTGGCTAACAATGTTCTTGGTCCTCCATTGTTTCACTGCACAGGCCTCAGAAGGACTAAATCCTGGCATGATGTTATGTAGGTCTGGCCATTTTGTGTCTGCGGCACTAAGAGTGAAGAAGAGTGTAGGTGCCCCCAATTGTTCAATCATGTCTGAGACCTCCCCTTTTCTCTTTGACCAAAATGTTCATGTCCCCCGCAGGTTGGTTCCGAATCTCATTAAACTCTGTGGAAGGAAATCATCGGGGAAATCATGTAGGCGTTTCCGTAGTTGGCCTATAGTGGGGGGGACACCATGTTCAAGGTTCAACCTCATGAAAACTGCAGCTGTAGATTGGCTCCTATGTCTCATAATAAGGTTAAGCAAAAAATACCGGAACCTGGGGTGCTAGCCAAACCGATCGTCATGGTAGCGCATCAAGTGGAGGGCATATTCATGCATTTGAACATCCTTCATGCGTGGTTGTTTAAATAATGTTGCACCAGTTGAAAACAAAGTTGGAAAAGCCATTGAGAAAAGGCCCTCTGTTGTGTATTCATTAATTGGCGAATTCCCGACTTCAGGCCAAGCCAAGGAGTAGGGTGCAACGCATCCATTTGAAAGCAGGTACTATGTTCGATTAACTCCTCTTCAGTGCCAGTGTTTGGGTTTGAAGGAACAAATGAGGATGTTTCCTCGGGATACTCATAGGGGTTGGAAGGAGGGTTGTCATTATCCTGTGCTTCAGAGAAGTGAGAGGCTGGAAGGTCTATAGGAATAGAGTTAAGGGAGGAGGAAATGTTTGTCGGTTCTGGCGGGAGAGAGGAAAGAGCCTCAGTGTCAATAAGAACATCCTTATAGTAGGGGTCATGGATAATTTTATATTGAAGCGCTTCCCAAACACGGGACCTGCTAACATAGAAGTCGTATTTTGTTTGTTGAATTCCATTTTTTTGAACCAACAAGAGATCCAAATCTCCTAGCCGACGAGGAAGGTATTTGGCAATGGAAGAAATGTTTTGTGGGAAACTTATTGTGTGACCTGAATATTTATATTGTCCCCCGTGCATTTGTGTGACTTGCAAAACTGGATTAATGTGAGCAATCAACATTTCTTCGACCTGGGTTAAAGATTTGAGAACGGCAGGTTGAATGCCAGGATCCATATTGTTCCAAGAGGAGAAGCGGTGTCCATTTCTTTCGGACTTGCACCTAATGCATGTGTGTTTTCCTTCATGGAAGGTTGTGTGTATGCCTGGGTAGTTCTCAAGAAAAATCGAGCAGGTGTGGATGTGCGATAAAAGATCCAGTCTTTGGCAGAATTTGCGTTGGGCATCTACCCAAGAAGGTAACGCAGGGAATGTTTTGTGGAGCGGAATGGGGAGGGTGGAAACTTCGGGTTGACCATCGCGGTGAATATGGGAGGAAGGGAGAAAGTGCAAATGGAAGGTCTACAAGAATGTGATTCATTAGTGTTGGAGAGGGTTGCGTACATGATGAAGACAAGGTCCGACACAAGTGGTGTGGTTAATGCAAAGAGGAAAAGGAGAATTGTGTACGGTGCGGGGGGGAAAGCAACAGGGGAAGACATGAAAGGGGGGCGGCCACTAGTTTGGAAAGGGCTAGAACTTGCAGGCATTTGTTGGATTTGGCGATAGCGCTCGCGTCGGGAAGCATTGATTTCTTCTTTGTGCAAGGCATAAATATCTCTTCTTTGTTGTCGTTGCTCCGAGGTAGGCATTGTGCATAAAACAACCTGCGAAAATTAATTAAAAAAAAGGTGGCATAAGAGAAGATTAAAAGAGTGCTAAATTATGTATGTGGATAAGGGGAAATGAATGCAAAAACCATTTGTAAATGCTAATCTTGCTGGAAATGTTTTATATTTTGGTAGCTAAAGGCAATAAAACAAAAGCAAAATGATTTGTTGTTGCATATATTTTTAAGGAAGTAAAGGAAGAAATACAAGGGTGTGTATGGAGTTTTTGATTAGGAAAAAACATAGAGATATGGCTTCATTTTTTGTTTACATAGGTATTAAGAAGGAACAAGGTAGAAAGAAGAAAAAACTTCATGCTAAACATAGACAAACATTAAAGAAATGAATAAAGTGTTCCATAATGTTAGCAAAATACTATATATATGTATATATATATATATATATATACATACATATTGGACCATACATTTTTATCAATTACAAAAAAGGTTTCTTTGCGATATAGATGCGCATGTAAACCAATACTAACAACCATTAAATGGAAAACTTGGAGAGTTATAGTCCATTATAACATGCGGACAAAAGCATATTACAAATGTATCTGTGGACAAAAGCATATTACAGAGGAGATATGAGCAAACAATGAAGAAACTAAAATATAGTAAAGTGTTATGGCGCCCAGGAAAGGCAAAGTCAAGCAACGACTTTCGATTCGTCCAATTTAAGGGAATCAAGTATGACACATTTCAGTTGTGTATTTCCACGGAAGGTTTCTTTTTTCACGGATAGAGTGAATTTGTATTCATGGCCAATTATCTGGTTTGTAATCTCCGTTGTAGCCTCATCGTCTATGCACAACAGTTGGAGGTTTGCTGCCGTGACACCCATGATTTCTTCAGCAGCTGTGTCAAATGTTGTTACCGATTGTAGCTCTCCTGAGTCATCTTGCAAGTTTATATGGAGAGCATACCTATAATTTCATTGATGCACATGAGACTTACAACTTGCACAAAACCACGAGCCATTGTTTGATGGTTTCACTTTCTGTCGGCATTGCTTAACACCATTTGCAAGGGGGCAAGCCATGTAGTAGAATTTATCCATTGCGATGTTTGTAATTACAACTTTAAGAGTAGCCCATTCATTGCTCTTTGTATTGCCCATTTGAAGTATTTTTGCAATTGTTGCCACTGGTTTTAAGCTTTGAGGAGGACCTAGAAATTTGTTCGTTACAAAGGGAGTTTCAACAAAGTAATTTTCATAGGAAACCCAGTCGTGCAACGTTTTAGTTTCAGGAATCTGAAGATTAACAAACCATTTTATGCTGGAGATAGTGTCTATGAAAGTGCCGTTGAAACTTGAAACACATGTCGCCTTTAAAGCCAAAACTGGGAGTTGTGGAATAGAAAGGAGTTCCTCAAGTTCTTGAGTGAGATCATGTAAATGCTAGCCCCATAAAGTTACAGTAACACTAAATCCTAACATATCCCTTCAATTCTAAGTCCTCTTCGTTTAGTTTCACTGTTATCCCGCCTGCGGATAGTGGAGCAAGGAGAGATTGCTACAACAATGCCAATAATGTCAATGACGGAACCAACATGTTTTGTAGGTTATATTCTTTGATTCCTATGAAGTGAAAGTTATGCAAAGGTATCGTGGCATTATTGATAAGCAGCGGAGAGATAGTGGAAGAAGCTTGAAGGAATATCTCAAATTCATTGTTAAGGTGGTTGTAACCTAGTTTTGCATTCCCTATCTTTCCATTTGTGATGGTGTATAAGTTTCCTGCCTCAATTTATCCAAAAAACATTTCTGCAATTTTGTTGAACCAAGTAACATGTATTTCCCCACCTTCACAATCCACAAAATCAAAGCCGAAATATGAGTCGGGACCATTTGCATTAGCATATTCCCTTAGCGCTATTTTCCCAAGAGCACAACCTTTAATAGACCATGTACACATGGTTGTATTCATTGTACTTATTTTTAGAGGTGTTCTTGAACTGTTAGGGAGGCCAATTTTCTTTTGGAGAGGGTGTTTGCGGGACCAAACTTTTGTCCGCTCCATGGTTTGTATCAAGGATTTGATTGCTTTCCGCGAACGACATGGGCAGGAAGAGGAGTGGGAGCACTAATTTGTGGATGAGTTTCTATCACAACTTCAAGTTCGGAGACAAGAACAGTCCTGCAAAGGATGAAAATGAAAAGGGACAAAAATTTAGTGAATATAAAATAAATGAAAGCAAAGCACACATGCACAAAGGAAAATGGATGCTTACAATTCATGTTTTATCATTCTGCAAAGGGTTTTCCATGCAGGTGGACAATGGTTCCATCTTTTAATCGGGCATCTGAAATTTGGCTTACAAATTTAGAGGGCAAAAGATCTATTTGAAAGTGCACACCATCAGCAAAAGAGCTATTTGAAAGTGCACACCATCGGAGAGATGCATGCGATGCTGGAGCTCAGTGTTCAACACAGATTGAAGGGGACAAATGTTGAGAAGTTGGACTATTGATTCGACGTCTGTACTAGCCTCAATCAACATGGAGATGCCACCATATGTCAAAGGTGTAGCCATGATGAAGTTTTTTTTAAAAAACATAATGCGCTTCTGCACAACGAGGTAAACCGCATCACAATATTTATAAACTTGCCGGAAAGCAAAATAAAAAGTAACCGAAACGTTTAGATTTATCCTGGAAAAAGGAAAAACCCGCTTCGATAGGTTGCGTGCAATGAGAAAAGAAAGTATATACGGGATCAAAAGGTATATATAGATCAATAATTTTATAAATCATATAGTGTCATTATTTTTTAAAGAAAAATGTAATTTGCGGGACATATTGCATTATTGTGGTATCATTCTATTGTTTTCCAAAAAAGGGATTTCGATCTTAGCCATCCAGAGTATAGGATGAATCTCCAATACATTCTATTTCTTCGATATCAACTCCCACCAAAACTATCCTAATGTGATAATAGGCACTTCGTGAAATATTGTTAAAACAAGTAAGCCATCCATTGAGTAGTGGACGAATCTCCAATACATTCTATTGAGAACTTCGAGTATTGAACTCCCACCGAAACTTGTCCCAATGTGATAATAGGCAATTTCGTGAAATATTGTTAAAATCTCAAGCAATAATATTGAAAGTGGTGCAGGCCCAAACTCTGTGTGGTTTTTGAACATGTTCTATGTGCTACTGACGATCTACTATTTTATTGCCATAAAGTTTATTTTTTTATAAATCAATTTCAAATGGTTTTTTTTGAGAATATTGCTGTGTGATCAGATAAAAACATTGGTTCTATGATGCTACTTTACGATCTAAGAATTTTAACTAGTAAACTAGAATATTTGTTATGAAATCAATTTCAAATGTATTCGGGCGGTTTCAAGAATATTGCTAGGAGATCAGATGGACAAGTAGACCTTGGTTTATGATATTTTCTTTGTTATCACAAGTAAGTATTTTGATTTTGTTACTAGTTGTAAAAACAACAGAATTATTATTATGATTATTCACTAAATCAATTAAATCATTAGGAGCGGTTTGAAATCATGTCGGAGTTGATCCTAGTGAAAACTTTGAAAAAATTTATCGTTGGAAAGGTTTAGTTACTTATTTTGATGTACTATTTTAATGTCAAGTGCAATTGATCAATTAATTCGAAATTCATTTCCTAGAAAAAAGCTTGTTACTAGTTTTGTAAGTACGAATGTCATATAGGATTCATCTTTTTTTAGTTATGTCATCTAAATCAATTATGATTCATGGGATCTTTATAAATCATGTTATTAGTTGATGTTTATTGAATATGTTGTGTCATGTATATTAATTTATTACAATAACAACTATCTAGTTACTATGAAAACAACATGTACTTTTTTATTAATCAACTGTGCAATTGCATAATTAATTCGAAGATTCAGGACCTATAAATAAGCTCTAACAAGTTTCCTGTACAGTACGATTTGTCATATAGGATTCATCTTTTTTTAGTATGTCATCTACAATTCCTGATAGACATTTTCAAAAAATCAAAACGTTAGATTTGCCACTATTAAATCAGTAGTCATGCTAGTAAACATACTGATTCCAAGCAGACGAAATACTCATTGTTCTATAATAGCAACAATTAAAAATCTTGACACTTATGCGAAATAAAGTATTTGGGGACTCAAGATATAGCTAAGTTGAAGATATAATGTAATAACGATTGAGGTGAGTCTGTGCAAGGAATCAATTGGAGAGATCTTGAAGCTTAGAAAAAGTGATCTGCCAAATAATTCCGAAGGGAAATATATAGCAAATATTATCATGAAGAAGTCAAAAACCATATAATACAAGAATACATTATTTAGGAACTTGTCAACTAAAAAAAATAGTATTTGATTCTATTCCAATATTTCGGAGAGACTGATTAGAAATGCAAACATGAACAGTTTCGTTAAGAAATGTACACAATAAGTAAAATACTTTTTGAGCAACAAATTTTGAGCTAAGCATGTAGCAAAGCTACAGCCTTTCAAGGGAGGAATGTGAAAATTCGGAATGCTTTACACAGTCAAATGAGATGAGTTCAAGTGGCAATATGAGAATCGCTGCACCATTCAATAGCAGAGCCCATAAAATAAAAAATAAAAAAAAGAGGGATTTAAGATTGAACATATTAAGTGTGAAGATTAGCGTACCTAACATTGAATGATCTACTAAGTCACATAGTAAGAGAAGTTTAAGCTTACAAAAAGTGTTTTTCGGAGATAAGGTTCGGTTCAAGGGAAATATATGGATAAATATTATCATAAAGAAGTCAAAAACTTTCCAAGAATACATTATTTCATCAAAACTAATACAAATATTTTAGTATTTCATTTATCTGAATATTTCAGAGAGATGAAATAGAAATGCAGCTCGAACATATGTTGGAGGTTCAGAGCAGAAAAGTACGCAATAAGTAAAATATTTTTTTGGCAGTCGGAACTTATGTTCTATATGTATGCACACATATATAACAGTTTAATAAGGGAGGACTGTATGGCAGAACTGCCCATGCTAAAAAAATGAATAAATTTTGAGTTCATGATCTGCAACAATTGTGCCAAATAACTGAACATTACCTAGTAAGAGCAAAACATGATGTTTATAAGATACATTCACAAGATGGATAATATGATGAGAGGAAAGCTAGATGAATAACATAGACCAGGCCACAGTAGTATGAAATCTATCTATTAAAATTTTGTTTGACATTAATAAGTTTGACCCCTTATGGCAAATGGCACCTACACTGAAGCAGTTCTTCGAAACTCCAGCGAGCAAGAAAATTACAAAAATAACATGTGTAGAGCCGAATGAGCTGTCTATGGATGATTGAGCAACTATACAGAAAACATAGTAGATGTTTGTAGGTGATATAGTCTAATCTTACTATGAAAAACTTATGTACATGGAGTTGGTTAATAGAGCATCACTCGAACAAAAAGTTTTTCAATTTTTTTTGAGTTCTCATTTTTTTCCCTTGATGACATTAGCAATTTTTTTAGCACCATGTTTTTTTTCCCTCGAACAGGCTTGTAGTAGTCCTTTTGCATTCCAGATATCCCGCACACAATAATTCAAAGATTGTGCTCAAGTTCATATTCTGTCACAGCATGCTTCGGGGTGATCATATACAAGTCCAAATCTTCCCTCGAGTTGAATCCCTCCGTACTAATACTTTTCAAAGCATAAAGAGGGCTAAGAAGGATGCAAATATCAGTTAGACGATCTCATTAACATCTATCAGCGATCACAAGTTTTTCCGGCTTTAAATTTGCCTACAATGGAGTACATTGTCCTTCAACAATAGTCTGCATGATAGATCATCTTGGCAGACTTACAAAGTAAATAAAGTGGTGATTTTCACACCGTGCGGATCGCTCCATATTTCCACAATTGTCACTTGCAAACGAGTCTTCATCGTGTGCAATGTCTCACAAGCAACCAGGACAAACAATAAAAACATAAAAAAAAAATAAAATAGATGCCAGGATGGACATACAAAAGTTCTAGTTGCTGGAAAATGTACCCTCACCTTACATTATTTCTTGTATGCAAAGTACTCATCGGTGTACATTTATTTTAATCAAAGACAAAAGGTATTTGGGTGTCTGCCCGTATTTGGCAAAACCCTGGCCAAGCTTTAAAACTTAAAAGAACTGTAGTTTGCTACAAAGCCAGAAATTTTATTTATGATATATCTGCAAATGGTTTTTTTGAGCAATTGTGTGGTTTTTGATAATGTTCTATGTGAAAACCAGATAATCTACTGATTGAATCCAAACTCAATTATTGACTAAAAATCAATCTGAAAGGAATGATCAAGAATGTTGTTGGAGATTAGATAAAAGGGGCACAGCTTGGTTTATGATATGCTTTGCTATCTAAATCGTAGTAGAACTAGGGAGCAGTTGGAAGTATCCCTCATGATTTTCATAGGAATTAGGGGCGGCTAGAAATGTATCCCTCGAATTCATAGGGAAAAAGGGGGACTAGCTGGATTAGTATTCTTTGTTATCACTAAGTAAAAATTTTGATTTTGTTACATAAGAGTTGTACAAAACAACAAACAATAAATATGTTATTCAAAATATAATACATTTAACATCATGACAAGTTTGAGGTAATCATGTTGGAGTTGATCCTAGCGAAAAATTTGATAAAATGGTTGGCCAGTTGTCAAATAAAAGCCATAGCTTATTTTGATGTACTAGTTTAATGCATTACGTTTGTGACAGCACTGATAATTAGATTCAGAATTCATTGCCTAGCACAAAGATTGACAAGTCTTGTCACAGTACAAATATCATAAAGGATTCATCCTGTCCATTTAGAATGCTCAAAATCATACAAAAATGATTCATCCAGCTTTATAAAGGTATCTTGAGTTATAGTTTATTAAGAAAAGGTTGTGTCATGTATATTAGATTTATTACAATAGCAATTATCTATATATGAAAAGTCGACATGTCTTTTGAGCTAAACTGGTAATTTAGTTGGGCTTTTCAAATCCAAGAAAGAGGACATGTTACATGTCTAATAAATGTACTTACAGGATTTTGAGTGTTGAATTGCGCAAGCTGCCAACATCCACTTACGTCGGTGTGGCAAACCCCATCAGACAAACCCTTGTATGGGGACTATTTACCAATAAACAGAGGTTGATTTTTTAACATATGATTCTCAGGTACATGAAATACTCATTGTTCTATAACAGCAACAACAATAAAAAAACAATCAAAAAAAGAGGGGTCAAGATATACTAAGTTGAAGATTAATGTAATAACATTGAATATCTACAAGCGATTAAGAGAAGTTGAAGCTTAGAAAAATTGATCTACCAAGTAATTCTGAAGGGAAATATATAGCTAATATTATCATGAAGAAGTCAAAAACCTTCCAAGAATACATTATTTCATCAACTAAAAAAAAACAGTATTTCATTTATTTGAATATTTCGGAGTGATGATTAGAAACGTAGCTTGAACAGTTTCGTCAAGAAATGTATGCAATAAGTAAAATACTTTTTTGCAACAACTTTTGTTCTATATGTAGCAATGAACAGTTTCAAGGTAGGAATATATGGCAGAATGCTTTTAAAAAAACAAATAGAGAACGAGAATCAGCTACACCATAACAGCGACAATAAAAAAAAACAATAAACAAAAAGAGGGATCAAGATATATTAAGTTGGAAGACAGAATATAACTAAGGAGCTGATGAAGCAGCTATAAAGAGAGTGAGCTACAAGCACACATACCTCAAAAGACATGATAATTATTTTTTGCAAAGAACTGCAGCTTATAAGACATCAAAGAACAAAATAGTTTGTTTTGGTAAAAAAACATCTTATATGACAGACCATAGAATCATAAAAAAGTCACAAACTTGGTGACAAGATTACCAGAACATTTCTTTAACTTATGAAATCCAAGCAGTATTTCATTTATCTGAAGCCTATGTCAGAAAAGCCATAGACTAGAACATGCAGCTACAAATAAACTATCGTTCCTTTACCCAGTATAGCTGCATCCTGCTTAATAGAACTAAAATCCCCAAATTTTTGAGCAGAGAACTTATGTTCTGTATGAAAAGCAAGTGTTATATCTATTCTTCCACAGGAAATCAATGGCGAACAGCCAAATTGTATGTTAAAGAGATGGTTTGAAAAGGGCAGGAAATTTTTACAAATATAGTCTGTGCCATAACTTCATTACATAAAGCGTACACTCCTTACATTAACATATAGGTGAAACAACACTCTATGTCCATTAATAAGAACTACTGATTTGGAATAAACATTCCCACAACAATAGAAATAAAAGAGGTCACTGAAGCGAGCTATATATATAGGATGAAAAGCCAATAGGGATAAACTAACACAAACCACATGTGTATTACCACAAGCATGATCTAGGTTGATTTTGGCATAAGTTTGAACAATAATTTAAGGCAAATGTCAAACATATGAATAAGAGTCTAAAATTTATAACGTTCAATTTTGGTGAATGTTCGCTGCCAAAACAAAATCCAAACCACTGAAATATCTCCTATTTACTCACAAGGTGAACTCCAAATGAGCCGTACGCATTACTTGATATGTATTCAGTACTCCCAAAACAGAATACGGTTCACCTAAGATGGATACACTTATGATGAGAGGAAAGCTAGCTGAATACAAAACCATGCATAGTATGAAATCTGTCTATTTCAAGTTTGTTTGACATTAATAAGTTTTTCTCAAAATGGCAAATGTACAATGAAGCAAGTCTCAAACTCCAGCGAGCAAGAGCTATAAAAAACATAACAGCACTGTATAGCTTTGATCGAGCAACTAAAAGACAACACTAGTAGATGTTTGTACTTAGATATAGTCACCTAAATCAGCATCTTATGGGGCAATCATAAGTTCAATTCCAGAGCATGCCGTCGAAGTTTTTCAATTTTTTTTGGCTTCTCGTTTGGAACCCTTGATGACATTAGCAATGAATTAGCAGAATGAAGTATTTTTGCCTCCAACGATGTATAGCAAAATGCAGTTATCCCCATCTTTTGCAGTTTGTGCTCTCGGTTGCCTACAATGGAGTACATTGACAACAAACTTTGTCCACTTGAAAGAATCTTCCCTCTCCAAGTACGGAGTGGTGATTGTCACACTGTGCGGAGGGGACGACAATTGTATTATGAGTCTTCATAGATGCAAGCTCACAAGTAACCAAAAACAATAAAAATGAAAAAAATAAAATACATAGATGCCATATGAACCTTGATAAGTTCTATGCTGGAAATGGAAGTTAAATACATTGTTTTTTGTTACAAAGCAAAAACAAGGAATCAAAGACAAATTTTTGGGTGTTGTTTGTTTTGGTAGGTAGCTTTAAAAGGCTTGCCAATGGACAGTCTAATGCCCAACAAAGGGTGTTTCGATGAGGAATCCTAGGGACAAAAACCCCTCACCACACACCGAATCCTGCCAATGGAAAAGGCACTTGCCCCTCTATGTCGTGGCTGAAGACTGAAAGAAATAAATAGTTTTCTATATGCAAGACATACAACAATAAGATAATTAAAGATAGACAACTTCAACCACATTATTAAGAATCCATGAAAATGTAAATGGGAATTAATGAAAAAAACAATACATTTTCAATAACCAAATACTACTTTTTGACCAAATAACAAGCATAATATCTAGGAATTAATGTATTCGCAACAAAAAGGAAATACTACTTTTTGACCAAATAACAAGCATAATATCCTCAAAGAGATAAAGAGAGAAATCTCACTTTCCTAACAAAAAATTGATCAATTAGCTCTGATGAATACTGTAATGAATTAAAGTGAAACCTATAAATTTTTGGAAATGAAATGTCTTTAAAATATGAACTAATTATTTTTTGAAACAAAAATATGCGATTGATAAATAAAATATCCATGGATTTGAAAACAACATTACTCTGTTCTAATACCAGCAGTGCACAAAACAAACAATGCTCTCAAATTATCCACAAAAAATAAATCTGCTGCATGAGTTTTTTAAATTCAAAGTTTCCTAATTTCCTAAATCTTAATTTCCTAATCATAAAGATGTTGGAGCTGCTTCCATTTCTTCTTAAAATGGATGGATCTCCTAGCATAATTAAGCATCTAATAAGATTTCATGTTTTCGTAACGTGGCTGTAACTCCTAGTTTACAGTAGTATAAGTTAGTATCGAATAACCTTAAAAAAGGTTCACAAGATCATAACAAGTAATGTTGCATAATAACTACAGTAAAAATGTTTTATTAAACTTTATAACAGATACCAAAGGCATATTCATCACACAATAGAATAAGATATCTAAACTAATATTGTATTGTATATCCAATCTAATAACAAATGGATACGTAGGAACTTTTTATATGCTAAAAGAAATAAACAATAAATCAACTATTAATGTTATCAAAACCTCATGGGAGTCTGAATGGAAGCGTATGGATCAAGTTGATGTATATTGGATTTTACAAAGGAATTCAAAATACTTGTTGTACAGATAGCATACACAATGTCAAGATCAAAGTGTTGAAATAGGAGGTAAACGTGATTCAAGGAGTTGTCCTTGTTAAACAGTAGAAATGGAAATGAGCCAACTACATTTAAAGAGTCTAAAATCCTAATGCTCAACTACACATACTTAGTAAATTGGTAACGAGGCAAGATGAGGTTAAGGTGGATGATGGCTTAGAAATCCTTGCAGCTAGATTAGATGATATAGGAGTCACAATTTTATTTTATTTTATTTTAATAATCCATGATAAAGGAGTTAAAATTTGTTTTATTTTAATAACCCAATTCCTGATGTCATTATATAAACAGGGACTCTAAAAACAAACCATATGATCATTATATAAACATGGATGTATGAAAGTATCAAAAAGGTTGAAGGGGCCAAAGGACCTCAGATTTTGAGTCCTGAGTTCATTGAAAATCTGATACAATTGCTCCTCCAAGTCATATTCAGGAGCTGGCAACATTATTATAAATGCTCAGATGCATAAGTACATTTTGGTTAAAACATTTTAACAGCTATCACCGTAATAATTGATGTTTTACCACGTCTGTAGGAGCTGCTGCAGGGCCACTCACGACTGGTTACATTTCAGAGTTACCAGATCTGTAGGAGCTGCTTGGAAAGGGAGTGTTTGCTCCACACTGACTAGCTTTATTTCCAGGGATGCATGCAAAACAGCAGCAGGGTTTTTATATCAAAATGTGTGAAGAGCACCTATTATCCTTCATCCCTTCTACTTGTAACATAGATTGTTTTACAAAATGGGCATTGATTTTTCAAAAAACAGATATTGTTTGGAGAAGAAGCTGTTGGAAAGGCTGCAGAAGATCCTATTATGATGAATAAACTACAAGAATTAAACCATCAACCCATCAAGAAGCTACAGAGCAGTACTGGAGATACATCCATAAAGAATAAGTCTGAAATCTTGGTCATATACACTCCAAGATTTCAGAACCATGAGAACCCACAAAAGTTTCATTTGGCCTGTAAAAGCTACACTCCTATACAAGAGGCTTGAACCAGTAATGCAAATGACAACTGGGCAGTGGTAACCTATTCCAAAACTATCTTTACAAACTGCACTGTGCAATGTAAAAACATATGCTTCTCAAGATTTCCATTCCCTAAATTACCTTCGATGGACTGAATTGGACCTTCATGAGAGGAGTGCAAGTATGTTATGTTTATAGCTTTATATTGAGTATAGAAGTAGATAACACTGGAGACTCAATGTAGGGACGACTGATGTGCAGATTATGCTTACAAACCTAAAGGGATGTTATACATATGATAATATTTAAACCAACACCATTACGAATTACACGTGATATTGTTATACATGAGACTTAGTTTGGTCTGATTGCGTGCATTTCTTTTCAAGAAAATATATGCAAACTAAACCCTTTTTTAATGTTCTCAACTCATCAGAATTGTCCTTATGGTCAACAGACTGCTCTGTGTGACTATTAGTAGAGACTGATCTATGTTACTATTAGCACAGACTTCAGAAGTAGAGCCATCCTTAACAAAACCTACATTTTTGGGTTCACAAGTAGTGCCATCCTCAAAGAAACCTAATGAGTTGTATGACTAACAATTAAATTTCACACGTGAATTGCAGTCCTATTGAGGCGACTTGATGGTCTTAGAAAATAGTAAAAAAAAATTTGGTTAACTAAATTTAAGTAATTACTGTAAGATGAAAGCAACTGTGAGTGTCAAACTGGAGCCCTAGTCAAGACCGAGTAATGAAAATCTTGTGCTTTGACCTTATTTGTCACTTTTTGGTAGGATGTTATGTTGTTAGAATCACTTCTATGTTTATCCTCTTTTATTGCCCTACACAGCACAAACTAACAATACAACCAGAGAACCAAAATATAGTGCCTTTGCCATTTTAAATCAGGCACAAATTCAAACACAGGATTATGCGCAAAAAAAAATTCTCCTCCGTGAATTGTTCGACAATATTCATGCATTAATGGATCAAATCTTTACAAAGCAGATGGCTTCTAGTAAACCCTAACTGCCAGATCTTTTTCTTCGCGAGGACTCAACCTGATTGACACAGGCTTAGTTACCCTAGGACTAGTTTTGTTCCTCTTGGCCAAGGCAAGACACTCCCACATGACACTAAGACATATTAGTAGATAGTTTTTTTGCATGTAACATTTTTTCCTCTACTTTGTGGTAGTACTTGTTAAGGACTTCCTATACATGACCACATGAAAAAAAAATCAAGCACCATAGGATTTTTAAGATATATATCTGAGCTCTAAGTTTCAAGGTATTAGAGATCTACATTGTAAATATAATCCTGACATACCATTAATCATCTTCAGTATTAATAAGCTAACGACATGCTCATGAAGGCAGGGGCTGACGGGAATGTGTATGCATGAAAACTATAGGTCTCAAGCACAAGAGATTAGTCCCTGCAGGTTATCTATCTAATGTACAGTGCAAGAAAGAATGTTAAACCGGGCATTGATTGAAACAGGAAAACCTAATTTTCTGGGGAAAACCAGTAGGTTTGTTCATCCTCTAAAAAAATGAACTAGCAATACCTGGTCAGATGATGACTTCGAGTTCGTCCAACTTCAATCACACAACGAGTAACCAAATAGAATGGGTCCTCTATGCTTAAGTATTCGATAGCCATGGATAACAACAAACCCAAAGCTCTTCTTGCAGGCCTCACAAAGATGTTTTTAAATATTTCCTGTACTGAAATGTACCACCCTAGAAGGAGGTACCCATACTCACCTTTTCATGCTAATGGAAGAGGCTTGTTCACCTCCAGCTAGGACTCTGGCATCTGTCCTCCATTTCTGGCTCCCGATATGGATCTCCTTCCTGTGAGCATGGTGTCGGGATCTTCTCCTCTGCGGGTCACTATTCAGAAATACACGTGTAGGGATCTAGAAGTGTCATCCATCATCGACCAATACATCTCTGCATTAACAAGGATCACATGGATATTATTCAAGCAACACACTGCGGCTAACTTGCATGTAATTTCCCATTGAATAGGAAAAAAGTAGATCTGCATGTAGGAATGTGAATTACATGAACTAAGGTGATGCATTTTATGACTTTTATCAGCACAGACATCGTGTATAGATTACGAAAGGAGTGCTTTACACTGATTCAATGAATTTGTAGACTCAAATCTCAGGTAACAGAAGGCCTCATAAACAATTAATGAAATTCATAGCTATCGATAAAGTCAATTGAGATTGAAACCAATTTGAACCACAAATGCAAGGTCAAATTCAAGGGAACCAAATTCATGTTTAGAGTTGTCAAACAAAATTTGAGATGGTTCTATTGTGACCGACTCAAGCTTGAGAGGATCCAATGAAGAGCAGTCATGTAGAAAAACTAGTAGACAACCATTAAGAAGATAGATTTGGTGGTGATACGAATAAACATTTCCAATACATTAAAAAACTCTGACACACTCTTTGTTCAAAGGAGCTTTAGATTTTGAGATTAAAAAAACCTCTAGGTGGACCACGAAACAACTTAAGATCACACCGATATACTATAAAGTGCATGTCGATCATATTTGTATTAATATTATAACATATCCAAATTTCTTGGCAAGTGTGTGTGTTGACAGATCTATGTATTTTTTCACAAATTTCTATGATCTTCTATGAAACAATCAAATTCATGAACTCGTCATCTGATGGATTAGATGAGATGTAGTGAAGGGTCTATACGATGGTAGAGTAAGACACAAACTAAGCCTCGAAGGATTTCGGGCCAAACAAAGCTCAGAAATGTGGAGATATGGATGTCTTATCTAGAATATAATCACCAAACCCATTCTATAATTCTTAGGGTATAGGAAATAAATGGCTTTCCCTACCAATATTTTAGTATTCCAATTCTCACAATGACCAAGATCATAGATTTCTCTGATATTAGATGAAGGTAAAAATCAAAGTTTTACACAGTAAAACTTCTTATTTTCATGCATGAGAACACATTATAACATATATATAGGAATAACGTCTTCTAAAATAAGAAGCCAATTAAGGCTCTTATAACAATGTGAGTTGTTTTTAAGAACTTGCAACCAAACATATAACTAATAATATGGGTTTTTATACCAACTCATATTATATTACAAATAAAAATCATGTTCAATAATGTTAAAACAATATGAATCCTAAACAAATTAGGGAATGGTAAATGAATTATAGATTTCCATGATAAATTATTAGAGAGATATGAAAACAAAACACTATGTAATGCCCACATTTTATACACACAAATACAACACTAAAAATACCGGAATAATTTTTTTTGACTTACATTGCAATACACATGACCCTACAAGAGACCACCTAGGATGACACACAACACATGATATGTTTGCACAAACATTAACCCACACAGATAACATGAAACCACTCGATGCACATCAAGGCCAACTTTTTTTTAAATGACAAGGCACTACATTAATGATTCAACTGCGGTATAAACTTATAGATAGGGTATTCCCATGACATGATATATTTAGGATTACACATTTATTACAATCATGTTTCAATCTTTATCTTAAGTTCTATAAGGGCTCATAATAAGTGAATCATACATTTCTTTTACTTTTTGCTATATTTCCTTTATATAGCTTAACATTTAACTTATTTATCCAACATTTACAATAGAAAATTTTGGGATTGAAATAAACACCCATGTTTAGATGAACACTTTCCTTAAACCCTAGCATATTCAAAATATTGCCAAAGTTCGATAATAAACCTTTTAACACTTCACAAAATGTTGAATTATCTTCTATAATTTCATTTAACATATATATCCAACTCCCCCCTTTTTTAACCTATTTAAATCTAAATCAAAAGGACACTTATAGTTACAATCCACATTTTCCAAGCACCCCTAAAACTAGCATCTCATTCATATTACAAAATTTTAGTAATAAATTTTTTACTGTAACATATCAATACAGACATATTTTTTCAATTAACATACATTAATTACAATAATACACAATCAATTACATCCACGTTGTTTCACCATCGTACTTGCATTAAGAAAAACCATGTGAACATGAAATCAGTGACAAATCATTGACGTGGCATTCACCCAAATCTAGCATAATTAATGTTTTTTATTTTCTATTTTATAAATAATAAGAATTTGACTCGAAAGGAGAGGTTTAGGGACATATATTCATTTCATTTCACTCATTTCTTAACTAAGGAGATAAAAAGAGATAAGGAAGAGAGAGAACACTATTTTTATAAAAGTCACATTTCACACCAAAAGCCAAATGGGAGAGTTTCATTTAGTTACTGATACGTTTCAATAAGTTTTCACAATGGTTTATTGTCTTGGCTAGGGTTCTGAGACGTTATTTTACATTTTCCTACTAGTTGCAAAACTATCTCGTTTTGGCTTGGACGCTAAAAAAAAACATTCAAAAATTGTCTTCCGATGAGCAAATATGTAGTGCCCACTTACCTTCAACACCTTTTGATATTGATTATGATACTGTCGACTATACTTATGGACATTACTGTAGCCTTTGAGTTAGTATGATGTCAGACATTAGAAATCAGGGACTGTGGTTGATTTGAATTCATATATGATGCATGTGGATTATTAGAGACATTTTATATTGATGTTGATACACTGCTTGACATGGTTAGATATATATATGTTTTTTCATACATGTGATATTTTATCATATCGAGTAAACCTAGAAAATGGAACTAATCTTGTGATCATATGATTATGGATGGAATTGTAAAGGAGATTTTTGCTTCCTTGGATGATGTTTTGATTCATAGATATAGATAATTTGGAGTTATATTATATATTTTTTTATATGTTTTGATCTGAACACGAGGCCAAAGAAGGCATTTGTGTTTTGCAGGTAAACATGTCACAGCAAATATAAGGGGGATTGAAGACAAATCACATTATAATTCTAGATGACGTGTATCTGTTGTTGTGTATGTTTGTATTATTGTAGGAATTCTCATTGGGGGGGTTACCTTCGAATGTGACTAAGGGGTTATGTGTATTCTTTTATTTGGGATCCTTTGTTTAAATTTAGTATGTGGATTTTAGTAATGTATTTTTCCCCTTTATTATTTATTTTAATTGTGTCTAGATTTTTGAGTTATCATGTTGCTAAATTAATTAAATGGGTCAAAAGAATGCATTTATTAGGGTTGAGGGCTCTTGGATTATGTGTTGTAAGCGATGTATAAGTATCTTTGAGTGAGAAACACTCCACCTTCCTTTTGGAATTCTGATTTGTTCTTATGGGTTGATTTTGGAGGCTTGTAGGATAAGTTAAACTTGTCCCACAACTCTTAAATTGTTACACCAACCCTACCTATGGGTTGGGGAATCAAAATTAGTTCTTATTATGTATTTTGGGAAGGAAAGTTGTAAGTTTTTACTGTACCTTATTACATGAAATTAATTTTGGTCTTTGGGGTGTGGACTTGGAATGCATGTGTAAGTAAAAAGGTCATTTATTCACCCACTTTTTTAATTGTGCTTTGGATTTTGAAGATGGCTCGTGAGGTGGAGTTGAGGATGTCTGATGTGGCATCCTACATGGACCCACCTCATCCTCCTATCTCCCTTTTCTATTTATTTTAATTATTTTGTTATTTTGGGGGTTACTTCAGGGAGTTACTTCTTTTGGTTGGAGCTCTTGTAATTTTGAAAGAGAGTGCGAGATTTTTTTTGGATGCTTGTGTATTGCTGGAGCTTTTGGATTGTTTGGATTGGAAAAAATATACCATGGAGAGGTAGGATCTTGGCTCTTTAAAATGTACTTCCTTTATTTATGCATATGTGCATGCTTTGAATATATTGGTATGTTGTTGGTTGGTTGGGTAGATTGCCTAGGTATGATATAGGATAATAATATGGGGATCTCTTATGTGGACGTATAAGAGTGTTGGGGAGGTATAAGTGTTATTGTGGAGGGATTTTTGGATTGGTTTCCACCTTTTAAAATAAATATCTTCCATTTATTTACTCATTATGGGGTGCCACAAGAGTGTTCGGAAGCATAAGAGAATGGGAGGTATAAGGAAACTTGGGGATGTTTAAGGGAATGTAGTAGTTTTGAAATTATATGTATATATTGGCAAGTTTTTCTTAAGGTGTACACCCATTTCCCCATTGGGAGGTATAAGTAGCTTCCCCCATAAGTCTTGCTCCTTTGGATTGTGCATGATGAAGCCTAATTATTGGTTGTTGTTCTTCCTCTGGTTGTAAACTATAGTATGTATATGGACTGTTTTCTATTTGTAAATATTGTTTTTGTGTTGTGGAAGCCTTTTTGTTGCCATGAGTTGAAATACATTTTTTATTGCTTTTTGGTTGGGGCTCCTGGGCCAATGAGGAGGACGAATTCTCATTTTCCTTGGAATTCTTGGTTGGGTGGAGGGCATTGCCTCTCCTCCATTTTTTTTTGTGATCAAAAGCTATATGGTGGATATTCTTGTTGATGTTCTAGAGCCAAGGATGAAGAAAAAAAAATTTGTCCCCTTGGGGTTTCCGTGTTGTAAAAATTTCCCTCATCAAGTGGTTGGTATTGTAATATTATTGTGGTGGAAAGTTGCTCTGTTTTAGAAATGGAATCTACATTCGAATGTGAAAGATGTATATTTTGTAAGTTGTATTTGATGAATGAAAAAGGAAGTTGTAAAAGAGTTTTTGGATTTCAATAGAATTTTTTTTAATTACCAAAAAATGGTATGGGTTTCATTTGAAATCTATGTTGGGAATGTATTGTGAATTCTCTGTTTGAAAATTGAAAAAGAAATATGTATGAAGTAATATTACATTTCTCTGTTTCATTCCAAATGCATTATTTGAAAGTAGAACTACATTTTGGGTCTTCACGTGTTGATTGAAGTAAAGTTAAATTTTGTAAATCATATTTGTATTAATTTAAATATTTAGAGGATGATAATTAAAAGTAGATCCATTTGGGTTTAAGTATGATTTCAATTTTAATTCACTGTAAAACTACAAATATTTATCAGAAAAAATTACAAAGTACTCTACAACTTGAAAGACATATTGAAATAATAATGTAAGCTAAGAAATATCAAAACACTTTTCAAATAAATTAATCGCACAAGAAAATTTATCAAACTTCAATTAATATGACTCAGAAAAAAAAAACAACTCAGATGTTTTATAGGAAAAAGGGGGAAGCTTGTTTTGAAACTCAATCCATCAATTTAACCCTGCAAAATCCGTCCTAAAATTTCCAAGTGCAATCATCAATGTCAGTTTGGCATGTTGAGGAAGAAATAATGGTGGATTGAATTAATTTCGTTAAGTTAAAAGTCTAGTTCACACTTTAATGGCAGGAAAGACATTTTTGTCAAATTCAACTACTTAAGTTTGTCAAAAATGATTTTTTTTGTTCCCATACAAAGAGGAGTTTGATCCCATTTCAAAAAGTCATCATTTTCCCAAATCTTAGCTTCCTATTGAAAGTTATGATCTTGTGAATTTTTTACTTCACTTAGTTTTTTTATTCAAAAAAAAAAGAGGTTTTTTTTTGTAAATCGAACCTGATGGCCCGAAAATTACTCAGGGCAATTATTTTTGCAAAAATGCAAAAATTCAAATATTCCTGCATTGTCCCACAACCCCGCATCCTTTTCTTTTGCAAAAAAAAAAAAACACTTCCGCGTGTTCATGGGCCCACACCTTCAAATTTTACCTTTTGAAAATAAAGGGCAAAAAATCTTAAGTCTCCCCACCAGTCCACTTCCCTACTTATCACTGTAGGTCTAACATGTGGCTTTGCTTGGTGTTGGCAGAGGTGCAGATTGTTTTAGGACCTTATCACCTTTGGAAAAAAATTGGCAAAAATACCTAAGTTTCCACACTGGCCCGCCTTCCCGCATGTCTCTGTTGGGCATCAGGGGAGGCGTGGGTTGTTTTTAGCCTTCGCATTTTTTCATACAAAATCCAACATTTCTAAGTTTTCCCCAACAGTCCGTTTCCCCGCTTGAAATTTTTAGTAGGAGACGTGGCGTCCTTGGGTGTCAGTGGAGGCATGGGGGTTTTTGAACCTTATTGCCTTTTAAAAAAAAAAAGAGTTAAAATCCAAATTACCTCCGTTGACCCGCCTTCCCATGTTAGATTAAAAATGTGCCACGTGTCCCTTGCGGCTAGGGAAAATTTCTTCCCTAGGCCCGTTGGCCCACCCTTGGGAAAATTCTCTTCCCCAAGCCCGTAGGCCCGCCTTTGGGAAAAAGTTTCCTCCCCCGGACCACCGGCCTATAATTTAAGAAATATGAGGAGTTATGAGGAATTATTTATATCATTGGAAGGGGAATAAATTTTCTATCTAATGAAAATGTATTTAGAAAACCTTAAGTGTGTTAGATGTGTGAAAAATCTAGTTGAAGTGCAAAGATGAGTCTGAGAATTGGTAAGTGGGGAATTACCCCTTTTTAACTTAAATGTATAATTCTAAAGCATGGGTTGACCATTTAAGGGGTCATGTTAGGGGATAAGAGAATGTTTTTCTATCCCATACAAATAAGAACCTTGTTATTGTTAGACCTGGTGGAATTAAATAACTTGGGTATTTAATTGTTTTGGCCCCTTTAACCCTCTAAAATTAATGTAGGAATATTTAACTATAGTGTTAATTTAATTGTTTATTAAATTAACAACTAAAAGAAATTTAAATATATTTGGATTAATTATGCTCTTTAATTTTTTATTGTGGATCTACTATTGGTTACAATAAGAAATTTTCATTTACTAAATTATAATGTATTTAGGATCCTTGCCATATCAATTGTTGCTTCAAGCCTAGTAGTGGTCACACTTTTCAAAAAATAATTATTCCATAATTTTTTTATATCTAAAACCTAGGTTGTTTTTGGTCTCAAATGGTCGTTTTAGTAGGCGTTACACTTGGTATCAGAGCCATTGGTTCAAATCTTGGACCCTTGGTCACACTAGAAAACTTGAGACATGGATATTAAACCTAGCACAGTTTTAAACCTAGAAAACAACTTCATTTGGAATTTGCATATTTTAGTAAACATGGAAAACTGAATAAAACCTAGGATAATGAAGAAACTCTCACTTGGGTCTTTGTAGGAGGCTTGGAAAAGATAAGGGGTCCTTTCACATAGATCTAGACTTGCCACCTCCAGATCATGTTCTAGCAGCCATCCTACATGAGATTTTATAGATGATTTTATGCGGAGGGTCCGTAGGAGAACAGTCAATTAGACATGATGGGAAGCCATCCGTTGAGGCTCACTTATCTCCTCGACACAACGAGGAGTATAGAGGAGGGAAATACCACGTAGATTTGGGAAGAGAAGACTCACCATAGAGGGGATAAGGAGACCAGACTTTTGGACACAGGAATAGGTCTCGGAGCCCTAGGATTATGGATGAGCATGTAGATAGGCTTAGGGTTTGTCAGAGTATGGCTGTAGACCATATTAAGGAGATCCTGAAGCTAAAACCATCTCATTATTCTATTGACACACATGGATTTCAAGTAGAGGCTTGGTTAGTGAGCTTGAGCGGGTGCTTCAATATTTTCCCTTGTTCTAGCAACACAAAGGCTCGTGTTACAATCCATCTTATAAGGGATGGATTTGGTGTCTGTTAGAGGACAAAGGAGCAGAAGCTCCACTTTAATTCAAAGACAGTTACCTGGGAGCTCTTTGAGGACCGGTTCAGGAGTAGTTACTTATCACAGAGGTTCACTCAACAGAGGATAGATGATTTTCACGACCTCTAACAAAAATCTTTGAAAGTAGTTGAGTATGAGAGTAGATTTTTAGATCTAATCTAGTATGTCTACTACATGTAGGATGAGTAGGTTTAGATCCACAGGTTCATCCAGGGTTTGAATCTATACAATAGAGGTGTGGTGTGTATCCATTATTCGTAAACATTAGCTGAGGTTGTTGAGAAGGCCTATATAGCAGAGGAGACTCAGGGAAATGACACAGACAGGCTAGAGACCAAGTGTAAAGTCTCATCTAGTAGATGCAGGACAATAGATCGAGGGGGTCATCTCCTCCTTCTCATGGTGGACAGGGTTCATCACAGTCATCTTTTAGACCACAATAGGAGCCACAACATTAACAGTCTTGCACACTGTACAGACCTCCATAGAGATTTGATGCATAGGGGTCAGATTATGGGGCCTCCTCCTAGGGGTCCTATTAGGACACAGGGTGCACCAAGAGCTCAGTCTACAAGAGCTTATTAGTAGAGACCTCAGTAGTCCACAATTGGATCATCAGGATCCACAGTGTAGACCTCCAGAGTACCGGTCAGACCTACTACTCATGGGAGAGGATTGGGTGGTTTTTTTGGTTGTGGTGTTGCTAAACATTTTTAGAGAGACTACCCATAAAACCCTAGTAACAAGGGTAAGGTACGTATCTCAGAGGCTACTATTGGTGACATGGAATGTGGGCATCAGAATAATATGCAGCTGTCGAAAACCGCCAGGTTGAGCATCAAGAGTACCATGATTGGGACAACAGGTAGCATTGGTGGTGTTCCTACCACAATTCTATTTGATTCTGGTTCTTCTGATTCTTTTATTGCACCATCTTTGGTAGAGTGATGCAAGCTGGTGGCAGTTAGGTAGGGTCTTAGTTGGGACTTCAAGATGGCTTCTAGAGCAAAGATCTTTGTAGACTCCTTAATTAAGGAATGTGTAGTGGATTTGGGACCCTTCACCACTACCTCAGATCTTCATATCCTTCTGTTGGGTTCGTATGGAGTCATCTTGGGCATGGACTGATTATCCTGCACATAGAGCTCAGAGTGGATTGTTACCATAATATTATATCATGTATAGATGATCTAGGAGTTGAGTCAGTGATAGTAGGGGTTAGGAGACCCATTTCCATTCACACCATCTCTTCCATGCAGCTTAAGCGGTGTGTGTGATGGGGTTGTCAGATGTATGCTGTCATAGTTAGTGACAAATCAGAGGATGAGTCTAGTGGACCATCGCTTGATGACCATCCCATCTTGAGAGAGTTTTCATGATGTCTTTCCAGGGGAGCTACCGAGGGTTACCACCCCCATGTGAGATAGATTTTCACATAGATATGATTCCAGGAGCAGAGCCTATCTCACGAGAACCTTATCGGATGACCACCCCTGAGCTCTGCGAGCTCAAGTTGCAGCTAGAAGGTCTTTTGGAGAAAGGCCTAATCCATCCTAGTGTATCCCCTTGGGGTGCACCGGTGATATTTGTAAAGAAGAAGGATAGGATCTCTATAGTTGTGTATTGATTACTGCCAGCTGAACAAAGTAACCATCAAGAATCGTTACCCCCCTTCTGTGCATTGATGATTTATTTGATCAGATGAAGTGGGCCATAGTTTTCTCTAAGATAGACCTTAAGTCAGGTTATCATCAGCTGAGGATTACGGAGGCAGACATTCATAAGACCACCTTCTGTATAAGATATAGGACACTATGAGTTCATTATGGTGCCTTTTGGTTTGAAGAATGCCCCTGCAGTGTTCATGAACTTGATGAATGGAGTGTTCAGGACATTCTTGGATCACTTTGTGCTCATCTTCCTTAATGAAATTTGGTATTTACTCACGTACACGTGAGGAGCACGAGGAGAACATTCTTCTAGGTTCTTCAGTGCCTTCGTGAGCAACAGATTTATCGATAACCTGGAGAAGTGTGCATTCTTTCAAAAGAGGTGCAGTATTTGGGTCACATCATTTCTAGGGAAGGTATCACAGTCGATCCTTCCAAGATTTGAGATATTATGGAATGGCACAGCACCCACTAGTGTGACATAGGTGCACAACTTCATGGGTCTAGTAGGTTATTACAAGAGATTTGTTCAGTACTTCTCTCAGGTTACAGCACCCCATCAACTTCCCTTCAGTGGAAAGGGAAGAAATTTGTTTGGTCATACAGATGTGAGAAGGACTTTAGGACACTGAAGTAATGCCTCATGACAGTGTTTATTCTTGCAGTGCCAGTATCTGCATAGGATGAGTTATTCGTATACACAGATGCTTCTTTGGTAGGAGTTGGAGGTGTATTGATGCAGGAGGGTAGAGTTGTTGCTTTTGAGTCTTGCAATCTAAAGGATTATGAGTTCAATTATTTTACTCATGATATTGATCTTGCAGTAGTTGTGCACTGCCATTTTTTTGATGGATACATTTCCATCTTGGTCAAAGATTGACACTCAGGACTGATCACTTGAGTCTTTGCCACCTCTTCATGTAACCCAATCTCAATGATCGTCAATGACATTGGATGGATTTACTTTGTGAGTATGAAATGGAGATAGAGCATGTGAAAGTGGAAGGAGAATTGTGGTTACAGACGCTCTCGTCAGGAGGATACATGTGGTTATGGCCACCTTCAGTGAGCACAGATTTATGGAAGCAGGATCCTACAACATCTTCCTCACGACATTTTCTACATTGCAGCCTAGAGAAGAGATCGAGTCTCAAAGACCCTTTAAGGGGAAGTTAGATGGGTTTTATTTAGAGGAAGATGGCCTTCTTAGGCATAGAGGCTGGATTTATGTTCCTAGAGACAGAGGCTTGAGGCAAGACATCTTAGCAGAAGCGCATCGTGCACCCTATTCAGCCCATCCCAGGGTGAAGAAGATGCACGCCACTTTGTGACAGTTGTATCATTGGAGGGGACTTTGTAGAGACATGGCTCAGTTTATGTCATGCTATTTAGAGTGTCATAAAGTGAATGCCGAGTATCAGTATCCAGCTGACCTTATATTTCCTCATGTTGTACTGGAGTGGAGGTAGGACACCATTTCCATGGACTTCATTGTTGGGATATTGATGTCAAGATAACACCATGACGCTATCTTGGTCATAGTGGATAAATTGACAAAAGTGGCTCATTTTTATTTGGTGAAGACCACCTATATAGCTAGTGCCAGTGGCACAAGTATATCTAGATGAGATTTTAAGATTGCATGGGATTCCGTGGAAGATTATTTATGACCACGATCCTCTGTATACTTCCCACTTTTGGACTACCATGCAGCTTGCCCTCGGGATGAAGATCAATTTCAGCATGGCGTATTGCACCTGAGACATATGGATAGACTGAGTGGCTGAATTAGAACTTAGAGGACATGCTTAGGATGTATGTTATGGATCACCAGTCGAGACAGGAGGAGTATTTATACTTGGTGGAGTTTTCCTATAATAATAGTTTTTAAAGTTCGATAGGTATGGCTCCTTTCTAGGAACTGTATGGTAGAGAGTACAGGACACCTCTTATTTTGGACAGGTTAGAGGATAGGGTTTCTCTTAGACTAGATTTACTACAGGACATGGATTAGTAGGTGGTTTTGATCAGACAAAGACTACAAGAGGCACAAGACATGTAGAAGAAGTATGTAGATCAACATAGGAATGACCGTAGTTTTGATGTGGGCATGAAGGTTTTCCTTCATGTCAAGCCACATAAGAGCCCCATATGTTATGGAAAAGGTTCTAAGTTAGATCCTAGATTCATAGGCCCCTTTGAGATCTTGGAACATATCGGTCCTTTGGCCTACCGTCTAGTGTTGTCACCTAGCTTGTCTCACATCCATGATGTGTTTCATGTTTCAATACTTAGGAGATATATTACAGACCCTTCTCATGTGCTAGATTGGACCTCCTTGCAGATGTATGATTAGGGGAAGGTGATGGTGGAGACCATTCACATTATAGAGCGTAGGACCCTGGGCCTTCGAGGTAGAGAGATTGACCAGTTTTGAGTGCAGTGGAACAGATATGATGAGACTGCGGCTACATGGGAGGATGATACTTTGCTACGAGATTAAAATCCACATCTATTCCAGTGACTTACAGGAGGAAGTCGAGTCTAAGGGGAGGGGGATGTAGTGCCCACTTCCCTTCAACACATTTTGATATTGATTATGATACTTTGAACTATACTTATGGACATTACTATAGCATTTTATTTGCTATGATGTTAGACATTAGAAATCATGGATTGTGGTTGATTTGGATTCATATATGATGCATGTGGATTATTAGAGACATTTTATATTGATGTTGATATACTGCTTGACATGGTTATATATATATATATATATATATATATATGTTTTTTTCATACATGTGATATTTTGTCATATCGAGTAAACCTAGAAAATGGAACTAATCTTGTGATCATATGATTATGGATGGAATTGTAAAGGAGATTGTTGCTTTCTTGGATGATGTTTTGATTCATATATATAGATGATTTGGAGTTATATTTTATATTTATTTTCAATGTTTTGATGCTTCCACGAGGCTGAAGAAGGTATTTTTGTTTTTCAGGTAAACATGTCACAACAAACATCAGGGGATTGGAGACCAACCACATTGGAATTCTAGATGAATTCAACAAGGGTCACCATGGCAACATGTGTATTTATTGTTGTGTATGTTTGTATTGTTGTAGAGGTTCCCATGGGGAGGATCACCTTCAATTATGACCAAGGGGTTATGTGTATTCTTTTATTTGGGATCCTTTGTTCTAAATTTAGTATGTGGATTTTAGTAATTTTTTTCCCCTTTATTATTTATTTTAATTGTGTCTAGATTTGTGAGTAATCATGTTGCTAAATTAATTAAATGGGTCAAAAGAATGCATTTATTAGAGCAGATGGTTCTTGGATTATGTGTTGTAAGTGATGTGTAACTAGCTTTGAGTGAGAAACACTCCACCTTCCTTTTGGAATTTGGATTTGTCCTTAGGGGCTTATTTTGGAGGCTTTTAGGACAAGTTAAACTTGTCCCACACCTCTTAAATTGTTACACCAACCCTACCTATGGGTTGGGGAATCAACATTAGGCCTTATTATGTCATTTTTGGAAGGCAATTTGTAAGTTTTTATTACACCTTCTTGCATGAAATTAATTTTGGTCCTTGGGGTGTGGACTTGGATTGTGTGTGTAAGTAAAAAGATCATTTATTCACCTACCTTTTTAATTTTTATTTGGAGTTTGAAAGTTAACTCATGAGGTGGAGTTGAGGATGTGTGATGTGGCATCCTACATGGACCCACCTCATCCTCCTCTCTCCCTTTTCTATTTATTCAAATTTGTTTGCTGTTTTGAGGGTTACTTCAAGGAGTTACTTCTTTTGGTTGGAGATCTTGTAATTTTGAAAGAGAGTGTTAGATTTTTGTTGAATGCTTGTGTATTGTTGGAGATTTTGGACAGTTTGGATTTGAAAAAGTTTGTTGTTGAACTTTTGGGGCAAAATTTACCATAGAGAGGTAGGATCTTGGCTCTTTAAAATGTTCTTCCTTTATTTATGAATATGTGAATGCTTTGAATATCTTGGTATGTTGTTGGCTGATTTGGGTAGATTGGCTAGTTATGGTGTAGGAGAAGACACTGGGGATCTCTTGTGGGGAGGCATAAGAGTTTTGGGGAGGCATATGTGTTATTGTGGAGGGATTTTGGGTTTGGGTTCCACCTTGTAAAATAAATAGCCTGCATTTCTTTACTCATTATGGGGTGCCATAAGAGTGTGGGGAGGCATAAGAGAATGGGAGGTATAAAGGGTACTTGGGGAGGCATACAGGCATGTAGGGGTTTTGGAATGATATATGCATATATTGGTGGGTTTATCTTAAGGTGGACACCCATTTCCCCATTGGGAGGTATAAGAATCTTCCCCCATAGTTCTTGCTCCTTTGGCTTGTGCATGATGAAGCCTGAGTATTTTTTGTTGTTCTTCCTATGGTTGCAAACTGTAATATGTATTTAGATTGTTTTCTATATGTGAATATATTTTTTGTGTTGTGGAAGTCTGTTTGTTTCCATGATTTGAAATACATTTCTTATTTATTTTTGGTTGGGACTCAGGGGCCAATGAGGAGGACGACTTCTCCTCTTCATTGGAATTCTTTGTTGGGTGGAGAGTGTTGCCTCTCCTCCTTTTTTTGATGTGATCAAAAGCTATATCGTGGATATTTTTGTTGTTATTCTTGAGCTGAAGATGAAGAAAAATTTAGCAGTCCCCTTGGGGTTTCCTTGTTGTAAAAATTTCCCACTTCAAGTGGATGGCATTGTAATATTATTTAGTGGTGGAAATTTGCTGTGTTTTGGAAAAGGAATCTACATTCGAATGTGAAAGATGTATATTTTTTAAGTTGTATTTGATGAATGAAAAATGAAGTTGTAAAAGAATTATTGGAGTTCAATAGAAGTTGTTTTAGTTACCACAAATGGTATGGGTTTCATTTGCAATCTGTGTTGGGAATGTATTGTGAAATATTTGTTTGAAAATTGAAAAATAAATATGTATGAAGAAATATTACATTTCTCTATTTCATTCGAAATGCATGATTTGAAAGTAGAACTACTTTTTTGGGTCTTCATCTTGATTGAAGTAAAGTTAAAATTTTTAAATCAGATTTGAATGAATTTAAATATTTAGAGGATGATAATGAAAAGTAGATCCATTCGGGTTTAAGTATGATTTCAATTTTGATTCACTGTAAAACTGTAAATATTTATCAGAAAAATTTACAGAGTACTCTACAACTTGAAAGAAAAATTTAAATAATAAAGTAAGCTAAGAAAGTTCAAAACACTTTTCAAATAGTTGAATCATAGAAGAAAATTTATCAGACTTCAATTAATATGAATTCAACAAAAAAAAACTCAAACGTTTTATGGAAAAAGGGGGAAGCTCATTTTGAAACTCAATCCATCAATTTAACCCTTCAAAATCTGTCCTAATATTTCCAAGCGCAATCCTCCATGTCAGTTTGGCATGTTGAGGAAGAAAGAATGGCTGATTGAATTAATTCCATTAAGTTAAAAGTCCAATTCATGCTTTAATGGTAGGAAAGATGTTTTTTTCAAATTCACCCACTTAAATTTGTCAAAAATGATTTTTGTATGTTCCTATGCAAAGAGGAGTTCAGGCCCTTTTCAAAAATTATTAATTTTCCCTAATCCAAGCTTCCAGTTGAAAGTTATGTCCTTATGAAGTTTTTACTTCACTTAGTTTTTTTTTTGTAAATCGGACCCGAGGGCCCGAAAATTACCTAGGGAACTTTTTTTTGCAAAAAATCAAAAATTTAACAAATTAATCCATGGCCCCACAGCCTTGCATCCTTCGCTTTTGAAACAAAAAATATACTTCCATGGGTTCGCGGGCCTGAACCCTCAAATTTTACCTTTTGAAAATAAAGGGTGAAAAATCTTAAGTCTCCCCGTCGTCCTCTTCCCTGCCTGTCACTTTGGGTCTGACATGTGGCTTCACTTGGCATCAGTGGAGGTGTGGATTTTTTAGACCTTATCACCTTTGGAAAAAAATTGGCAAAAATTCCTAAGTTTCCCCGCTGGCCCACCTTCCGCAGGTCACTGTTGGACTAACACGTGGCTTCGCTAGGAATCAATGGAGGCGCGGGTTATTTTTGGATTTCACACTTTTTAACACAAAATCTAATATTTCTAAGTTTTCCCCAAAATTTTGTTTCCCCGCTTGAAATTTTGGGCAGGACACGTGGCATCCCTGGGCATCAGCTGAGGCAAGGGGGTTTTTGAACCTTTTTTCCCTTTCAAACAAAAAGAGTTAAAATCCAAATTACCTCCGACAACTCACCTTCCCACGTTGGCTTAAAAATGTGCCACATGTCCCTTGCGGCTTGGGAAAATTTTCTTCCCCAGGCCATCTAGCCCACCCTTGGGAAAATTTTCTTCCCAAGGCCCGTAAGCCCGCCTTTGGGAAAAGTTTCCTTCCCAGGCCCGCCAACCTGTAACTTAAGAAATATGAGAGTTAGGAGGACTTCTTTATATCATTGGAAAGGGGAAGAAATTTCCTATCTAATGAAAATGTTTTCAGAAACCTTAAGTGCATTATATATGTGAAAAATATGGTTGAAGTGCAAAGATGAGTCTGAGAGTGGGTAAGTGGGAAATTACCCCTTTTTAACTTAAATGTATAATTCTAAAGCATGGGTTGACCTTTTAAGGGGTCACATTAGGGGATAAGAGAATGTTTTTATATCCCATGCAAATAAGAACCTTGTTATTGTTTAGACCTGGTGGAATTAAATACCTTGGGTATTTAATTTCTTTGGCCCCCTTTGACCCTCTAAAATTAATTAAGGAATATTTAACTATAATTTTAATTTAATTGTTTATTAAATTAACACCTAAAAGAAATTTAACTATACTTGGATTAATTATACTCTTTAATTTTTTATTGTGTATCTAATGTTGGTTACAACGAGAAAATTTCATTTAGTAAATTATAATGGACTTAGGATCTTTGTGTAGGAACTGTTGCTTGAAGCCTGGTAGTGGTCATGCTTTTCAAAACAAAAATTATTCCATAATTTTTTTCTATCTAAACCTAGGTTGTTCTTAGGTCTCGAGTGGTCATTTTAGCAGGTGTTACAAATACACAATAGTTTGATTTCTACGTGTCCTCCTATATACTAATAATTCACAAGAAATGACAAAATTTAGAATTGACGAATGGTTTACAATTGGCGGCTAGGTTTATAGATCCACCGGTTGTATTTGGGCTGGTTGTAACAATACCCAAATTTAGCTCAAGGGCTAAGAAAATTCATCCAATAAAATAATTTCGATCGATGGACCCTCCACGTGAATATTCTGATGTACCCTTATATATATGGCAAATTCATCAGAGTCAACGGAACTTGAAATTGGTGAACGAGCTACAAACGGTGATGGATTTTCTAGAGCCATTGGTCATAGTTGGTCCAACTTGACCTAGTAAATCATTGAATCGAGGCCTACAAAATGCCTTTGCCAAACTATCTAGAAGAGTGTTCTTCCCTAAACAAAATGTTACAAACAACTGTCTAGTAAAAATACTATAGGCTTTCAAAGGTGCATAAACTTGTTTTTGCTTAAGGACCATATGGTGATTCGATACAAAACCTAACCTTTCAGTTTTAATACCTTCTAAAAAGTATAAAATGGGGTACCATATTTCCTAGAGAAGCAACAAAGAGAGTATAAATGGTCGATTAGAGTCAAACTAAGGCATAATGCAACTCTCCCCATAACAAGGGACACGAACAAGACTTTAAATCCATTTTATGGGTTTAAAATTTTTTTTTATAGGTATTTGAGTATTTTTATTTAATAGCTTTTAAAATGGAACAGTTATTGGGTTGACGATGGAAAAAACTCATCTTTTCAATTAAAGGGTGTCACAACTATCTTATATGGTTATGAATTTTTTCAAATCATTTATGAAGTAGGGTTTAAGTTTATGCTTGAATGTCAAGTGCTCTTTGGATTACATAAGTGCTAGATGACATTTTATTGTTTTTCCAAAACAAATTTATATAAAATAGTCGAATGTATGATAATTCAAGGGATTTAAATTCATTACATTGCAATGGAAAACTAAAGAATAATAATTATGAAGGACAAGGTGAGATGAACCATGCTTGGGATATATTTACGTTTGAAATGTATGAGGTAATCAACATGGTTTCACTCAGACTCCACAAGGCTTTGTCACTAAACCAGAAACAAGTCTCATTTTAAACCGGTCTTGGGCCTAGTCAACATGAATTATTCCATGAACAATGCATTTTTCTCAAGTAACTAATTTAAGTGATCAATTTTTTTCTGAATGCATTGATGATCTTCATGGCCATAATATTTATAATAGGAGCATTTACACATTTCCTTATTAGTTTTAGGCTCAGAAGTCAAACTATTAGTGTTAGGTTTAGCTTTAGCTTAGTTGGTATTGGTTTCTTTCTTGGGTTGTTCCTTTGTTTCTTTCTTATTTTCATTTTTCTTGCCCTTATTCGCCACAAGGGCATGTGACTTTCTCTTTAGAGTTCCCATTTAAATTAGTTTGTCCTATTCTCAAATGAGTTGGGATGAAAAACTATCAAATGAGGGCATTTTCGAAGTAGTGCCCAAGGCGGATTGCATGGCATGGAAGGTTGAAATGAAGACAAGGTATTCAGGACCTAACTTAGAAAGAATTGCAAGATCAACTGAGAGTCATTCTTCTCCACTTTACATTCCTTTAGAATCAATCTAGCATGGAAATTTTTTAAGAAGAAGGCCTGTAGGTTTTTAAAGTCACTAGGATTTAACCCTAGAAGTTTGTTTTCCAACTCATGTGATCCCATGTCATCTTTCTTGCCAAACATCTCATCGAGAATTTTCCATGCTTCATTAGGCGTCAAGGAAGTTTTGATGTGGAGGAGCATGTTAGGGGAGACAGAAAAACAAAGAAAACCTAAGGCTTCATTGCAACCATTGAAACATTTAGATATTTCAAGTTCATCATTAGGTTTTGTCTCTAACCCCATGGTATCATGGTATAACCCTTTACTTCACAAAACCAATATGATTTTATATCTCCATTAGAATAAATTAAAAGGTGTAGGAACTGATACTTTAGAGATATCCATAATGAAGAGATAAAACCAATGAAGGTAGAAGGAAGGAGAGAGAATGGAAATGACCACACCGGAACAATATTACACTCTCCAAAATTTGGCACTATAATTTAGTGTGTTGATTACAATCAAATGGCAGTTTGCGTCAAAAATCATTTGGTCACTCACCATGCAATCAACGTAATAGCGCACAAGAGTGGAGACAAAAAACATGGTTCGTTGGGTGAAATAGTTCTATTGGTATCAAAATTTATTCTCCTTTTCAAGCTAAGAAGCAACACAGATTGGACATGGAGCTTAGAGATAGATAGATCATAGTGTGTGTCATTTTTTAGCTAGGGATCAGACCTAACTGGCCCTTTATCACTTAGATTTTTTGAGATATGGATAACACCTTCAAGATGATTTGACCTATCCTCACTACTTTAGGTTTTACCTCTTCAACCAGGGTGAGAGGATCCTTAGTGTAACCTTTGTTTTATGAAGGATATAGAGATATCCTTTGTTTATACAACTTTTAGGAAGAAAACCTTGGGAAAATACATTCAATACTCCATAATTTAAGTCTTAAGAGTTGTCACTTCTAAAATATGAAGATATTTTCAACTCAAGGCTAAGGTTACTAAAGACATTAAGAAATCCTGATTGTTCTACATATTTTAGTAAAAATATTTAATTCCTTTATGGATATACAAGGGAAACGAGGGTAGTTTAGGATAGATTCATGGTTTTTGAATGATTTTGGTGGGAGATTAAGTAGGATAAAGTTGATTATACAAGATCTTTGGGAAACTTCACAATAATTGACAACTCAAAATGGAAAGCTTCATAATAGTTAAAATGTTCCTTAAACTAGAAGGTGTGCTTCAGTGGAGGCCCAGATCAGCATGTTTTCACATAATATTTGAGAATCTAGCATGAAGGCTTGAGTTAGAAGACTCAATTAAAAACCAAAATATCTAATCAATCACGCCTAAGGTACACCAAAAGACTTACAAACAATCTTTATCAACAAATGATAGTGGAGTGATTTTAAATTTGTTTGTCTCATCACAGAATGAAGGATCTTCCTAAAATGAATTTACAAATGCAACTAAATTATCATAGGGACTAGATCCTGTGTGATTTCACAAATATTTCAATATAAGATTGTAATAGGAACAAAAGATACCATTTGTTGACATTCTGAAACAAAGAAGACAAATTTCTAGAGATTAAAAAACAAATTAATTTCAAAATTACTTAGATTCATCAATAGCAGAAATCTTCTTGAGAAATCTTAGTGCCCATCAATGGCTATACATTTTCAACCAACTTGACATGATAGAAAATCTAACACAGACAGAATTAACCAAGTATCTCGAATTGGTCTTTGAGGAAGATGACTTTCTCAAATTTTATCTTAAGAATTTAACCCTCGACCATTTGCAAGAGTATCCTCATTTCATTTATACATTTTACTCAATCAATTCTCCCCCCAAAAGAGAAGAATATTCAAGGGACCTTTTGTTACAAATTTTCCTCAGAAATCGATATTTAACAAATTCACATCTGAAAGCTGCCAGGTGGACCAATTGTGAACTGGTTATCTTTCTTGGGCCCTTGACTAATGACTAGGATGTTATGCCACAACTTTTTGGAAATCCTTATAATCATTCTGATTCTGTCGTGTGAAAAATCCCCTTTTTAATCATTTTCTAGAGGCTCTGCACATCTGGATTTGACAAGTAATCCTTTTCTTCCTTGAGGTAACACCTTTTTCATCCTTTGCACCTACAACCTTCATCATTTCATTCTTTTCCCTCTCTTTCCTCTACAATTCTTTCCTACATCCATCTTCTCTTGTAATTTACATTTTTGCAAGTGCCCAATCAATTCTAACTTCAAAATATCGACCTTAAAAATCCTTGGACTCACAAATTATGTTTTGAATTCATTCAATGGCACTTTACAGACAAAAATGATAAGGAATTTCATCAAAAAAAGATGAAAAATAGTGCGTATTCGCATCTCCAGGATTCTTGGAGAAAAAATGGTAGAAAAATAGACACAATGCACAACAACCATTGATTCTGCCCCTTCTCTACTTTATTTATAACTGTCAATGTGTTTCCTTTGCGCAACTACGAGGGAGAAGTATAGGGGCAAGTTTCCAAACAAGCGTGAGCCTTCCACGTGCCCTGGGCCCAAGTAAATCACCTTTTGGCCTTTGCAAAAGTATTAGCAAAAAGGAGATAGGAAAAGCATCCACGTGTCTCAATGGTGCACTTTGATATGGTCTCCAAAAGAAGAGACCCCAAAAAAGTGCTGGCTCGCCACATTTCTCAATCTGGTAGAGTTGTTAAAAATGTTGAAGGATAAGTGGAAAGTTCCATATGTCCAGGGTCTGAGATAGTTTTCCTTGGTCGTTGAAAAGTCCAAGCAAGGGCAGAGTGAGAGGAAGCCTCCAGGTGTCCTCTTGGTACATCTTCAAAATAAAACTTAGGGGCCAGTCCCCAAACAGGCCCACTCCCTCCACGTGTCCTAGGCCTTTCAAAATTGTTTTGAAAAGCTTAAGTATAGAGTAATGTCGATGGAATCCTCCACATGTCTCCCTATCACAATTGTGAAGGTGGGACCTTGAGGTAGATCCTCAAATGAGAGTTGGCCCTCCACGTGTCCATGGTCTGCCAAAGATGCACTGGCCACATAAAAAATTATCTAAGTCTGTGTAAGGCAATGGAAACGTCCACGTGTCTCCCCAGTGCAACTCCAAGGTCAAACATAAAGGTGAACTTTTAGATGCACGCTGACCCTCCACGTGGACAATATTTGGGTTGAATCGGGCCTTAGATTTTTCAAATTTCCCCATAGAGCCACATCTAATAAGAAAGCACCGTGTTTCCATAAATGCTGACATATAATTTTGACGGGAAAAAATACACCCATCAAACCGTAAAATGCAGAAAAATCACCATTTGATCCTGGAAATGAATTGTTCTTTCAAGATAGTTAATTTAGAAATGATATAAGGCCCAAATATGATCCTCCGAGCCACATCCAATCATGTTTTCATAGATACTTGGGACAAAAAGGATAGGGACAACAAAATGAGACTGTGGAAAATGGAAGGAAGGGAAAAACCCAAAGTTTACGCTCAAGTTATAGACTCTTTCACATGGACAGAGGAATGAATAAAAAAATCTAGAATTTTAAGTGATCCTCGACCAAGGAAGGGATTGATCATGGTAACCAAATGGAGGAAAGAGTTTGTATGCATTAATACAGGGGAGATAAAGAATACGACAAAGCCCGCAAACTGGAGAACTTTAAGGACAAACAAGGTGAGACCAAATTGAGCACCAACATCAGCTCTGACACGGGGATGGACACTCCCTATGAGTGCCACAAGAATAAATAGAAGACCAAGTGCCAAAAAAAAACCATTGGGAAACGAAGTCAAAGAATAAGCTTGCGAGTAGAAAAATAATAACCAACTCCCCCAAGGACGAATCGAGAAACCAAAAAAATGAATGCTGAGGCCCAGGATGAAACAAAACACAAAAACACAAAAATAGAAAGAAACTAGAAGAGTATACATTTTACAATGGATTATACCTTGATTATGAGAAATCAATCAAGGAAATATTTCAAATGCTTGCTATTAACAGGAAATTCAAGCAGTTCCCCATCTAAGTCTTTTAGCAAGAAGGTATTTTCACCAATTTTAATGTCAATTTAATAAGGGCCCATCCATAATGCATCAAATTTACCATGCTTTCCCTTATCTTCATGCTTGGTATCCCATAATAGCACAATATTGCCAATGCAGAAAGCTCTTGGAGTCACCTTCTTGTCAAATAACTTCTTCAACTTTTCTTTGAACTTCACATACCAGCATTTCTTTTTTCATCTAACTCAATAATATAATTGATTTGAGCATCATATGGAGTAACTTCTTAATCTTCAATTTGTTGAACAAACTGAAATGAAGACAATTACAAATGAAAGGGGATCAAATCTTGAGTTCCACATACCAACTCAAATGGCCTTTTACTAGTATTTTTTTTGACATTGATTCTTTCATTTCAAACAACAAACTTTAGTTTCTCACCCCACTTCTTTTTGTTCAACGCCAAGGTTCTTCTAATGATCTTCAACAAGTTTTTATTGTTGGAATCAACTTGTCCATTTCATAAAGGATTGTAGTTAGAAGCATATGTAAAATTGATTCCATACTCCTTGCACATTTCCACCAAATGTTTGGCTCTAAAACTCATGTAATTAGCAACAAAAATTTTAGCCTACACTCCAAATCTGCATATGATTTGATTTAGCATGAATCCCATGATAAATTGGTGTGTTGCTTTCTTGGTGGGGATTTCTTCCACCCACTTAGTGAAATAATCAGTGGCTACAAGAATCCATTTATGACCATCACTGGAAGGATAAAAAAAAAATCCAATGAAATCCATTCCCCATTGCTTAAATGGGGCTTCAACTGACACATGATGTAAAGGAAGGGAGCCTGAAACTTTCATTCTTCTAGAAAAGCACTGGAAACTTTCACATTTCCTAACCAAAAGATTTATATTTTTGAAGATAATTTGCCACCAATAACCAATCCTCAAGATTTTATGCGTTATAACTCTTCTAGAAAAGTTTCCCACATAAACTCCTCTATGGATATCAGTAATCACCTTTGGGGCTTCATCCTCAGTGATGCATCTTAAGAGAAGTCCCTCCGGGTTTTTCCAAGCTATCCCAAAATCAGTAATGACATATTTTTGAGAGGCTAAATTAAGAGATCTTTTCTAATTTTACTCAAATTTTCAGGGTAGCATAGATGTCTGAGATAAAATATTATATCTCTATACCATTCAAATCTTACCAAATTTTCAAGGACATCCACCCTTTCTCCTTCTACTTCATTCACCTCAATAGTATGCAAGTTGTTCTCAGCCATAAGATTAGCTAGGCCTAATCCTCTTATCAATTTAGTGGTTTGGATATCCATGTCATATTCCTACAACTTGTTTACCCATCTGCATATTTTTCTTGATACATCCATCTCTGATAAGATGTCTTTCACCATGGTTTGGGGAACATACACAACAAATTTAGAGCTCAATATGTAGGGTCTGAAAACCTTTGTTTATTTCACCAAGGAAAATTCTTGCTTCTCCATGATGGTGTACTTCAACTTAGTTCCTTGCAATTCCTTACTGAAAAAGGCAATTGGTCTCTTAGCCCCTTCATCATCCTTCTACAACAAAAACAATGCAATGGTGTTTTATGAAGCAAAAAAAAAACACTTGAAAAGGCTTCTTATAATTTACAGCTGCCAAAATAGGGGCATGCTTTAGTGATTCCTTGATCCCATTAAAAGCTTGAATGGAAGCTTCTTCCCATTTGATAACTTGGTCCTTTTTCAGCATGCTAGTAATGGGGATGGTCATCTCATCAAAGTTAGACAAAAATATTCTGATAAAGGTTTATTAGTCCAAAGAAGGATTGAAGTCCCTTATTAGTTATAGGAATTGGAACCTTTCTGATGGCTTCCACTCTCTCAGAATCAATCATGATCCCTTCCTTTAATACACTATGACCAAACAACTTTTCCTTTTACACTCTAAAATGACACTTCTTGGGATTCAATGATATGCCATACTCTCTACACCTTAACAACATTCTCTCCAAGTGTTGTAAGTGATCACTTCTTTAATTGGAAAACACAATTACATCATCTTGATAAACAAAAATAAAATCATTAATATAACCAACAAGTGCTACATCCATTGCTCTTTGGAAAGTTGCTCCAGCATTCACTAAGCCAAAAGGCATCCTGACACAGACATAATTTCCCCAAGGAGTGGTAAAGGCAGTATTTATTCTTTCTAACTCCTTCACAATAACTTGATTATAGCCATAGAAACCATCCAAAGTGGATAGAAATTCAGAACTAGTTACCAATTGTAGCATATTCTCCATGTTTGGCAGAGGGTAATTATCTTTCCATGATCCTTTATGCAAGTTCCTAAAGTCTACGCACAACCTTATATCACCATTATTTTTTCTGACATGCACTAGCTTTACAACCCAAAATGAGTACCTTGTGGGCTTAACGATCCCTCCATCCCTTAACTTCTTCAATTCTTCTTGCATCTTAAAAGAAAGGAGAGGAATGATGGGCCTCTATTTTTTCTTGAAAGGCTTGGAATTAGATTTAAGAGGAATTTCATGTTGGAACAAATATTCTTTGTATTCCTTGAACTCATAGTAAGACCAAGCTAGGCTGTCTTGATATTTCTTCAGCAATTGAAGATAGGACTGCTTCTCTTCCTTGTTGAGATTGCTTCCTAACTATATTTTACGTGGTTTTTCATTTTTTCCTAGGTTGTGCTCTTCCACATTTCTTGAAACCAACATATTTCTGTTAATAATGCAATTAATATTATCAATGTTTTATTCAAGAGCCACCAAACCTCTAGGAATCGTGTTTGTCTTCAGTTCGATGATGTATTTTCCAAATAAAGTTTCCTTTCCTTCAACAACACACACCATTGGTTCCCAATCTATATTTTTGTGAGAAAAATCACCTTGGTTCTGCAAAAATTGTTTCACCTGGGAATCATCATCGAACACTTGCCAATTTTTAACGTTATTAGGGACAAATGGCCTTATTATTATTTCAACAGCATACTAACAAAATGGAGACACTATACAATTCCCAAATCTATATCCTAACACTGCTATCTTGTCTACAATAGAATCAAACTTTCTATCATGGTGCACAATATTAAAAGAGTCAAACATTTAAATCAAATCCTAGACTATGCATGCTTGTATTATTTCATTCTCTAATTTTTAGTAGCATACAGTTTTCTAATTTGCTTGACAATCAGTTCTGAATCCCCTTTGACAATGATATCCTTTATACCATATTTCCATGCATTTATCAAACCTAATAATAGTACTTCATATTCAACAATGTTGTTAGTGCATTCAAAGTTGAGTTTGTAAGAAAAAACAAACTCTTCCTGGCCTGGAGAAATCAAAACAATGCCGACACCATTTCTAAACTTGGAACAAGCTCCATCGAATAACAAGGTCCAAGGTAAACCCACTTGTTCAATACATTTAGACTTATCAATCTTATGCTCTTTTCCATTAGTAAACCCAACAAATTCATCACCATATGCATCAACATACAACACTTTATAAGAGGCATTATTGAGATCTTCAATTAGGTGCACCATCTTCTTCTCTCCATACAACTTTACAAGGTTGCCTTCAATTGGAATGGTGGAAAAATACATATCCATCTGAACATTTCAAAAACCATTTTCAAACCACTTTCTTGATAACAACATGCCCCATTTGGCAGGGAAATCAACAATAACAACATCAATTTTCAAGTTCTTACCCAGATAAGATGTAATTTGTACCACCAAACCTTTTACACACCCTACAATAGGAACCTCTCTACAATCCATTGCAATACACTTGTCATAAGCTATTGTAACTTTAATTTTCAATTCATTCATGACTTCTAGCAGCATAACATTGTGTGATACTCTAGAATCAAACATACAATTGTGCAACAATCTATCCTTAATAATTAGTGTTGTAAAAAATGGATCAACATTTAATGGATACTCAACCAAAGATGTTACCAAATAAAATTTAGGTGGTTCACCTATCTCCTCCAATGCTGGTGGTTTTTCTAGTTCTACAATGGTTGGAGGAGGAGTGTTTACATTATTTATATTTCTACCTTGGGTACTCCTATCTTCTTCCAATACCAAATACTTAAAATCCCTCTTCTTGTGCACGTGAATCCTAAGAAGCTCAAAAATTGGGACAAAAATCTTGATTTGACTCAAGACCTGGGAAATTTCATGAGGAATGTAGTTGGGAAAAGGAGCATTTGGAGAAATATTGACAAACTCATTGGATGGGACAAGATTTTTCACATTTTGGGCATAGGTGGAGACACCATTTCTACCTGATACAACAAGGTCTTTGCTAGATGCATATTTTTTTGGAGTTTCTTTTTGGACATTGGTGAGGACTGGGGTTTTTGGTTTGTCTTGAGGCCCTGCCCCTTTGAAAACTTTACTTCTTGTGTTATACTCTTTTCATTGGGCAACAACGTCATTCATTAACAACTATCTATCCTCTTCTAATGGGATTCCTCCATCATACTTATTAATCATTAGAGATCTTGGGTACTCAAAATCATTATTAGGAAGTTCAAAATATTGTACCATATCTATTTCTAAAGCATGAGATGGAGGAAGAAGAGGTACCCAGTGAATGTAGTCCCAAAAAATTGTAGCAATTCTTGCACTTATTACTTCAATTGAATTTTCTCCTTGGTGTGAGCTTATAGAGCAGTCCACCATGCATGCATCATCATTAGTGTTGTCATCATCATTAGCTTATTAAACTTGTTGATCTACTTCACATGGTGGGTGGTGTAAGAAACATTTGTCACACCAATTAATTTTATTTGTCTCTTCAATAAAAAATATGGCATTTAGAGGATCAGGCACTACTCTATTTTACATACCTTTGGGTTGTCTATATCCCATGGGTTATTTACCTCTATCATCAGATCTATGATCATTTCTAAGGTGATTCACAAATTTGTCTTGTCCTTGTTGCCTATGCTGACCTTGAGAACCGTGTCTAATTCCTTTCTCTGCCTTAGAAAGCTTGTAACAGATTTATTTGACAACCCCGAACAAAGTTTTAAAAAATTCCTCAAGATCCACAACCTTACTTGATTGAGGATTTTATGGGTTAATCAGTTTAACACCCTCCCTTTTAGGAGGGTTTCTAACTATTTTTATGTTGTTCTCAATTTACAAATCCATCATAAAGGCCTGCCTCAAAGTTCTAGGGTTCTTATCCCTCAAATAGCAAGAAGATTTCTTATCAAATGCATCTGAATAATTTATCAAACATAATTCATCACATGGCCTCAAATTAACATGAAGTCTTCTCAATGTTTCATTAAATTTTGTATTGAAATAATGTACTGATTCATTAGGATTCTTTTTTATATTTTCAAACTTTGATAAAAAAACCTAGGGTTTGTTTTATCACCATACTGCATTCCAAAAGCATTCTTCATCTCTATCCAAGAATCAATGGAATTATTCGGGAAAGATTTATACCAGTACCTTACATCTTCTTCTAGAGTATTAATAAATAATGTAATGTATACATCCTCAAATTCTATTTCAAAGTCCTCCATCATATTGACAAAGAGCTTCAAGTGCTGATCAACATTGATTGCATTATTTTATTCGAACTTAGGCAATCTATTTCTTACATCTTGAGGGCACAACATTTGGATAGCCAGCCATACCTCTACAAATGATGGGACCAAAAGTATTTACAATAAATGGAGTTCTAGGTGGAGGTTGAGCCATATTATTTTGAGGTGATTTAAGAGGAGAAACAAAATAAAGAGGAGTGAGGGGTCTGTGTGGTATAGGGATGCAATTTTTAGAATGACTACCCTTCTAAAGGCTTTGTTTCCTGGAAAACTCTATGAGATTTGGGAAAATATAGGGGATGATTGAGAAGAAAATGTTTCAACTACAAAAGAAGGACCCTATTCAGATGGAGAATTAAATTCAACAAAGAGACGACCTGTTTCGGAAGAACTTGAGGAATTATTGCAATCTTCAATCACAGGCTAATCAGTTTCCCTAATGGAGACCTCTTTTCTTGATGCTTGATCTCTAACAACCTTCCAAATTCTTCTTCCTTCTGAATTAAACTTCTCCAGCTCTTAAAACATCCTTCTACTAGGGTCCCTTGGGGAGGAAAAATGTTCTTCCTTCCATCTTTGTAGAGATTAATGACAAATCGTACTTATATACGTTAAGACACTGGTATTTATTAAGAATTTAAATAGCACAGAGTTTCCACTAAAGGATGTTCACCTTAGTTTATCTAAATGCACTATGAAAGACCTATCAGATTAATGTCAATACTAGATTCATGTAAATCTTACAAGATCTACTCTTATTCTACCCAAATTTATCAATGATGATACAAAATTTAGTGCAATAACTGCATAAGATGAAAATATTGCACTCAGAACTTATAACTTTGAACAATTCATACAGATTATGAACATATAATGATGTTTCAAAAATATATTAGCACTTAGATCATGTAAGAAACATTACCAGGGTCTGTACGTGTACACCTTTGTTCAAATACTCCCCAGCAACAATGCCACAACTGTTGGTATCTAATTTTTTTCTCCTTTTCAAGCCGAGCAACAACACAAATTAGACATGGAGCTTAGAGATAGATAGATAATAGTGTGTGTCATTTCTTAGCTGGGGATGAGATTTAGCTGGCCCTTTGTCACTCATATTTTTGGAGAGATGGATAGCACCTTTGAGAGGATTTGAATTTTCCTCACTACTTTAGGTTGTGCCTCTTTAACTAGGGTGAGAGGACCTTTAGTGTAACATATAGTTGATGAAGGAGATGGAGATATCCTTCTTTTCGAAAATTTTTAAGAAGAAAACCTTGGAAAAATACAGTCAATACTCCATAATTTCACTCAAAAGAGTTGTCACTTCTAAAAGCTGGAGATATTTTCAACACAAGGCTAAGGTTACTGAAGACATTAAGAAATCCTGATTATTCTGCATATTTTAGTAAATAGATTTTGTTCCTTTGTGGATATAAAGGGTAAAAATGGGTAGTTTAGGATGGATTCATGGTTTTTAAGTGATTTATGTGGGATATTCATAGGATAAAGTGTGATTATACCAGATCTTTGAGAAACTTCACAACAATGGACAACTCAACAATAGAAAGCTTCAGAATAGTTAAGATGTTCCTTTAACCAGAAGGTGTGCTTCAATGGAGGCCCAGATCAGCACATTTTCACATAATCTTTGAGAATATAGCACAAAGGATTGAGTCATAAGACTCAATTAAACACAAGAATATTTAATCAATCATGCCTGAGGTACACCTAAATACTTATAGATAATCTTTGCCAAAAAATGACAGTGGAGTGATTTTGAATTTGTTTATCTCATCATAGGATGAAGGCTCTTCCTGAAATGAAATTGCAAATGCAACTAAATTTTCATAGGGATGAGATCCTGTGTGATTTCACAAATATTTCAATATAAGATTGCAGTAGGAATAAAAGAAACCATTTACAGACATTTTGAAATAAAGCAGACACAAAATGCTAAAGATTGAACAAAAATTAATTTCAAAATTACTTAGATTCATCAGTAGGGGAAATATTCCAGAGTAATCTCATTACAGTTCAATCTCTATACATCTGTAAGCAAGTTCACATCATAAAATATCTAACACACAAGGAATTAACAAGGTATCTTAGATTGGTCTCTCAGGAAGATGAATTTCTCAAATTTTCTCTTAAGAAGAGTTCAACCCCTGACCCTTTGCAAGAGTATTCTCATTGCATTTATACATTTTAATCACCAAATTTTCCCCCCAAAAGAGAAGAATATTCGAGGGACCTTTACTTGTTACCAATTTTCCTTAGAAAGTGACATGTAACAAATTCACATCCGAAAGCTACCAGGTGGACCAATTGTGAACTGATCACATTTCTTGGGCCCTCGAATAATGACTAAGATGCCATGCCACAATGTTTTGGAAAGTCCTTCTAATCATTTTGATTCTGTCATGTGATAAATCCCCTTTTTAATCATTTTTCGAAGGCTCTGCACAGCTAGATCTGATAGGTAATCCTTTTCACCCGTGAGGAAATATCTTTTTCATCCTTTACTCCTATAACCTTCATCATTTTATTCTTTTCCCCCCCCTTTCCTCTGTAATTATACCCCACATCCATTTTCTATAGTAATTTCCGTTTTTTTCAAGTGCCCACACAATTCCAACTTCAAAATATCAACCTTAACAATCCTTGTAATCACAAATTAAGTTCTAAATCCATTCAATGTCACTTTGTAGATAAAAATGATAAGGAATTTCATCAAAAAAAGATAAAAAACAATGCGTATTCGCATCTCTAGGATTCTTGGATCAAAAAAGGAGGAAAAATAGATGCAATGCACAACAACCATTGATTCCACCCCTTCTCTACTTTATTTTATAACAATTCACATGTTTCCTTGGTTCAAATGCAATGGAGAAGTACAGGGGTAAGTTTCCAAACAAGCGCAGGCCTTCCACGTGCCTTGGGCCCAAGAAAAATGCTATTTGGCTTTTGAAAAAGTCTCAACAAAAAGGAGCCAGCGGAAGCCTCCACATGTCTCAATGGTGCACTTTGAGATGGTACCCCAAAAGTAGAGACCCCAAACAATCGCAGGCTCACCACGTGTTTCAGTTTGGAAGAGTTGTTAAAAAATTTAAAGGATCAGTAGAAAGTGCCATGTGTCTTGGGTCTGAGATAATTTTCCATGGCCGTTGAAAAGTCCAATTAACGACAAAGTGAGGAGAAGCCTCCAAGTGTACTCCTGGTGCTTTTTAACAATAAAACTTAGTGGCCGGTCCCCAAACAAGTGCAATCGCTCCATGTGTCCTGGGCCTTTCAAAATTGCTTTGAAAAGTTTAAGTATAGAGTAGAGCCGGGGAAGCCTCAACATGTCTCCTTATCGCAATTGTTAAGGTGGGACCCTGAGGCAGATCCTCAAATGAGTGCCAGCCCTCCACGTGTCCATGGTCTGCCAAAGCTGCACTGGCTGCATAAATTTTTTTCTAAGTCTAGGCAAGGAAGCAGAAACTTCCAGGTGTCTCTGCGACGCAACTCGAAGGTCAAAAATAAAGGTAAACTTTCATATGAGTGCCGGCCCTCCACGTGGACAAGATTTGGGTTGAATCAGACCTTAGAGTTTTCAAAGTGCCACATCTAACCAAAAAAGGCCACGTTTCCATAGATGCTGAGATATAATTTTGACAGGGAAAAATACACCCATCAAACCATAAAATGAAGGAAAATCACCATTTGAGCCCGAAAATGAATCATTCTTTCAAGACAAAGAATTTGGAAATGATATAAAGCCCAAGTATGATCCTTCGAGTTGCATCCAATCATGTTTTCACATATAACTTGGACAAAAAGGATAGGGACAACAAAATGTGACTGTGGAAAATAGAAGGAAGGGAAAAAACCTAAGTTTACTCTAAAGTTACAGACTCTTTCACACAGACAGAGGAACGAAAAACAAAAGTTGTACTTTTAAGTAATCCTCGACCAAGGAAGGAACTAATCATGGTAACAAAATGAAGGATAGAGTTTTTATGCATCAATACAGGGGAGATAGAGAAGATGATAGAGCCCATAAACTGGAGAACTTTAAGGACAAACGGGGTGAGACGAATCTGAGCACCAACAAGTTCTACACCATAATCAAGCACAAGAGTAGGGAAAAACAAGAAGGGGAAGAGAAGGCCTTGTGAGAAATGGTGTCTCACATCATATGAAAAAAACCCCTTTTCAGTAAGACTGTGGCGGATGCACTCATAAGTCCACAAACAATAAAAGGGATGGTACAAAGCTCAAGATGATTCGAATGAGCCGACACAAGCAATACAATGACACCCCTAAGAATGTGGTGATTTATCAAGTAGTATGTTTACAAAAATGAGAATCCCATCATGTAGTGTGTGAAAAAAATCCAACTGTTACTAAAGAAGTGCTCAAAATAGAGAAACGAGTCAAACATTATAGTAAAAGAATGATTCCAGCAACTGATGAAAAAATTGAATAAGCACTATAAATGGTTTTTAAGGTGCCCTAAACGCATGCAAAGGATGTCATATGAGTGCTCGTTGGAAATGCCATCAAATTTTAGATAGGTTTTGTTTTTATTGCGAGGTGGGATTAGCCTCCTGCCAACCCCAGCCTTGCTATCCATCTTCGACACTTAAAGGAAGGACAATAAAACAAGAAAAAGACCCCTAAAAAAATTTCAATTGCAATGAATTTGTTTTTGTCTTAAAAAAAGATGGATGTGACCTAAGGGGTGCTAATGCACTAAATTGCTCAGGGGTGGCTCGATGCACGAAGCGAGGAGATGTAAAGTGAGCTGGGACTTCATGTGATCTACCGATGAGTTTTGTTACAGGTTAGGTAAAGGTATTTTGGTTGATTTGTTGGTAAACCACCGTGTGGAAATGTATATCCCCAACTAAGCCCACGTGATGACCGTAACTACCTTTCAATATTTTGTAACCGTTGGATCTATAAAATCAGCTAGCTATTACAACATCCCAACTAGTGCTAGAAGTGTCGACCAGTCCACGTGCCAAGGGATTATTCCTTTACATATTAGAGTAACGACATGTACCAACCAAAAATAAAATGGTCACGTTGACTAGAAACAAATGACGAATGGGAAATGGAAGCACAAATTGGACTAAACATAGGGAAAAATATGAATTCTCATGCGAAGTTGAACATAAAATAAGGAAATGCCAAGTAAAAGCTCTAGGAAATGCTCAGAAAGACATGAGCTTCCAACATTGCACGATTTGAACAAACAATGAGCTTACAAGGTTAGACTCAAACTATAGACCTATGCAAACAAGCTTGCAATGAGAAAATTAGAGATCAAACACGTCTATGCAATAAGGCTTTATCCCAATGAGAAATATTACCATAAGCAATGCAAAAAAAAGGATCCTCCAAACTAGATATCAAGGTAGAACTGTGGTAAGTATAAATACATTCACTAGAGGAAGAACCTGAGCTTCCAAGAAAAAAAAACAATGTAGGTTTGACCAAGGGAAATAAGGCTCAAGCTGATCATAGTTTATGTGGATGCAGTGGGCATGAATTAACAACGTGTTGTCTATGAAGCCAATGAAAAATCCAGAGAACTCAATGTAAGGAAAGCACCAGATATAAACCATAGACCAAATACAAGCTCGTGAATGCAAGGGTTGCTGCAAGGCTGAGACAGTGATTGCAGACGTGAGCAATTTGGATAGCTAAGTTCCAGCTCGACGAGATGGGGCCGAGCTGGTCCTAGAGAAAAAACTTCAACCCTAAAAAAAAAAAATGACTCCACCTTTTGACCTGCAGTTTTTTATAAACCTAAATAGTGCAAAACACCTGAACGCGAGGTGAGCAACATGATTCCAATGTAATAAGAAAAAAAAACTTGCACGAGGAAATAAGAAGAAACTAGAAGTAATAAGAAACTTGATAAACAAAGAGTGCACATTTTACCAAAACCTCGTGCTCTGATACCATGGAAGAGGGATATGCGAGAACCAATATTGAAAAAATGCACCACAATGAATTTTCACTCCAATGGAAACATCGTAGCTCCAACGCAGTAAGCAAGATTCAAATAATGGAAATTATATGCAGAATAAGACAACAGGTCTACTCCTACTCATAGATAAAAAAAGAAGAAGTATAAATAGGGGTGTTGTGTAACCCCTATGACAAACACTGAAAGCATATGACGTGACTTGATGCATATGACGTGACTAACGCATATGACGCAACTAAAGGAGGAGTTAAAATTCTAAATAAGGAATGTAACTCCTATGAGGCACTGATGTAAATGACAATGACAGATTCTATGACAGAATATGACACTTTTCATTTGACTCCCTAAGACCTACGACTATCACAATGTGAGATGACTCACCATGTGATGTGGATGATGACTAGGCAAGTCACACACACCAAATTTCCATACCCTATTCCAAAGGCTCATATTTTGGTACAAGTCGGGAGTATGCAACAAAATGTAACATTGATAAGGTTGGACACCTATTTGTTGTATAGGTGAAATATTGCGATTTGTCTACATGAGGAAACCAATGTCTTTTGTACAACTGTTGTAATCTTATTCCATGAAAATTTGCCTCTATATTTCATTTAGTAAAAAATTATAACAACATCAATGTTCTGTGAGATGGCCTTTCTAGGATAGTTCTTTGTAGGACGAGAAGTAAATATGTCTCCACAAACACCAACTTTCAACATGTCAGTGCATACAAATCCTTCTTATGCAGGTTCATGTCCAGCCCTACATGGAAATTGCACAAGCAATGTAGCCACCATAGCAACCCCTACACTTCCGTAACTATAACTATACATATTACTACTAAATTTAGAGAGTAAACTTGGGTTTCCTGCATGGTTCAACAACACTAGATCCTGGGTAGAGCGTTTGTATTATTAAAGTAAGGAGAATGGTAGGATTCTGAAATCAATTTATGAATGCCCATACATGTTGTTATCCTAAATTCACCCCTCGAGGTAAATTGGATAACCTGCATAATTTCCTCATGTTTGAGCAAGCAGAAATGATGGAAGGACAAAAAAATTGGATTTTGGTGGCCCCTCTGGTTTCTTTCTAACTCCTCCATCCAAGAAAAAAATTCAAGGATTTAGAAAAAATTGAGAAAATCCAAAAAATTGGCTTCAGACAGTGTATTGTGGGTAAATCAAGTGTTTTTTAGCCGAGGCCGCACAAGCATGCACGGGACAGTTGGGACCCACAAGGCTGAAATGGCTGATTTGCAAAGAAATAGGAAAAAATGGGTTTCTGATGCCTAGGCCACACAGGTAAGCACAGGACAATTGGGACCCGCATGGCCGAAATGGTTGATTTTCAAAGCAATTAGAAAAATCAGGTTTTTGATGCCCAAGCCACACAATTATGAGTCGGACATTCAGGACCTAAAATCTTGAAATCACCACAGGTAATTCAAATTGGAAAAGTTAGGTATATTTGGTGTGTGCAGTCCATGGGACATCAGAACAACCAAGACGCGCATCGCCAAATTTCCCATAGGTAAAGGAAATTTTAAAAAGTAGATGTTTTTTTCCTACATGGTCTGCATGACATTTGGGACATAGGTACGCGCAGGACATGAAAATATGATTTTACCGAAAGTCAATGTATTATGCGTGTCACAGAAAAATGTGTCCGGGATGGCTTGGACATCGGTATGCATGAGACACGAAAACGAGAAAATACCGCATAAGGGGCTAGGTAGGTCGAGAGTGGTGTGGATGAAGTGGAGATTTCTAGCCCAAGTCGCACAAGGGAAAACCCGGACACAAGGACTCAAAATAGCTGAAATACCCACAATATGAAGAAAAAGTCAATGTTTGACTCCCGAACTTCAAATGGCCATAACATTTTCCCCGAGCTCCAATTTTCACAAAATCTGACTTTTCAGAATTGACACGATGTCCTCTACCTCAAAAAAACATAAAGGATTTTCACAATATTTGACTTTTCAGAATGTATTTCTTATTTTTAATGAGGTTTGATATATAAAAAAAAATGAAACATATTCAACTCTAGTGAAGTAAAATGTTTAGTCCCATTAAATGATTTAAATTCTTGATAGAACCAAAATAACTGCCCTTACTCAGAAGGCCATAAATTTTGCATTTCTTAACGAAAATAAAAAAAATTGTTACCGTTCGAATCGTGTCTCCAAACCCGATGTAAAACAATCTAGAAATCAATAATTTGGAAAAAAATAGATGGTGATTTTGTAGAAAATGTGCCCAGTTCGAAACAATGATTTTATTTGGTAGTTTGGATGCATTCAATGGAGCATGGGATGGCATTTCTCACAGCTGCAAGTTATGGTACAATATGGGGGGCCTTTTGTAAGTAACAAAACATCATTTCACTTCATTTAATACATCTTGCTAGTGGGTGAAGGAAAGATTTTTGGATTCTCTTTTTCCCTCTCTATCTCTCTTCTCAAAATTCTATTAAATTAGAGTGTTGGGCTCATTGTAAAGGAGATAGTTTTTGAGTAGCAAAGCTCTGTCAAAATTTCTTTATGAAGCCAATGTGTTGTAGGCCCTTGTAGTGGAATCCTTGCATGGTGATCTAGGCCCTTATCTTTTAATAGATTGAACTTTTCATACTTATGAAGCAATAGGTGCAAGTTTGTGGATGTATCTTCCCATATTGTGTTTGTTTCATTCCTCTTGCCCCTTAAATTTCATTGCATATATATTGTTTCTATCTTATGCTATTACAGGGATGCATTATCATTGTGTGTGCATGAAATATTATTGTGAATGCATCTGCTACATTGTGGAGAACCGTTATCACCCCTTCTAGTTTTCATTTTGCTTCTATTGTTTCACACATTGAGAGACTACTCTCACACCCTCCTTTTCTAGTCTATCACCTCCTTTGTGTAGGATTTTTTTATGCACTCTCTCTCCCTTATCCCTTAGAAAGCTAGATTAGGATAGATAGTTTTTCCTGCATTAGAGTAAATTATGGTAGGTAGTTTAGGAGCAAGAACCAACTTTCTCTCAAGGTCTATCTCAAGAAGAAAGTCCCACAACTTGGAGATAGTACCCATGTTATCCAATAAAAATGTGAGATCAAGAACACACACTTGTGTAAACCATAGGGTGTTGTGATTTGGTGATAATACTTGTCAAAGCTCCTTCGACATGGCTTTACCCACTGCTTCCACCACTAAACTTCATCACTTCTTCATTCCTATCTGGAACTACTCCCTACCTGAGAACTCCACTCCACCTCCAAAATAAATCAACTCTAGAGTTAATTTTAAGATACCTATGGGAAATCGAAGGTGGAATATTCATTGTAAAAATCCTGAAATGAATTTAATGAAAGTGGCAAATTTTCTAGGGTTTGTGTGTAAATTGTTTTCCTGAAATAATCTTTAATTTTCAATTTATGCAACAGAAAGGATGCAGATGCATGATAGGATATTTGTAGTCATATGAAAACAAACCTCTTTTGCGTGACAATAAGGTTGGTGTCACATGAAAAAAACATTACTATCACACAACAGGAGGTTTGATGTTACACGATAACAACCTTGTTGTCGTATGATTCCAAATCTGCTATTGTGCGACTACAACATCCTCCCTCCTATCATGCATAAACAACATAGGAATTTCTTGCATTAGCAATCTCATGTCATCTATCAACAAATTCCTTCCATGCATAAAAAACCTCCTGTCGTGTGTCAAAAACCTACCCTGTAACTTCACAGTACTTGATATGTCGATACCTCAATAAAATAGTAGTAAGTTAGTAGTGTACTACCTAGAAAATCACCTAGGTTTTTATAGGATATGTTTTCAAATGTAGGTAAAGTTGACACATAAAAATATATATATCATAAATTTTAGGCTAACAGATCACTGAAATGCTCCGAAATATTCACCTTTTCAAATTTTCCTAAAATGGAAAGTTCTCCAAATTATGAATATTCACCAATAAAAAATACCTGATCGACTCACATTAGTTATAAAAATGAAAGCTTTATTTTATTATATCAAGATTATAAATTTCCATAATTGTTTAATTTTATTCAATTATGTTGACACTACGCACTACAACCCAAACCCTTTTATGAAACTAATTGAATATTTTTAAAATAGAAAATAGAAAATAAATTCAATGCATAAATAAGAAAATTCAAATAACTCACAAAGATAACCAACTTGCCATAAAAACCTAGAATAAGCTTAGAGAAATAAAAAAATTCCAATTATATTGACTATTAAAATTATTCACCCAAATTAGATGTATTAATGGATTTTTATAGGACACATGCTTTTCCAAAAATTAAATAACTATCAATTAAATAAATACAACTACTTTTAATAATAATCTAATTTAAATTTAAAGCATGCATAGCATGGCTTTATTCTACTTTAAAAATATCCTCACAATTCTATTTTTAGCTTTAACCATTGCATGAATTTTCCAATTTTTATCCAAATTCATTGCATAACTATTTATTAATAAAATATAAACTTGACTAACAAACATTTATTCATAGTTTAACCAATTACTTTCTTATTTTTTCAAAAAATATGCCAACCAAGTTATAAACAATTTTTTTTTTCAATGCCATGCTCTCTCCACTTTCACGTACTAGCCAAATGTCATTGAATGACACCAACTCTATTTTTCATGGATTGTAAAAGAGGATTAAAAACAACGTCACAAACCAATTCCAGTAGTAAGGAATAGAATGAAGAATTAAATGATTTTTTCAAAAAAGAGAGATATTTTTCCGAGTTATAAATTACATTGGTAGGTGATGCTGATAGGAAAAAATTAACACCCAGAAGGCATGTACATCCCAATTTTCATGTCAATTTATTTGAAGGTATGTAATGACATCCTATGTAGGTTTATGAATCTTGATTCTCTTTCACCTTACAATTCAGGAAAATGAAAACAAACTTGTCATTTTTGGAGAAGAAAAATTACCAAAACAATATCTAGAAAAATTTATGGCCACAAAGTAAACTTTGTAATAATACCGTTAATTATATTTTGGGTCAAGTAGCATCTTTCCCATATCATTTATAGATAGGGTATTTTGATATCTATTTATGAAATGGATATTGACAACTCTCGAGAATATAGAGGATGACATCATGTCGTATATATTGACTTCCCACTCACCAGATATCTATATATAGTATTCGAGTGATGACATCTCTAGACCCCATCCCTATCCTATATTGAGGGTCCTCTTTATCTAAACTAAATTTAAACTATGGTGTGGGTGGAACTAGAAACTAGCAATCACATGTGAGGTGTACGATGAAAATGCCGAAATAAAGGAAATGTAAGAGAAGGAAGGAAATCGAAATGGAGAAATTTGAAAGTGCTTGATGAAGTAGATAAAGAATGAATTTTTGTGAAAAGTAGGAGCAGGAAATAAAGTAGATGAAGAGGAGTGCAAGGAAAGTGTACCGACTATTAGTGAGAGGTTAGTAGTGAGGAAGGGAGTGAACGCAGATAGGATTCCTCTAGCAAGTGTGACTAAAGGAGAGGATTGGAAGACATCCTGGAATACCTGGTGAATGAAAAAGGAGGAGATATACGAAGGGATGATAACAAGAGAACCCACGAAATGGACTTGAAGGTCAAGCCTTTTTTATCTTTACCCCCAATGGAAAAAATGGCTCGCTGCATTGTAAGGCCTTGAGATTTGTGAGTGGAAAATGCCCAATCCATATTAAGTAGCAACTACCTTCAGATGCCTATGGAAATCGGTGCAATGGGCATGACGAGGGGGTTGTGTGCATCCGAATGAGGTCCCATGTATCGGTTAAATCTGACAATAAAAAATGAAGGCAATGCAGGTGGAACAGAGGAGCTTTAATAAGTAATTTCGATGTCGGTTCTAGTAGCACCACTCACAAGATATATTTCAACCCACAAATTTACAGGAAACATTACTTTCTAATTGATGCCAACAAGAGCTTTGTGTTGCAATTAATCGTCATCTTCCTCCCCTAAGTCATCATCCCTGGTGTTCTGAGAAATAGATCTGGAAATTAGATAGTTAAGGGACTAGTATTTGAAGGTTGTGGCAGCTCACCTTGTCATGTCTAGATAAGAGATGGCACACATCTTTGAATTGAAGGATTGTTTGTTCAGAAAGGAAATAATTTGTTCTTGACATAAGTAGCTTCCAATCCTGGAAAAAAGGGAAAACATTACGAATGTCTAGAAGCATTTCCCAAAATGATGTCTACAAAAGAGTGTAACCCTAATCTTACATGTGGTAGTGGATCGGTGATTTTTGTTTCATTTACTTTGACGTCCGTCTGGAGTAACTATCAACCATATTTCTAAGATTTTCAAATAACACACTAGATTTTCACTTCGTTAGGATTTCAACTTTAACTTCGACCTCGACCTTTCTAGCTCATTGACGTATAACATTGGCTTGGAAGATGATATGTTTCATCAAGGCCAACTCCTTTCTCTGTCACATTTTCCATACAATAAATCGAAATCATTCCTGGAAAATGTGCTTAATTAAATGACAAGGTGCGATCATGGAGAATGGATTCGCAAACAGAGAGTTATTACTCATCCTCTCACGAAAATCTACAGCAACATAATTTAATGACTACGAGCAACAATTCTTGTACCTCTAAGGTAAAACACAAATCAAATCCTTCTGCTTCGGCCAATAAGGGCATGGTCCCATGGAAGGGGGGATCCTTAAATATCTCAGTGGGTGCTGCTGAGAAAATGTAGTTGACATGAAGAATAGTTGTATGTAAAAAATAAAAAATGATGGGGTATAAGAGCAACAAATGGACATGATTTGGACACCAAAAAATACATCTTTACAATAGGGATGTGAAATAGGATCAATACTGGGAGACGAGGGAGGGTGTGTGTGGTATGCTCTCTTCTAGATCTATAGGCATCCACTTGTACTAGGAAGAGGAGTTTAGGGAACTATTGTGAAACCCTAGGTCACTAAAATCACAAGACATATTTGTGAATATTCTAAAGGGGTGAGGACCGATTGCGTAGTCATAAAGGCAATGTAATGTGGAAATATTTGAAAAAATAAAGAGCGTTTGATAAAAAATGATGAGGTGAATAGTTTTTTGCAATTTCAAACCTTTTAGGGATTTTGAATTGGATTTTTGTAATTTATAATATAAACATAAATTATTAAAAATAATATTGTTAAAAATATATGTTACTATTAGTATTAATATTAATATGGCAAAAAAATATTATTATTATACTTCTTAATATTATATTAATATTTTTATTATCATCACCATCATCGTTGTCATCGAAATCATCATTATAGTTTTTGTAATTTTTTTCAAATCTATAAACCATGGATCCTCTGTTCAACGCCACCACTTGCCAAGCTTGTTGAATGCTCTCTTGATTCATCTTTCCCTTTGATCCACTGATTCCCCTATTTTTCTCTGGAACCTCACCGATTTTCTCACCATAAATTGATCCCTCGACGTTGTTGGAAATCCATCTTTGAACATTTGGAGTGATGAATATAGGTCCCATCGCACTTCTCACCAAACCCTTCTCAGACAGCCCCGCCTCAAGAGATTTTAACATGCCACAAAAATAATCCATCGTGGTGTGAACATGGATTTATGCTAACGTTACAACTGCAGGTCAAAGGGATCCTAATGTGGAGAGAAACTCCATCGGCCTCATTTTCCTCCCATTTGACTACACTGATTCGAAGCAATTCCAATCCCATCTTCTAAGATGCTAGAGCTTCCATTAATGGTGACCACTAGAAGCCCTCCACCACATCAAAATCAATGATATGCACCTTTGTATTTTTTTTAGACAAAAAAACTCCAAAATTCTTTGATTTTTCATAAAATGCACAAACCTTGAGTAACAGTAGAGTTCGTATAACCCCCGAAACATCATAGCAAAAATATCACTACAAATTTCTTTCGTTAACCTGCATGAAAAGCTACCAATCGTGAAGAGCATGATTCTTTGGTCGATGGAGAGAAGAACTTTTTCTTATAATTGATCGTCACCAGTAAACATGGTGTGTTGAGCAATGGATCTGTCAATGGGAGAGTTAAGGGATTCCAATATTTGAATGTTGTGGTTGTCCACCAGGACGTTATTAGCAAAAAGATGGGGAATTTCATTTAAATCAATGATCTCTTGTTCAGTAAGGCAAGAATTTGTTCTTGAAATTAAGACCTCCCAATCAAGAAATAGAGGGACAACATTATGAATGTTGAGAAGTAAGTTGTGAAATGAATCTTGTGTAGGAGTGGAATCCTGTTTCCTAAAAGTAGAATTAAAGGAGATACATTTGGCGAAGTCTTTCCATAGGAAAGCATAGTAGGAGTTTTTGGCATATAGGGGAATGTTCATGATAATAAATAGTTGGCCGAGCTCCCTAGTAAGGATGACAGATCTGTTTCCAAATTAATATGTTTTGGAGTGGGGAAAAACTATACTAAGGCGGAAGTTGATTTATTTAAGGATTTGTTTTAAATAATTTGTGTACCTTCTATTTCGAATTTTTTTTCTTGAGGTATAATGTGAAACAACTCATAAGTTTTAATCATATCAACACTAAGGAAGCTTTCATGTCCTCAATTATATAAGATTTCAATAGCATTATAATATTCAGATTTAAGTATTGCAAATGAAACTAAAAAAATTATAAATAGGTACCATATAGTCTCCCTTGCAACTTTAGCTTGAAATTGCTTCTAAATAGTTTAACCTGATAACAAAATATTTATAATTCTCTTTTTTTTTTCTTTTTGGTTTTCTTTAAATTAAATTATAAATTTTGTCACAACCATGATTTTTTGTTAAATGAAAAATTCCTCTCCTAAAGTCCGATTTGATAATCTTAACAATAATTCATCATCAAAATAAGAATGAATTGATTGTTCATTACAGATCTACAACAATGAATCACAGAGTGTAGTTTTAAATGTTGATCTAAAAAGCATCGATATTGATCATCCATCATCAAATAAAGAAGGAACTGATAGTTAAATATAAACCTAAAATGATGAATCACAGAGTGTAATTTGAAATGTTGATGGAAAATTCATTGATATTGTTTTATCCAGCTACATTCGCTTGATTTCTTAGATGGTGGATGTGCCTTGTTTTTTTACTTATTAACTTAGATCAGTAATTATTTTTTACCAAGAATAGTGGAAATGATTCATCTACCAGTTCTAATATGAATGGTAGTATTTAGTTTTGATTGAAGATTTACTGTGTATTTTAATGGGTGGATCGCAGGGAGATTCAAGTGAACACAACTCCATGGTAAAGGAAAGGCAAAGCATGGATGTTGTTATTTCAATTTTATGGGTCTCTCAAGTTTCAAATTAGCATTTGATGGTTCAACATTTATTTGGGTTAGTTCAAGAAATAATGTTTTGGGGGATCTCCAATTTCAAAAACAATGTTTTTTTTATTTGGGTCAATTCCATGCACAAATCAAAGGCGACCATACATTGCCATAGAGTATTGGAAACCATACTTGTTCTTTGGCTAGAGGGTATGAGGAGGAAAGTCGGTCTAAAACTCAAATGAAAACAAGGTGTACAAGGAGGATTGTTTCTCTGAAAATTGATTATTTCTAGATGTTTGAATCTACAAATGTAAACTGTTGTATAAATCTCATGAAAATTTAGAACTAGATCAACTACGACTTAACATGTTGCTTTGGGGGGAGACTATGTAGAAAAGTTCCTCTCTTAAAGTCCTATTTGATAATCTTATCGATAATTCATCATCAAAATAAGAATGAATTGATTGTTCATTATAGACATAAAACGATGAATCACGGAGTTTAATTTTAAATGTTGATCTGGAAAAATAAACGATATTGATCATCCATCATCAAATCATGAATGAACAGCTAGTTCAATAGAAACCTAAAATGATGAATCATAGAGTATGATATGAAATTTTGATGTAAAAGTCATTGATATTGTTTTATGTAGCTACATTCACCTAATTTCGTAGATGGTGGATCTACCTTGTTCTTTTACTTGTTAACTTAGATCAATAACCATTTTTTGCCAAGAATATTGGAAATGATTCATCTACCAGTTTTGATATGAACAGTAGTATTTAGTTTTGATTGAAGAGTTATTATGTATTTTAATGGGTGGATCATAGGGAGATTCAAGTGAACACAACTCCATGGTAAAGGTCATGCAAAGCATGGAATTTTTTATTTCAATTGTAGGGGGCTCTAAAGTTTCAAAATAACATTTGATGGTTCAACATTTATTTGAGTTAATTCCAAAAACAATGATTGGGTTGGGGGGTGGGATCTCAAGTTTTATAAATAATATTTTATTTTATTTGGGTCAATTTCATTCACAAATCAAAGGTAACCATATAGAGTAGGAGTAATTGTACACTACCATAAAGCAGTGGCAACCTTACACTTACTTGTTCTTTAGTCAGACGGTATGAGAAGGAAATTCATTCTAAAACCCAAATGAAAACACATTGTACGAGGAGGATTGTTCCTCTGAAAATCTAGTATTTATAGATGTTTGAATCTGCAAATGTCAAGTGTTGTATAAATATCATGAAAATTTAGAACCGGATCAACTACGAATTAACATGTTGCTTTGGGGAGAGAGTGCATGTATACACCAATTTATTATTTATTATTTACGTGACTTTTTCCAAATAAATTATGATTGTTAAAAAATAGAAAAGTCAAAAAGGGAGAAGATATACATAAAAAGTGACTGGAATAATAATGATTAACAACAGTGAAAAGGAAAGGCCGCCGACACAGTTTAAGCTCCACCAACAATATTTTTCAGTTAACTCCTCACCAATAATTTACTTAGAAAATAGCTAAACTTAGTTAATTTACATCTCAACAAGACTCAATAGTGGAACTTACCCTAAAACTTGGACATATACCCTAAAACCAGGACATGTTTGTTCATGCTTTTACACTCTCTGTACATGCATTATAATGCATCTCTGAATAACACGTAAGAATTTATTATCCTTCTATATCCCAAACAATGGTAAAACCACATACCTAGAAACTCAATTATATCTGATCAAAAAAATGGAAAGAATGTAAAATGACTTAAACTAACAAGTTCAGAAGTGATATTTGTTAAAAAACCTTAAACAAAATAAATGACCTAAGTGTAGACTTTTTCTCCATTTATATTGATGTAGGTCATGATATACATTGTTGGTGAATATGTTTCTTGTGAAAGACAAAACATTGTGCTTCAATACAATTGCTTAGCTATAGGATGAAAGATTAGCTTCATTACAACATGTTTTTCTTCCATAAGGCTAGATTTAATAAGTGGATAAATTTTTATATACCGGGACAAATGGGTTGAGAGAGGAATGCAAGCTAACCTCTACACACAGTCCAATAGTTTTCCCCTTCGCACAATTTTTTTAATATATGAAGTACTTTAAATGTTTTCTGATACACTGCCACATCAAGGGCGGCCATACCCACACATGAAAACTCACCTCGTATCCTACTAAAATCCTAAACCCGTTCTGGTAATATCCTTCCGACAAGGCTTCAACTTCGGATTCTCTTTGAAATCCCATTCCTACTCCCACATGGCCAAACTCTCGCCATCTTCTGTCACAAGAAAAAGAGATGATTTCCATGAAATAATCTTGGTATCATGTGGCACAGTAGTGGCTTCCGAAGGAGCATGTGGGCATAAAATTTCCAATTTTCAATCTTCTCTCATGGAAAAACCCATTATGGCAATTGAAAAAAAGGTGGGAATACCAAAAACAAGAAGAAATCCCTGAAAAAGACTATGTTTTACAGCACAGTGATATCCTATACTAGAGCAGGGGCAACCATACACTTTCTACAATTTTGAATATCTTGTTCTTATCTTCATGATGGCTGCATGTACCTACCTCCAATGGAAATTCCATATCCATTCCCAAACACGTGAATGATCCAAAAACATTCATGCATCATCGACCAGTGTATCATGATCGTTGATTGTTATGTCACTTGTCAGAAGGATTCAGGATTTCTAACTTAGAACACACCTTTCGACGTAACTATATCTATAGGAAGTGCTCCTATCTATAATATTAAATGAATTTTTGACTACTATATATATATAATTAGAGTTTGACCTAGTTACATAAGAGACTAGCCAAACTATATAATATAAATATACTACAGTCAGTCACCATATATATATCTATATATTTACGATTTCCCCATCATCCTTGAGTAGAAAGAACTATATAAATTCTCGTCGGTGGGCCTCTTGATTTCCCCCCCTTACTCTCTATTCATATATGATATCTTTGTAGCCTATATATTTCTATTGAAAATGTTTTGCATCTCCTGACACCCATATAAATCTATCTTTATCTATGTGTTTTTGTATCTTAAAGATATGGAGTGACTCATAACTTTGTATACTATTCCATCACCACACACACACCTTTATGTTTTTGTATGTCTATATAATCTACCTCATACATACATACATACATACATACATACATACATACATACATACATACATACATACATACATATATATATATATATATATATAAATCTACATGGGACCAATCTAAAGTATATATATCTACATCCTCATGTATCAAATTTTCCCCCATACATTTGTTGAGTTCTAGATCCCCTGTAAATTCAAGTGGATGAATGGTGGCACCATATGTATATATAGGGGTGGAGTATCTCCTCATCCTATATATACAATCAAGTTTACCTACCCATTATATAATATTACATAGTGATATTATAGAGAGTTTTCACCCAACCTAGTAAATACCCATTTACCCATGGACCCCATCTCAACCTCTAATAATAGAATTAAATTATAAATAGAAATATCTATATAGAATTGAAGTATAGGGTTGTGACTCTACATAGTTATATTATCCTTTGATCTCTCAAGTGTTCATGCAAGATATTTGTCCTTGGTCTATTTTATCATTTAGAGATTGTAGTGACCTCAAATTTCACTTACTTTTTGTGAATATTATATCTACAATACATTCATGTTTAAGATAGTTATGTGGATAATATCATGCGACTTAGATTAAATTTCTATGAGTTGTTATATATTATTTTTTATAAAATTTATTTTCTAGGATGACATATAGGGTTTGTGAAGATGGATTACTGTTAGAACCATAATGGTCTAAGAGGGGGTGAATCAGTTGTATAAAATATTGATTTAATTTTACATCACATGCATTCAACATCCATATCTAATTATGAACATATTAGGGGTGCAACATTCATTCCAAAGAACATAAGAAATTTATGGTATACATGAACACTACATTTAAGTGGGAAACCCTTAGGAGGAAGAAAAAAATGAAAAATTTCCTTATATTACTCAAATAGAATAATTTTAGGGAAGCACCAAATTCAATAGAAGAACCTACCCCTATTTTAGTAGTGCACCAACCCTATAAGGAGAAACAAAACATGGTTCAGTGATGCACCAATCCCACATGAAGGCTACAACCCCCTAAGATGACTACATAACAACTCATTCATTTAAAAATTCTTGATCACTAAAAATATGTTTTTGGAACAACTACTGGTGATCACAAATTAAAATACTCTCTCTCAAAACCTTTCTAGAGAACACCTTCTCCTTCCTTGATTTCTTATTTTCCATAGCTCTCCATTTTCTTCTTCCTATTTATCATATAATCCCATACTCATCACTCTCTCATGATGGTCATTCAGACCTTTTTAAAATCTGAACCAACCTCCTCAGCCTCTTAAGCTCTCTCTCAAGCAATTAGTTCAAATGAGTCTTTTAAACTTTCCTATATACCTGTTTCTTCCCTCCAAAACACGTAGGTCGACCTTAATAATGAAAATATCAAGAGAAAATAATCAAAACATCAAAAAATAGACCATTTGGGTCCACTATATCATAAATAACTCAAAAAAACTCATTTAGCATATATGAATCCTCAATGCACTAAAACAAGCCATCTCTCCAAATATAAATGAAGAAGACCAAAAAAAATTTAGAAAAGAATGTAACATGCTAAAAAATCATATATAAGATCTCATAAATCACCAGAAAGCATGAAAGAACTTTCAAAAATCAACAAATATGATCAATACAACACAATCTAACTCTCATGAGTTTTCACATTAGAGAGTGGATATGTTTCCTGAACAAGGTTCGGGTTATTAAAGACATTAATTGAAACCTGATTGTCTCTGCATACTTTGGAAATGGAATTTTTTCATTTGTGGATACACAGTACAAATAAGGGTAGTTCATTTATAATTCATTGTTTGAGAAGTTTTAGGTGAGAACTTAAGCAAGATAAAGTTGATTATACCAAATATTTGAGAGACTTTATAAATATTGGAAACCTCATAGACAGAATGCTTCACAATAGCCAACATATTCCTTCAACTAGAATATTTGAATCAATGGAAGCCCAGAGATTTAGATTTTAACACATTCTTCAAGAATTCAACATAAAGGCTCATGTTAAAGATTCAATTAAACGTTATAAATCCCTGGTTCATCACGCCTAAGATACACACATACAATTACAAACAATATTTATTAACGTAAAGAGAGTAAAGTGATTTTAAATTGTTTATTTGCATCACAAGATGAAAGCTCTTCTCATGATGAAATTTCAAATTCCATAATACTAACTCATAGATGAGATCTTGTGTGAATGAGAGATATTTTAACATAAGATTGCAACAAGAACAAAACAAATTATTTGAAAACATTTTGAAAGAAGAGAAAACGCAATTATTCTCATGATCAACACAAATTCATTTCAAGGTTCATGAGATTCATTAGTAGGGGAGAGTTTATTTAACAATCTCGGATCTTGTCAATTTTTGTACACTTGCAACCATCTTGACGTGATTAAGTCCAAAACATAAGAAAACAAAAAGGTTTCTCATACGGTCTCTCGGGAAAATGTTTTTTCTCAAACTTTCTCAGAAAAATCAACCTCCCTTATGTAAGAGTATTCTCATTGCATTTATACAATTTCACTCACTCACTCATCCCAAAATTTCCCCAAAGATTCTAAATCTTGAAGAGAATATTCCTCTCTATTTTTTCCTGGTGGAAACATTGTGAGCCTTTCACATTTACTACTTTCATCAGATATGATTGGGGCACCATGCCATAAATTTTGACATTCTTTTTTATCATTCTTTTATTTTTTCATGCAAGAAATCCCCCTTTTAATAATTCTCAGGTGGCTCCATATGGCTTGATCTGATAAGAAATCATTTTCAACTTTGAGAATACACCCTAAGGAATAGATACCTACATTTGTGCCTCTCAGAAATGAGTGTCCTCACATGGATTATACCACATATCTATGCAACGAGTCTGAGTCGACCAAGTGCAAAGAGGAGCTAGAAAAAACCTCCTCGTGTCTCCTTCATGCAACTGCAAAGGTGAAGTCCAAATTTATGTTCCTCAAATGAGCGTGACCCTCCATGTGTTCAAAACCTGAGAGAGTTGCACCTGTCAGTGAAAATCTGAGCATGGGAAATTCCAACAAAAGATTCCATGTGTTTGTTCAGTGTAACATCAAAGATGAATTCTAGATGCAGGAATGCAAATGAATGCAGGCTCTCCACAATCCTTGGGCCCACGAAATTTGCATCGGATGCTTGAAAAGTCTAAGTATGGGAAGATCCAGCAGAAACCTCCACATGTCTCTTCGGTGCTCTTCCAAAAGTAAAATTCAAGGGTGGGTCTCCAAATAGGCATAGGACCTCCATGTGTCCTGGGCCTAAGAAAGTTTCCTCAGCCATTGAAAAAGTCTCAGTGTAAAGAGGAGCTATTAGAATCCTCCACATGTCTCTTTAGCACACTTTTGATATGGTGCCCAAAAGTGGAGATCCCGAAAAGGTGTGGGCCCTCCACGTGCAAAAGATTTGAGTTGAAGCGGGCCTAGGGGTGCTTTTCACATTTTGTATCATACTATAAAAAAAATCACACATGGAGATATTAGTAGGAATCCTATATAACATATAATCATCAATTATGATAAAATAATCAATTTGGGGTCATGAAAACCTTCAACCAACTCATTAATACTCATACTATGACCATATACACTAAACCATGCTCCAAAACACTCTTGAACACCATGTTACTTCACACAAGCACCATTCATCGGTGTAATACAACATGTTTGGCTTTGACTAACTTCTCATGTGGAACCATATGGTATATAATAACCCTTTTTATCAATTAATTTGATATCAATCGCAACTATGCACAACAACCAACAATATATGCCTTTTTCACTAATGGAAACGACCTTAAGAAAAATTTGTGGCAACCATAAGATGAAACACACATGTATTACCTCTTTTTCATGTTTCACATAAAATTATCCCCCTTTAAAATCTACAAAAAGGATACTATGATGACACAACATGAAAAATGACAACTCCCAATGGTAACAATGTACAAAAATAACTTACTTCACTTGACTCCCCCTTAGATTGTATTTGCACTTGTTGACTTAAAATAAAAATAATAAATGATTCATGATTGGAATATGATTATCATACCAGATCCACATTAAGCTAATATCCATTAATGTTTTCTTTGATCCTGTTAGACTCCTTCTTCTAGAATAAAAACCCAAGTTCTTCTTTCAATACGTGTAATATAATCTTTAGGACCAATGTCCCTAAAACATATCTTTAGTCCATTTTAGTAAAATTTCACCATTTCATATAAGTAACCCAAGCATATAAAATATTTTTGAAGTCTTTTCCCTATCACCATTTTATCATATTCTAACTAATTATGCAATAACTCAAACATATAATGTGATTAGACTCCATGGAAATGGATTAACATGACTCTTATTCCCAAGTGATTACTCAGTATACTCTGCCTACTTTTCTTACTATAACATCAAATTGAGCCAATAATTTTCTCCCCCTTGAATTATACATATAATCATAACTAACTCAGACACACAATATTTCTTGAAATATTATTTACTTTATTCAAATTCAATATAACCCCCTTCATTAAGAAAATATTTAATAAATAGAATACCTAATACTAATTATGTAACAACACTAAATATATACAATGAATTAAATAAAATTACCTAATAAAGATAAATAATTTTAATTTATAACCCTTGTTATAAAAGAAAATATAGAAATACATAGTTGATTCATAATTAATTATGGATTGTGATCAAGTGATGAAGTCATGAATAGAGAAAGGAAATTGTTTCTTCAAAACCCAAAAAATTGCAGGAGTGTCAAAAATGTGAGGATCGAGGAGTGTATGGAGGGTCAGGGCCACCTGGCATAAGATACTTGTTCTTGGCCCCTATGACTACTCAAAATCATAGAAAACTAGTTTTTAATGGTTGAGAGATGTTCACTACCATTTACTTCCTCTCGCTAGTATTTCACACCAATTTCAAACATTTCATGTGTTGTAGCGAAAAAATCAGACACTTTGGATAATTTTATAGTCATGATTACACACTACTTTGCATATGATTCCTATGTAAAAAAGTGCTAATTAACCCATATCTTTGGCCACCTTTATTTGTCGTATTTTTCTCCTTTCAATCTCGCACATTTACTTTCTCAGTTTTCCTTATTATACTTCGTCTTTTATCATCCTGGACACCAACACCTAGCCAGTAGACCAGCACCAGAAGTCATCTTCCCCTTTGGGTGCATGAGCCCCTTTGTTCTTTATTCACATGTTTTAGGTCCTCTCTAACCGTTTGAGGATCTTATCGTTTTAGTATTCAACCTTTTCAGGGTTAATTATAAAATTCAAGAAATGGAATCTTATACATATAAATTTATGTGATCATAATAAAGGACCAAACAAAAATATTAGCTATCACCACATAAGGTTAGATCCATGAATTATCTAAGAGCTTCATTATATCCATATAAGACCATCACAAAGGAAAACATGGCTAGTTATTCTACAAACACTTCATATGAGAGAAGGTAATTGTATTCCATGCATACATCTATTACATTTCTTTACATTTAGATTATTTTCTCGCTATCAAGTGTGACTCGCAAAGGAACCACCTCGGGAATGATTCCATAGACACACACACATAAAAATATATTGGGTCTAGGATATAGTCAAATCCTTAGTCATAAGTTCACCATTATGATAGCTGAATACAATCTGACCCCTCATTCTACATATTTCCTTTTTATGATTTGATGTATATTTTAGGTTCTTTTAAGATCATATTTCGTTTCATGTTTACAATGACCTTGGGGATCTTGGTGCGACCTCGGATAACTAAAGGCCACTCAAGGAAAAAACTATATGACACCTCATAAGAGGTTTTTTTATCTTTTCCATAGACCTAGGTTTTTCATAAATAGGCCTAGGGTGCACCTATCCCTCTCCAGGCACCCCAGTCCATCGAATCTCTCTCGATCTATTTTTTTCTGGGTCTCTGTGTGATGAGAACTCTTCCAACATAGATATTAGTTTGCCAAATCAAGCTAAACAATGAGATCTCCCTGTGAATTCACCCTTACCTTCAATGATAAGTTCATCAATGATCTGAATGAGTTAGCTTAGTATAAATGGATGATCGTCGTTGTCGTAGGCCACATGGTAGCTTGAGGACACACAACGTTGTGTAATAATGATGTGGAAGAAAAGGCACCCCTCTGTTAAAATAATTTCCTGAACGTTTTCAAGGGCCCCTTGCTAGTAAAAATTAGGTTCCACCAATCAGAATACGAGTGTGAAAGAGTGGTGTCAAAAAACAAATTCCTCCTCTTATGTACTTTGCTTCTACCACTTGTCATTTCCATATTGGTCAGTTGACTCTACCGAGCCGAAATTGTGACAAATATTTGACCAACCATAACTTGATCATACGAGCTCCATTTCAAGTGTTCCAGGTACCGTTGGAAAGATCTTATAATTATCTAACACAATGGATTATTTTACGGAGATGTAGGGAACCCCTAAAATCCAAACATGTCCTCTAGATCAGATTATAGACACCATCATCTAGCCTAGACGCCAATGCTTAGGTTCCCTCATCCCCTCTAGGATCCCCTGACCTCCTCGTATCTTTCTTGCATCTTTTGGGTTCATTCTATCCATTGGATGTCTTATTTTCTTGTTTTTAAAGATTTTAGTGGTTAATTACAAAATTTGAATAAGGGATTCATGTAAATATAAATCTATGTGACATTTTTTTATTTTATTTGATAGGGTAAAAATAGGGATCAGCTCTTAGAGGGCAAAGGACATGAAAGATGACATTTTGAAATCTCATAGATAGAAAAAAAAGAGGAACAAGACCAAAAAGGGTTAAATAAGCTTAATCCGAAAACAACAAGGTCCAAAAACCCAACCAATGAGAGAGAAACACATACAACATAACTAAACTAACAAATAGGGACAGTTCGCCAAAAAAACCTTGTAATGATAAGGAGTTGCACCATTAATTCTTATTTTGATTCTTAGAAGGTTTGGCCTCCATGGTCTCAGTATCCTTTTTTTTCTTTAATTTTATCTCTCTTCTGAGGTGGCTTCTCCTCTTATTCTCCCAAAGCATCCTCATATGTGTCTTCCTCTTCATCATCAGAGATGGTGACCCTGGAATATTTTATTTTCCTTTGCTCCTTTTCAACCGCTTCAAAACGAACCCTCATATCCACAATTTTTTTATCTAGACAATTGATTTCCCTCCTAATATTCTTCTGGGACATGCAGATTTGTTTGGTGGCTTCAATTTTGTCGATCATACAATTTTGTAATCATAGAATTCACCTCCTCGATGACTTGAACCACAGGTGTCCAAGTAGTACACTTTTTTCTGTAAGTCCTTGTGACTTTCTTAGCTTCCCAGATTAGTTTTCCTTTACCTTTCAAGGACTCAGCTTTATGACTCTCCGATCATTCCACATTCTTCCCCTCCTCACTTTTGTTTTCACCCAATTTTCCCTTGTGCATCTTAGTAAGACATTCAACCAGAGTGATATCCTTCTCGTCCTACTTGATTTTGACCATGTGTTTATTTGGCACAAGTTTACCATTTTGAAACATAACGAGAATGAGCACCTCATGAATAGGGGTATCCACCTTACCCCACTGAAAATATTTAACAGAGCTAGTCAAAGACATGAAAAAAAAAAGAAAGGGATACTTAACATTTTCTTGTGCCTGAACATGTTTAGGAGAAAAAATTCATGAGTGTAAATATTACAATACTTTCCTTCCAAAGTTAAAATACTTTCATAATGTGAAGGAAAATTTCCCTCCACACACCAAGGATGTAGTACCAAGAAATTCAATTAGTTAAGTAATGCACCATTTCCTTACCAACAAAAAATGTGTTAATTTCATGGTCACATATATTCTTGTCCTTAAAAGTTTGTACGCCATCTATGTTCATACCCAGTAATCTGAGAAATGGGTTTGTCTGAGGTCTCAAAGCTATGCGACCATAAAAAAGGACTAATCTCTAATTATTTACTATCACCACATAAACGTTACATTTAAAGGCATTCTAAGAGCATAAATGTATACATATAGCTATAATTCAACTGAAGATGGAATACATAATTTTTCATACACTTCATAGCAGATGAAGCTCATTTTTCCATGCACATGTCTACTAACATTTTACTACATCTAAATTTTGTTTTTCTATTTAGTGCATGTTGCACAAGCAGCCACCTAGGGCATGGTTTTACAAACACACAAGGGTAGAAATATGTGCATTGTGAAATGTAGTGTAGTGCTCAGATCGTAAGTTCACGTAATCAAATAACAACTGGGGTAAGTATGACTCCCCATTTGTAAATATTATTTATAGGATTTGATGTGTTTTTGGGGTTTTTCAATTGAATATATTGTTGTAGGTTACATGTGTTATTTTAACCCTAATAACAACATAGAGGTGATCAACAATTGAATAATTGCAACACCTTTATGACCCAAATAAATTAAGAACCCGAGGACCTACAAAGAAACTAGTGGTTAGATCAAGTTAACAGAGCCTTGCTGGAGTAGGCATTTACCTTAGCTGATGTTCACCTATGCACTATATTTTCCCCATTTATTTTATCCTCACCCACTTATGTGTGTCTATATTTATTTTTTATTATTTACAAATTAGGGAGATATTATCTACTTATTATGACTAGTTCTTTCGTAAATCTATGGTCTTGACTAATTATCTCCTTGATTAATGGCTTGATATATGACCTTTACTGATTCTTTGATTGATCTTCTTTGCCTACATAAACAAGGGTCCATTCTCATTGTATTTTATTGAGTTCCATAGTTATATCTGATATTGTTGTTCATTTTTTTTCAAAGGTTTTATTAAATTTATTCTAAAAAATTACTTTCATATTATTGAATGTGGTGTTTAATTATCATAGGAGTTATTTGTATCAGAGCTCAAGATTGTTGTTTACATCCATCTATAAATTTTATTTTGCAAACAAGGTTTTTTGTAGATTCATATATTTGGTATTTGTTTGTATTTTTTTATTGGGTTCCTTTTTATGTGAAAAAGATCCTTCCATTGCATTCGAAAGGTGTCAAAACCCTTCGAATGACTGTAAAATTGGATACTTTTGGAGGAATTAATTTTTCTGATATTTTTGTTCTTGTAGATCCATTTTAGAATTTGTGTTAGTGTGGAACAAGACCTAGAAAAATGGTTTCTGGGTTTTTCTTATTTTTCAAGATAATAATTGGGTTTTTTTGTTTTTTTCATCACTATTTTTGGTTGGTGTGGAGGAGACATTTTCAGTAGGGATATTTTTCCATGTTTGGTAGGTTACATAAGATACTTTGCAGTGTTTTCAATTTCGGGAAAATACGAACACATTCTAACCCAATGAAATCCTCATCCCCTGGTCATATGGTACATTCTTACTAGTAGGTTCTTTACTCCAACCCCCTTTGATTTTACGTATGATGAAGGAAAGAGCATTTTTTTATTTTTTAGTTGTAACTAAGGTTATATCTTCAAATCGGTAACTCAGATTTAAGTGCCATTTTTTGTAAACATGATTTTTTTCATTCTTGTTACATTGGAATGATTTATTTTAAGAAACACACTATAATTATAAAGTTTATTATTGTAAAATGTACTCAGTTATAAAGTGATAAATGTTGGGTGGGGTCTTGTTGCATTGCTTGGTTGTTACATTTCTTGAGATTTTTTAGAATGGCGTCTTTATCTAGTTCTGCATTAGATCATGTTGACCCATTAACAACACATAATTACCATACATGGAAATACAAAATGGAAACAATCATCAACCAAAAGGATTATGGGCTTTAGCTTCTTCATAACAACCAGAGTTCACAAGAGAATATGAGAAATTTTAGTACCAGTGCAAATTTGATGAGTGTATGGGTTTGATAGGAATTTATGTAAGTGATAGGCTTTTGTTTCATTTCAAAAAATGTGACTCTCCTTTCAGAATATGAGAGGAATTGGGGGGTTTATTTGGTAAGGTTGATCACATGAGAGCCACTCAACTTGAAATTGATATCACCTCTATTAATCCTTAAAATTTTCCATCAATTATAGACTATCGTACAAAGTTCAAGAATTTGTTGACACAATTTAAGGGGAGTGGAAGAGATAAGAAATATGAAGGGTTTTTTTTACATAATTATATACAAATTTAGAGGAACATTCTGAATATTTTCCTCTACATTTTTCTCTAGTCTGGATGCCTTAGGTGACACATTCAAAATTCCTAACTTAGAAACATTTTTTGAAAGACTTGTTAGGTTAGAATCCAAATTGTCTAACCTTGTGTCTTTCGCCTCTCAAAAGGAATTAGTTTCATCTAATGCTAATGGAAAGGGAAAACTAAAAAATAAAACTATATATACCCCTTCTCCATCTCAAAGTTATCCTAAACCAAAAGAAAACAACTCTAAACCCAACAAGTCTTACAAATATAAGAATATGTCTAGCCTTTGATGTTGTTTTTGTGTGGGTATTGGTCATGAAGAACATAGGTTTTATAAGTGAATGCAAGCCTTATAGGAAACAATAAAAAAACACAAAATTTCTATCTCCACCCCACCTTGATCTAATTAGTATGGAAAAAAACTTAATGTTTTTGGTAGATCTCAGTCACCACTTGGATATACTTGGCCTATACATTTTGGTGCTTCTCATCACATAACTTCTTCCAAATATTTTTTTGTTGAGGGTCGAGATTCTTCCTTTCTTACTGTTAAAGGAAAATGTTACATACACCTTGTGAGTGGAAGTATTCATGATGCACTATATGATCCTAACATCACTACAAATTTGATCTATATATATCAAATTTTTCATTCTAGTCAACGAAAAACATTGCAGTTTACACCACATGGGGTAGAAGTATGAAATTTATTGGAGCATCATTAACTTTTTTCTTAAGGTATTTTTTATCACGACTATAGACTATATTAGTTTCATGGTTTTGATGACACTTCCTCTATAAGGACAAGATTGTTTTCTCATCAAAATTTATAGAGTAAGATTTGGCATGAAAGATTTTGTCATCTCAATTAAATATATTTGAAGGATTTGAGAACTCATTATATGGTTTATGGTATTCCTAAAATTTCTTTTCTTGAGGGATTTTTCCCTTGAAGCACATTAGGGAAATAACATCGATATCCATTTCCTAATAATTTTTCCAGGAGAGCTTCTTCACTACTTGAGCTTGTGGATAATGACTCGATGGTTTTTATACCCCTCTTTACATGGACCTAATTATGTACTTACCTTTATTGATAATTTCTTGAGGTTTACTTGGGTTTATTTTATTAACTACAAAAGTGATGTTATTTCACACTTATTTCACACTTTAAATACTTAAGGGCTTCAGTTGAGAAATAAATAGTTAACTGCATGATGGATTCCAGAGATTTACCTCCTTTATACTATGTATAAGTATTTAATTGTTCTAACTACATTAAGAATTAGACACCACATAGAGCACTTGATTATTTGAATCCAGAGGAATATTGGTCAAAAACTAATCCCGATGTCTCGTTATTTCGAGTCTTTGGGAGCCATGCTTGGGCCTTTATGTGAAAGAAGAAAAATAAATCCTTGGATAAGAAGAGAAAACCATTGATCTTTATAGGGTATTGTGACGACATGAGATCTTATTGGATTAAATATCTTGATACTTATGAGGTTATTTTCAGAACACATGTTCAATTTGATGAGTGCTTCCCACCTCTTGATTCTTCATCTTCTTGCATGCCTAATTTTTCTTCTTTATCTCATCTTGAGGATCTTATATTTGAGGAGGTTGATGAGGAGGTTATAGATGTCATTGAGGATCCTATTATGACTGATGTTGTCACTATGTCTAAGTGGGATCATACTACAAAATTCTGAGGCATCACACTTCATACAAGATCTTCCACCCATTAGGCATCATCACACATATTTTACAGGTTCATGAATTTTGAGTCAAGAAGTTTATTAGGATCCACAATATTTTTCATAGGATCACGGGATATAGGAGTGGGATAATGCGATGATACGTAATTATTCTTCTTTGATGAAGTATGATACTTGGGATTTTCTATATCTTCCTAAAGGAGAAAATATGGTTAGGTGTAAGTGGGTATACCAAACGAAATATGCAACTGATGGGTCCATTGACAGTTATAAGGCTCATCTTATTGCAAATGGTTTTTCACCAGTTGAAGTTCTTGATCACTCTAACAATTTTTCACCCATTACTACGATGTATTCTATATGCCTTGTACTTTTTATTGCTACAACACATGTGTGGCCCATATACCAGATGGACATGAATATTTCCTTCTTACAAGGGGATTTACAAGAGGAAACATAAATGCAACAACCTGCTAGATTTTTTTAGGATTCTTCTCTTGTTTGTGGACTTCAAAATCTCTCTATGGTCTCAAATAGGTCTCTCGGGATTTGTATGAGAAGATCGATTCTTTTCTTCTATCTATTATTTTGTTCATTAACACTTTGATCATATAGTATATATCTAGCATGTTGGTGAGTATATTATGATACTTGTATTGTATGTTGATGATTTGTTACTTACTGGAAACTCTTCTTCCCATATTTAGAGTATTGAGTGGGATCTTTCTACATAGTTTGACATGACATATATCATGTTATTACATTATTTCCTTTGATTGCATATTTCTCAGAATGATATAGGGATTAATTTGTGTTAGAACAATTATATCCATGACCTTCTTCAGTGCTTTGATATGGGTGATTGCAAGACGATTCCATCTACTTTTCATTCTAAGGTTACTCTTACTTTAACTTGTACCACTCCACTTTGTGATCTGACATTTAATAGGAAGTTATTTGGAAGTATCATGTACTTGACCCATATACGCCTTGATATTTCATTTACAGTAAGGCTTATATCTTGGTTTGAACATTATCCTCATAGTAATCACTAGCAGGATGCAAAAAGCATTTTGCACTATTTATAGGGCAATTCCCACTTTGGACTACACTACGCTAGGGTTTCTACTTAGGTGGTTGGATATAAAGATTTATATTGGATAGGGTATATTGATGAGAGGTGTTCCACTTATTTCTTTATTTTTTTTCTTTGTTTTTATCCAATTACTTGGGCGTGATAAAAGTAACAGTCTATTGTACTTTCATCTTCAGAGGTAGAGTATAGGATAACAATTACAACAATTTAGAAGATTATTTAGCTTCAATAGTTATTAAAAGAGTTTGGATTACCACATAATTTAGCAATTATAATTTTTTGTGACAAACAAAGTGTAATTCACATTTCTTGCAACCCTATTAAGAACCCCTGGACCAGGCATATAAAGATACACATACACTTCATTCGTCAGCACATTAAGGATAGATTTATTTTATTATAGTACATTCTAACTTAGTATAAGCTCATAGAAATATTTACGAAGCCTTTTAAATTACCTCACTACCTTTAGTTGTGTGGTATGCTTGGTTATTTGAAAGACATTTTTGGAGGGTGTTCATAAGAACATCATCCTTCTTCTTCTTTGTCTTTCCTTCTACCAGGATTCTTTCCTACACTTTGTTCAATATTTCTTCATATATATATTTTTCATGAGTACCATAATCAGGGCCCAGTTGTCTAGACACATACTATGGATATGCCACTAGTTATTATGGCTCCATAGCTTCACTTGAGGGTGGGTGTTAGAGCTAGGTATCTACATTAGCTCATGTTTACCTAGGTACTTTATTTACCTCATGTATTTATCCTCACCCACTTATATGTGTGGATATTTCTTTTTTATTATTTAGATAATAGCGAGATATTATCTAGTTGTTATGACTAGTTTTTTTCCTAAATATATGTTCTTGACAAGTTCTTTGATAACTAGTTATTTCATTGATTTATGGCTTGATCTACGATCTTGATTGGTTCTGAGATAGATCTTCCTTGGCTATATAAACAATGTCCATTATCATTGTATTTCATTGAGTTCTATAATTATATATGATATTTTTTGGTCATTTGTTTACAAAAGATTTAATTACAGTTATTATGATGAATTAGTTTTATCTTATGTAGCGTGGTTTTTAATTAGCATATGAGTTATTTGTGGCTTGGTATGATATGGGTATCATTCCTTTTAAGCTTATACACTTATGACCTTCCATAGGCACTTGTGTCCAACCTCATTCGAAATTCACATAACTTTTTTGGTGTGTGTCTCCATATTCTACACTCTTCTTTCATCATTTTTTCTATCTCTGTACACTCTGGAATTTATTATGAATCATCTAATTCATTTTTCCTCCCTATAGTACTTAGGGTTTTACCATTATCTTAGTTATTACTTCGGTCTCTTTCTATACTTTACTGTATTATCTATTCCATGTGGCTCTCAAATATCCTTATAGGGTTTTACAAATTTAAATATTTGTTAAATTACGTGACTATTTTTCTCACCTACGTGAACGTCATATAGAAATATTACAAAACATAAGGATGTATTTTTCCTGTAGATATACCAATATGCCTCACATTGATCCTAAAATATTCTCTCATAATATCATCACTTATACTAATGCCATACATGTTGGGAAAAGGATAACAAACATCCCCCCGAAAATAAATTATTTAATTTCACAAAGAATTCATCAATCTCTTAGATGTGAAATTAATTCGTACGTTAGAATATTCCAAATGGGTTTCCAATGTCATCCCATTTGAAAGCAGTATATCTTTTCCATTTATAATTGCATTTACTTTAGAAACCTCAACCTTATTTTTCATAAATATAACTTCTTATTACCATCCATAAATGCCATTGTGATGCCACAAAAGCACACAAAAGTGTTACCTCTTTTGGACTTGGTTTGCATGTTATAATCAAATCTAGATTTCTCTAAAAGAATTTTAGTGCAACATATTAGTGCACCATGAGCCAAATATTTCTTGATATCATACATAAAGTCATTAAAATATATGTTGATGATCTACCAATCATAATCTTGATGGACTAATTATCACACTCTTGAGTTATACATTTCCATAGGACGTCAAACAAAAATACAAGAGTACACCTTAATCGCTAGAAAAATGCAATTTTTGGGTGACATGAGGAAATATACTAGGATTCCTAGTATCTAAGTGTGGTATTGATGACATAAAAAAAATTACAACTATTTTGTACATGCCACAATCATCCTCTCATAGAATACATATGTACTTTCCTTGGAAAACTTTGGGAAATCCAATGATTTTTTCCCAAGTTTACCTATCACACTAACACCATAAACAACTTAGATTTTAAAATATTAAAAAATAAAATAAATCAAGTACTATTAAAAAATATATCGAAAACATGAATCATTATTTATCCTCGATATGACCTTTATAACCTCCTTCACCAGATCGATATTTTCAACTATGTACTCCATCCACTCTGGTGTCTGTTGGTACATGAAGATGAAAAATACAAGGGGGAGGATTTAATTTACTACATTAGTAGAGCTTTACTCAACTATTTTTATCACTCCAAAGTGCACCATGGGCTAACAAGTGCAATTAACTCATCACTTCGGTTGATACAATGAGAACTCTTTTAAGATATGGGTGAATCATTTTGAGCTCAGGTTGAGGAGAACCTATAGAGGTGGGATGGTTCCCTAGATCAATCACCTAAACTAGTTATCTGGTAGGGTTGAGGCAGGAGAAACAAAAAAAAAAAACTGAAATCATGTAAAATAGGTGATACACTAACATTTTGGAGACATATGGCTAGACAGAACACACTATTTGACACTTTAAAACCTATAATGCTCACTTCAATTGTTGTTTTGATTTCATTTGACACTTCACAAAATGCATGCATAATTTTGGAGTCTAGCACGAGAGGGAAGATATGAGTCTTTTCGACACCCAAGATGATAAAACAAACTATATTTTTACTTAAAATGATCTATAAAAGCTTCACAATAACTCAATGGAAGTATTTCAAGAGTTCATTAGAATTTTGAGGACAAGAATAACTTCACAAACACATACCATAAATCTGTTGTAATAGACTTCGTAAAGAAATAAATGGAGGAAAAAAATATTTATTTCATCAAGTAGGTGTTGTAGAACAATATTGAAATAGCCTAGGTAGGAAAAACAATAAACCCCCTTTTAGCTATTAAAAGTAAGGTACATATAGCCAAAATGCAATAAAGTTTTAACTAAACTCACTCTAAAAATAACAATCCCTACGTGATTTCAACTCTAGTTTGTTAAAATGAGACAAATCTAATATTATCCAATCATGCAAAATTTGACCTCTTTTGCGAATAACTAAAATTTCTAATAATAATGAGCTAAAAATCAATGTGCATGGATTTACAAAAGCTAAAAATAGCTTACAGGGTTTCCTCCACTCCTAGTCGACCTATTCAAACTGCTCTATTTACAAAAAAGCTAAGATAATATGTATGAATAATTTTTTAGAAATTAACGTAAAAAAGGGATCCCTTACTTTGGTCTAACATGCAAAAGTTATTACTTGGTTTTTTTTGTCACATATGCATGCATGATTTTATTATAATTCATTTGTTTGACTATTATGGTTAGATGTAACATTACCCCCTCCATTTAAAACTAATAATTTGAACATTACAAACATTAGCCAACATGGTCATCACAAGGGTAATCAAAGTAAATTCATTGCGTAAAGAAGTTTTTAACCATGGTAAACACCTACAAATATGGTTGAAACCACAAAGTGGGATCATTTTTATCATTGGTTTTATTTTTCTTGTGTGAAGGCTATGGCTAAGGGGAGACTCTGCCATTTTTTACATGGAAACCATTGATTTTCTTTGGAGCTATGTAATTTACTTTTGTGCATCTTTGATCTGCATTTTGTGCCCAAATGTCATCATTATCTAAGGATTTAAAGAGTGGTTATTCTTCAATTTTATGGGATTCCCTAGAGTTTCCTTGCTATTTTTTATGCTTATGGGCTCAACCTTATACCTTTTAACCTGGCTTTTATTAAGTTGGGAATTTCATGGAGCTCAGGCTCTAGATTTTTGTTTAAATTGTTTTGTGTTCTCCATGAATGGATGCCAACCATCTTGAATTTACTAGCCTCAACTTGGCCTTACTATATGGTCAACGCATTTTGTTTTATTGATTTGTGGTTCAGTAATTATACTTGAGGGGGATCAAGTTATCTTGATTATGTATTGGGCTTGCATGTGTATTCTTGTCTTGCTTCAAGATTTATAGGGCTTCTACATTGGTTTTCATAGATCAATCCTAGATGATTTTCTCACTATCTCTATTTCGTGTTATTCAGAATGCTTTTATCCACTACTCAGAAGGATGATTAGACTAGATCCCCACTTATATTCACTTGTTGTTCTACTAGGCTAGTTACTGTGTGATTTGGGTTGCCTTTGTTTTCTTTAAACTCGGTTTCTTTTGGGTAGTTAAAAGTAAATGGGAAGGGTCAAATGTTTTTCCAACTGTCTCTCCATGACCGAATAATCAGCTCAACATTTGTTGTAAACTCTTTTCTATCTCAAAATTTTATTGCATGACTAAACTGAGTTGTGGGTTTTGTATTCTTCTATATTTGAGTTGTGTGTGTTATCCTGTGGGATTTCACTAAGCTCACTTCTATAAGGCTCAACTCGGTGGGTTTGCATTGACTCAATATCTTATTGTTTTATAACTCTGGCTCAACTCTATCTCATTTCTGATTTTGAATTCTTTTTTTGAATTCTCAATTTGGTGGTCATTTTAGTGAGCTTACAACCTTTGAATTTTTATTTCACCCCTACCCTACAACCTTAAGCTTTGTGTTTTATTCAAAATCACCGCCATAAAACACCCAACTCAATCATTTTACCTTTTTTGATTTAGTGAGATATTTCTGTGTGCTCTGATGGGCTTGTTGGTGTTTTATTTTTCTCACTTGATGATGGGTTCAAATTATTTCATGTGGCTCAGCCATGTCTATTTTTGAACGTGTATGATCTCATTGTATAGCTCATTCGTTGTGATCTATGCTTTAGCAATCAAGTTAGCTCGGTGTTTTTCCCACAATATCATCTTGTAGAAATTAGGCACATAAAATAACAACTAATAAAAACAAAATAAACAATTGCCAAATAAAACATATTATTGCAAACTTAGATCAGCACTTCTATGCATGTATTTATTCTTCTCTAGTTCCACAGATTGATCTCAATACAACAATCTCTCTGAATTATTTGATATATCAAAACACTTACAATTGCCTCTAATTAATAGATGGCTTAATCCAACAATAAAACACTCAACTCATAAAATAGAGCTAAAAATCACATTCTTTTGTGAAATACAAAGATTTTGATTTATTTTCTTTATTAGATTTTCCTAAAAAGTAGGAATCTAAAATCAAACTACTTAAAAAATTAAAAGCATGTTACAAAATAAAATCCTTTTTGCATTTCCCGAGGAAAAAATAAAACTATTTTTTTCTAACACTTCCCCTTAATTTTTACCTTCAAAATTTTATTCTTCAAAAGCTAAGTGTGCACTTCCAAATCTCACATATACCTGATCAAAAACTCCCCAACAACTTCTTAAATACTCAAAAAATTCATTTCCCAAAGATTTTGTAAAGATATTAGAAAATTGATCTTTGGATCTACAAAATTCAAGAAAAACTTCCTTATTGTTAACCAAATCGATGATGAAGTGATAACTGATGTTTATGTCCTTTATCCTCTTCTAAAAAACATGATTTTTAGACAATGCTATTGCTGAATTTGTTGTCACAAAAAATCTATGTAGTATCTTCTTGATTGTGACTCAAATGTTTCAAGACTCTTCTCATCCAAACATTCTAACATGCTTCTCATGTCGCTACTAAATACTCTACTTTTTCTGAAGATAGTGTGACTATGGGTTGCTTATTTAATGCCCATGTAAAATGCACCTGTTCCAAAGTGAAATGCATAACCAAATGTGATCTTCCGGTCATTAATACTTCCAACACTGTCACTTTTTGTGTAACCTATGAGTTTTAACTCATCTGAAGTTGAATACAAAATTCCATGGTTCTTAGTTTCGAATACATACCTTAAAATCCATTTTCCAGCTTGCCAATGTGAATCGTTTGGATATTTCATGAACATTGAGATGAGGATCACACCATACATAATATCCGGCCTTTTAGCCATCAAATACATGAGACTTCCAACTAGTCTTTTCAATAATGTTGGATCTACATATGATACACTGTCATCTTTTATTAAGTTCAAACCTAGTGCAATAGGTGTTGGTACTGGCTTGCAATTCAACATGTTAAATCTCTTTAAAACATCACTAGCATACCTTGCTTATGAAATAAAAAATCTAGCTTTTGATTGTTTAACTTCTATGCCCAAAAAATAGTGCATAAGGCCTAGATCTGTCATCTCAAATTATTTATTCATAGATAATTTGAATGAATCTATAGATAGATTTCCAGTGATGATTAAATCATCGACATATAAACAAAGAATCAAAATTTTACCTTGCTCATTGATCTTGATGTATAAGGTATGCTTATTTCTACTCTTGTTGAAATGATTCTTTATTAAATAAGAATCAATCCTCCTGTATGAAGCTCTAGGTGTTTGTTTGAGACTATAGAGATATTTTTTCAACTTGTATACCTTTCCTTTATGACCTTCAATCTCGTAACCTTCTGGCTGACTGTAATAAAATTATTCTTTAAGAAAGCCATTCAAGAATGTTGATTTTACATCCTTATGATAAATAGGGCATTTGTTATGAACTGCAATTGCTGAAATCATTCTTACCATGTCTAAATGTGTTACATTTGTAAATTTCTTGTTGTCATCTAATCCATATTGTTGTGAAAAACCTTTTCCAACCAACCTTGCTTTATGTTGTGCAATAAATCCCCTTTTTAATAATTCTCAGGTGGCTCCATATGGCTTGATCTGACAAGAAATCATTTTGAACTTTGAGAATACACCCTAAGGAATAGATACCTACATTCATGCCTCTAAGAAATGAGTTTCCTCGCATGGATTATACTACATATCTGTGTTGTGAGTCTGAGTTGACCAAGTGCAAAGAGGAGCCAGTAGAAACCTCCTTGTGTCTCCTTTGTGCAACTACAAAGGTGAAGTCCAAAGGTATGTTCCTCAAATGAGTGTGACCCTCCATGTGTTCAAAACCTGAGAGAGTTACACCTTTCAATGAAAATCTGAGCATGGGAAAGTCCAACAAAAGATTCCACATGTTTTTTCAGTGTAACTTCAAAGATGAAGTCTAGAGGCAGGAATTCAAATGAATGCAGGCTCTCCACATTCCTTGGGCCCATGACAGTTGCATTGGATGCTTGAAAAGTATAAGTATGGGAAGATCCAGCAGAAACCTCCACGTGTCTCTTCGGTGCTCTTCCAAAAGTAAAATTCAGGGGTGGGTCCCCAAATAGGCACAGGACCTCCATGTGTCCCTGGCCTAAGAAAGTTTCCTTGGCCATTGAAAAAGTCTCAGTGTAAAGAGGAGCTAGCGAAATCCTCGATGTGTCTCTTTAGCACACTTTTGATATGGTGCCCAAAAGCAGAGATCCCGAAAAGGTGCGGGCCCTCCACGTGGAAAAGATTTGAGTTGAAGTGGGCCTAGGGGTGCTTTTCACATTTTGTATCACTTAAAGAAATTGTGTATTTTTGAATAATTTTTCCCGCCCATCCACTTTTTATATAGGCTTTACATTTGGCTTTCCTGGGTGCCGATGGGGCTGCATGTTACTTTATGACTTTAATTCTTTGCAAAACAAAGTCGATAATCTCAAAATTCCACGGCGACCCACCTCCCCGCTTTCAAATATCGATGTGGGAATTAGTGGGGCCACGCTTCACTTTTATAATTTATTCCTTTTTACTAATAGAGCTCAAAGTTTGAAACACCTTCAGTGACCCTCCTTCCCATAACCGCTTGATTTATGACACGTGTACACTTTTCACGGAAAATGCAAGAAATTTCTCCACCACTTCATATCGTTGAGTAGCCAATTAGAATTAATTGGAGCCACGAGACCAATATGGTATTTTTTACAAACATAAAAAAAGTGACAAGTTCAACAAATAGACCCATCATGCCACATCCAATTAAATAATACCATGTATCCACAGATGTTGCGACAGGATTTAAAGGGGAGATACAATCGTGGAATATGCCGAACAAAAAAAAAAATCCCGCAGAGAGAAGACTGTAAATAATACACAGTGCTCAACATGTTTCATGACCATAGAAATTGATTTGACAATAACAACTTGATAAAACTAAAACTTCAATCATCCACATAGGGAGACAAAAAATATTTCAAACCATGCAAACTAAACTTCTTTTGAACAAACAAGCCGAGATTGAAACAACCACCAATATCGAATTTGACTCAGGGATGGGTACTCCCAGTGAGTGCCACATGAACAACATAACAGACCATGTGCCAAAAATCCATTGGGAAACGAAGTTAAGAACTGACCTCCAAAACAAAGAAACAATAACCAACCTCACAAGAATGAACTGAGAAACCAACAAAAACTGGTCATTAAAGACCATGACAAACTGAAATAGAAAAAACACAAAAAAAAAAAAAAACAAAACCAAAGACTACACACTGTACAATGATGCATACCTCGATTTTGAGAAATCGGTCAAGGAAATGTTTCAATTCCCTTCAATTTTGAGTACAACCAAGCCAAAAAGTCTTGATAATTTTTTAACAACTGGACATATGCATGTTTTTCTTCTCTATCCAAGTTTGTCTACCTAGCCATAATTTTTGAGGTTTATCTTTTATACCTTTACCTAATCTAGAAAAAACACCATCAAACTTCAGAGGTCCAGGGAGAGACTTAAATGCTCGAGATACTTTCACTCATCAATTTTATGCTCCTTAAAATCAGCATAACCCACAAATATTTCGACATCGATGTTTGCTATACAATAATTCATAAGAAGCATTTTTAGGGTCCTCAATGAGATGTAACATTTTATTCTCACCATAAAACTTCGCAAGGTCCCCCTCAATTGGTATGGTTACGTATGACATGTTCATTTATATGCTTCCTCCAACACTAGGTACTCACTTTCTTTTATAATATCATCCCCCACTTGGAAGGACAGTCCATAATAACTACATTCAATGGTTAAGTTTTTTCTTGAAAAAGATGTCAACTACACTACTAATCCCTTGAAATACCAAAAATACTGGCACTTCTCTTGAATCCATAATAGTACATTTCCCAAAAGTTGTTGGGGTACCTTGATATTTTAACTCATTCATGACTTCAAGAGGCATTACATTACATGAGGCTCCTTAATCAAACATGCAATTATGTACTAGCCTATCTTTAATAATCATAGCAGTAGAAAAATGGATCCACATTAATTTGAGATTCAACTAGATAATTTCCCAAATACACCTCAGGTGATTCTCTTGGTTCCTCCAATGCTTGTGGTATTCTCTGATTCTGCAATAATAGGAGGAATTTCTACATTATTAACACTTTTTCCCTGAGCAAATCTTTTCTTCCTTAAATCCCAAATATTTGAATTCCATTTTCCTATGCTCAGGGATCCTAAGTAACTCAAAAATGGGAATAGTAACGTTGATCTGACTCAAGATTTGTGCTATGTCATAAGGAATATATTTGGGTAGGATAGTATTTAGGAGGAAGATTCAAAGTTTCGTATGATAGTATAGGAGTTTTTCAGAGTCTGAACATGCGCAGGAGTACATGTTTTATCTGGGGTGATTAGGCCTTTACTAGATGTATCTTTCTTAGGGGTTTCCTTTGGGACATTGGTAAGAAATGGAACTTTTGGCTTGTTTTGTGGCCCCTCCCCCTTTGAAAACTTTACCTCTTGTGTTATATTCTTTCTCCTAAACAACTACTACATTCATCAATATTTGCATCTCCTCTTTGGAAGGGATCCCTCCATCCTTATTTTTAATCATCAAGGCCCTTAAGTATTCAAAATCATGATTAGGCAGATCAATTTCTTGCACCATATTAATTTTTAAAAGTATTAATAGGAGGATAAGGTAATACTCGGTGAATCCAATCCCAAAATTTTTGAACAGTTCTAGCACTTATTAATTCAGATTGAGGTTTCCCCATATCGTTAGTTTGTAGGGAATTCCATCATGTACACATCATCATACATCTCATTATCATCTAATTCCTCAAATTATTGATCAACATCACATTAGGAGTGTGGTAATAAACACCTATCACACCACTCGATAACATTGGCCTCCTCCACAGTAGTAACCTTTCTAGTCAAAGGATCAAGAACCAATATATTTTTCCTGGGGTTGAGGGTGTCTATTTCCTGACCCCATGGGCCCTTTCCCTTGGTCATCTGGTCTATGATCACCTCTGGGGTGATTTCCAAATCTCTCCTAACCTTGTGGCTTATGTTGACATTTGGAATTTTGTCGTATCCCATTTTCTGTTTTGGCTAGTTTTATAGGATATCTCTTTAACTGCTCCAGCAAATTTTTTTTACCTCTTCCAGATCCACAACCTTCCCTGATTGAGGATTTTCAGGATTAATCAAATTAACACCTTCCCTCTTAGGAGGCTTTCCAACTACCTTAATATTATTCTCAATTTGTAAATCCATAGTGAAGGCTTGCCTCAATGTTCCCAGGTTATTATCTCTTAAGTAATAAGAAGCATTTTTATCAAAATCATCAGAATACTTAATCAAACAGGATTCATCACTTGGCCTTAGAAATATATGTAACCTATTCAAGGTCTTATTAAACCTAGTATTGAAATCATTGATAGATTCATTTGGATTCTTCTTTATATTTTGAAATTCAGAATAAAAGGAACCTAGGGTCTGTCTTGTCCCCATATTGAAATCTAAAGGAATATTTCATCTCAGTCCATGAATCTATTGAAATCTAAATGTCGTTCACTAGTGATGGCATTATTCCCTTGAAATTTTGGCAACCTATTTCTGACATCCTGTGACACCATATTAGGATATCCATCCGTACCTCTGAAATTTTATAGGTCTAAAAGTGTTGACGATAAAAGGAGGTCTAGGTGGAGGTCAGGCCATATTGCCTTGAGGCGGTGAATTTACAGGAGAAACATAATGATAGCGAACAAGGGGTATTTGGAGCACAGGAGTATAACTATCAGAGTAAATATCCTCTAATGACTTAGTTTATTGGAAAACCCAACACTATCAACCTTGGAATAAACATGGGAAAACTGAGAGGCACACTTTTCAGCCACAAATGATGGCTCCTCTCTAGTTGGAGAACTCAAATTTATATAAAGATTACTTGGTTCAAAATCACTTGAACACGTGTATGGTAATCTTCAACCACATATTGATCACCTTTTAGGACTGATATCTCCTTTTTTTGATTCTTGATTTCCAACAGCTTTCCATAATTTTTTTCCTTCTGAAGTTTCTTTTCGTTGTTCTAGAAATAACTTTTTTAGTAGGATCACTAGTGAAGAAATACCTTCTTCCCTCTAGCTTTGCAAATGTTGATGAAAAATATAACTTGACACATGTTAAGACACTAGTAATCATGAATATTTAAATTCAACATAGAGTCGCCACTAAGGATTTTCACCTTAGTTATGCAGATGCACTATAAGTAACTTTTCAAGTGTCTATCAATGCTTAATTTATACAAATCTTAATAGATCCAATATTCCTTTACCCAAAATTTATCACTATTGATGCAAATTTATTGCAATAACCACTAGAAACTGGAAATATTACACGAATGACATTATAATCTTACACAAATCTTACAAATCTCAACAAAGGATGGGATTATAAACGACTTATTTTTACTTAAACCATGTAAGAAGCATTACCAGGGTTGGCATGTGTATGCATTTATAAAAATATTCCCTGACAATGACGCCACTTTGGTATTTTTGCCACACAAAATAGGTCCTGATGTTCAAATAATCCCTGGACACAGTGCCACTTTGGTGTTGTTTCCACACAAATAGGTCCCCGTGTTCAAATAATCATCTAGAATTCAAATAATCCCTGAAAACAATGCCACTTGGGTTTTATTGTCAAATAAATAGGTCCAGGTGTTCAAATAATCCCTAGAAATGGTGCCATTTTGGTGTTTTTTCCACACAAATAGGTCTAGGTGTTCAAATAATCCACGACAACGGCACCACTTTTGCTATTGGTATCATATTTTATTTTCCGTTCAAGGGATGAACAACATCATGAAACTATCAAGATGCTTAGAGAAAGAAAAATCATTATATATTAGTCATTTTATAGCCGGCAAGGGGATACAAACTGACTCTTTTTCACTCAGGCATTGGAGAAATGGATAGCACCTTATTGAGGGTTTCATCTAGCCTCACTACTTTAGGTTGTTCCTACAACCAAGGTGACAAATCATGTTCTGTAACCCGTGTTGGTGACGGATATCAAGAGATCCTTTCCTTTTACCACAATTTTCATGAAAACATTGGGAAAATATGATTAATACAACACAATCTACTCTCACGAGTTGTGGCGACTAAAGAGTGAGGAGATGTTTCCTCGACAAGGTTCGGGTTACTAAAGACAATAATTGAATCCCGAATAATTTCTACATATTTTGGAAGTGTAAATTGTTAAACCTTTGTGGATACACATTACAAACAAGCATAGTTCATGGAGGATTTATCATTTTGAGAAGTTTTTGGTGGGAAGTTAAGACAGAAAGCTTCAAAATAGCTAAAAGTATCCTTGAACTAGAAGATGTGAATCAATGGAAGCATAGAGATGCACAATTTTCACACATTCTTCAATAATTCAACACAAAGGCTCATGTTAAAGACTTAATTAAATGTTAGAAATCCCTGGTTTGTCACGCCTAAGATACACTCATAATCTTACAAACAATATTTATAAACATAATGAGAACAAAGTGATTTTAAATTGTTTATTTGCATCATAAGATGAAATCTCTTCTCATGATTAAATTGTAAATGCCACAATACTAACACACAAATGATATCTTGTGCGATTAAGAGAATTTTTTAACATAATATTACAACATGAACAAGAAAAACTATATGAAAACATTCTTAAAGAAGATCAGCCACATTTATGCTCATGATCAACACAAATTCATTTCAAGGTTCATTAGATTCATTTAGTACGGAATAGTTTATTTAAAAATCTTAGAGCTTGTCAATGGTTGTACACTTACAACCATCTTGACGTGATTAAATCTAAAACACAGGAAAATAAACAGGTTTCTAAGACGGTCCCTCAGGAAAATGGTTTTTCTCAAACTTTATTAGAAAAATTAACCCCCTTATGCAAGAGTATTCTCATTACATTTATACACTTTCACTCGCTCACTCATCCCAAATTTCCCCCCAAAATTCCAAATCTTCAAAGAGAATATTCCTCTCTATTTTAGCCAAGTGGAAACGTTGCGAGCCATTCACTTTTCCTACTTTCATCAGATATGATTGGGGAACCATGCCATAACTTTTGATATTCTTTTTTAATCATTCTTTTATTTACTCGTTCAAGAAATCCACTTTTTAAAAATTCTCAGGTGGCTCCGTAAAGCTTGATCTGACAAGAAATCCTTTTCACCTTTGAGAATACACCTTGAGGAATAGATACCTACATTCGTGTCTCTTGGAAATGAGTTTCGTCACATGGATTATACCACATATTTGCATTGTGAGTCTGAGTTGGCCAAGTGTAAAGAGGAGCTAGCAGAAACCACCATGTGTCTCCTTCGAGTAACTACAAAGGTGAAGTCTAGAGGCAGGTTCCTCAAATGAGCATGGCCCTACACATGTTACGAACACGAGAGAGTTACATCGGTTACTGAAAATTTCAAGTATGGGAAAGTCCAACTGAATCTTCCATGTGTTTTTTTTAGGGAAAATTCCAAGATGAAGTCTAAAGGTGGTAATTTAAATGAGTGCAGGATCTCCATGTTCCCTGGTCCAAAAAATGTTGGCATCAGACGCGTGAAAAGTTTAAGTATGGGAAGATCCAGCAGAAACCTCCACATGTCTCTTCGATGCTCTTTCAAAATTAAAATTCAGGGGCAGGTACCAAAACAGGCGTGGGCCCTCCATGTGTCCCGGGGCCTAAGAAAGTTTCCTTGGACGTTGAAAAAGTATCAATGTAAAGAGGAGCCAGCGGAAAGCCTCCACTTGTCTCTTCGGCACACTTTTGATATGGTGCCCAAAAGCAGAGACCGCAAACAAGCGTAGGACCTCCACGTGGAAAAATATTTGAGTTGAAGAGGGCCTAGGGGTGCTTTTCACATTTTGTATCACTTAAAGAAATTGTGAATTTTCGACAATTTGGCCCACCCATCTTCTTTTGATATAAGCTTTACAGGTGGCTTTTCTAGGCATTGACAGGGTTGCGACTTACTTTATGAATTTCATTCTTTTTCAATGTAAATATGAGAATATCAAAATGCCTTGGCGACCTAGCATCCCCACTTTTAACTCTTGATGTGGGAATTAGTTGGGCCGCACTTGACTTTGTACTCTTTATTCCTTTTTTCATAATAAAGCTTAAAGTTTCAAACACCTCTGACAACCCACCTTCCCAAAACCACTTGATTTATGACACATGTACATATTTTGGGGCCAAACTAAGAAATCGCTTCACCACTTCATATCATTGAGTAGCCAATTACAGTCCATCGGAGCCACGGGACCAATTTGGCATTTTTTTACAAATGTAACAAAAGTGAAAATTTTAGCTAATAGACCCACCGTGATGCATCTAATTAAATATGATCACATATCCACAAATGTTGGGACAAGATTTACAGAGGAGATACAATCATGGAATATGCCCAACAACAAAAAAGTTTCCCAAAGAGAGAGAAGACTATAAATAATATAAAGAGCTCAATGCATTTAATGGCCATAGAAAGTGATTTGACGACAACAACTTGATAGAGATAAAACTTCAATGAACCACACAAGGAGAGAAAAAATATTTCATACCACGTAGACGGAATGTTTTTTAACAGACAGGGGTGAGATTGAAATGAGCACCAACATACCGTAGACTACTCAAAACTACCCCAAAACTAGCTGCAAAATAGTCCTCATAAACAAGGATTACTTTGAACTTTAAAGGAACAACCATCATCTGAAATCATCATAGACATGAGTTAATATTTTCATGCTTCAATAAATTGTAAATTAGTTAATAACAAGCATTTTTACGTGGACCCACATACTATAAAAAAAAATCACACATGGAGATATTAGTAGGAATCCTATATAACATATAATCATCAATTATGATAAAATAATCAATTTGGGGTCATGAAAACCTTCAACCAACTCATTAAGACTCATACTATGACCATATACACTAACCCATGCTCCAGAACACTCTTGAACACCATGTTACTTCACACAAGCACCATTAATCGGTGTAATACAACATGTTTTTCTTTGAATAACTTCTCATGTGGAGCCATATGGTATATACTAACCCTTTTTATCAATTAATTTGATATCAATGACAACTAGACACAACAACCAACAATATATGCCTTTTTCACTAATGGAAACCACCTTAAGAAACATTGGTGGCAACCATAAGACAAAACACACATGTATTACCTCTTTTTCATTGTTTCACATAAAATTATCCCCCTTTAAAATCTACAAAAAAGTATACTATGATGACACAACATGAAAAATGACAACTCTCAATGGCAACAATGTAAAAAATATAACTTACTTGACTTGAATCCCCCTTAGATTTTATTTGCACTTTGTTGACTTTAAAATAACAATAATAAATGATTCATGATTGTAATATGATCACCATACTAAAATAAAATAATTAAGCTAATATCCATTAATGTTTTCTTTGATCCTGTTAGAATCCTTTTTCTAGACAAAAAAACCCAATTTCTTCTTTCAATACTTGTAAAATAATCTTTAGGACCAATGTCCCTAAAACATATCTTTAGTCCATTTTAGTAAAATTTCACCATTTCATATAAGTAACCCAAGCATATAAAATATTTTTGAAGTCTTTTCCCTATCACCATTTTATCATATTCTAACTAATTATGCAATAACTCAAACATATAATGTGATTAGACTCCATGGAAATGGATTAACATGACTATTATTCCTCAAGTGATTACTCAGTATACTCTGCCTACTTTTCTTACTATAACATCAAATTCAGCCAATAATTTTCTCCCCCTTGAATTATACATATAATCATAACTAACTCAGCCACACAAGATTTCTTGAAATATTATTTACTTTATTCAAATTCAATATAACCCCCTTCATTAAGAAAATATTGAATAAATGGAATACCTAATACGAACTATGTAACAAAACTAAATATATACAATGAAGTAAATAAAATTACCTAATAAAGATAAATAATTTTAATCTATAACCCTTGTTATAAAAGAAAATATAGAAATACATAGTTGATTCATAATTAATTATGGATTGTGATCAAGTGATGAACTCGTGAATAAAGAAAGGAAATTGTCTCTTCAAAACCTAAAAATCTACAGGAATGTCAAAAATGTGAGGATCGGGGAGTGTATGGAGGGTCAGGGCCACCTGGCACATGAGACTTGTTCTTGGCCCCTATGACTGCTGAAAATCATAGAAAACTAGTTTTTAATGGTCGAGAGATGTTCACTACCATTCACTTCCTCTCGCTAGTATTTCTCACACCAATTTCAAACATTTCATGTGTTGTAGAGACAAAATCAGACACTTTGGATAATTTTATAGTCATGATTACACACTACTTTGCATATGATTCATATGTAAAAAAGTGCTAATTAACCCATATCTTTGGCCACCTTTATTTGTCATATTTTTCTCCTTTCAATCTCGCACATTTACTTTCTCAGTTTTCCTTATTATACTTCAGATTTTATCATCCTAGACACTAACACCTAGCCAATAGACCAGCACCAGAAGTCATCTTTTCCTTTGGGTAGATGAGCCCCTTTGTTATTTATTCACATGTTTTAGGTCCTCTCTAACCGTTTGAGGATCTTATCGTTTTAGTAGTCAGCCTTTTCGGGGTTAATTATAAAATTCAAGAAAGGGAATCTTATACATATAAATTTATGTGATCATAATAAAGGACCAAACAAAAACATTAGCTATCACCACATAAGGTTAGATCCATCAAGTATCTAAGAGCTTCATTGTATCCATATAAGAGCATCACAAAGGAAAACATGGTTGGTTATTCTACAAACACTTCATATGAAAGAAGGTAATTGTATTCCATGCATACATCTATTACATTTCTTTACATCTAGATTATTTTCTTGCTATCAAGTGTGACTCGTAAAAGACCCACCTAGGGAATGATTCCATAGACACACACACATAAAACTATATTTGGTCTAGGATATAGTCAAATCCTTAGTCATAAGTTCACCATTGTCAAAGTTGAATACAATCTGACCCCTCATTCTACATATTTCCTTTCTATGATTTGATGTCTATTTTAGGTTCTTTTAAGATCATATTTTGTTCCATGTTTACAATGACCTTGGGGATCTTGGTGCGACCTCGGATAACCAAAGGCCACTCAAGGAAAAAACCATATGACACCTCATAGGAGGTTTTTTATCTTTTCCATAGACCTAGGTTTTCAAAAATAGGCCTAGGGTGCCCCTGTCCCTCTCTAGGCACCCTAGTCCATTCAATCTCTCTGCATCTATTATTTTCTTTATCTCTATGTGATGCAAACTCTTCCAACATAAATATTAGTTTGCCAAATCAAGCTAACCAATGAGATCTCCCTGTGAATTCACCCTTACCTTCAATGATAATTTGATCAATGATCTGACTGAGTTATCTTGGTATAAATGGACTATCAACGTTTTCGTAGGCCACATGGTAGCTTGACGACCCACAACGTTTTGTAATAATGATGTGGCAGAAAAGGAACCCCTCTCTGAAAAGAGTTTCCTGAACAAGTCCAAAGGCCCCTTGCTAGTAAAAATTAGGTTCCACCAATCAGAATACGAGTGTGAAATTCCTCCTCTTATGTACTCTACTTCTACCACTTGTCATTTCCATAGTGGTCAATTGACTCTACCGAGCCTGAATTGCGACAAATATTTGACCAACCATAACTTGATCATACGAGCTCCATTTCAAGTGTTCTAGGTACCGTTGGAAAGATCTTATAATTATCTACCAAAATGGATATTTTTAAAGAGATGTAGGGAACCCCTAAAATCCAAAAATTTCCTCTAGTTCATATTATAGAAACCATCACCTATCCTGGACGCCAGTGCCTAGGTTCTTTCATCCCCTCTAGGTTCCCCTCACCTCCTCGTATCTTTCTTGCATCTTTTGGGTCCTTTCTATCCGTTGGATGTCTTATTTTCTTGTTTTTCAAGATTTTAGTTGTTAATTATGAAATTCAAATAAGGGATTCATGTAAATATAAATCTATGTGACCATTTTTATTTTATTAGATAGGGTAAAAATAGGGCTTGGCTCCCAAAGGTCAGGACATGAAAGATGACATTGTGAAATCTCATAGATAGAAAAAAAGGAGGAACAAGACAAAAAAGGGTTAAATAAGCTTAATCCCAAAACAACAAGGTCCAAAAACCCACCCAATGAGAGAAACACATACAACATAACTAAACTAACAAATAGGGACAATTCATCAAAAAACCTTGTAATGATAAGGAGTTGCACCATTAATTCTTATTTTGATTCTTAGAAGGTTTGGCCTCCATGGTCTCAGTATCCTTTTTATTCTTGAATTGTATCTTCTTCTGAGGTGGCTTCTCCTCTTATTCTCCCAAAGCATCCTCCTATGTGTCGTCCTCTTCATCATCAGAGATGGTGACCCTGGAATATTTTATTTTCCTTGCTCCTTTTCAACCGCTTCAAAATGAACCCTCATATCCCAAAATTTTTTATCTAGACAATTGATTTACCTCCTAATATTCTTCTGGGTCATGTATATTTGTTTGGTGGCTTCAATTTTGTCGATCATACAATTTGTAACCATAGAATTCACCTCCTCGATGACCTGAACCAAAGTCTCCAAGTAGTGCACTTTTTTTTGTAAGTCCTCGTGGAATTTCTTAGCATCTGAGATTAGTTTTCCTTTACCTTTTGAGGAATCAGCTTCATGACTCTCTGATCATTCCACATTCTTCCCCTCCTCACTTTTGTTTTCACCAAATTTTCCCTTGTGCATCTTAGTAAGACATTCAACCAGAGTGATATCCTTCTCCTCCTACTTGGTTTTGAGCATGGGTTTATTTGGCACAAGATTACCATTTTGAAACATAAGGAGAATGAGAACCTCATGAATAGGGTTATCCACCATACCACACTGAAAAATATTTAACAAAGCTAGTCAAAGACATGAAAAAAAAAGAAAGGGATACTTAACATTTTCTTGTGCCTGAACATGTTTATGAGAAAAAATTCATGAGTGTAAATATTACAATAATTTCCTTCCAAAGTTAAATACTTCATAATGTGAAGGAAAATGTCCCTCCACACACTAAGGATGTAGTACCGAGAAATTCCATCAGTTAAGTAATGCACCATTTCCTTACCAAAAAAAAGGTGTTAATTTCATGGTCGCATATATTCTTGTCCTTAAAAGTTTGTACGCCATCTATGTTCACACCAGTAATCCGAGAAATGGGTTCCTCTAAGGTCTATAAGCTATGTGACCATAAAAAAGGACCAATCTCTAATTATTTACTATCACCACATAAGGTTGCATTTAAAGGCATTCTAAGAGCATAAAAGAATACATATAGCTATAATTCAATGGAAAATGGAATACATAATTTTTCATACACTTCATAGTAGATGAAGCTCATTTTTCCATGCACACGTCTACTAACATTTACTACATCTAGATTTGGTTTTCTATTCAGTGCATCTTGCACAAGAGCCACCTAGGGCATGGTTTTACAAACACACAAGGGTAGAGATATGTGCATTGTGAAATGTAGTGTAGTTCTCAGATCGTAAGTTTACTTAATCAGATAACAACTGGGGTCAGTATGACTCCCCATTTGTAAATATTATTTTTAGGATTTGATGTGTTTTGTGGTTTTTCAATTGAATATATTGTTGGAGGTTACATGTGTTATTTTAACCCTAATACCAACATAGAGGTGATCAACAACGAATAATTGCAACACCTTTGTGACCCAAACAAATTAAGAACCCGAGGACCTACCAAGAAACTAGTGGTTAGATCAAGTTACCAGAGCCTTGTTCGAGTAGGAATTTACCTTAGCTCATGTTCACCTATGTACTATATTTTCCCCATTTATTTTATCCTCACCCACTTATGTGTGTCTATATTTATTTTTTATTATTCACAAATTAGGGAGATATTATCTAGTTATTATCACTAGTTCTTTCCTAAATCTATGGTCTTGACTAGTATCTCCTTGATTAATGGCTTGATATATGACCTTTACTAGTTCTTCGATTGATCTTCCTTGCCTACATAAACAAGGTCCATTCTCATTGTATTTTATTGAGTTCCATAGTTATATATGATATTGTTGTTCTTTTTTTTGCAAAGATTTTATTAAATTTATTTTGAAAAATTAATTTCATCTTATTGAATGTGGTGTTTAATTATCATATGAGTTATTTGTATCAGATCTCAAGATTGTTGTTTACATCCGTCTATAAATTTTATTTTGCAAACAAGGTTTTTTGTAGATTCATATATTTGGTATTTGTTTGTATTTTTTTATAGGGTTCCATTTTATGTGAAAAAGATCCTTCCATTACATTCGAAAGGTGTCAAAACCCTTAGAATGACTGTAAAATTGGATATTCTTGTCATTGTCACATATATTCTTGTCCTTAAAAGTTTGTACGCCATCTATGTTCATACCAGTAATCTGAGAAATGGGTTCTTCTGAGGTCTCAAAGCTATGTGACCATAAAAAAGGACTAATCGTTAATTATTTACTATCACCACATAACATTACATTTAAAGGCATTCTAAGAGCATAAATGTATACATATAGCTATAATTCAATGGAATATGGAATACATAATTTTTCATACACTTCATAGCAGATGAAGCTCATTTTTCCATGCACACGTCTACTAACATTTACTACATCTAAATTTTGTTTTCTATTTAGTGCATGTTGCACAAGAGCCACCTAGGGCATGGTTTTACAAACACACAAGGGTAGAAATATGTGCATTGTGAAATGTAGTGTAGTGCTCAGATCGTAAGTTCACGTAATCAGATAACAACTGGGGTAAGTATGACTCCCCATTTTTAAATATTATTTATAGGATTTAATGTGTTTTGGGGTTTTTCAATTGAATATATTGTTGTAGGTTACATGTGTTATTTTAACCCTAAGACCAACATAGAGGTGATCAACAATGAATAATTGCAACACCTTTGTGACCCAAATAAATTAAGAACCCGAGGACCTACAAATAAACTAGTGGTTAGATCAAGTTAACAGAGCCTTGCTGGAGTAGGCATTTACCTTAGCGGATGTTCACCTATGTACTATATTTTCCCCATTTATTTTATCCTCACCCAAGTATGTGTGTCTATATTTATTTTTTATTATTTACAAATTAGGGAGATATTATCTAGTTATTATGACTAGTTATTTCCTAAATCTATGGTCTTGACTAATTATCTCCTTGATTAATGGCTTGATATACGACCTTTACTGGTTCTTTGATTGATCTTCTTTGCCTACATAAACAAGGTCCATTCTCATCGTATTTTATTGAGTTCCATAGTTATCTATGATATTGTTGTTCATTTTTTTGCAAAGGTTTTATTAAATTTACATTCATCTTATTGAATGTGGTGTTTAATTATCATATGAGTTATTTGTATCAGATCTCAAGATTGTTTTTTTTTTAATATTGGTAAATAGTTTTTTGAAAGGGACTATACCCTTGTGTACAAAAGGAGGCCTAAAAGCCTGAATAAGAGAGAGGAGCAGAGAAGCTGTATCAAAGCACAAAAGTTACAGCAAAGAACACCGAAGCCTAGAAACAGCAACACAAACGAGACTTAACAGCAAAACAACGGCAACAAAACAGCAAGCCTACAGCCAAGAAGCAGTAGTAAAACTGGACTACTTCTTGGCCGCTTGATCAATACTCATCTTTACTTTTTTCCAAGCATGATACATACCCAGCGTGGTCATATGAGCAGCATCCGTCTTATCGAGCTCCTCTCTGGTTCTTTTACTCTCTTTCTCATTTCCCCAAAGAGTAATCGGGACACCGCTGAGATGCGAAACACTTCTTGCATGACCTTCGATGAATTCCTCTATGGCCCTGAATGCTGCAATATTATACTCATGCCTAGTCTTCGTTTTCTCAAGGCGGGAGTCTAGGGAGGTCAGTTTTTTGTATATTTCATCAAGCTGGCTATTACCAATGCTCCCTTCTCCCTCAATGCTTTTTTTGCCTTTTTGCTTAGCAAGATTTTTTACCTCATCCTTCAGCAATTTAAGCTCAGCCTCTAAGGCCTCCAATCTTCTAGAAGGGTTATCCGTTGGTGCCGCCTGGGGACTGGCACTACTAATGTTCAGCAGATCACGAGCAATGTCATCCAAAGGTTCATCCCCCTCAGCAGTAGACTCAAGGTTGAGTCTCCTAGAAGCCCTGGTGACACGTTTAGAAGTAGAGACAGTGTGGGTGGCAGGGGCAGCAGCAGGAGGAAAAGAAGGAGAAGCATGAGCAGCCTGCATGGGGGCATCAGCACCGGAGGCGGGGGCAGCAGCAGGGACAGCAGGGGAGACAGGACTGGCAGCAATGGAGCCCAACAAAGCCAGGCCGGGAGAGGAAGGGAGACCGGGGAATTTGATAAGGCAGTGCTTGTGAATAAGCAGAATAAGCCCTTGGTGAAGGGGAACCGCCCGGGTATGCTTCTGGAACTCCAAAATGGAGCGCTCAAGAGAGTTTAACAGATAGTGGGGGAAGCAAACCAACCTACTCCTACGAAAGTGATTCAAAAAGACAAGGTGCTTGGCAGGGACAGTAACAAACCTGCCTTCCAAGGATATGTAGTGAATCATCATGCGGGTGACTTCATCATACGGAGAAGGAATTGAATTAACAAGCAGATCCGCGGTGTTGAATATAAGCTTCTCCTCCTCCTCCACAAATCTTCTCTCTTCAGCCTCTTTGATAACCCTCTTGTTGAAGAAGCGGTATCCTTCCAAGCTGAGGCCAGTCGCTTCAGCTATGAGTTCGTCATTAATAAGAATCTTCTGCCCTCCATAGTCGACCATCCTCTCATTCCACTCCTTGGCAAAGCGAACAGAGATGCTTTGATCATGCCCTTGCACTCTCTCCACAAAGTTGGTGAATCCGCCAATACTAAGAATGTTCCAGAGCTCAGTGTTATCTTTCCAGTCAGGGTCTGCACACGGCTCAATCTGGCAGGGAGGCCCTCCCATCTTCACAAGGATGTGCTGGTTACAACAATTTTCAAAATACCTTTGGGCGTTGAGAGTGGTTTGTTTCTCACCGTTGCGGGTCGCATAAAAATGGGAACTGTAGCCGTTGGTCCTCCCACGAACGGCTGTAGGATTGCCGATCTGAGTCTGCGTGAAGTTGCGCGTGAAAACCCTTATCCTGTCAGCTTTCACCTTGTAGTTATCTTCGGTTTTCGTGGAGCTTGGCAATCGAATATCAACAGCTATTGTACTTCCCGCGTGCGCTGTTTTTAAATTTAGACAACTCCACTTGAAGTTCCTAAACAAAATCTTGCTATCATTTGGAGTAGATATCATATGCCACGCCAAATAAACTAAAACAGCACCTGTGGAAGAATTTATGGATTTCCTCCAAAGATTAAAGCATATCTTTAGAGATTGTTTGCGTGTGAAGGTCCGCATGTATGCTGTTGTGAAGCTGATTAGGGATACTATCATTATCCCAAATAGTGAAATTTAAATTAATGCCATAATTGGCCATTGCATCGGCCAGCTTGTTTCCTTCCCTGTAAGTATGTATGATTCTGATGCTGTTGAAGGTATGACTGATGCTTATGGACTCAGAGATAAAATCTTTGATATTCCAGCTAGGAGAAGAGGACTGATTAAGCAGATTAATAATATTAAGGGAGTCCCCTTCAACAATGAGGTTCTGGATATTTTGGGCCCGAGCAACTCTCAAACCCCAGAGAACAGATAAAGCTTCTGCAAAATGATTGGTTTGGATTCCCATTTTTCCAGCATATGCAACAATCAAATTACCTTTATGGTCCCGTATTGCTCCTCCTCCAGCTGTTGTTCCAGGGTTCCCCTTAGAGGCACCATCAAAGTTCAGCTTGAACCAATTGGATTCAGGGGGATGCCATTTGACCAAAGATCTATCCACACTATTCCCGGGGTTGCTCCAATATCCGATCTGCCAATTTGATAAGATGTGCTTTTCATTTTCAGGGTAACAATTGTTCTTAGGAGGTTTAAATCTGGCCATGTCCTCTTTGATGCCTTGGGAGATCTTGCCAGTAGTGAGTTTAAAATTCTGCTTCTTATTTCTAAAAACTATATTATTTCTATCCTTCCAGATCCTCCAAATTAAATGCGGGATGGCTAATTTCCAGATTCTTTTGATAGCACAATGTCTGAATGGTGGGTTCCATTGGTTCCACAGCTGAGTAAGATCCTCCGGCATCACCCAGAGAGCTTCAAATTTGGAAAGGACAAAGTTCCAAACTCTAAAGGCATAATCACAGTGTATGAACAGATGTCTAATGTCTTCATAGCTATTCCTACAAAGGTGGCACCAATTGGGAATGATAAATCCTCTTTTCATCAAATTGTCAGTGGTGAGAATTTTACCTCTGATGGCCAGCCAAAGAAAAAAATTTATTTTGGGGGTTAACTCAGGCATCCAGATCAAGTTCCAGTTAAAGTCTGATTGGTTACTGTGGAAAAGACTGGTATAGCTAGATTTGACTGAGTATTTACCCTCGTGTGAATTGCTCCAGATCAGCTCATCCTTGGAATCCAGCTGACACAAAGGGAAGAGATCCAAAAGGTCTTGGAGGGAGGAAATAGTCTGTTTCAGTTCAATACTCTCCATAGTAAGTCTTTTCCAATTCTTGTTGGTGCCATTTCCATCAATGTAGTCCTTGACTTTAGTTCCATATTTTCTTATAAGACTGTCCTTAGCAGTCCCAAATCTCTCCAAGAGATTATCATTGGACCAGTTATCCTCCCAGAAGTTAATGTCGCTGCCATCCCCAATTTTCCATTTGCTTCCCTTCTTAATGAAGTTTCTACTCTTAACCAGATTATTCCAAAAAATGGAACCATTGGGGAGTTGCTCATCATGCAGATAGGAGTAAATAGCTTGCTGATTCAAGTATTTTGTTTTAATGACATCAATCCAGGGTTGTTTCTCAGAAAGCAATCTCCAGCCCATCTTAGCAATGAGTGCCTCATTCATTTTCTCAATATTTTTTATTCCCAGCCCTCCCCTAGATTTAGGGGTGCAGACTTTATCCCAGGCCACAAGGTGAAATCTGAACTTTTCTTCCATGCCTTGCCATAAAATTTTTTTCTGAATCCTTTCAATTTTCTCTCTGAAGGAGGAAGGAATTTTGAATAGTGACATGATATATATGGGCAAACTTTGGAGTGTGCTTTTAATGAGAAGGCACTTACCAGCACTAGAGAGAGTGGTCCCTTTCCAACCGGCCATTTTTTTCTGAAATCTCGTCAATAAATCATCCCACACCGTGTGAGAGACTTTCTTCGTGCCAAGAGGGAGGCCTAAGTACGTTGCTGGAAGAGTACCAATTTTACAGCCCAGAATTTTAGCAATCTTGAGTTGTCTTTCCCCAGGGGTGTTAAAGAAAAAAAGGATGCTTTTGTCGTAATTGATCTCTTGCCCGGAAGCAGATTCATAAAGCTGCAGAAGAGCCTTGATAGCTTTAGCTTCAACCACTGAGGCCAGAAGAAGAAGGATAGTGTCGTCTGCAAACTGTTGATGAGAGACAGCTTGGCTGAGAGAAGTGGGTTTAGAACCATTTAAAAGGCCGTCTTCCACCGCTCTGCTAATTGTTCTACTAAGGCTGTCAGCCAAAAGGATGAAGAGAAGGGGGGAGATGGGGTCTCCCTGCCTTAGACCTCTGCTGCTGGTGAAGAATCCCACAGGCTCTCCATTAACAACCACAGAGAACCTGGCTGTAGATATACATGATTTAACAATTTTTCTAAACTTTTCTGTGAACCCAAATTTAGATAGAATCCTGTCAAGGAAGACCCAAGAAACTTTGTCAAAGGCTTTATTCATGTCGAGCTTAAGGATCATGTTTGCCTTTTTGTTATTTTCCATAGAATGCATAGTTTCGTGTACCATAATCACACCGTCTTGTATTATCCTGCCTTTAATGAAGCCACTCTGCTGCTTTGAGATGAGATCCTTCATTATGAGCTGCAGCCTAGAAGCAATAATTTTGGTGAAGATTCAAAAAATAGCATTAACCAGACTGATGGGTCTGAAATCCTTGAAATCTTTTGCATTCATTTTCTTAGGTGCCAGCACAATGTGTGTGTTATTGAGTTCTTTTAGAAGATTTCCCGATCTAAAAAATTCATTAACCGCTTTGAGAAAATCCTCCGAGCATATTTCCCAGAATTTCTGAAAAAAATTAATGGAGAATCCATCCGGTCCAGGAGCCTTATCCCCCTCAAGAGAAAAAACAGCCTTTTTTAGCTCATCGAGCGCGACCGCTTTAGTGATATCTCTGAATTTCTGGTCTTCAATATCATTCTGGGGGATTGCCTCTAGCATGAAGGAAATAGCTTCCAGATTGCTGACATTACTCTCTCTAAGAAGATTTTTGTAGAATTCAAGTGCTTGCTTCTTAATGCTGTTTGGATTTTTAGTAATACTTCCGTTGCTTTTAGAAACCTCTAATATCCTATTACTGGCTCTGTGCTTTAGAGTGGTCATGTGAAAGAACTTTGTATTCCTGTCCCCCTCTTTAAGCCAGATAGCCCTTGATTTAAGGCGCCAAAAGGATTCTTCTCTACTGCATATCGTGTGTAACTCAGAAAGAATTCTCTTTTCATTTACTTCATCTTCAACTGATCTCCCCATAGTATCCATTTTTAACTCAAGATCCTGAAGCTTCTATTTTAATTCTTTCTTTTTTCCGAAGATGTTTCCAAAAACATTTTTGTTCCAAAGTTTGACTTGTTTTTTGACATTTTTGAGTTTTTGGACCAATCTGTACTGGGCAGTGCCTTCCCCATTCCAATCCCACCATTCCTTTATTCTATCATAGATATCAACGTGCTCCATCCACATTTTTTCAAATTTGAATGAGCTTCTTGCAGGTTTGGTCCAATTTAGAAAGCTTAAAGCAATCGGATTATGATCCGATCCAATTCTGGGCAGGGAAGAGAGGTAAAAGTCTTGGCTAAGAATCCAGTTTGCCAAGATAAGAGCCCTGTCCAGTCTCACCTGAATGAGCCCCTTTCCCATCCTTCTATTATTCCAAGTATACTTATTACCATGCAGATCCACATCAATGAGGTTTTGTTCAGTGATAAAATCAGCAAAATCCTCCATACCATTAGAGAAGGTGGGGGTTCCCCCAAACTTTTCGCCTGGGTTTAGAGGGGAGTTGAAATCTCCCATGATAAGCCAGTTAGCAGAACTGTGCTGGTTTCTAAAGATTTTAAGATCAGCCCATAGTTTTCTTCTACCACTAGCAGAGTTAGGGGCATAGATATTAGACAAGATCCATTCACACTTTTTTTCAATAGTGACAAACTTAATTGCAAGATGATTAAAATTATCACTAAGGATCATACCAGTATAGTGTCTTTTATCCCAAAGAGTTGCCAGCCCTCCGGAAGCACCCTGAGAATCAACAGCCGCCATTTCAGAGCTATCCCAAAAATTATTTTTAATATTATCCATGGTCATTGCTTTCATCTTAGTTTCTTGAAGAATCAAAATGCTGGGGTTACTGGAGTCCCGTAACTCCTTGATGTTTCTTTGCTTAGAGTAACCGTTAAGGCCTCTAATATTCCAAGATATGATCTTCATATGGAATGGTTGGTAGTTGGATTTGCTTGGTGGTTCAGTTGTCGTTGAACACCATCTGCAATATCCCTCTCTGTTTTCTTAGCTCTGAGAGTTTTTTTAGAGGGTCTTCCTCTTTTCGAGCTTCCTCCAAAATCAGCTAATCGTCTAACTGAAGATCTGGTTTTTCTGGAGGTAGAGGTGTCCCAATTGTCAATTTCCTTTTTCTTTTCACTATAAAGTGATTCTGGGATCCTTTCAAAACCTTCCATTCTTTTTTTTTTCTTTTTTGAGATGACCAAAGTGAACCCAGAGTCTGGATCTTCCTTTTCCTTGGCAGGCGTAATCTCCCCTTCCTCTTGTTCCTTATGAATATTGACAGGAGTGTGATTGCAACAGACCTGCTCAGTCACTGTTGACATGCTGAGGTATGGCAGCGGATCCTCAATTCCTTTCTCTCCAGTAGGGAGAGACTCCAGGGGCTCAAACACCCTCATATCCTCCTTGATACAAGCTTCCTTTCTAACGAAAGGCAGGATTTCTTTCTCTTCTGAACCAGAAGGGATTAAATAGGTCTTCTTTTCCATGGTAGGCGTGATCCCCCCTACCTTTTGTTCCTTATGGATACTGTCAGGAGTATGATCAGAAGCAGTTTTGAGGCTGCAACAGTCCTACGCAGTCGCTGTTGAAATGCTGAGGTAAGGCAGCGGATCCGCATTTCCAGTCTCTCCAGAAGAGAGGATCGCCAGGGGTTCACTCACATCCATATTCTCCTTGTTGCAAGCTTCCTCTCTAATGAATGTCAGGATTTCTTTCTCATCTGAACCAGAAGGGATTACACCTTCTTGTTCATTCACTTCCAAGGAATCCATCTATAAATTTTATTTTGCAAACAAGGTTTTTTGTAGATTCATATATTTGGTATTTGTTTGTATTTTTTTTATTAGGTTCCTTTTTATGTGAAAAAGATCCTTCCATTGCATTCGAAAGGTGTCAAAAACCCTTAGAATGACCTGTAAAATTGGATACTTTTAGAGGAATTAATTTTTTCTGAGATTTTTGTTCTTGTAGATCCATTTTAGAATTCGTGTTAGTGTGGAACAAGACCTAGAAAAATGGTTTCTAGGTTTTTCTTATTTTTCAAGATAAAAATTGGGTTTTTTTTGTTTTTTTCATCACTATTTTTGGTTGGTGCGAAGGAGACATTTTTTAGTAGGGATATTTTTTCCATGTTTGGTAGGTTACACAAGATACTTTGCAGTGTTTTCAATTTCGGGAAAATACGAACACATTCTAACCCATTGAAATCCTCATCCCCTGGTCATATTGGTACATTCTTAATAGTAGGTTCTTTACTCCATCCCCCCTTTGATTTTACGTATGGTGAAGGAAAGAGAATTTTTTTCTTTTTTAGTTGCAACTAAGCTTATATCTTCTAATCGGTAACTCAGATTTGAGTGCCATTTTTTGTAAACATGATTTTTTTTCATTCTTGTTACATTAGAATGATTTATTTTAAGAAAAACACTATAATTATAAAGTTTATTATTGTAAAAATGTACTCAGTTATAAAGTGATAAATGTTGGGGGGGGATCTTGTTACATTGCTTGGTTGTTACATTTTTTTGTGATTTTTTTAGAATTGCATCTTTATCTAATTCTGCATTAGATCATGTTGAACCATTAACAACACATAATTAACATACATGGAAATACAAAATGGAAAAAATCATCAACCAAAAGGATTATCGGCTTTAGCTTCTTCATAACAACCAGAGTTCACAGGAGAATATGAGAAATTTTAGTACCAGTGCAAATTTGATGAGTGTATGGGTTTGATAGGAATTTTCCATGTAAGTGATAGGATTTTGTTTCATTTCGAAAAATGTGACTCTCCTTTCAGAATATGAGACGGATTGGGCGGTTTATTTGGTAAGATTGATCACATGAGAGCCATGCAACTTGAAATTGATATCACCTCTCTTAATCCTTAAAAATTTCCATCAATTATAGACTATCTTACAAAGTTCAAGAATTTGTTGACACAATTTAAGGGGAGTGGAAGAGATAAGAAAGATGAAGGGTTTTTTTACATAATTATATCCAAGTTTAGAGGAACATTCCAAATATTTTCCTCTACATTTTTCTCTATTCTGGATGCCTTAGGTGACACATTCAAAATTCCTAACTTAGAAACATTTTTGTGAAAGACTTGCTAGGTTAGAATCCAAATTGTCTAACCTTGTGTCTTTCACCTCTCAAAAGGCATTAGTTTCATCTAATTCTAATGGAAAGGGGAAACTAAAAAGTAAAACTAGATAAACGCCTTCTCCATCTCAAAGTTCTCCTAAACCAAAAGAAAACAACTCTAAACCCAAGGAGTCTTAGAAATCTTAGAATATGTCTAGCCTTTGATGTTGTTTTTGTGGGGCTATTGGTCATGAAGAACATAGGTTTTATAAGTGAATGCAAGCCTTAGAGGAAACAATAAAAAAAACACAAAAAATTATATCTCCACCCCACCTTGTTCTAATCAGCATGGCAAAACACTTAATGTTTTTGGTAGATCTCAGTCACCACTTGGATATAGTTGGCCTATAGATTTTGGTGCTTCTCATCACATAACTTATTCCAAATATTTTTTTTGTTGAGGGTCGAGATTATTCCTTTCTTACTGGTAAAGGAAAAGGTTATGTACACCTTATGAGTGGAAGTATTCATGATGCACTATATGATCCTAAGATCACTACAAATTTGATCTATATATATATCAAAATTTTCATTCTAGTTAAGGAAAAACATTGTAGTTTACACCACATGGGGCAGAAGTATGAAATTTATTAGAGTATCATTCACTTTTTGCTCAAGGTATTTTTTATCACAGCTATAGACTATATTAGTTTCAGGTTTTTGATGACACTTCCTCTATAAGGACAAGATTGGTTTCTCATCAAAATTTATAGAGTTAAATTTGGCATGAAATATTTTGTCATCTCAATTAAATATATTTGAAGGATTTGAGAACTTATGGTATGGTTTATGGTATTCCTATAATTTATTTTCTTGAGGGATTTTTCCCTTGAAGCACATTAGGGAAATAACATTGATATCCATTTCCTAAGAATTTTTCCAGGAGAGCTTCTTCACTACTTGAGCTTGTGGATAGTGACTCGATGGTTTTTTTCTACCCCTCTTTACATGGACCTAATTATGTACTTACCTTTATTGATAATTTCTTGAGGTTTACTTATGTTTTATTTTATTAACTACAAAAGTGATGTTATTTCACACTTTAAATACTTAAGGGCTTCAGTTGAGAAATAATCTTCTAGTTGCATAAATAACCATCACACTGATAATGGGGGGAGTACTTAAGAAATGATTTTCCTAAAAGTTTGGATACCCATGTCATTATTCACCAAAATTATTCTCCTCATAGTCAACAACAAGATGGATTAGCAGAATGGAAGAATCAAACTTTGAAGGAAATGGCTAACTGCATGATGCATTCCAGAGATTTACCTCCTTTATACTATGTAGAAGTATTTAATTGTTCTAACTACATTAAGAATTAGAAACCACAAAAAGCACTTGATCGTTTTGAATCTAGAGGAATATTGGGTCAAAAACTAATCCCGATGTCTCATTATTTCGATTCTTTGGGAACCATGCTTGGGATTTTTATGTGAAAAGAAGAAAAATAAATCCTTGGATACAAAGAAGAGGAAACCATTGATCTTTGTAGGGTATTGTGATGACATGAGATCTTATTGGATTAAAGATCTTGATACTTATGAGGTTATTTTCCGAACACATGTTCAATTTGATGAGTTCTTCCCACCTCTTGATTCTTCATCTTCTTACATGCCTACTTTTTCTTCTTTATCTCATCTTGAGGATATTATATTTGAGGAGGTTATAAATTTCATCGATGATCCTATTACAACTGATGTTTTCACTATGTCTAAGTGGGATCATACTACAAAATTATGAGGCATCACATTTCATACAAGATCTTCCACCCATTAGGCATCATCACACATATTTTACAGGTTCATGAATTGAGAGTCAAGAAGTTTATGAGGACCCACAATATTTTTCACAGGATCATGGGATATAGGAGTGGGATAATGCGATGATAGGTAATTATTCTTCTTTGATAAAGTATGATACTTGGGATTTTCTATATCTTCCTAAAGGAGAAAATATGGTTCGGTGTAAGTGGGTATACCAAACGAAATATGCAACCGATGGGTCCATTGACAATTATAAGGCTCGTCTTATTGCAAATGGTTTTTCACCAATTGAAGGTATTGATCACTCTAACAATTTTTCACCCATTGCTAAGATGTATTCTTTATGCCTTGTACTTTTTATTACTACAACACATGGGTGGCACATATACTAGATGGACATGAATATTTCCTTCTTACATGGGGATTTTACAAGAGGAAATATAAATGCCACAACCTGCTAGATGTTTTTAGGATTCTTCTCTTGTTTGTGAACTTCAAAGTCTCTCTATGATCTCAAACAGGTCTCTCGAGCTTGGTATGAGAAGATCAATTTTTTTCTTCTGTATATTAGTTTGTTCATTAACACTTTGATCATATAGTATATATCTAGCATGTTGGTGAGTATATTATGATACTTGTATTGTATGTTGATGATTTTTTACTTACTGGAAACTCTTCTTCCCACATTTAGAGTATTGAGTGGTATCTTTCTGCATAGTTTGACATGACATATATCATGTTATTACATTATTTCCTTTGATTGCATTTTTTTTTTATTAAGGGAAAATAGTTTTGAAGGGACTATACCTTGTATACAAAAGGGCTCAAAAGCTAGATAGTAAAAGATGAGAGAAGCAACCCAGAGAAGGGAAAAATAGTCAACCAAGGAAGGCTCAACAGCCAAATATTACAATATATGCGAAAAAAGGATCAAAACGTACAAAGATCCAGAGAAAAGAAGGCAACATAAAAAAGAAACCAAAAGAGAAGCAACATAAAGAGCTCCGCCAAAAAATAGCTCCAGAACCACCCGAAGACAGCCACATCGCAGCAAAAACACAACATCACAACAGCCCGTTACTTGATGGCTCTGTCAATTTTGGTCTTGATAGCCTGTAGTGACATGAAGAAGGCAATGGCAGTTTCCTGAGAGGAGTCTTGCAGATCTGCTTGGGCAATTGCAATGTCCCTTTTCTCTTTAGGGCCCCATATGTCCTCATTAAACCCCACTTAAACTGCAAACACTGTGGACATGTTGTTCAATGAAGTTATAAATGCTTTTGAGGGCAGATAAAATGCAGTCATTGTGGATTTTAGCATTCCCCAATCTGCCATCTAAGGACTGAAGTTTCTTGAAGACTTCACCAATAATCCCCTCTTCCTCCTCACATTGAAGGATCCTTTTACGCTTTGCTCTTTCCATGTTTTTTATAGCCCCTTTGAGCTCTTGTATCTCCTTCTCTAATCTATCCACCCTATCCAGCAAATCCTCCTTTTTGGGCTCCTCCACCAGCTTGCTAATATGCAGGAGGTTTTTAGCTAGTTCCAAGTCTTTGTGACTCCTTAGGACTCGTTGGGAAGTAGGGATTTTTAGCTTTTAGGCTCTTGCTTTTCTTGCTGGAGTCAGCAACTTCATTCTTTCTTTTTAGCAGGGGGGAGTGGGAGCAGTGTGGGCAGGTGGAGGTATGGAGGAGGGAGGTGGGCTAGGAATCATGGGAGGGCAGCTGGAGAAATGGTGGTGAATCAAGAGGATAAGGCCCTGCTGCAAAGGGACATCCCTAGAGTGGCTTTGAACCTCCCTTATAGATTTCTCCAGAGAGTTAATCAGATAGTGAGAAAAAACTGATAATGTTATTTCTATGAAAATGATTCAGAAAAATCAGATGCTTATGAGGTATAGTCACATATCTTCCTTCAATTGTAACATACCTTACCACCATTTTGGCTAGTTCATCAAAAGGTTCAGGGATCGACTCCACCTTAAGGCCAGCAGTCACGAACTCAAGATTCTCCCCCTCTTCAGGGATTGCATATTTCTCATAATGATATAGGGATTAATTTGTGTTAGAACAATTACATCCATGACCTTCTTCAGTGCTTTGATATAGGTGATTACAAGCCGATTCCATCTAATTTTCAATCTAAGGTTACTCTTACTTCCACTTGTACCACTCCCCTTTGTGATCCGACATTTTATAGGAAGTTATTTGGAAGTATCATGTACTTGACCCATACATGCCTTGATATTTCATTTACAGTAAGGCTTGTATCTCGGTTTGAACATTATCCTCATAGTAATCACTGGCAGGATGCAAAAATCATTTTTGCGCTATTTACAGGGTAATTCCCACTTTGGACTACACTATGCTAGGGTTTCTACTTAGCTAGTTGGATATATAAGATTTATATTGGACAGGGTCTATTGATGAGAGGTGTTCCACTTATTTCTTTATTTTTTTTCTTTGTTTTTATCCAATTACTTGGGCGTGATAAAAGTAATAGTCTATTGTACTTTCATCTTCAGAGGTAGAGTATAGGATAACAATTACAACAATTTAGAAGATTATTTAGCTTCAATAGTTATTAAAAGAGTTTGGATTACCACATAATTTAGCAATTATACTTTTTTGTGACAAACAAAGTGTAATTCACATTTCTTGCAACCCTATTAAGAACCCCTGGACTAGGCATATAGAGATACACATACACTTCATTCATCAGCACATTAAGGATGGATTTATTTTATTATAGTACATTCTAACTTATTATAAGATCGTAGAAATCTTTACGAAGCCTTTTAAATTACCTCGCTACCTTTAATTGTGTGGTATGCTTGGTATTTTGAAATATATTTTTGGAGGGTGTTCATCAGAACATCATCCTTCTTCTTCTTTGTCTTTCCTTCTACTAGGATTCTTTCCTACACTTTGTTCAATATTTCTTCATATATATATTTTTCATGAGTACCATATCAGGCCCAGTTGTCTAGACACATACTATGGATATGCCACTGTTATTATGGCTCCATAGCTTCACTTGAGGGTGGGTGTTAGAGTAGGTATCTACATTAGCTCATGTTTACCTAGGTACTTTATTTACCTCATGTATTTATCCTCACCCACTTATATGTGTGGATATTTAATTTTTTATTATTTAGATAATAGTGAGATATTATCTAGTTGTTATGACTAGTTTTAACCTAAATATATGTTCTTGACAAGTTCTTTGATAACTAATTCTTTCATTGATTTATGGCTTGGATCTACGACCTTGATTGGTTATGAAATTGATCTTCCTTGGCTATATAAACAACGTCCATTATCATTGTATTTCATTGAGTTCTATAATAATATATGATATTTTTGGTCATTTGTTTGCAAAGGTTTAATTACAGTTATTATGATGAATTAGTTTTATCTTATGTAGCGTGGTGTTTAATTAGCATATGAGTTATTTGTGGCTTGGTATGATCTGGTTATCATTCCTTCTAAGCTTATACACTTATGCCCTTCCATAGGCACTTGTGTCCAGCCTCATTCGAAATTCACATAATTTTTTGGGTGTGGTCTCCACATTCTACACTCTTCTTTCATCATTTTTTTATCTCTGTACACTCTGGAATTTATTATGAATCATCTAATTCATTTTTCCTCCCTATAGCACTTAGGGTTTTTACCATTATCTTATTTATTGCTTCGGTGTCTTTCTATACTTTACTGTATTATCTATTCCATATGAATTTCAAATATCCTTATAGGGTTTTACAAATTTAAATATTTGTTAAATTAGGTGACTATTTTTCTCACCTACGTGAACGTCATATAGAAATATTACAAAACATAAGGATGTATTTTCCTGTAGATATACCGATATGCCTCACATTGATCCTAAAAATATTCTCTCATAATATCATCAATTATATTGATGTCACACATGTTGGGAAAAGGATAACAAACATCCCTCCGAAAATAAATTATTTATTTCACAAAGAAGTCATCAATCTCTTAGATGTGAAAATTAATTCGTACGTTAGACTATTCCAAATGGGTGTCCAATGTCATCCCATTTGAAAGAAGTATATCTTTTCCATTTATAATTGCATTGACTTCAGAAACCTCAAGCTTATTTTTCCTAAATATAACTTATTATTACCATCCATAAATGCCATTGTGATGCCACAAAAGCGTACAAAATGTCACCTCTTTTGGATTGGTTCGCATGGTATAATCAAATATAGATTTCTCTACAAGAATTTTAGTGCAACATATTAGTGCACCATGAGGCAAATCTTTCTTGATATCATACATAAAGTCATTAAAATATATGTTGATGATCTACCAATCATATATTGATGCACTAATTATCACACTCTTGAGTTATACATTTCCATAGGACGTCAACAAAAATACAAGGTACACCTTAATCCCAGAAAATGCAATTTTTGGGTGACACGAGGAAATATACTAGGATTCCTAGTATCTAAGTGTGGTATTGATGACACAACAAAAATTACAACAATTTTGTACATGCCACAACCATCCTTCATAGAATACATATGTAATTTCCTTGGAAAACTTTTGGCAATCCAATGATTTTTTTCCCAAGTTTACCTTTCGCACTAACACAGTAAACAACTTAATTTGAAAATATTAAAAAATAAAATAAATCAAGTACTATTAAAAATATATTGAAAACATGATTCATTATTTATCCTCGATATGACCTTTATAACCTCCTTCACTAGATCGATGTTTTCAACTATATACTCCATCCACTCTGGTGTCTGTTGACACATGAAGATGAAAAAGACAAAGGGGATTTAATTTACTACATTAGTAGAGCTTTACTCAACTATTTTTATCACTCCAAAGTGCACCATGGGTTAACAAGTGCAATTAACTCATCACTTCGGTTGATACAATGAAAAACTCTTCTGAGATATGGGTGACTCAATTTGAGCTCAGGTTGAGGAGAACCTATAGAGTGGGATGGTTCCCTAGATCAATCACCTAAACTAGTTATCTGGTAGAGTTGAGGGAGAGAAACAAAAAAATTTAACTAAAATCATGTAAAATAGGTGATACACTAACATTTTGGAGACATATGGCTAGACAGAACACACTATTTGACACTTTAAAACCTATAATGCTCACTTTGATTGTTGTTTGATTTTTTTTTCACACTTCACAAAATGCATGCAAAATTTTGCAATCTAGCATGGGAGGGAAGATATGAGTCTTTTCGACACCCAAGCTGATTAAAAAACTAAATTTTTACTTAAAATTATCTATAAAAACCTTCACAATAACTCAATGGAAGTATTTCAAGAGTTCATTAGAATTCAAGGACAAGAATAACTTCACAAACACATACCTTAAAATCTGTTGTAATAGACTTCGTAAAGATATAAATGGAGGAAAAAAAAATTTTATTTCATCAACTAGGTGTTGTAGAACAATATTGAAATAGCCTAGGTAGGAAAAAAAAAAAAACCCTTTTAGCTATTAAAAGTAAGGTACATATAGCCAAAATGCAATAAGTGTTAACTAAACTCACTCTAAAAATAACAATCCCTACGTGATTTCAACTCTAGTTTGTTAAAATGAGACAAATCTAATATTATCCAATCATGCACAATTTGACCTCTTTTGCGAATAAATAAAATTTCTAATATTAATGAGGTAAAAATCAATGTGCATGGATTTACAAAATCTAAAAAATAGCTTACAGGGTTTCCTCCACTCCTAGTCGATCTATTCAAACTGCTCTATTTACAAAAATTAAGATAATATGTATGGATAATTTTTTAGAAATTAACAAAAAAAAAAGGATCCCTTACTTTTTTTCTAACATGCAAAAGTTATTACTTGTTTTTTTTTGTCACATATTCATGCATAATTTTATTATAATTCATTTTTTATGACTATTATGGTTAGACATAACATTACCCCCTCCATGTAAAACTAATAATTTTAACATACAAACATTAGCAACATGGTCATGAGAAGGTAATCAAAGTAAAATTCATGGTAAGAAGTTTA